>OY728158.1:900950783-902156608 GCA_963277665.1 Viscum album | reverse complement strand
GATGTTTGAAAAATAAAGAGCCTTATTAATGACCATCTCATTATATCACCCACTCACATAGGTTGAGGTCTCATATCTCATCTCATATCACCAATCTATTCTTTAGGTCAGGTCTCTTATCATATCATGTACCACCACTATCTCACACTACTGGAAATTCGGGTTATAGCCACGGTTCTAAACCGTGGCTATAGGCCCTCAAACTGTGGCTATAGGTAATAGTCACGGTTCCTAAAACCGTGGCTAAGTTTGGCGTGCTATAGGCCTAGACCTATAGCCACGGTTACAAACCGTGGCTTTAACACTATAGCCACGGTTGAAACTGTGGCTATACTAAAGGTCGGACAGACTTAATTTCCACGGTTTATAACTGTGGCATTATGTCTATAGCCTCGGATAATAACTGTGGTAATAAACCAATAGCACAGTTTAAACCGTGGCTATAGGGTGTCCAAATCCATAAAAAAAATACCCCCCCCCCCCAACCCAACCCCCCCCCCAACCCCCTCGACACCCCCCCGGACATCCCCTGGACACCCCCCTGCCACCCCCCTGCCACCCCCTGCCAGTCCCCCCCCTGCCACCCCCCTGCCAGTCCCCCCTTGCCACCCCCCTGCCCCCTGCCACCCCCTGGTAGTCCCCCCTGCCCCTGCTAGTCCCCCCTGCCCCTGCTAGTCCCCCCCCTGCCAGCCCCCCCTGCTTGTCCCCCTGCTAGCCCCCCCTGCCCCCTGCTAGTCCCCCCCCTGCCAGCCCCCCCTGCTTGTCCCCCTGCCAGCCCCCCGCCCCGCTTGTCCCCCTGTCAGCACCCCCCCCCCTGCCCCCTGCCAGCCCCCCCCCCCCCTGCCCCCTGCTTGTCCCCCTGCCAGCCCCCCCTGCCCCCTCCCAGCCCCCCCTGCCCCTGCTAGTCCCCCTGCCCCCCTGCTAGGCCCCCTGTCAGTCCCCTGCTAGTCCCCCTGCCCCCTGATCTAATAACCAAGTTTATCTGATCTGATAACCACAACATCTTCAGCACTGCCAGATTCAGGTTTAACAGGTACCAATTCACCAATTCTGACATGTTTAGCAGCATGAGATAAGACATGAACAGACTGAACTACATCATATTTACAGACCATGTTTAGCACCCCTCCCCCCTGCTGGACACCCCCCTGCCTGGACAGCACCCCCCCCCCCCCCCTCCCCTCCCCCCCTGGACACTGGACTCCCCCTGCATATTTACCCCTGCTGGACACTGGACCCCTGCTGGACACTGGACCCTTACTCCCCCCCACCCCTACCAGCCCCCTTGTACCCCTGCTGGACACAGGACTCCCCCCTAGAAACTAGTTCTTGGGATGCCCAAATCATATTTACCCCTATTGGACACTGGACTCCCCCCTGGACACTGGACTCCCCCTGCATATTTACCCCTGCTGGACACTGGACCCCTGCTGGACACTGGCCCCATACTATAGGTTCTTAGTAGGACCACCCCATACTATAGGTTCTTAGTAGGACTTGGGAAACACTTGAAACAAATTCAGAAGTAGCTATATATGAGTAATCTAGGAAAACATACATATAATCAGTCTGGAAAATAAAACAGAATAAACTATAAAATGTTTATGGAAATAAAATAAAACATATTTGAAATTGGAAAACATTACCAGAAAAACTGTTTATCAACTAAACAAACTGCTTGGTGAAATCATGGTCACACATGCTCATCCTCAGATAAAATCTGCTTGCATTTCATGTAGTACTGCATTAAACAAAACATTAGAATTATGATTTGAAATAGAGTTACCAGATTTTATAGCATCGTGCTCACTATCTATAGGTGGTGAAATAGTTATACCTGGTGCCTGTGAAGTATCTATGGGATGTTTTATGATATTTTCCAGATCTGGACAGCACTGCATTTTCTCTATAGAGACATTCATAACCTGCATGGTCTTAGGTTCCTGGACAGCCCTCTTTCACCCCCTTGGCAACCCCCTGGACAGCCCCCTTGAACACCCCCTGCGGGACAGCCCCTCCCCCCTGCGGGACAGCCCCTCCCCCCTGCTGACAGCCCTCCCCCCTACCAGACACCCCTCCTCCCTGCCGGATAGCCCGTGACAGCCCGCCCCCCTGCCTGACAGCCCGCCCCCCCTGCCGGACAGCCCGCCCCCCCTGCTGGACAGCCCCGCCCCCTGCCTGGACACCCCTCCCCCCCTGCTGGACAGCCCTCCCCCCTACTGGACAATCCCTCCCCCCTACTGGACATCCCTCCCCCCCACCAGCCCCCAACTTCAGCCCCCTGCCCCCCACCAGCCCCCCCCCCAGTCCCCAACCCCAGCCCCCCCCCCCCCCCCAGCCCCCCCAGCCCCCCCAGCCCCCCCCCCCCCAGCCCCAGCCCCCCCAGCCCCCAGCCCCCCACCAGCCCCCTGCCCCCCCACCAGCCCCCAGCTACACCAGCCCCCTGCCCCCCCCCCCCCCCCCCCCCCCCCCCCCCCCCCCCCAGCCCCCTGCCCCCCACCAGCCCCCTGCCCCTGCCAGTCCCCCCCTGCCAGTCCCCCCCTGCACCCTGCCAGGCACCCTGCCAGTCCCCTGCTAGTCCCCCTACCCCTGGACACACCTGGACCCCCTAAAATAAGTGAGTTGGAACAGGAATTTAGATGAGGGCTTCAAATGTTAAGGGGTCTGGTTTAATTGGTTAGAATTGGGTGAGGTTTTGGAATGGTTTTAAAGTGGGATGCCTGGTGGAAAATGTGGGGTTGCGTGCTTAGAAGTTGAGAGGTGGGTAGGCCTGATTGGTGGTCAAGTTGTGGATGGGTTGCCTAGCTGGTTTGATTTTGGTGGGTTGGACATGGGATTTTTATAGTGCATCGAAAAATAGTCACTAGCAGGGCCTTGGTTTGGTGTGAAATTCAGTCAAACGGTTGTGGGAACCATCATGGAAGCAACTAGAAAATACAGACCAGAGCTAGTCTCCTCTACAGTGAAGACCCTTCATGGAAACTCTTCAAGCAAACCAGGTCTCCAGTTGCATCTTTGTCCATAACAAACAATCCTTGTTTGCATAGGCCCAAACAGACCTCCCTTTTCCAGCTTGTGGGGGAAATGTGGGAACTCCAGCATGAAATAGGCCCTCAGAATAGAACAACCTCTTTGGAATTGCATCAAAAAGATTGTGTGCAGCCTTTAAAACTCAACTTGGCAGTGATCATCCTCCTCCAATGAGTGCTACATGAGATGAGAGAATTATGGAAGGAATTTCATCTAAAACAGCCAAAAGCAGACATTGAATTTCCATCACAACAGGCTGATCTGGTTCAGACGACATGTGCAGAGGATGAGGATGATCTGGTTCGGACAACATGTGAAGAGGATGAGGAAAAAGAAGAATTACCGAACAAATATTATGTGATACATGTACAATAAAATATGCCAGACAATTCCAAACCAATGTTTCAGTTGAATTGAGCCTTTGTACCACCTGCTATGCACGTTTTGTGGAAAGATGGATGAGAGGCAGCGCTGAGAGGAGATATAGTTTGGGAATGAGGAAATACGAAAAATTATAGATCTAACCATTCAATGTTTCTCTAAGGAGGAGTAACCGCCGCAGGGTGTCGTCCTGGAGTAGGGCCAAATCACAGCGTGATCGCGTGTGACCGCAGCGTGACCGTCGCAGGGTGTCGTCCTGGAGGAGTAACCGTCACAGGGTGTTGTCCTGAGTAGGTCCAAATCACGGCATGACCGCGGCATGACCGCGGCGTGAGACCGCCGCAGGGTGTCGTCCTGGAGGAGTAACCGCCGCAGGGTGTCATCCTGGAGCAGGGCCAAATCACGGCGTGACCGCGGCGTGACCGCGGCGTGACCGCGGTGTGACCGCAGCGTGACCGCGACGTGACCGCGGCGTGACCGCGACGTGACCGCGGCGTGACCCGCGTGTGACCGCGACGTGACCGCGGTGTGACCGCAGCGTGACCACAACGTGTTGGCCCGGTCCAGCGACATCCGCGGGGACAACATCTTCCACTTAGTTTCAATTAGGATGAGAGGCAGCGCTGGGAGGAGATATAGTTTAGGAATGAGGAAATACGAAAAATTATAGAGCTAACCATTCAATTTTTCTCTAAGGAGGAGTAACCGTCGCAGGGTGTCGTCCTGGAGCAGGGCCAAATCACGGCGTGACCACGGCGTGACCCGCTGCGTGACCGCGGCGTGACCACAACGTGTTGGCCCGGTCCAGCGACATCTGCGGGGCAACATCTTCCACTTAGTTTCAAATAGGATGAGAGGCAGCGCTGGGAGGAGATATAGTTTAGGAATGATGAAATACGAAAAATTATAGAGCTAACCATTCAATGTTTCTCTAAGGAGGAGTAACCGCCGCAGGGTGTCGTCCTGGAGGCAGGGCCAAATCACGGCGTGACCGCGGCGTGACCGCGACGTGACCGCGGCGTGACCGCGGCGTGACCGTAGCGTGACCACAACGTGTTGGACAGCCCCTCCCCCCTGCTGGACAGCCCCTCCCCCTGCCTGGACACCCCTCCCCCCTGCTGGACACCCCTCCCCCTGCTGGACACCCCTCCCCACTGCCTGGACAGCCCATCCCCCCTGCCGGACACCCCTCCCCCCTGCCCGGGCACCCCTCCCCCCTGCTGGACAGCCCTCCCCCCCCCCCCCCTATTGGACAGCCCTCCCCCCCTGCTGGACACCCCTCCCCCTGCCTGGACACCCCTCCCCCCTGCTGGACACCCCTCCCCCTGCTGGACACCCCTCCCCCCTGCTGGACACCCCTCCCCCTGCCTGGACAGCCCATCCCCCCTGCCGGACACCCCTCCCCCCTGCCTGACAGCCCGCCCCCCTGCCTGACAGCCCACCCCCCTGCCGGACAGCCCGCCCCCCTGCTGGACAGCCCGCCCCCTGCCTGGACACCCCTCCCCCCTGCTGGACACCCCTCCCCCCCTGCCGGACACCCCTCCCCCCCTTGCCGACAGCCCGCCCCCCCTGCCTGACAGCCCGCCCCCCTGCCGGCCAGCCCACCCCCCCATGCCGACAGCCCTGCCCCCTACCTGGACACCCCTCCCCCTGCTGGACACCCCTCCCCCCCCTGCTGGACAGCCCTCCCCCTGCCCCCCCCTTCCCCCCTCCATCCTGCACCCTACCCCCCTGCCCCTGCCCCCCTCCACCCAGCCCCTTAGCCTCACAACCACCCCCCCCACCCCCCCCCCCCCCCGCCCCCCCCCCCCCCACCCCCTCCACTGCCCCCTGCCCCCCCCTCCACCCTCCCCCCTGCCCCTGCCCCCTCCCCCCTGCCCCCTACCCCCTCCACCCTGCCCCCCTGCACCCCTCCACCCTGCCCCCCTCCACCCAGCCCCCTATCGAGCACAACAATTGAGTACCGTAGAATTCAGCTCATAAAAAAGATTTTAGAATTGGAACCATAAAACTATGATTAAATTTTTATTTTATGTTTGTAAAACTACATGGGAACAAAATAATATGTTAATATCACTCTAATCAAAACCAATAACTGAGAAGTGAAGTTCACATAGATGCCCATTACCAAGAATGGATGTTCCCCCCTTGCTTGTCGGTTGCATGCCAACGTGCCCGCATTTGAACCAACACCAACCACCTTCGTCCTATGGTAGAAATGATTAATTAGATATATGCATCAATTTGTAACAATAAAGAATTTTTCTATCTAATTACAAACAAAGCATATAACTAAATATATTAAAAACAAAATAAATGAAGAACATAGAGTTCAAACAATCACACAAAATGCATGAATGATACCCACTAGTTACTATATTAACAACTTCAACACATATTCATGGATTTTAATGTAGATGCATGTTAACATTTGAAGTTCAAAAATGATTTTTAGTAAAACATTAAAATAAGCACACACCATAATTTCAATACATATGTATCAATATCCACTTTTTCATTAGTGCGCAACTTCAAAATATCCTCTTTCTCTTCGACCACTCCCAAACTTTTAATTACAATTAGATTTTTTGAGTTTCAAAAGTTTCTCATCAGGTGTATTAATAACCTTCTCATGTACCTCTAGTAAATCATGAAGTTCACTTGAATCTACACAACATACATAGGGAGGAAGAGAAATCAAAATCATACACAAAAAAATCACAATAATATAAAAGAAAAGCTTGTTCAATTAAATAAAAAACTTCATTAATTTGGTCATCTTTCTCTTTTTGATCCTAGGAGTGTTTCTAAGTTAGAAGTGATTTATTCAACCTCCTCCAACCTCTTATCAAAACAAAAAATCCTCAATTTTATAATTTTTCAAAGTAAAGGAAAGGGTATCTTTAATTGGTTTCATCATCTTATGATTTCACAAGAATTTTGAAAGGATTATCAGGAATATCCACTACTAAAAGACCACCTTGGAGAGGTGGGTTACATTCCTTCTATTTTTCCTTTGACATATTCATAGACCTAGTCCCCATTGGTAGAGAAAAATATGAGTAATCCCTTTTTATCTTTCTAGTTGACCCTCCCCATCTTACTCTTCTCATACATGGATACATTTAATCCTGAACCTCGTCCTCTAAATCACCTAAAAAGTGGAAAGAACATTGGAAATCCCTCCCCCCTACAGCCCCCCAACCCCTTGTAAAGCCCCCTAGACAGCCCCCCCTACAGCCCCCCCTGCAGCCCCCCTTCCCCCTGGACACTGGACACCCCCCTGAACACTGGACTCCCCCCTGGACACCTCCCCCCCTGCCTGGACAGCCCCCCCCCCCCCTCCCGGACACCTCCCCCCCTGCCTGGACACCCCTCCCCCCTGCCTGGACAGCCCCCCCTGCTTGGACAGCCCCCCCTTCCTGGACAGCACCCCCCCTGCTGGACACCCCTCCCCCCTACCTGGACAACCCCCCCCCCCTCCTGGACAGCACCCCCCCTGCTGGACACCCCTCCCCCTGCTGGACACCCCTCCCCCCTTCCTGGACAGCACCCCCCCCTGCAGGACAATTGTTATCATACCACTAGATTTATCTCATATGATCATTGATGAATTTATTTCACAATATCAAAGTCATGATGGTCTGCTGAGTACACAGGATAATCTGAATATTTAGAGTTATGCTTTCATGGACTATGACATCATCATATGGAAGAAAAACCATATTGGACAGTTTAATACTAGAGTTCACTACAGGATGGAATGAAACAGCCCAAATAGACCACCAAAATAGCTTATAGACTTTAGATCACCATTCATACATTTATCCAGATTTTTTATTCTCTATAAAAATATGAAAAAATCAAATTGCAACTCATGATTAGCTTAAAAAATCAGGGTCGCATATTGTTTCTGGTTGATCTATTTACTTCCAGGATAGAGAAAATGATCAATACTTATTTTTGAGATATAACTTTGACCAGAAACTATAGGAATATGCTGGATTTCTATTTGGGATGTCATTTAACACTCACCTATAGGTACCCAAGTTGCTTGAGCAGGTCTCCAAGGCTAGATGCAGCGAGCAGGTATAGAATCTTCTTCTAGAAATAGTGGAATCATTTTTTTATTGTGTGTACTACAAGGAATTCAAGGTTGTTCAATAATCAAGAACTAATTTTTCACCTCAGCATGACGGAGCTGCTTATGGATTGAGTCTGACTCAGAAATTGCTTCCAAGACTTTGTAATCATGAACATGGAATGTCCCATAGAGGTTTATTACTCATTGGATCGAATATCTCAAGAATATCACTCGACTCAATCAATTTATTTCACCTGAAGAGGTGAATTTCACAAGCATTCTCAACTTTAGGAATCAAAGTGATAAATTGGGCATTGAAAACCATGGGGATGCACCCCTGAGGTGAAGAAAGAAGAGACCAGCTTACAAACTTCCACTTTAATCTCCTCCCAATACTTTAAATAAAAAGAATTTCCAAATCCATCAAGACTAGGGGCACTACCAGCATTGAGACTGAAGGCCGCATCCTTAATCTCAAATTCATGGGGGGTGCTTGTGAGAAAAAGATTATCCTCATCAGAAACCATCGAAGGAACAATACCATCCATTAAGGTCCCCCTCCATTCCAGGTCCATTGAAAAGCTTAGTGAAATAGTCAACAACATGTTCAGTGATTGCTTCCTTGTTATGCAAGAGCATTATCCAGTTCTAAGAAAAGATAAAGGCCAGTTGGCCCTTCGAATTCATTGAAGAGAGTTGAAGAATTTTGTGTTCCTGTCCCATCCTGTATCCATTTGATTCTGAAATTTTCCTTTTGAACACCTTCCCTCTTTGTAATAAGGAGTTCAGCCTGGATATAACACCCAATTCTATTGAAATGTCCTGACTAAAATCAGAATTAGTAGCTTCATCTTGAATATGTTGCAGAGTCGACTCGAGAGTGAGGATATCTTTATCCAACCCACTCTAATTGGCCTTGCTCCAAATTATCAGTTGGGACTTTAGTAACCTCAACTTGTAAGAGAAGGCCGATTCACCCCAGCTACAATTCATGCTGAACCAGAAACTTTTAATAAGATTGTCACATTCAGTCTGAAAAGACCAAGCATTATTGAATCAAAAAGGAAGAGGCATTTGTTGCTCTTTACTCTTGAAACTAACCAGAATTGGATGGTGATCTAAAGAAAGTTTAGGGAAGAGAAACACTAGAAATTGAATCACATACATTTAGGAGATAATCTGCTCATCAATGGCAATAACTTCAACCTTTCCGAATGAATAATGAGAAAAAACCCATAAAAGATCCCCCTAACTAGTGGAACCACTAGCAGCAACCAAATTAAAACCAAATTTATTAAGTCCAGCAAAGCCTAATGAAAAATAAGCTTTAGGTTCAGAAATTCCAAGAAGCTTGGGCTTGTGAACCTGAATGTGCCTGTGCAAAGCATTGACTGTCACAGAAATTCCTCACATTCAGATTTTTTATTTTCTCTCTTGTTGTGCCAGTCCCCCCACCCTCCCCACCCCCAGCCCACCTGCACCAGCCCCCCCCCCCTCACAGCCCACCTGCACCAGCCCCCAACCCCAGCCCCTAGCCCCTAGCTGCACTAGTCCACCCCCAGCCAAGCTGCACCATTCTCCCCCACCCTCCCCAGCCCCCTGCACCAGCCCCCCCAGCCACCAGCCCCCCCCAGCCACCTGCTACCCCCCAGCCCCCCTGCCACCCCCAGCCCACCTCCACCCCCCCCCCCCCCGCAGCCCACCTGCACCAGCCCCCAACCCCAACCCCTAGCTGCACCAGCCCCCCCCCAGCCCCCTGCCACCCCCCCAGCCCACTAGCACCAGTCCCCCCCAGCCCCCTGCTACCCCAGCCCACCTGCACCTGTCCCCCCTCCCCAGCCCCCCTGCACTGGCCCCAAGGATCCTACATTATTTCACCAAGGGGCTACATGGTTTAGACTTGGCTATGCGCAACTCATGCTAAAAAATTGTGTGCAATTCAAAATGAACTTAAAATTATCCTCACGAAGGGAGAGGTCATACTATTTTCCTCAAACCATGCACCTTAACCATGAAGAGTATGGAAACCTCAAAAATTTCCATGTTCTGACCTGGAACTCCATGGAGATAAAAACCAAAACTCTACTTAACCAAATAACAATAAAAGAACTATGTAGTGACATAGGGGCTATCATAAACTCCCCGCCATGCTACTTTTCCTCCTAGAATTTCCTTGGTCAAAACTAGAGACAAAGGAAAAGAGATGCAAAGGAAAATAGAACTAGCACACTGTGACCAGAATTTTTCTAGTACATTGTATCTTTTACTGCCTCTCTCAATGTCTCCCAACATTGTGCAAGTCTTACCACTTCCGATCTACATATTCACGTTACACATTAGGGGGTGAAACAAGATAAAACAGAACTAGCACAGTAAACTGCAAATTAAGTGAAATCTTGGTGTGAAGTGATGTAAAAGTAAAAAATCTCAAATTGTTGTGCCCTATGACACCACCCTAGAAAATGGTGGCATGGGATTATAGTATTTTCTCCTCAATACAAAAACATGTCATCAGTTTGTATGATGGATATGTGGCATGGATGTCATTACCAATTAGAGGAGTTATTTTTGGAATTGTATACACTTTCTACTAATTTCTATGAAAGGGGGAAAATAAAATCCCCCTGGACAGACCCTGACACCCCCCCACTGCCCTCCTACACCAGTTGAGAATCACTGCATTGCACTGCATCCTGTTGAGACGTAGTGTAAAAATGTTTAACAAACTCAAGTGAAACTGGAAATGAAAATTCTTGGAGAGAACTACAAATAATTCAACGAATAATATGAGAAAAACACCTGTTGAGAATCACTGCATTGCACTGCATCCTGCAAATTTCAACATTATAAGAAAGAGCCCATATGATAACACTCCTCCCTCATCCCTAAATCGTTATAAATGATAAAACTAATTAATGGAACACAATAGAAAAATATATATTATATATGATATTAACGGACATAAAATAATGAGATGAATCCATCAATGCTTGATAAAATAAAAAACCTCATAAAACTAAAACAATGACCCTACATAAATTACATATGGTTCCCTAGATCTATATAAAACTATTAAACCATCCCTTTAGTGCCTTTAAATTCACCACATACTGACCTCCTAGATAATTTATATATCCCACTCTACTAGAAATCACTAACTGTGCTTACAATTCCTTTGTAAAAGTAAAATTATAACTGCCACTCCAACTATAATGAAAAATCATTAGAAGATGGCCATATCTACATGAGTGATACTTCCTAGGGTCAAAATGGAAAACCATATGAGTGTGTATATTTATTCCACATATAAAAAATGAATCCCTTGACTCTAGAAAAAGGGAATGATAAAGTCTTTCCCTAACCAATTGATCATCATCCACAACTTGTAGAATAATCTCCTTTCCTATTCTTACTTCTACTAGATCATTATGATCCTGTTATCTCCTAATTATTCACCTCAAGTTAAATTTAAATAAAAAGATACATTTTATATCCTTCATAATTAGGAAGAAAATGTGATAAACCTTTTAAAGTATGTCTAACATCAACCCATACTCAAACCGATGATACATAGAATGCTCATCACCTCCCAAGGTTAGAGAAAATTTCTGCAACTCCTTGAACTAGGAATAATATTATATAATTCATATGCTTACATACAGAAAAACTTGCCTCGACGTCGGAAGAGAGGAGTCGGGGAGGAGGGCGTCGGGGAGGAGGCGTCCGGGAGGAGGGTCGCGGTGAGGAGGAGGGTCGCGGCGAGGAGCCGTCGGAAGAGCTGAGTCGAGGAGGAGGGTCGCTGCGAGGAGGCGTCGGGCGGGGGAGGGTCGTGTTGGGAAGGGAGGGTCGCGGCGAGGAGACGTCGGGGAGGAGGGCGCGGCGAGGAGGGTGTGGCGAGGAGGCATCGGGGGAGAAGGAGGGCGCGGCGAGGAGTCGTCGAGAAGGAGGAGGGCGCAGCGAGGAGGCGTCAGGGAGGAGGAGGGCGCGGCGAGAGGGAATAGGAGGCGCCCAATGATAATTGGGAGGAAAAAAACGGGTTATGATTTAGCCACGGAGAGGGATATGAATCGTGGCGGTAGAAGAGATAATAGCACGGACCTATAAAACCGTGGCTATAGGTCCGTGGCTATAGCCCAAATTTGTAGTAGTGTTATTCAAGACATTGCCTACATGAATACAGTAAGGGAGTATGAAATACATAGAGAACACAACCATAAACCTAGAACATGGCTATCCAGTAAGACATACATATTTCCCCACTAGAGGATACCACACTATAAAACTCATAATCAACTATTTTGCCTTTATTAGACTTGGTACCCAGTTGTACCTAGACATGGTAATTGATGGGTCTTAAAATTAAGTGGAATGGACTAGAAACCCTCTAATTGCTACTTGATTACCCCATGAACCACCTGAACACCTAAATAGGCATGAAAAATCCTCAAGAGACATCCCAACACTCATATTGTTTTTCTAAATACCACTTCTTGAAACTATCGCTACATGGAGACTAAAAATTCAATTTCATTTGAATTCTCTGACTCATAACGATATAGGTAATTATAAACTCCCCACGAAATGGATACACATCCTTGGAAAGTATTCTGGATTATCCAACAAATCAAGATTTATTAATCATAATGGAAACAACTACTCATTCAAATTCAAGATTGGATTCCTGGAAATCATCCATCATCCCGATCTAGGGGAAAAAATGTTTTTTCTGAAAAACATCACGAATGATCCTTTATACACATATTTCATTAAGTGGTTGAAGTGGAATGAAATGTGGAGGGTGGGTAGGGGGTGCATGGGGTGGGCAGGGTGGGTGTGGGGTGGGCAGGGGGGGTGGGCAGGGGGAGGGGGTAGGGGAGGGGGGCAGGGGTGTGTGCAGGTGGGGGGAAGGGGGCAGGGGGGTGTGCTGGGGGCAGGGGGGAGGGGGGTGTGCTGGTGGGGGTCAGGGGGGCAGGGGGGTTGCTGGGGGGGAGGGGTGTGCAGGTGGGGGGGCAGGGGGGCAGGGGGCAGGGAGAGGGGGTGTGGCAGTGGGGGGTAGGGGTGTGCTGGGGGCAGGGGGAGGGGGAGTGTGTGCAGGTGGGGGGGGGTAGGGTGGGGGCAGGGGGAGGGGGGTGTGCAGGTTGGGAGCAGGGGAGGGGGGCAGGGGGTGTGCAGGTGGGGGCAGGGGGCAGGGAGAGGGGGGTTGCTGGGGGAGGGATGTGCAGGTGGGGGGGTAGGGGGTGCAGGTGGTTTTTTTTTATTACAGATCATTAGCCTCCTCTCATTTTAATTTGGTATGATTTATTGGTTTCAATTTATTGTCTTCTTTATTGTCAGATTTTCCTTGGTTATGGTTTAGTTGTTTTGACTTATTGAATATGATACAATTTATTTGATTTGTTATTTATTCTAATTTTATACATTATATTTCTAATTTTTCAACTATTATGTATAGATATTGTTCAATGTGTCGGATGAACATCAGTACAAAGGTACAATGTGATTATCATTTGTGTTTTCTACTATTTTAACTGTCTCCATATTTAATCCACTTTTATTGCAATATTTTGTACCACTAATTTATGCATTCAATATATTAAATATAATCAATATTAATGCAATGTTTCGATCCAGAATATAAGGGGACATGGTGGAGTAACACTAGATTTTGGAGAAATACACCATCGTGGAAGGTACAATGTGATTATCATTTAATAAACTGCAGCTTTTGTAACCACACACACCATTCTTTTCACAATTAATTTTTTTTCTGTATAGATTTTGTTATATTTGATTGGTTTCCAAACTATCTCCATTATGTTGACATTCACAATTACAGTGTTCCGGTTTCAATGTTCATTACTATTAGTTATTATTTGAACAGTGCGTTACATCATATATTTGATTTCTCAATGGTACAAATAAATCTTTATTCATTTTCATATAAAATTAATGTTTACTAATATTGTGATGATATCTTAGAAACTTCTACAACTATTATTTATTATTTGAATAGTCTGTTCATTTATATGTTATTTGTTTTGATGAAAATTTAAAATTTTCACATATGATTAGAGTATTACAACTGCTTTAGAATGAGAATGGGTGATGAATCATTATTAAACATTAACTAATTCAAGGGAAATATGTTTCAATAGGATGATCCAGGAGTTCCACATTAGGTGTCAATAAGTTGATATTAGGATTTCCACCAAGGATGCAGTGGTCAGATCAACTTGTGATGTAGAACACAGTATTTGGACATCATTCTGATTAATTTTATTAAGAATTGCAGGGTTGAACATAAGCTATTTTAGTGTCCTTTTCCCATAGTGGAGTACCAATCGTTTGATAACATGGGTGCTATATAGAAGTTTTATAGGAGCACTCAGTAGCTGATCATTATAAGTGGATCATGGTAGGAACCTGGGAGATTCTCTCCTACCCCTAAGTAAATAGGTTGATGGAGTTCTATCAGTCACTCAGGTTGGGGCAGGGGACATGGAACCCCAGCATAGGAGTAGTGGTATCACTATAATGGAGAACTATGAGGGAGTCAATATAGAGACCAGGGAAGAGGGTAATGTAATATCCATATTGTGGAGTATACTCATACAAATCAATATGTTGAACTGTCTACTTTCATATGTACAATTCTTGTGTCATCTGTCGTAATTTGATTAATACTGTTGGTTTTATTCATTTTCTTTTTAAAAATTATCCAATTCCATTGGTTAGGCTATGTAAACCTTAGATGCTGTTATGAAAATTGATACATCATTAGGGGTGTGGTTAGAGGTTATTATACAATGTAAGGAGTTCACTCGTCAAATTGTTTTCTACCATTTTCTATGAGACATTTTTGTGCATGTAGCATGAGAAGATCTCCCATGATTGATCTTTATATTGGCATGGGGAGGAACTCTATAACTGAAACTTATTTCACTTTCTAATGATGAGTTGATATATTCTTGGCCACTATCAAGAGCTATTGAATTTTCTTGATAACATTAACATTTATTAGACTAGGGATATGATCCTGGTCTTGGGTTGTGTTTTGACCATGGTGAGATTTCCTTTAGGATGTTCTCTATCATGCAGTTGGCATAATGGCATGATGGAATAAAATGATATAATGAAATGTGAAATGGTAATTAGGCTTATTAGGTATGTGAATCTGAATTGCCACAATTTTTATGTGAATTAAAATATTCTTATGAAACTAATAAATGGAAATTGAACCTAATTGAAATGTAAATGGGTCACATTGAAATTGTAGCTTTGAATTCTGTACATTTTATTGTCTGCAATGTAATTTCAATTTCAGGTTTGAATTCTGTATGTTGTATTGTATAGAGGGAAGGCTGTTGGAGGCTGTTGGAGGCTGCATTGCAGGCTGTTGGAGGTTGTTGGAGGCTGTTGGAGGTTGCATTGCAGGCTGTTGGAGGCTGCATTGCAGGCTGTTGGAGGCTGCATTGCAGGCTGTTGGAGGCTGTTGGAGGCTGCATTGAAGGATGTTAGAGGTTGTTGGAGGCTGCATTGCAGGCTGTTGGAGGTTGTTGGAGGCTGCATTGCAGACTGTTGGAGGCTGCATTGGAGGCTGTTGGAGGCTGTTGGAGGCTGCATTGCAGAGGGAAGGCTCCATTGCAGGTAATTGTAGAGGGTCCAGCTTGTTCGGTCATGGGGGATGTAGTTTTTGATCCAAACTGTGATCAGTACAGTTCAAGGAGCAGGAATGACTCCTATTTTTATAAGGTTGAGGCAATGTATTGAATTATTGACATTGACAATGTGTCTCTTACAATTTTGAAGACTGCTACTAAAATGGGAAAAGGTAAGATCTTTTACTCCATATTCTCCATGTATTAGGAATAAGATACCAGTATACATGTTTGTTGCTTTTTTTATTGGGTGCTTTGTTATTTTACAGGGCAGTACTGGTGCTGGAATCAGGCAGTACTGGTTCTGAAATCAGTGAGGGCAGCTGTGATCGGTATACTGGTTCTGGAATGCAGCTTTGATCGGTAGAGGGCAGGTTGTGATATACCAACAGTTTGACAAACCGTTGGTAAAGGCATGTAAAAGTGACTCTACTGCAACGATTTTACTAAATCGTTGCTTAAAACATATTCCAACGGTTTTATTGGAACCGTTGGAATAGGGTATGTGTAGACAAACATATGCCAACGGTTCCTATAAAACCATTGGTAAAAGGCTACTGCAACGCCGCACATGGCAACGGTTTCTCAAACCGTTGGGATAACTTATCCCAATAGTTTGGGATATGTAAAATTTTCAGTAGTGACTGGTTTACAGGTTTACAGATTGATTTACTGGTTTACAGGTTTACAGATTGTTTTACAGGTTTACTAATTTTCGATGTTTTTAGGTTTGTGGGTTTTAGTTGCTAGGTTTGGATTGTTTTACAGGTTTACAGATTGTTTTATAGGTTGTAAGTTTACAGGTTATAAGATTACAGGTTTTCCATGAAGGTATTATTGTTTTTAGGATAAAGGTATTATTGTTTTTCAATGTTTTTCATGTTTTACAGATTGTTTTACAGATTGTTTTACAGGTATTATTGTTTTTAAGGTATGCATGATTGTTTTATAGGTTTCCATGTTTATAGTTCATTTTTAGGTTATAAGATTACAGGTTTGTGGGTTTTACAGATTGTTTTTAAAGTTTTCAAAGGCTTCCATGTTTGTTTTTAAGGTATGCATGATTGGTTTACAGATTGTTTTATTAATTTTAGGTTACATGTTCTGTTTACATGTTGCTTCAGGTTACTGGTTTTCAAATTGAATGTTGTGGGAGGTGTGCAGGAGCAGGGGGTGGGCGATGCTGGTGCAGGGTGGGGGGGGGGTTGTCTAGGGGGAGGGGGGTGTGCAGTGAGGAGGGGGCAGGGGGGTGGGGCAGGGGAGGTGTGCAGGAGCAGGGGGTTGGGGGTGCTGGTGTAGGGTGGGGGAGTTGTGGGTGGGGGGAGGGGGGGAGTTGGTAGTGTCCTCCCAACAGCCAGCACGGTGAACCGTGCTGGGTTTTTTTATGCAGTGGAAAGGCCTGTAGCCACGGTTTTAAACCATGGTTATAGGGCTATAGCTATGGTTGGAGTCGTGGCTTTAGGGATATAGCCACGATTCGAACCGTGGCTATAACCTATAGTCGCGGTTTTTTTGGCCTATAGCCACGGTTCTAAACCGTGGCTATAGCCTAAATTTCTAGTAGTGGGGGCAATCAGAGAGGCCTAGATTTTTCCACCGAAGCTAAAACGGGAGCAAAACCCGGGAGAGGCCACAAAACCACGTTGAAACAGAAACCCAACGACACAATTAAGCGCCGGGACAAGTAGGCGGTGCAGATTAAACAGGCGGCGCGAGGCATCAACGACTAGGAATGAATATGCTGTGGATTGCCAAGGTGGACAGGCGAAGCCAACGTGGCCCAACACAACATGCCCGCATGGGATGGACAAAGCCCAACAATACATATTTTGAGCATATAATAAAAATAAAACATGATTTTGCATGCATGAAACTAACAGGAAATAATTGAAACAATTGGCAGATTAATAACACGACATTTCAATATGAAAACAAAGAAATGAATACCATAATTCACCAATCAATTAGGTGCAATTTGACACACGTTATTTTTGGATAAAATATGCTTTTACATAATAGTTGTATATCGAATTCCAAAGGATGCCTTATATGTAGAGGTGCTCTAATGCCTATAAAATGGAGTTTCCATTAGAAAAAATTCTTTGAAAAACCTCAAACACTCCAATTTATCTCAAAGACTGAAATTCATTTTCTACAAATATCAAAAACACTTTGTTAATGCGCAACGAAAAAACATTTTATTACTCTCTTATTTTCAAAGTCTCTCCAAGGACCACTCTCCACTGAGTACAAGTGTGGAGTTGTCACCTACCGTTGTATCTTAAAGATGATTCGCTAACAATCAATTGTAATATCAGTTTGGTGTGGATGAATCTACTCTTAAAGAGAGAACGACATCATAACGTACATCAACAAACTTCATACAATACCATCCAAGCAAAATCTACACCATTAATCACCAATATCCCCGACACCTTCAAATATAATTTTTGATTACAACAAAATTGTCCCAACCATCAATGTAAGAATAAAAACACACGGTATAGCATAAATACTTCTAAAAAATGATAACAAATGATTAAAACCGTCACATAAAAACAACAACAAAACCATCCATTTAAATAAATTTGGGTCCACATTTTTCCAATATTTTTTACAGTCGGCGTCGACTAGGTGGATGTCACGGGACGACACTCGCCTTTCTTCGCTTCCGTCAAACTGACACTGTGTTTGGTGAGATTTTAGTAAAAGAAAAGAAATGATTTGATATTTTATAAAAGAAAATAAAAGAAAGGAAATGATTGCGATTTCTTTCTTTGCGTTTGGATCAATAACTTAGTAAAAGAAAAGAAATGATTTGAATTTCTCTCCATCTTGTTCGGTGATTTTTTTTAAAGGAAAAGAAAAAAAATTCTTTTGTATACATATAGAAAATAGGGATAAAATTGAAATCTTAAAACATTAACAACCTTTCAACATCATTTCTTTCCAAATCGTCCTAATTTTGGATTGATTTAAAAACAACAGCAGGAGAGAAATACATTTTTCTCCATTTTTCCCCTTATCATTTATCTGTCTTTAAAATTATCTCGCCAAACATGATAAATCAATTTCTATTCTCAATATCACTTTTCTTTAAATATGATAAATCAATTTCTCTAAATATCATTTCTATTCTCTCTATATGATCTGCCAAACTAGCCCTGATCTCCTTCTACAAATCCAATCCTAGAAACCGGCGTACCCGATTACCCTGGCCTAGAGTGCTGCCCAGAGCCGAAATGGGGCGATCGAAGAGGCCTAGAAGCGCTAAGATTTGCACGGTTTTAGGGTTTCTTTTTACCTTGATTGGAAACCTCTCGGCTCTGTCGATCACTGTGAACGAGGTCGAGTGCGTCCACGAATTCGTTCTCTACGAAGGAGACACTGTCTCTGGAAACTTTGTGGTCGTTGACCACGACGTCTTCTGGAGTTCCGACCACCCCGGCATGGATTTCACCGTAAGCTCCCCCCCCCCACACGCCACCACCACCATGCATTGATTGAATTGTGACCAGTTATGTTTTATTCTGACATCTATAGTTTTTAGTCTTCAAATGGTCAATTAACTGCTATTTGTGAACTCTTTGGGGTTTTTTTCCATGACCATAGCTACGAGGACCCATATTCATGAAATAAAAGGATCGTGATGTACGCGATATGCATGGTTTGAATTTGTCAAGCTAGCGATTTAATTCGTCAATTGAGCAGTCCTTTTTTGCTCAGAACCGTGTCTTCATCGATAATTCTTTTTCTAACATCGTAATTTTTTTAGATTCGTATGATATGGGTTTTATGCTCTATTTACGTAGAAATTAAATTTGAAAGTTTTTAACCTGGAGAAGTATGAAGAAGATGGAGCATTTCACTTGTCATTACCCATCGCTAGATCGGCAATATGTACCAGAGTGACCCCCAAAACCGCTCGCTAGATCGGCGATATGAACCAGAGTGACCCCCAAAACTTGCTTCCAATAGGCCATGAGTTGGTGATTAGCACCGAAGGTATAAATCTCACAAATGGGAGACATTATCCTACAAAGAACACAACGGAAGACTGCATGTGAAAATGAAAATTGCAATCAGGAACATTGGAACAATCTCAATCCACAATGATCAATATAAAGAATGAATGTCTTTCAACGTAACCAATATAAAGAATGAATGTCATTCAACATAACCAAAATAGAAGTCAGCTACAACTGTGGCAAAACAATCACCAACCTGTGACCTGTAGAAAAGTCCAAACGACTCGTATATTTTAGTGGTATATGAAACAATCCCCTAACACGAAGCCCCATGCTATCAACCTCAGTTGTCGAGCTAACGCAGTCTGACAACACCGCCAACAAAATCCTGCAACCTTGTATGTAAAAGCAGGAGTGAGTATGTTCAGATACTTAGTACGCCATCCCTTAACGACGAAAAACCAAGTCAATATGGTGAATGCATGATAATCAAAACAATAAATCATATTACATAGTCCCGTCCTCACCAACCAAAACCACCCAGTGTAATTTGGGTCAAACGTCAACTAGAAATCTATATCATCCTCAACCTCATAAGATGCAACACTTGAAATCTAGTTCATTACAAAAATCTACACGCCCTTATTCATACGCCTAACTCATTAAAATATTTCATCCCCAAAGGTCACAACTACAGGTTTCGGGCGTAGCGGAACCATGGTTGGGCCGACGCCCAACTTTAATTTTTACCATGATTAATGATTATTCCGGGATCAATACGACGATGAACGTCAGTCTACACGGAATAGAATCAAAGATTTAGATAAAGAAGGAAGAGTCCCGAAACCTTTAGAGATGATCTTGCACATCATGTTTATAATTAATTTAATTAATTTCATAAAGAAAATGATGTTGATCGTCCGGAACGACCATTCCAGATTATCTTGTTGCGCTTGCGAGGATCCAAACTAGAATCCCTCTATCGGTGATCCACACGTGCTCCGATGACCTCCGATCGACACCACTCGTTCTCCGGATGCTAGTGTGGCGAAACAAGTGTCTTGTGTTGGTCGTTCTTGATCGCTTGTTCTTCGGCCTTGAAGAACGCATCTCGTTCTTGAGAGGGGCGGGAAGATGATTCGAGAGAGAAATTGTTTAGCTCAACAATTCTCAATTCACCGGGTGTGCGGTTCGGTATATGGCACAATAGACGTATGTGTCTATTTATTGACATGGGGTTTCAGTTACAATATTTAATTGCGTAACAACAATTAAATACATTCATAACCTTAGATAAAACCCATGCTATTAATAATAATACCGTGTCATTATTTATGGTGTGCCAATTTGCACAAAACAAAATTATAAATAAAATTCCACGTCACAAAATAATAACGTTATTTTAATTTGTGCCAACTAGTTAAATAATTATTTATCGTCTTGCAAATAATTATTTTACTACCGGACCGGCCTTGGTCCGCTCGAACTCCACTTCAATTTATTGAACACCTGAATAAATAAATAAATAATTTATTCTCTTAAATAAATATTTTATTTACAAACTAGTAAATAAATATTTATTAAATGTTCAATAAAATAAATAAATATATTTTACCCCCGGTGAATAAATATTTATTTAATTTATGCAATCATTTTGACTTGAATAAAATTATTCCGCTGTCTTGAGAATAATATTTATTAATTAAATTCAAATAGAATTTAACTGAGACCATCAGAAACACTTAGCGTGTGACCCTCTAGGATTCTTTATCGTTGGCATTAGACGGACTTGCCTAAAGTCTAAGAGTACTGTCTAGCAACGGGTTAAGGCACTCAAGAGAAAGAACTTAAGGTCGCAACAACGACATCCACATACGAACGCTCACTGTGTAATATAATCCCTGTGTCTCAATATCTCATCAAGCGGGTTTCATGATAGTGTTATCAACCTTTGTGCTTGATGCGTCGTTCTTTGACTACCTGAAATAAACTCATCGTTACACCATGACCATGGAATTTCACGCGACGATTCTATTTCAATCAAAGGGCTGATATATCAACTTCCATAAATGGAAGGGGCAAATCCTCCTCGACTTATCCATCAATAACATGTTACTCATGACGCACCCAACGTACCCTACTTCCCGCTAACTGTCTGCGTGACGATTTTCATCAGTAAATCAAAGTGCGCGAGTCGTGACACGTATTAATGATAATCTTAAAGTCTAAGGATCATTACACACGCTCACAGATAGAAATATCCGATGACACCAAACATGCGGAATTTCTACTGGCGGGTCTGTTTTTATAATCTTCTGTCTTGGAGATTACCAAGTGCGAACTTCATGAGAGAAAGTCTCATTTGCTTACGAGTACTCGCACCTGACGGTCTGTATGCTATGTGTCCCATCATAGTATGTCATCCAACCGTAGAACTATATTTAAGAATATTGTTATAGCATTTCAAGGTTCTCATCATAGCGGGGAACTGCCATGATCTTATCAATGCAACAAATACTACAAGACATTATTACATCATAGTCGTGCAGAACAATGAACAATATGTAATAAGATGTTTAATATTTAAATACATTAAATATCCATGTAATCAAAGCACAACCAGTTGGTTCTAGGACACCAACTCTTATAACAACAAGCATCAATCTCCAAATAACATGATATGTATGATATAACACACCATCAAAATATAGAAGGGCCTCCACAAACCAATTCCTATAAGTCAGTATCCACATCAATAACGTCTAACGCCCTTCCACACCCACGATCATATCCAAACCAATCAGCAGGGTGAGAGAGGGCATACCAAGTTGATCAACTAGTGTCCACATCAATGACATCCAACGTCCTATCACACCCATTATCATAACAACGCCACATTCACATCCAGTCAAACCAACCAGTGGGGTGAGAAAGGGCATATTAAGCTGTTCATCTGGTTGGTTCGCTCCCTTATCTAGATGTTAGGTTGCACTTGAGAAAACCACCCTCAGGTGGTGGCTGCGTAGCGAATGTTACTCTCATCATTAAAATAACATCCGAAATACATTAAGGAATAGTCTCACAAAATCCTGTACTCGCACTAAGCTACAACACAACCTATCATAACATTCGTGTAATTATCATCATTAACATACTATCCATGATGTCAACATTATCATCATACCATCCACAACATTTTCCTTTGCAAATCTCATAGCTATCACAAGGTTAAGGCTCTCCTGTTGACAGAGTCTCAAGGTAGTGTACCGGGTGAACTAATTCGCCCAACTATCCGAACATCCCATCATAACACCACCTTCAACCTAGGCAAACACCTCTAGGAAGAACTATCCACACATCATTGTCACAAGTAGTTGACACTGTTATTACAACAAACGTCTCAGAGGATAGATTTCTTCGGGTTAGTCTTCTATAATCAAATAACCCGAGCAACGACACATCATACTAATGTCGATCGCAAGTCGATTGTCCCATCATGGTTCTACAGTGAATCGTTGGATAATCCCCCACCTATCATAAAACAACACTCCACGCACCCTACCCTCCTGTTATACAAAATGAAAGAGAAAAAAAGATCATATAGCATGACACCCAAACTCAAAGTTCACCTCAAACCACATCACAATATTTGCACATCATCAATATGTTGATGTCTAACTCGTCACTATGCCACGCCCATGTCACTTCACTGGAAGCTCACATTGTCAATACAAGAAGAATAAAAGTAACACACCACTAATTGCCATGTCAGATCACACCAATTATCTTGAATACCTCACAATTATTTCTCAGTTCATAATGTTTGTCAAAGATTCATCTCTGCTGACCGTTGTGAATAACATCATCAAACCCTCGCATCGTACCGAATCACTGATCGATATGAGTTATTATAATTATACTTATACTCGTAGGTCCCACAAGGGCCTCATGTATTACAATCGCTGCAAAGGTCGCTAGACTGCTCACACACACACTCACGTTCAAATCTTTTAACAATTTCATCATTTTAGGAACTCCTAATCACTTAACGGAGGACACTATTGCGATCTACTCGTGAAAATGAGCAAATAGATACTTTTGGAGTTTTCTCGGGTCAAGTCACCGTCAATTTCAATGTCAAATAATTTAAAATATAAGAAATGCACCTTAGAGTTGTGCACTAAAGGTAACACCACAATGTGGTGGTTTAGACCACGCCGTGGTTTGCCTTGTGATACACCATGGCGTGGTGAGTCTCACCACGCCGTCATGCTTTGCATGGAAACTATTGTATTGTACGATAATGCTTGGTGCAACCTCCAACTTCAACTCCAGCTATCATACTTGATTGAATCATCGTGCGATGATGGTTAGAGGTGTTTGAATGTCTAGAATAATCTTTTAAACGTTAAACGATTATTAAGAGAATTGAGCTGTACGTCACAAAGAGTTATAACATTTGAGCGTTTGTGAAACACCTCATCAATATAGCCGAACGTTTCAAATAGGGTCTTTGGATAACTATATAAACAGACTCAATCCATATATGTGGGTGTTGATTTCTAACACATAAATTCCTCAGCTGAAGCTCTCCCTTGCACTCTCGCTCTCTTATCCTTTAACTAGAGGTTTCTAGTGGATAATGGAGGATCCTTCCCGAGCATCGGGAGATTCCCACAACTCTTGGATACGTTAGGAGGGAGGAACTCGTTGGTTGCTCAGTGATCTCGGTCAAGCTCCTGTGAAGCTTGCACAAACCGTATCATCAAGGTGTAAGGTACACTATTTTTTGTTTTATTTTTCATTACAAATGTATAGATAGATTCTGGGCTTAATGGTGTTTTGGAGTTGCTCTTCTGCGTTTTGGGTGTTAGACATCCCTCTGAAACCCATTAATGGTTTTGTCAACGTTTGGTTTGATTTATGAATGAACAAAGAAACTGGAAAACATGATTCTCCAGAAACCACAACATAGCCTTTTCAAAACGGTCGTTTCGATTCTTCAATTTGAAGGACCACGACATAATAGTTATACAAAATGGGTGTAGTGCTTATAATTGTTATAGGACCATGCCATTGATGAAGCAAAATGACCATTTTGAGCGTCGATAGAAAATCATGGAAAACAGAGCATCGTAGGGCGATGCCTAACGTCGTGGTGAACCGATAGATGTGTCATAGTGACCTTCAAAACGAGGACCGACCGCGACATAGGCCAAACGGTTTTGGACTTACGAAGTCTTGCTTGAAACGACATGCTCCCCAACTGTTGGGTGAAACAACATGCAAAACACCCTGGATAAACCTGCAATGGCCACCAAAACAGTCGTGGATCATGATGTTTTCAAAGGACCAAAATGGCATGCATTACACCGTGGTGCAAGCCATTTTTGACATAATGTTGAAGAAAAATAGTTTTTGTTAATTTTTTCAAATACCGTCATCAGTGCCGGTGCCCGCTCCTAATCCGTGGGGGGCTTTAAACTGTACAAAAAACGTTTTAGTAGATGTGATCGTAGTTTAAAGTGTACTTATATAGTTGAAATAAGATGAAAACGGTCGTTTCGGTTCTTCAATTTCGACATAATAGTTATACAAAATGGGTGTAGTGCTTATAATTGTTATAGGACCATGCCATTGATGAAGCAAAATGACCATTTTGAGCGTCGATAGAAAATCATGGAAAACAGAGCATTGTAAGACGATGCTTAACACCGTGGTGAACCGATATATGTGTTGTGGTGACCTTCAAAACGAGGACCGATCGCGACATAGGCCAAGCGGTTTTGGACTTACGAAGTCTTGCTTGAAACGACATGCTCCCCAACTGTTGGGTGAAACAACATGCAAAACACCCCGGATAAACCTGCAATGGCCACCAAAACAGTCGTGGATCATGATGTTTTCAAAGGACCAAAATGACATGCATTACACCGTGGTGCAAGCCATTTTTGACATAATGTTGAAGAAAAATAGTCTCTGTTAATTTTTTCAAATACCGTCATCAGTGCCGGAGCCCGCTCCTAATCCGTGGGGGGCTTTAAACCGTACAAAAAACGTTTTAGTAGATGTGATCGTAGTTTAAAGTGTACTTATATAGTTGAAATAAGATGAAAAATAAGTGTATATTTATTTATGAATAGTTTGTAAAAATATAAAGTGTTTATATGAAGGCCTTGTTTGAAAATTTATTTGAACCAATCCTAAAGGAGTTTTGGATGATACGATAAATGGTTTAAATAAAATCAAGTATGTGATATTTGATTTATGTAAATTTGTTTACATAAAATATGATATGTTTATTATTCGATAATAAAAGTGATCATAAAATATCACATATTTTGAAATATGAGGGAGTTCATATTAAAGCCATACAAATCATATTATGAAAAGTTCATATTGGATAAAAGCGAGCTGGTCATGTTTATCCATGCTTAAATTATAAAGTGTTTATAATTTATTTATGAATTGTTCATAAATGTTTATCTCGTGTTTGAATATATGAATTGTTCATTTGTTTCGTTTTTTCCTTCGTTTTTTCCCAGCTTTATTATTCATGGATAGAAATGTTATATTACGAATAAATGTATGCTTTAGTTTAAGGTGTTAAAACCGCTTTTTAAAATTATCATATATTCATTGAAGGAGTTACATATGATAATTGATTTTGTTTACTTCTACCATGATTTTAGCTTGTTTGTATGCCGTGTAAACAGTTACATATCAATATGATTTGAACATATTGATTTCGTGGAAGGAATAAAGAACTAAATTATTAGAAGCATGCATGCATATAAAGGGAATACATAAGATAACATGGTGAGATTAAATCTTCTTTAAAAATATTAAGCGTTAGATTTCTTTTAAAGCACTTGTGAAGACCTCGATCATCAAATCTGGTTGGTCATTGTAACTTTACCCAATCCGGCACTCTCTCACGTGGCCGGAAAAAGGTTGGTTACCAGACCTCAAGCGCACCTCTTCGTATGCCAGAGGCTGCTGACTAGCAGTGGGGGTGATAGAGATTTGAGAGAGAGAGATTTTCTATTATTAAGCAGCAAGAATACAAGAATTTCACTTACAACGTTAGTCTGTTCGAGACAGAAGAAGAGCAGGATTTCCTGGGAGCCGCGCTCGCTTCCACAGGCCATTCGCACGCAGGCGAGACTCTAACAGAGTTACGATCCCTCCTCCCTTTCTCCTAAGACTTTCCTTTAATACCCCTAACTAACTAACTAACTAAAGCAGGTAATTAGAATTATACCCCTTTATCAGTCATATTCCTCTGATAAGTGTGCAATATGGGAGGCCTCCTATCATTTCCACCCCCATAATTTTCCACCTTGTCCCCAAGCTGGAAATTAGGAAACTGGGATTCAATCTGCTTCCTTTCGGCAAGAACAACAACAGTATATTCTCATTCAGCCAAAAATTCTCTGGGCAATTCCCCTTCACTATTCTGCTGTCTAGTTGCAGTTTTCAACTGTGAAACATGAAAAAATGGATGCACTTTGAGGTTAAGTGGTAGTTTCAGCCTATATGCCACAGGTCCAACACATTTTTAATAACAAAAGGCCCATAATACTGTGCCGCCAACTTAGGATTAGTCTTGGACACCACTCCAGGTCTATTTGGTCGTAATTTGACCCAAACCAAATCCCCTACCTTGTAATTCACCTTCTTGCGATGTTGGTTTGCAAATCTGGTCATTAACTGCCGCGCTTTGTGTAAATTTACTCGTAACTGCTTTAATGTCTCATCCTGATCAATTAGAGCTGCTGCAATAGCTTCTACAGCTGCTTCTCCTTTCTTTCACATAGCGTAGAACATTCGGTGGTGTCCTTTCATAAACCACTTCAAAAGGCGTTCTTCCTATAGAAGTGTGATATGCTGTATTGTAATGGAATTCTGCCCAAGGTAGCCAGTATGCCCACTGTTTTGGATGATATGATGAAAAGCACCGAAGATAAGCTTCTAAGCATCGATTCACCACCTCAGTTTTCCCATCACTTTGAGGGTGATAGGATGAGCTCATCTTAAGAACGGTTCCTTGTAATTTGAATAATTCTTGCCAAAAATGACTCGTGAAAAGTGGATCCTGGTCACTCACTATAACTGTTGGAATTCCATGCAAACGAACAATTTCTTTCACAAATACTTCTGCTACGGTCTTAGCTGTATAGGGATGCTTTAGTAGAATAAAATGAGCATATTTAGTAAGTTTGTCAACCACCACTAGAACTACTTCATAACTATGGGATTTGGGCAATCCGCAAACAAAATCCATTGAAACTTCTTCCCAAACCTATTTAGGAAGAGGCAATGGTTGGATTAATCCAGCAGGGTTCATAGCCTCATATTTATGTCGTTGACAAATCTCACATACCTGAACGAACAATTTAACATCTCTTGTCATTCCAGACCAAAGTATTCCATTAGCAAGTCGTAACCCAACAATTTAGCATGCCAACATTGCTGTTTCATAGAGATTACCCGCTGACTTAATAGATTTTTAAGGCTATAATGATCAGTGTAAACCACAAATCAACGCCCCAACAAATACTGTTTCCAATACTGAACTGATAGCACCAATGCCATTAACTCCTTTTCATATACTGATTTTGATAGATTCGAATCAGTCAATTCTTTGCTAAAATAAGCTTTAGGTTGCCCTTCTTGCATCAAAACAGCCCCTACTTCCTTACCCGAAGCATCACTTTCCACTACAAATTCTTTAGTAAAATCGGGCATTCTCAAAAGCAGTGATGCTTTCATACATTGTTTAAGCTTTTCAAATGCTTCAATAGACTCCGTAGTCCAAAAGAATCCTTCCTTCTTAGTCAATTGAGCTAAGGGCCAAGCTATCTTCCCATAATCTCTAATAAATTTTATGTAATATCCAGTCAATCCCAGGAATCCCCGAACTTCCCTAACGTTTTTAGGCTGATGCCAATTTCTAACATCATAATGCCCCTCATGAGTTTTAAAAGCTGTTTTCTCTACATCTTCCTCTTTCATCCACACCTGATGGAACCCCGATTTCAAATATATTTTTGTAAAGAATGCAGCCCCGTACAACTCATCCATCAGTTCTTCAATAACTGGAATAGGGAATCGGTCAGGAATTGTTTTCAAATTCAGTGCTCGGTAGTCTACGCACATTCTCCATCCTCCATCTTTTTTTTAACTGTTGGAGTCTGCATCACACATCGGACTTGTGGTCCGATGTGGTCTTTACTATTTATTATAAAAGAACCTCAAGGCTTCCTTTAGAGAGGACCTTGGGGCTTCGGGTCTTTCCTTTTTTCATCATTATTACATGGTATCAAAGGAGGTTTGATAAACCTGAGCCCTCCCTCCCATCTATTTTTTTTATTCTGTTTAGGGTTCCTACTAATTCCCCCGTGGGGGGCGGCGGCGGCCTCCATGGCCAACAAGGTATGCCGTCGCCCCTCCCTCTTTCCTGCGTGTGACTCCTTCCGCGCGGCTCCCTTTAGGTTCTGTCCGACGGCTCTCCCCCCTGCCGACGCCTCCTTCCCCGGCGTCCCCTCCTCGCTGTGCACGACGGCCCCGTCCTCCCGCGCGACTCCCGGCTCTCGCCTGACGCAGCTCCTGCGGCCCTCTCGCGCCATTCCTCCCTCGCGACGGCCCGCCCCTCCCCGCTTCCTCCTCTGCGCGCGACGACGACGTCTCCCTACTTCCCGCACGCGACGACCCGCTCCTCCTGCGGAAGTTCTCCCCGAAGGCGCAGTCCGGCCCTGCACCTCCCGTCGGTGCTCTGCTTCTCTCTCTCAAATCCGACAAGATCTGGCCGGATCCTGTTCACCGTCGGCCTCCATGGTCGTCGCCCACCCGCGCCAGCCCTCGGCTTTTCCGGCGCACAACTCACTGTGCGCGCGATGGACTCTAGGTGATGGCTCCCTTCCGACGGATCTCTCACGGCAGGACCTCCCTACTGCTTCCTGCGCAGCTCCTCCGTGATTCCCGACGGCCCTTCCTCCGGTGACCGGATCCTCACCTCCAAATTTGCTCCTCTGCAACGCTGCTCTCTCCATGCTGACCTCCTCCTGCAACAACCACCGTCTCCATGTCGGCCCTCCTCCTGCGGTTTCCCGATGCTCCGACAACTGACCCGCTCGTGCGGTATTCCTGACGACTCTGTCGACCGGCCCGCCCGTGTGGTATTCCCAACGACTCTGACGATCGGCCCTCCTGTGCGGATTTCCTGACGCTTGGTCGATTGGCACCGCCAGTGCGGCTTTCCCGGCGCTCCGTCGACCGACACCGCTTGAGCGTCTTGCCAAAATCTTTTTTAATCTTCAACCATCCATCATTTTCATCTCGAAGGGGAGCTACGATCTTGAGGGGGAGCTATGACCATCGACTGTTTTTTTTTTTATTTCGTCTTGTTTTGTAATCAAGCTGAGTATGTCCAGCTTGAGGGGGAGTATTTGTAGCGTTTCTTGTTTGCTTTGTATTGTCGTTGCTTTGGTCTCTTTTTTTATGTGTCCATACACCTAGCTTGAGGGGGGAGTGTTGAAGTCTGCATCCCACATCGGACTTGTGGTCCGATGTGGTCTTTACTATTCATTATAAAAGAACCTCAAGGCCTCCTTTAGAGAGGACCTTGGGGCTTCGGGTCTCTCCTTTTTTTATCATTATTACATTAACCAATATAATAGGGCTCGAATATGGACTAGTACTGGTTCGGATAAACCCCTGTTCCAGAAGTTCCTGGACTTGCCTTTCCATTTCATTCTTCAAATAACGAGCATGCTTATATGGGCGGATGTTCACTGGCTATGCTCCACATTTTAACCTTATCGAATGGTCTGTTTCCCTTTTCGGCGACAAGACTGTAGGAGTCTCAAATACTGACTCAAACTGAAGCAGAATTTTCTGCAACTGTTCTGTTTGCAAAGCATTCAACTCTATACTGCTTCCTTTCACATCCTCATCTGTAGTCCACTCCAAGCCATCAACCTTGATTCTTCTGTACTTTAAATATTCTTGTAGAGCCCTTGGAGAATTCTGCTTATTGCATATTCCTTGCAACGTTACTGCCCTTGCCACGAAAAACTCATTGTCATTTGCTTCCAATGTGAAGTTACATACCCAAGAGTCTCAAGCCAGGATATTCCAAGCACCAAATCAGGTCCTGTAGTGTCAAAAAGATAAGCATCCACTTCAAACTCCACATTTCTTAAACACACCTTAAGAGTTCTGCACATTCCATGAGACATAACTCGATATCTATCCCTCAATCGAATACTAAAAGGTTTGGTTTCTTCTATCGGGGTAATTAGTTGTTTCAACAATTGCTTGGTAAGGAAGTTGTGACTTGCTCCACTGTCAATTAATACCAATATTGGTATCCCTTTTAGACTTCCTCCCATCATCATAGATTTCGTTCCCTCTTCTAGTTCTTTACCTTCCACACTAGCTATAGTACCTTGCATTACCATCTCCTGCTCATCAGTTTGTTCAGGAATCTCCCTTGCATTCCTTTCTGCCGAATCGGTTTCTTTCACTTCTTCATCATAAGGTTCCACACATTCCCAAACCATGAGCTTGTAACCTTTTTCTGTACACTTATGTCCGGTCTGAAAACGTTGGCCGCAAGTAAAACATAATCCCTTGGCTCTCCTTTCTTCATACTCTTCTCTTGATAAATTTTTTTACTTCTCACCACCGCGGCACAACTTTTCCCACTCTCTCTTTTTCTCTTCCAGCATTTGCAGAAACAATTTTCACAGTGTTGTTAGAACTCCCTTGCCGTCCCAAAACTCCAGCTGTTACTCCCTTTCCTCGAACTTCAGTGGGTTTAATAATTTCCTTCACAATTAATTCTCGCTCTACACGTCTTGTAAGTGTAAGCAAACGGATTTTAGTTTGTGGTTCATGTGTTAGGATTGTATTTCCAATTTCTAAACGCAATCTGCCAATAAACAGGCTCACATACCATTTTTCTGTTAAATCTGGTATGTGTAGCGCCACACGTTCAAACTCATTGATGTAGTCGTCAATCGATCCTATTTTCTGTAAGCCTTTCAAAAAAATCAGCGGATCCTCAGCAACACTGCCATATCTTCCAAGGAGTTCTTCTTTAAATTGTGTCCACGTCAATTCTGTTTTCACAGTTTTCAAAGAAATTATCCAGTACTGGGCACGTCCTTCCATGCACAATTGTGCCAAAGACACCTTCATTTCCTCATGTATTCCATAAATTGAAAAGTACATTTTTTCTCTCACTATCCATGATACCAGATCCTCTCCAGTAAATATCGGCATCTCCACTGGTTTGGTAGTCTCTCGATGCAATTCAATGTCTGGAAATGGTTTCTTCCTTCCAGACTCTGTCACAGGCAAAACACGACACTGCTCTTCCGTAATAGCATCTGTTTTAATAGTGCTACCTCCTTCTGCAACATCACTCTTCCCCTTGTCCTTTGTTTGCCGAGACTGTTCCTTAAGAATCAGAACTATTCCAGAATGAGAAGTGGTCAGCTCAGAGACCTGGATTTCTAACCTTTGAAGCGAGCTCTCATGCCACGACTGTCCTGCTTCTTGTCGTAGCATTCCAGCTTGCAGCTCTGATATCGCCGACTCTATTCCAACAACCCTAGACATGAGACTACCGATTCATTTCTCTAACTCCAATCCCTTCTCGATCGATCAACAAAACCGTGCTCCTCTCTCAATGAAAGCACCAATTTGATAGGGATTTGAGAGAGAGAATTTCTATTATTAACCAGCAGAAATACAAGAATTTCACTTACAACGTTAGTCTGTTCGAGACAGAAGATGAGGAGAATTTCCTGGGAGCCGCGCTTCCACAGGCCACTCGCACGCAGGCGAGACTACAGAGTTACGATCCCTCCTCCCTTCTAAAACTTTCCTTTAATACCCTTAACTAAAGCAGGTAATTACAATTATACCCCTTTACCAGTCCTATTCCTCCTTTGATAAGTGTGCAATATCAGAGGCCTCCTATCAGGGGGTGTAAAGTGTATAATGGGGAGACTATACCCATTATAAAACAGAACAAAACATAATAAAACAGAAATAATAATCAAAGTAAAGATATAGCGGAAGATAACAATAAAGGCCAACCGAATAATCCAATAATAACAAAGGAATAATGTAATGATATGCTGAAATGCAACTAAATGTCATGTTAGAACAATACAAGAAAGACTAACACACTCAATAAAAGACTCAAAAGTCTCGGGTCCCGAACCCCACGCCAGTCCCATCTCCAAACTCCAGCCCAACATCAAACAAGTAATCAACAGTAAGGTCCTTTGCCCTTGTCCAATCCTGCATCCACGAAATCTACTCGGGCACCAAACGACGGCCCGAATAGGTTGTGAGTATAACTCAGTAGGTCGATACCACTGTGTCTAAACAAAACTAGTCTGATAAGAAGTGTATGCAATAAAGCGATAAACATGTGTATTAATTAATTCAATAATTAAATAAATACAAAAACCTGCCAACCATAACCATATAACCATCGTATAGTCACAACAACCAATTTGGGTCCAAGCCCTATAAACATTACAACATTTTCGGGTCGAAGCCCTATAAGCATTACAATATTTTCGGGTCAAAGCCCTATAAGCATTACAACATTGGATTGGGCCGAGCCCACTCACTATCAGCATTACAACATATACGTGTGCAAGTGCTTGGGCCTAGCCCGTTGTATAAGCATCTCGGAACACAATTCCTGTCATACAACATGGATATCACAATATCACATCATATATCTCAATGGTTAATTGTACGAATTACCATTATTCTTTCATATGCCACATGCAATTCAATTCACAATTGATTAACAATTATATCAATATGCCACAGTTTAGGGATTCTATAAAAAGAAATCACCTTAGGTCACATGTCATGCTAAACATACTTTAAGCCATTTGCCAAATACAATTCGATTTGAAACCAAAATAATTCAAGGGATAATCTCATTCAATTATTTAATTAATTTGGACGCACGCAATGAGGGCACAATCATGATATTGCGTAAACTTGACAATAATCAAACCATCGGGTTAAGATTTAGACCCCCTACCTTTAACCAACGATCCAACAACGCTTCCAACAACCAACACTCACGAGGAAGAAGGTGCAGATGATTGCAAAGTGGTTCCTAGATCAAAACTGATCAAGATCAAAACCAACAACGCAATTGGTCAAGGGATTTCACCGCAACAGGTTGGTGAAGGAAGAAAAAGAGAAAGAAACCTAACCAAAACCACTTACCAGGGATTGCTCACACAAATGGGACGCTCGGAAGGGATGTTGGCACCCCCAAATCACCTGGAGAAGGCCCTAGGGTTGAGAAGAGAGGAGCTGCAGCGAAATAGGACAATTTTCAGCCGCACAACATGTTTAAAACAGCAGGTTGGGCATTTACACGGTGTGTAATCTAGTTGCACGCCGTGTAAATGTTTTTAATGGTATTCTTCGAAAAACCCGTCGTCTCATTTATTCCCGGACTCCATTAACTCAAACGAGCATACATCCCCGAACTTTAGGTCATTTCCCTAACAAGGCTCTTCGTCTCCGAACAAGACACGACCACCAAAGCTCAAACAAAAAACTCAGAGAGGAATGTACCTAGAAAAAGACGAGATCTTACAACCTCCGCCTTATAACAACTCATCCTCGAGCTGCTCCAAGCATCACTGGGAGGTCTCAGTGAACAAGTCTGGTCACTGTGTTCGTATATCAAACTCCCTCTCCCAGGTCTTCTCCTGAACTCGCCCATGCTACCACTGCATTCAAACCAACGGTATAGTCCGACCCCGAAGATATTTCTCACTACAATCCACAATTCGCATCGGATGCTCCTCAAAGGGCGCATCAACACAAAGCTCGACGTCTGCTACATCTATCACATGGGAAGGGTTTGGATGATATCTTCGTAACTGCGACACGTGGAACATGTTGTGCATGACACTGCAACGCTGTGGAAGGGCTGAACGGTACGCCACTGGAGTGATCGTTGCCACTATTTCAAACGGCCCAACAAACCTGGGTGCTAGTTTTATTTGTTTCCTGATACGGCGCTACCCCAACTTAGGTGACATGCGAAGGAAAAGATGATGACCAACCTTGAATTCCAGAGGTCGTCTCCGATGGTCAACATATGATTTTTGCTCGCTCTGCGCGGTCACCAACCGCTGTCTGATTAACTGAACCCGTTCAGATGTCTCCTGCAAGAGACTAGGTCCGACAAGTGTCGACTCACCTGCCTCTAGCCAACAAAGAGGTGAACGACACGACCTTCCATACAAAGCCTCAAAAGGTGCCATTTGGATCGGTGTCTGGAAGCTATTATTATATGTAAACAACACAAGTGCCCTATGTTGCTCCCATGAACCACTAAAATCCAAAACACAAGCTCGTAACATATTCTTCAAAATCTGAATAGTCCGCTCATATTGAGCAATTAGTTTGTGGATGATAAGCTGTGCTTAAAAGAACTCGCGATCCCAGAGCTTTCTGAACACCCTGCCAGAAACGCGATGTGAAACAGAGATCTCTGTCTGAAACGATACTCCTCAGAACACCGTGCAATCGAACCACCTTGCTCATGTAAAGATTTCTCAGGTTTTCAACTGTAAAAGTTTCCCTAATAGTTACAAAGTGGGCTACCTTAGTTGATCCACAACAACCCATACAACATCATTCTTACGGGTCGTCCTGGGTAATCCTGTCACAAAATCCTTTGTGACATCATCCCATTTTCACTTCGGGATGGGTAAAGGCTGCAAAAGCCTAGCTGATCTCTGATGCTCGGCTTTCACCTGCTGACGAGTGAAGTATTTAGCCACGAAGCTTGCCACCTCCTTTTTCATTTTTGACCGCCAATACTGTCTACGGAGATCACAATACATCTTTGTTAAACCAGGATGCACTGCCCATATAGAAGCATGAAACTCCCTCATCAGCTCCTTGCGTAAGCCTGTAGGAATGCATACTCGGCCACGAAAAAGAAGAGAATTGCCACTGCTGGGAGACCATCCTGATGGCGTCTCCCCACTATATAATTTGTCTCTCAGAACTGAGCCCCTTGGATCAGACAACTGCTCGGTTTTAATCTTGTCCAAAAGCACGGGTATAACAGATGTTGAAGTCAGAGCTACCTGCTCCTGAGATTCTTGAACATCTAGATGCATATCTGCAAAAAGAGCCATTATCCGCCACTCGTCACAAGACTCCCGTATTGTCTCTGTCTGTGTCTTTCGGCTCGAAGCGTCGGCAACGACGTTGCCCTTGTCTGGTGTATAAGCCAATTCAAAGTCGAAAGACTGCAGATACTCGACCCACCTCATATGCCGAAGGTTCAGGTCTCGTTGAAAAAAGATGTAGGCTCTCGTGATCCGTTTATACTACAAACCTCTCACCCATGAGATAGTGTCTCCAACATCTTAGGGCATGTACCACTGTTGCTAACTCCAGATCGTGAGTAGGATAATTCCTCTCATGCGGTCTCAGCTGCCTGAAGCCATAAGCAACCACCCGATCCTCCTGCATCAGAACTGCTTTGAGTCCAACTCCGGATAAGTCACAATACACGGTATATGCTTTACCCAACGCAGGTAAAGTGAGAATAGGTGTTGAGGTCAACCTGCCTTTCAGTTCTTGAAAAGCTCTTTCGCAAGCGTCAGACCAAACAAACTTCACCCTTTTCTTGGTCATCCCAGACATTGGTGCTGCCAATTGGGATAAATTTTGGATAAAATGCCAGTAATAACCTGTTAAACCCAGAAAGTTCCAAATTTCAAAGACGTTCTTGGGCTGTTCCCAAGATATCACGACTGCAACTTTCTCTGGATCTACTGACACTCCCGCCTCTGAAATGACATAGCCTAAGAAGTGCACTTCATTTATCCTGAAACTGCATTTAGTTAGCTTGGCGTAAAGCTGATGCTCTCTCAATGTACTCAGGACGATGTCAAGATGTTTGACATGATCGTTTGGTGACTGGGAGTACACTAAGATATCGTCGACGAAAACCACCACAAACTGATCCATAAACGGATGAATGATCCTATTCATTAAGGTCATGAATACCGTAGGCGCATTAGTCAACCCAAACGGCATCACTAGGAATTCATATAAGCCATACCTGCTTCTAAAAGCAGTCTGAGGTATGCCCGATAGTCTCACTCTTAACTGATGATATCCTGATCTCAAGTCAATCTTGGAGAAGATCTTAGCACATCTCAACTGATCAAAAATATCAACAATGCGCGAAAGAGGATATCGGTTCTTGACTGTCATCTGGTTTAACCTTCGATAATCCACACATAAACGCATAGATCTATCAACCTTTTCGGCGAAGAGAACTGGAGAACCCCAAGGAGATGTACTCGATCGTATGAAGCCTTTAGATTCTAGATCTTCCAACTGAACCTTCAACCCCCAAAGCTTTGTTTGTGCCATTCTGTAAGGATGGATTAAAACTGGCCTGCTCCAGACACCAACTCGATCGTGAACTTGATCTCTCACTCGGGCGGTAAGCCATAGAACTCGTGAGGGAAAATATTCTGAAAACGGTTGACCACTAGAGGAAAAGAACCCTGCTGCATTCCATCTTTATCTAGAGCAAGACCGACAATTTGAGCTGTGAGACAATCCAATATGCACTTAATTGGCCCCGCATGACTAACCTGAAGATCCCACTCACCTTGGTGAGAATAACCACTTCCTTCTAGAGATAGGAAGGTAACTCTCCTCCTGTAATAGTCGATATGAGTCTGGTATAGAACTAACCAACTCACATCAAGAATCAAGTCGAAGCCTGTCATTTCTAGCATGAATGGTTCTCAAAAGAAACAGTAACCACCAATCTTTAGAGAACACGTCTTGTAATGTTTGATATTCTTTGACCGCACTCCCAACGACGTGTCAATGGTTAAAACACCATCTAAGCTTTCCACATCCAAGCCCAAATCGTTGGCAAAAAGAGCAGATAGAAAAGAATGCGATGCTTCTGTATAAAACAAAACACAAAGCTAAAGTAGATACAAAAATCGTACCTCTGACGACACACGGTCCTGCATCCGCATTAGCCGGAGTAGTCTGCATAACGTGCAACTGACTTGTCCCTTTGCCCTGGGCTCCACTTTGACTACCCTGAGCTACATCCCTTGCTTGGTATTGTTGCTCAAGCACCGGGGTACCACGTCCCCTTCCTCGCCCTGAACGGCCTGTGGAACTCCAGCTACCAGCTTGCTGAGGGGTAGCTGAGCCCCTTCCCGATTCCGGTGCCTGTCTCGATCCTCCGCCACCGGTCTGTTGCGGAAAGTTCGCACAGAACCTCCTAAGATGGCCCAGTCTGCCGTGGATGACACTCGATTGCGGGGTAAGGACACTGCGAGCGCTTGTGACCAAACTTGCCACACTGATAGCACTGAAACGGAACACAGTCTTGAGATGGTAGTTCACTACCCCGACTGCTCTGCCCACTATTACTTTGGCGAAAACTGTCATAATGACGCTTCTTATCACTCGAAGAAGAACTTCCAGATCGCCTTGCTGAAACAACCTGACCGCTGTCGAGGCCTCTTTCAAATTCCCTTCCGCGATGAGTGCCTGATTCATCACGTCTTCAAAGCCGTTTAAACGAAAAACGTTTACCTACGACCTGATCTCATAACGAAGACCGTCCTGAAAACGCCTCGCCCTGAAGATCTCATCAACTGCCAAATATGGCGCAAAATGCTGTAGGTTGGTAAAACGTCTAGCATAGTCCAACACTAACAAACCCTCCTACGTCAGATGCATGAACTCGCGAGCTTTTTCGTCCCTTAAGGTTTCGGGATAGAAATGGCTTAAGAACTTCGTCTCGAAGTCCTTTCAAGATAGCTCATCCTATTGCCTAGCTTGCTCCAGAATATCCCACCAACGCTTGGCAGGTCCATGAAGCATATACACAGCAAGCTTCACCCTCCTATCTGTGGGCGTCTCGAGATGCTTGAAGATAGTCTGGACTGATTCAATCCAGAACTTGGCTGCTTGGGGTCCCCCTTCCCCAGTAAACACAGGCGGATGCTGAAGCTGAAACTCTCTTGTTAGCTCAGACATTGAAGGAACGGTACGAACATACTCCCGAGCTTTTTCGTCCCTTAAGGTTTCGGGATAGAAATGGCTTAAGAACTTCATCTCGAAGTCCTTTCAAGATAGCTCATCTTATTGGCCAGCTTGCTCCAGAATATCCCACCAACGCTTGGTAGGTCCATGAAGCATATACACAGCAAGCTTCACCCTCCTATCTGTGGGCGTCTCGAGATGCTTGAAGATAGTCTGGACTGATTCAATCCAGAACTTGGCTGCCTGGGGTCCCCCTTCCCCAGTAAACACAGGCGGATGCTGAAGCTGAAACTCTCTTGTTAGCTCAGACATTGAAGGAACGGTACGAACAAACTCCCTTTCCATGGACCGCATGACCCTCAGGAAGTTGTTGCGAAGCTGAACATCCATCTGCTCCTCAGGAACTATAGGAAGTTTCGGTTCAACTGCATTAGGAGCGTGCTGATTGCCACTCTCCTGACGCTCAAGTCAAAGACGACGAGGAAACATTTTCTCTACAAGACAAACACAGACCTTAGAGAACTAGCTAGCAATAAGGTCAACCCAACAAGTGACTGCAACAGAGAACCACAAACTCTTGGTCTCTCAAGACACGGCTTACAAGTATTTTAGCATGACATGACAACTCATTTCATTTGTCCAGTGAAATAGATATCTCATATCATAGTTCTACATACAAGCATATATCACATGCAAAAATACACATGTCCCATGAACAATGCATGTCAATATATCCTTATGTGCCTATTATGATGCATGTATTCTCAGCTTGCTTCGTACTGGGCTATGAGTACAAATCCCAAGAAACAGTAAGATCATAAAACGATAACCTCACACAACATGTGAATCACCCAAGGTGAAATAACATCAACAGTAAAAAGCACACAACACATACACCAATCCCATTTTTTGGTACTCGGATTTTCCCCCGTATATGGGTTAGCTACTCCCATGTAAAGCTCATTACCAAGTCCCGACACATCCTAGTCTCCTTTCTACCTTTCCGAAACTGTAATGCAAAAGAAAAGAAAATCTGCTCATCTGATACCACTTTGTAACGTCCCCCAACCCGACACTCTCTCACGTGGTTGGAAAGGGTTGGTTACGATGCCTCAAGCACGCCTCCCCGTACGTTAGAGCCTGCCGACTAACAGTGGGTATGTAAAGTGTATAGTGGAGAGACTATACCCCCTGGTATGAAATGTCATAACAGTAGAGCAAAACATAATAAAACGGAAATAATAATCAAGGTAAAGACATAGCGGAAGATAACAATAAAGGCCAAATGAATAATCCATTAATAATAAAGGAATAATGTAATGATGTGTTAGAATGTAACTAAATGTCATGCTAAAACAATACAAGAAAAAGATGCAGACTCAATAAAAGACTCAAAGTCCCGGGTCCTGAACCCCACGCCGGTTCCATCTCCAAACTCCAGCCTAACAACAAACAAGTAATTAACGAAAAACTCAAAGGGAAACGTACCTGGAAAAAGACGGGATCTTACAGTCATGCTAAAGTTGGGTGCTTTTAGAATATCTTGTGTGAGACAAACAAGTAATGAGTGACCCTAATATGATTAAGTACTTGTTTTTGATGTTTGTTTTTGGTTACACTTAGTCGGGAGACCCTAATAGGATTATGTTACCATAAGAATAATGTTGAGTGGATCCATATGATAGATTAGCTTAAAGAGTTATCCGCTCAACTATCCAAGAGTCATATCTGATATGATCAACATGATTGCCTAATTATATGGCTAAGTGATGGGAGAGACGCTAATGCAACCCAAAGCTTAGTGAAATATGGATTTTGACCCACTAATGGATATGTTGTATGTCAAAGGGGTCATCATTTTAGTGAGAGCGCATTTAATAAAAGTTCTTATTAAATGAATGTAAAACATGATACTCATCTGATAAAAGTTTCTGTTGTGGATTTTTGACACCATCGTCACCAAACATGACTTTGAGATCAATATTAGAATAAGAGAAGCTTAATGAAGGCAACTTCTTAGACTCGTATAAAAACTTAAGAACCGTTTTAAACAAAAGTGAAAATTTTATGCGTTAGAGCAATTCCTTCCCAAGTAACAAAATGTTGAAGTTGTTCAACAAGTTGATCTAGATGCTTAGGAAAAACATAAATGAATTCACTTGCGGTTTCAAAGGCATTAGACGCAAGAAGACCGAAGGAACTTTTAGTCTCTGCTCATAAAGCGATAGTATCCTAATGACTTGGAGAGACTGGAGGTATCCTTTAAGGCTTGGTCTGGCTGTGAAATTCATTTTGTTATCATCGTTAGAAATGTTCGGACAATGTGATTGAATTCCATAAAAATTTACCTTATTTTCTCAAAGTGTTGAGGATAAATAAACTAGGTGTGAGATGTCCATGTTCTGGTGCTGTATTGATTGTGCAAGTGATTGTACAAGTTAGTAAATGTTCAAACCGAAAGAAGAAAAATTAGTTAAAGTCCAACAATGTTTTTTTTGAGCAGCCAGTCATAATTGTTGAAACCTTAGGGAGGTGTCAGGAAGAAGGGGTAATGTATGCATTGAATGGAATTGTCCAGGATATTTGAAGGGGTTTATGAAACTCTGTGGAAAGTCCACGTCGGGTATTTATTTTACAGAATTGATTCTTCAATTTTGAAGGGTATATGATACATGAAGAACTCGGGAAATCGTTGAGGATGTGTTATATTTGTTGTCAACCATGTGTGAGAATCATTGGAAGTTGTTGAGAATGTTTTTGAGTTGATTTGAGATACTGAAGGTGTTTAAAGTTGGTTTGAGGTGGTTGGAGAAGACTTCTAGAGAAATCCAGGGTTGAAAATTATTGTAGAAATTACTCTATACGGAAGGGTATTCTTGAATTTTCACTGAGAAAGTAATATTACTTTTAAATTACTCTGGATGCTTAAGGGTTGTCCGAAGCTTGCAGACCGGAAATTGACAAAGTATCGATTCACACTGTGATATGTCAAAGTAAGTTGCTTGACACGTAAGGGTTATTATAGTTTTCAAAGGGATACGTAAGGGTACTCAAGAGGGAAAAATGATACTTGACAAAGTACTAGAGCGACACTGTGATACGCAAGAGTGACTCTAAATTTCCAGTGCATAGGAAGAGTTAACTAGGGGATACGTAAGAGTATCTTTGAAATTCTGAAGAATTCGTTAGAGTTGCAAGGGTAATCTGGATTTTTCATTATCTTCATTAGAGTAATCCGGCAGTTTCAAAAGATATGTAAGAGCATTCAAGCTGATACATAAGGTGTTAGGACATTGAGCTCGGAGAGAAAGTTGAGAACTAATAGACTAACCAGAAAGGAAGTTCCCGGATGCTTTTATTTGCAAAGAATCACAGTATAGGGAAGAATTGACATTACGGTATGAACTTGTGGCACTCTTCTTCTGTTCTCAGAACTACGTTGTTGGTGTAGGTACTGAAGGAAGCCCACTCCTTCTAGCCAGCTGCTCCTTCAGTGATCCGGTCGTTCCTAAAATGATAGTCACAATACTCCAGCCACTGTCCTAACTGCCTACTTATAGGCAGACAACCGACTTAACGAGGTGCATTGCCGAAAATACCCCTCCTGCACTGGTAAGTATGAATAATAAGAGGCCCAGTCCTGGAAATAATGGACCATCCTCCTGATGAATTGGCACCTTGTCCCCAAGGTGATGATCAAGAAACTGGGAAAGGATCTGCGTGGCATCTTCCCATGTAGATTCCTCAGCAGGTTTGCCCTGCCACTTGATGAGCCATAAGCCTTGGGAATGTCTAGGCACTTCCTTGACAGCTAGAACTTCAGTCGGTATAAGCAGTGGAGGAAGCTCAGTACCCCAAGAATCTGGAAGGGCGGTTTGCACAGAAGCATTGCCAACAACCCGCTTCAACTGTGAGACATGAAAGACGGGATTTATACGTGTAGTTTCAGGCAGAATAAGTCTATAAGCAGTAGGTCCCAGGTGGGCTTCTATCATATAAGGCTCATAGTAACGTGCAACTAATTTGGGACATATTTTTTTTGACTTTGATGTTTGGATATTGGGTCGGAGTTTGATGAACACTGAATCTCCAACTTGAAAATTCTCTTTCCACCCGTGCTTATTGGAAAACCGAGCCATTAGCTGCTGAACACGGTGGAGGTTATGCCGAAGTTGGTCAAGAACACTGTCCCGATCCACAAGGACAACAACAACTGTGTCTCTACTGGAGTATCCCCTTCAACAAATTGCAACGCTGAAGGAGGCTTGCGGTCATAAACAACCTCGAAATGTGTCATCTTGAATGATGGGAGACAATATTATAACAAAACTCTCCTCAGGGAATCCATTGAGCCCAAGAATGCGGCCGCTCCGAAGCGAAACACCGCAAGTATGTTCCCAAACACCTATTAACTATTTTTGTTTGTTCGTCCGTCTTGAGGATAGTATGATGAACTCATCTTCAATGTTGTTCCTTCCAAACGAAAAATCTCTTTCAAGAAACTATTGAAAAAAATAGGGTCTCAATCACTAAGAATAGAACTCGGTATACCATGCAAACAGATAATCTCCTTGACAAAAAGTTCGGCTACCCCTTTGGCTGTGTAAGGATGCCACAACAATAAGAAATGTGCCTACTTTGATGACCGATCCACTACGACTAATATCACATCATATCCAAGAGATTTAGGCAGCCCGGAGAAAAAATCCATTGATACTTTATCCCAAATAAGGTCCGACAAGGGCAACAGTTGTAGCAATCCCGCAGGCACATTGCGAGGTTTTTTTGACGTTGGTAGATATCACATTCCCTGGAAAACTGTAAAATACACTTCGTCATTCCTTTCCAAAACAAGCCCTCTGCCAATCTCTTATTTTCAACAATCCAGCATGCCCCCAACAACAGAGGTGTGGTAGTAATGCAAGAACTTGGGGATAAGGTTAGACTTTCGAGAAATCACCATTTTTCCCTTAAAAAAACAGCAGCCCATCTCTGCATACGTATCCTGGTTTGGGATCAGGTTGTTGAATAAGTGCTGCAATTATTCCAGTGAGCTCTGGATCTTTTTGCAACTCACCCTGCCCAACATCGGCCTCTAACCAAAATGGTTCGGGAACAGTGGAACCTAAATGTTTTTCTTCTATTTCCTCCAGATTTCCAGAACCTGCCGTGACAAGGAATCTGCCGCCTGATTCCAGTCTTGTAAACCACTTCAAAGTCCAAGCCAAGCAATTTTGCTTGCCAGCATTGTTGATCAGCTGTATGATAATGTTGACCGAGAAGGTGTTTGCGCGTGCCAATCAAATACTGTCTCCAACAACTTACGGCCAGGACAAGCGCCTTCACATTTTTTCATATACAAACTTGGAAAGGTGGGAAACAACTAGTGCCTTGCTGCAGTAGGCTATTGGGCGGGCAACCTGCATCAGTGCAGCCTCAACGCCCTTTCCTGATGCATCATACTCCACAATAAAAGGTTTCTGAAAATCCGGCAAAGCCAAGGTTGGATGTTGAAACCAAACAGTGTTTATTTCAAATGCTTGTTCAGCTGCTGAGTTCCATAAGAACCCATCCTTAGTTAAATCAGTAAGTGGTTTTACAATTTCTCCATATCCAACAACAAACTTCCTGTAGTACCTGATAAGACCCAAAAATCCCTGCACTCCTTCGATACTTTGTTGTCTCGGCCAACTCAAAACACATTCAATTTTTTTAGGATCCATCGACACCCCTTCACAAGTAATTATATGCCCTAAATATTCCACTGTTTGTTGGGAAAAAAACACTTTTTTGTTAGCATGTAGTCGGTTTTCCAGCAGCAAGCAGAATACTGTTTCAAGGTGTTTTAGGTGCTTTGTCCAGGTTCTACTATAATCTAATATAAAGTGGGGCTGCAGAAAGGAAGAATAGAAGTCAGGTTGAGATGAGAAGGACCATGCTAGCAGAATTCAAGTTCTCAAAATTTTTCTGGAGAGAAGCTGTAAGTATAGTTGTGCATATTCAGAATGTGTGCTTGTTGAAAGCCTGAATCAAACATGACTCCTTATGAAAAGCAGCATAAAAGGAAGCCCACTTTAAAGTACCTTAAGTGTTTGGCAGTCCATGCCTTATGAAGATAAAAAATTCAGACCTTGGAAATTTTGATGAGAAGGCTGAAGGTGTAACAACTAGGCTCTGCTGATAGCACATACACACCGTCTTAACATGACCGTCGGGTCTTGGCCAGCTAGGTACCACCAGTTCCCCCGCAGACACGTGCTCCCCTACCTGGGGTCCACCTACGTGCCCGAACGGGTCATCTGACTAATGACTGTCACCGCAGACCAACACGTGTTCTTTTCAGTGTGTTTTGTCCTCACTCGCACACACACTGGGAAAATTCCAAGGTCACCCATCCTGATCACTATTTCAGACCAAACATGCTTAATTGTGGAGTTCTAATAAGGTAGGCTTTCGAAAAGAAAGGTGCACCTTATGGACATGAGTTCCTTTATCTGATAAAGACCATGCCACCACACTATAGATGGCCACAACTAATTCTATGCCCCACAACACAGTTGGCCACAACCGATTCTGGAAGGAGGGAGGGGGGCCCACAACACAGCTGACCAATTGGGGGAATAATACTGGGGAATATTTCGGGAGGGGGCCTCCACGACTGTTACATAATGGATCCACTGGGCGGAGGATGTTAAATTGGGGAAGTGGGAGAGGAGCATAGGTGGGGGATAGTTTGTTCTGGGATTCGGCTGGAAAGCTTAGGCGGGAGAGTAGCGAGGCCTTTTGAGTATGCTTCTTCTTCTTCTCCCTTATATTTTCTGCTGTTTCTTCTTATGTTTCCTTTCTCCTGTAAATCTGCTATACTCTACTGTATATACAAAGTAGCCCTCTCGAAGGGTCTGTTGGAGCAAAGGTTCTTATCAATTGGTCTGACCTGCCGTTTCGAATGCCGTCATCTTCTTTGGTGCGTTGCCTGGTGACACAGCTGCTGCAGAAGGCAGTGCCTCTGAGGCTGGGCATCGTGGAGTCAGGTATGCACTCTAATGTGCAGGAAACAAAAGCGTCTGTGCCTTGAGCGAAGCATTCTCCAGATGCAACACTTGATTTGTGGCGAGTCGAGCTTCTGATGTTCAATGGTACGACTGCCAGAGGATGGATTATACAAGCAGAGCTGTACTTCCGGACAAACAAGACACCAAAGGCATTAAAGGTTTCCCTTGTTCAGGGACGTATGGAGGGAGTAACCATACACTGATTTACTATTATGAAAGAGGTCCATATGATTTTGTCATGGTCGGTGTTTAAAGTGGAATTGCTGGAGCGCTTTAACAGCTCAGAAATATTGCAACCATCTGCAGCGGAGGGAGCACTGCAGTCACTGGAAACAACACCAGAAAATACTGAGCAATTCAGGAAATGGGCTCCACAACAACTCGAGCAGCAGTGGATATCAAAGAGTATGCCTGAGACGCATCTAATGAAATATGAACAAACATGGCGGTACACACTCACAGAATTACCTGAGTTTGATGGGACTAATCTGCACGACTGGATTGCGAGCATAGAATTCTACTTTTGTCTTCATCTGACACCAGAGAAGTTGAAGGCGCCTCTTGTCAAGGTTTGTATGGAAGGGGACACCATATACTGATTTCGTATTTTGCTGGAGTTCTATCCGAATTTATCTTGGTTAAAGTTTTTAAAGAGGAATTTGTGAAGCGTTTTGGTGGATTAGAACTTCAACATCCGCATTTGGAGAAAACGATTCAGCAGAGGGGATCAACGCAGGTAGTCACCACGCAAGGGGGCAGTGTTGGATTGGTGTTGCCTGATCCTCTCCGGGTGATGTTTGGGCCGAATGTTTCCGGCCTGTACTGCGCACCGGCCGACAACTTTCGTGGGTTGAGCTTTGCGTTAAGCTCGTTGGGGGTTGTAGGGGGGCAACGCGCCCCTGCTCTAGGGGTTCGGGGGCCGAAGTCCCTCAACCCAATTTGTCGGGCACTGTAGTATCTCTGACCACTGTAGCAGAGTTGACCGACCGACACCGACAGAGTACTGTAGCAGTGCGGACTTTGGAGTCAACTTTACTGCAGTTTTTTGACTTTCAACCGGCAGCTACTGTAGCACTTTTGACTTGGGTGACCGCCTTTCATTATAGCGATACATACTTACTGTGCGGTTGATGGAACAGTTGATCGTTTTCTCCATTTGTAGCCCATTTCGGGCTAGAGTTTCTGTGAGAAAGAACTCTGAGATAAACTCCTGTAAATTGTGCTCCTAATTATAGTGAAGTTATTCTGCCTCTCTGTGGACGTAGGGATTATTCTCGAACCATGTAAATCTTCGTGTTATTGTTCTTTTTTTTCTCTTTTACTCCTGTGTTTCGCCACTTCTATCGCTGCAACTCCCGACGTTTCCGCATCAGGCAGTTTTGGGACCCTGCCATGCCAGGCACTCACGTTGGCCTTTGGTTCTGCTCTTGGAACAAGACATCAAGTCATTCCTTCATATCAAGCGATCTGGCCAGACTTGCAGGCTGAATTGAAGAGAGATTTGCCTTGTCAGCATGAAGCGAAGACCGAAAGTACTCCAAAGGCGTCGTACAAGGAAAACGCATCAATCCCTCCACCTACGGAGAGGATGCTGCTACAGACTGTAGTACCACCGATGTCGACTCTGGAGGGATCAGGCACACCGCCACTGGAATATGGAAAGGAGACGCAGAATAACAGCACGATCGAAAAGCCAAACGCTGCCAATACCGTTTTCGAGCAGGCAGAGCTTTTTATGTCTCCATCCTCTACACTCTTCTTTAATTGGGCAATGGATGGGGAGATGTTGTATTTGCCGGATCGAAAACTAGCTCTAATTCTTTTAGATGATGGAACGACAAGGGTGGGAAAGGATCAGCTGGACTCAAGACAGGATCGACATAACAGAGGAAGTGTAGGTGCAGAAGAGCTACAGAACAAGTTAGAAACAACATTGGTGGAACGATTTAATGGGCTGGAAAACACAGCAACCCTTCAAGGATTGACATCTGGTGGAGTTGTTTAGTGGACTACTATTGCGGGTGCTGTTGTTCCAGAAACTGCACCGACTCCCATTTCTTCGGCTGCCACACCTAACTTTTACTAGGCGACGAAGGGAAAGACTTTGATGATGACTGTGGCTGCGGTCCTGCAGCCGGTGATGTAGACTCAAGCAGGATAGACTGCACTTCTAAAGGAGAGGTTGAAGACGTAACCTCGGCAAGTTCTTCCAGAATTGAAACAAGTGGCAATCTAGAAAAGTTTTCGGACTGGACAGGAAGGGTTCGGCAGGGAGCAGCTGGATTCCACACCTGATCAGCATGAGGTAATTTCCAGTCCTGGTTTTAGTACAGTCAAGACGAATGGGGAAAAAAAGAGTCCTTGAATTGAGTTCTTAGTTAATGGGAGAAGTTTTTTGTGATCGCTACAGTACAGTGAGTGCTCACGAACTGTTCGAAAGAGGGATCTCCTTAGCAAGTGGAGAGGAACTGCTGCCAAAGATGCTACTTGGGCCACCACCATGGGCATGTCCCTTGCGGAATGGTTGGAATGCTCTGCGCTCTGATAGTGGCAGAGAATCTCGACCTACTGGTTCTAGGCTTCTTGTGGCTGCAGTGATGCTGCAGACAAAGACACCAGAAATCTGTTTGAAGAAAACCATGTGTGCTGATGGGTATCATTTCTCCCCAAGTTACAACTACATATGGGGTGATACCTACTTCAAAATTGGTGTGTGTAGTAGGGTGAATTCCCCTTACCTCAATGTGAGGTGCGGATCCTCTTTTATAGAGAAGTAAAAACTAATTACATGGTGTTAAGTCCAATGTGGGACTCAGAACAGAAATACCCATTTAACCTTAAATGAGGTCCAACACTCCCCATCAAGCTGGACATGCCCAGATTGGATAGAGTCCCACAAAGAGAAAAAGACAACAAAGACACAGGACCATCTCAGACTCCCCCTCAAGCTGGGCCAGGGAGGCTGTGAATACCCAGCCGGGTAGTGAGAGACTCAAGGCGAGCTCCTGAAAGACCTTTGGTGAAGAGATCGACAAGCTGATCGGCCGTCGGGATATGGCCGAAGCCGATATGGTGTTGCTCCAGATGGTGGCGGAGAAAGTGACAGTCCACCTCGATATGCTTCGTCCGTGTTGCGGAATCACTGGGAGACACAACGACAGGAAATGAGAAAACGAAAGAAAGAAAAGCAACAATGAACACGACGATTTACGTGGTTCGGGAAAAATCCCTACGTCCACGGGAGAGGCAGAATTTCACTATGATTCGGGAGCACAGAAATTACAGAGGATTTTCAACATAAAACCCTAGCCCGAAATTGGCTATAAAACAAATGGAGAAGACGATCACTATTCGAAAAAGTGGTCCGCGTCGCTACAGTGAACGGCGGCTGGCTTTGTCAAAAGCGCTACAGTAAGGTTGACCCCGAAGTCCGCACCACTACAGTGCCTGTCGGTGTCGGTCGGTCAGCTCCGCTACAGTGCCTGTCGGTGTCGGTCGGTCAGCTCACCGCGGAGCTCGACCGCGAAAGTTGCGGGCCACAAGCATTCAACCCAACCGGATCGGGCAACACCAATCCAACAGTCCGTTCATGGAAGACGGGATTCGATGCAATCTTCGTGGCGACCTGATTGTCACACCAGATATGAGCAGGAGTCGATGCGGGGAAACCGAGCTCATGAAGGAGATGACGAAGCCAGAGGATCTCAGTAGTGACGGTGGCCATGGCTCGATACTCGGCCTCGGCACTCGACCGGGAGACGACAGTCTGCTTCTTGCTGCGCCAAGAGATGAGATTGCCGGCAAAGAACACGGCGAAACCCGAAGTAGACCTGCGGGTAGCGAGGCAGCCGGCATAGTCCGCATCACAGAAGGCCTCAACATCCATGTGAGCATGATGGAAGTACTGAAGGCCACGGGCAGGGTCTTTCTTGATGTATTTGGCAATGCGAAGGACAACATCCCACTGAGACCGGGTGGGATGCTCCATGAGCTGGCTGACTTTGCCAACGACACAGACAATGTCAGGACGCGTCATGGTGAGGTAGTTGGGTTTACCGACTAGGCGGCGATAGCTCTCGGGATGAGGAAAGGGTTCCGAGTCGGAATGAAGGGAGCGTTCCCCAGGCTCAAGGAGAGTGTCCACGGCGGTGGCAGTGCTCAACCCGGCATCCTGCAAGATATCAAGAGCATACTTGCGCTGACAGAGAGAAATAGTGTCCGCAGTCCGGGAGACCTCGATGCCAAGGAAGTAAGTGAGGGGACCAAGATCCTTGGTGTGGAAGTGCTGGTGAAGATGCGCCTTAAGGCTCGCGATGCCTCTGGAGTCGCTCCCTGTGATGATGATGTCATCCACATAAACCACAAGCAAGATACAGCCATGCGCCGTCGTACGGAAGAAGACTGTGTGATCCTTCATACTGCGAGAGAGGCCAAAGGCTGTGACGACCGTGCTGAAGCGGCCAAACCAAGCCCGAGGAGACTGCTTGAGGCCGTAGAGGGAGCGACGGAGACGACAGACATGGCGGTCGGCACCAGAGGCCGAAAAACCAGGAGGCTGCTGGAGGTAGACCTCTTCATCAAGAAAGCCATGGAGAAAAGCATTTTTAACATCCAGTTGATGAAGCGGCCAGTGATGATGAGCAGCCAGCGAAAGGAAAAGGCGGACCGAGGCCATCTTTGCGACTGGAGAGAAGGTCTCAAGGTAGTCGATTCCATATGTCTGAGCAAACCCCTTGGCGACAAGCCGGGCTTTGAGGCGGCAAAGAGAGCCATCGGGATTGAGACGGATCGTGAAAATCCATTTACAGCCGACCGCCTGTTTGCCCACCGGAAGTGGAACAAGATCCCATGTATGGTTGTCATCCAGAGCCCGCAATTCATCCCTCATGGCGGCAAGCCACCCGGGGTGAGATTTTGCTTCACCGACTGTCCGAGGAAGCGACACGGTCTCCAGGGCTGACAGACCCCTGTAGGAAGATACAAAGAGAGGAGTAGTCTGACAGGAGCGAGTACCTTTCCGAAGCGCAATCGGCTCGTCCGCGGGAGCGGGGACAGGAGCATCGGACGAAGCAGGAACAAGGTGGTCCTCGGCCGGGATGGGAGGTACAGCAGATGGACGACGGGAGTAGGTCTGGCCAAAGAGATGACCGGGAGGGGGAGATACCAGAGGCGGGTGAACGAAGAGCGGAAGACAGTCATCGATGGTAGTGTCAGGAGAAGGAGAGGGGAGAGTGAAAGGAGAAGTCTCGACAAACGATACGTCGGCAGATGTGATATACCGGCGGAGGTCTGGAGAGAAGCATCGGTACCTGCGCTGAGTGCGGGAATATCCAAGAAAAATACAGCGAAGGGATTTGGGAGAAAGTTTGGAGAGATTGGGGCGAGTGTCCCGGGCATAACAGAGACATCCGAAGACGCGGAGTGGAAGGGAGTGAGGAGGAATAGAGGGGAACAGGGTATGAAAGGGAGTCTCCCCCTGAAGTATAGAGGAGGGAAGACGATTCAGAAGGTAAGTAGCAGTGAGGATGACATCCCCCCAGAAGAGAAGAGGGACCTGGCGGTGGAAGAGGAGGGCACGAGCGGTTTCCAAAATATGCCGGTGTTCCCGCTCGGCCACCCCATTCTGCTGAGGGGTATCAGGACAAGAGGTCTGGTGGATGATGCCGTGGGCCCGTAGAAACTGCTGAAAGTGAGTGGATAAGTATTCTCGCCCATTGTCAGATCGAAGACATTTGACGGTGATAGAAAACTGTGTTTGGATCTCATGAAAAAATGTCTGGAAGGTGGAGAGAACCTCTGTCCGATCTCGAAGAAGATAAAGCCATGTCATCCGGGAATAATCATCAATGAAGGAAATGTAATATTTATACCCAGATTGACTCGAGGTAGCACAGGGACCCCAGACATCAGAATGAACCAAATCAAAGGGTTTGGCGGCCCGTGTGTCAACTCGAGGAGGATATGAGGTGCGATGATGTTTCGCAAAACGACACGACTCACAAGGAAAGGAAAAACGGGGACTAATATCGGGGTAGAGTCGATGAAGTGCAGAGGCGGAAGGGTGGCCCAACCGGGAATGGAGGTCAACGGCATGAGCAGGGAGAGACGCGCAGGCGATGGAAGGCGGGCCAGCGAACATGTACACCCCATCCCGAAGCTGGCCTCTACCAAGTTCCCGGTTCGTCGTCCGCTCCTGAAACAAAACAGAAGACGAGGAAAAGAGAGCAGTGCAATTGAGATCCGTGGTCAGTTTGCTGATGGAAAGCAGGTTAAAAGGACTCCGGGGTACATGAGCCACCGAGGAGAGGTGAAGGGAGGAGGTGAGGGAACAGGAGCCAAAGCCGGCTATGGGGAGAGTGGACCCATCAACAACAGTGATGGCGGAGGATCCACTATAGGGACGGTAGTGGGAGAGCATACCTGCATCCCCGGTGAGGTGGTCGGACGCACCAGAGTCAAGCATCCATGCCGGGGAACGATGACTGACAAGGGCAGTGTGACCACCGGAATGGGCAAGAGAAGCCGACGAAGAGCCCGCGATGGAGGTGGACCAGTAATTGTGAATCAGCTGGAGCTCAGCCAGGGAGAGATCCAACGACGAGGGAAGAGTAACAGCAGGTGAGGGCGCATCACGGAGCGCAGTCTGGCCCTGGCGGGTGTGCGACTCAGGACGACCATGCAGGACCCAGCAACGGTCTACCAGATGGCCGAGCTTGCCGCAATGCTGGCAGAGGGGGCGAGGTCGGCCGTCCCCACGGTCGCGCCCACGAGGGCCGGTAGGACGACTACCGCCACGTCCGAGGAGCGCAGTGTGATCAGGGAGGGGGACGGGTGGTGCAAGGGCCCGATGTGCCTTCTGCAGGCGATGATAGACCTGCGGGATATCCAGTGTAGACGGGCTGGCAAGTATCTCGGTGGCCGTCGTGGCGTAGTCTGGTGCGAGGCCATTCAGGAGATTGAATAGGCAGAGCTGGTCCCGCTGAGTCTGCGCTTCGGCCGGAGTTTGAGGAATCGGCCAAAGTTCCTGTAGTTCATCGCGGAGACCCTTCCATTCCATGAAGTAGGTGGGGAAGGTCCGATCCTGCTGGCGGATATGGGAGAGACGCTGTAGAACGTCAGAGACCCGAGCCAAGTTATTGGTCTCGGAGAACATGACAATCAAGGAATCCCAGAGTTCTTTGACGGTGTTGGCAGTCCGGGTGACATCTTTCACGGAGCGGTCCATGGAGTTGACCAGTAGGGCGAAGATTTTGCTGTCCGCCAGCTGCCAAGAGTCGAACTTAGGGTCAGTGAGTTCAGGTGGGGGTTTCTCAAGATGAGAATGAAGCCCCATGCCGCGGAGGGACATCAAGACCGTCTTCCGCCAGACGGAAAAATTAGTGGCATCCAGCCGGTCATCGACAAGCCGGGAGGAGGCCGTGATGAGGGACGGAAGAACGGAGGATGCGTCCATGGAGGGCGGGCGCTGGACCCGTTCGTCGGGAGTCGGGCGGTGGAAGGGAAGCGGCCCGGAGATGCGGCCGGAGGGAGCAGCGACAGGGGGTCGCGCTCAGGATGGTGCGGCCGGGCAGGGGCGGCGCGGGTGCGGGGGCGCAGGTTCTGGGCAGGAGCGCCGCAGGGCCGAGGGCAGGGCTGGACCTGGGCGCGCCGGGCTCCGGAAGTCTGAACCGGGAGCAACGCCGGGAGAGGGCGGCGGGAAGGGAGCCGCTGGGGTGGCGAGGGCGCGGCGCCGGGGCGAGGTCGAGGGCGAGACGCCTGGGTGGGGTGCCGAGGGCTGGGCGCGAGGGCGCGACGCTGGGGCGAGGCGCTGAGGGCGGAGCGCCGGGGCGAATCGCCGAGGGCGGGGCGCGAGGGCGCGACGTCGGGAGGAGGTGCGCCGGGAGTCGCGGCGACGGGATTCGCGCGCAGGAGGAGCGGGCGCCGGGGCGAGTCGGGAGTCGGGGAGCCGGGACGGCGGGGCGAGCCGGGAGCCGGGGAGCCGGGAGCCGGGACGGGAGATGCCGCCGGGAGCCGGGAGCCGCGAGCGCGCGGGCCGCTGGAGGGAGCGCGCAGAGGAGGATGGCCGCCGGGGAGGAGAGCCGGGCCGAGGCCTCGGGAGGGAGGGGAGATCCGCCGGGAAGCCGCGCAGGGCAGAGCGGCCGAGCGGGGCGCCGAGGGCGGGGCTCCGGGGTGAGTCGCCGAGGGCGAGGCGTCTGCCGGGACGCCGAGGGCTGGGCGCTGGGGCGAGTCGCTGAGGGCGGAGCGCCGGGGCGAAGCGTCGGCGTGGAGAGCGCGCGCCTGACAGGCGGGAGACGCAGGGGAGGCAGGGAGCCGCGGGGAGGAGGGAGGGCAGTTGGGAGCCGCGGCAGGCAAGAGAGCCGCCGGGAGGATGGAGGGCAGCCGGGAGGATGGAGGGCAGCCGGGAGGGAGGGCCAGAGAGGCGTCGGGAAAGGGCTAGGGCAGCAGGGAGAGAGGCGGGGCCGAGAGGACGCCGGGAAGCCGCAGAGGAGGGAGGGTTCGGGATAAAAATCCTTCTGATACCATGTAGTAGGGTGAATTCCCCTTACCTCAATGTGAGGTGGGGATCCTCTTTTATAGAGAAGTAAAAACTAATTACATGGTGTTAAGTCCAATGTGGGACTCAGAACAGAAATACCCATTTAACCTTAAATGGGGTCCAACAGTGTGGATAAAGGGTGGCATAGGAGAGGGGTCTTCACTAACTATGATCAGTTTCTTTTCCTCAGTCTTGTCTCAAGACTGAATTTCAAGGTGGGGTGAGTGATAAAGACCATGCCACCACACTACAGCTGGCCACAACTAATTCTATGCCCCACAACACAGCTGGCCACAACCGATTCTGGAAGGTGGGAAGGGGGCCCCACAACACAGTTGGTCACAACCGATTTTGTAAGGAGGGAAGGGGGGCCCACAACATAGCCTGGCTAGCAGCTGTTTACCCCTAACCAACTGGGGGAATAATACTGGGGAATATTTCGGGAGGGGGGGCCCACGACTGTTACACAATGGATCTACTGGGCGGAGGATGTTAAATTGGGGAAGTGGGAGAGGGGTAGAGATGGAGGATAGTTTGTTCTGGGATTCGGCTGGAAAGCTTGGGCAGGAGAGCAGCGAGGCCTTTCGAGTATGCTTCTTCTCCCCTATATTTTCTGTTGTTTCTTCTTCTGTTTCCTTTCTCCTGTAAATCTGCTACACTCTACCCTATATACAAAGTAGCCCTCTCGAATGGGCTGTTGCAGCAAAGGTTCTTATCATTATCATTCTGGAGTATTACATTCACCCCCTTTTTGAGCACAACGTCCTCGTTGTGGACCTTACATCTCAACCCAGGCAGTGCCACCGCACTTAAGCCTGAGTTCCTCCTTTGATACCTGTGTAACAACTGGGTCCTATTGATAGCACAACCACCCTACCTTAACATGACCGTTGGGTCTTGGCCTGCCAAGTACCACCAGTTGCCCCGCAGACACGTAGTCCTCCTATCTGGGGCTCACCCATGTGCCCAAACGAGTCATCTGACTAATGACTGTCCCCACAGGCCAACACATGTTCTTTCTAGTGTGCTTTGTCCCCACTTACACACACACTGAGAAAATTCTCAGAAGGTCACTCATCCTGATCACTATTCCAGGCCAAACACGCTTAACTGTGGAGTTCTAATTGAAGGTTCCGGGCGCAGCGGAAGCGCGGTTGGGCCGACACCCAACTTTAATTTTTTTACCATGATCAATGATTATTTCGGGATCAATACGACGATGAACGTCAGTTTCCACGAAATAGAATTAAAGATTTAAATAAAGGAATAGTTCCGAAACCTTTAGAGAGGATCTTGCGCATCATGTTTATAATTAATTTAATTAATTTCATAAAGAAAATAATACCTGGATCTTCGGTATTTTCTTCGTTGATGATGTTGATCGTCCGGAATGACCCTTCCGGATTATCTTGTTGCGCTTGCAAGGATCCAAACTAGAATCCCTCTAGTGGTGATCCACACGTGCTCCGATGACCTCCGATCGACACCACTCGTTCTCCGGGTGCTAGCGCGGCGAAACGAGTGTCTTGTGTCAGTCGTTCTTGATCGCTTGTTCTTCGGCCTTGAAGAACGTCTCTCGTTTTTGAGAGGGGCGGGAAGAGGATTCGAGAGAGAAATTGTTTAGCTCAACAATTCTCAATTCACCGGGTGTGCGGTTCGGTACATGACACAATAGACGTATGTGTATTTGTTGACATGAGACTTCAGTTACAATATTTAATTGCGTAACAACAATTAAATACATTCATAACCTTTGAGAAAACCCATGGTATTAATAATAATACCGCATCATTATTGATGGTGTGCCAACTTGCGCAAAACGAAATTATAAATAAAATTCCGCGTCACAAAATAACAACAACGCTATTTTAATTTGTGTCAACTAGTTAAATAATTATTTATCGTCTTGCAAATAATTATTTTACTACCGGACTGGCCTTGGTCCGCTCGAACTCTACTTCAATTTATTGAACACCCGAATAAATAAATAAGTAATTTATTTTCTTAAATAAATATTTTATTTACTTAAATAAATATTTTATCTACAAACTAGTAAATAAATATTGATTAAATGTTCAATAAAATAAAAAAAATACATTTTATCCACAATCCGGTGAATAAATATTTATTTAATTCATGCAATCATTTTAACTTGAATAAAATTATTCTACTGTCTTGAGAATAATATTTATTAATTAAATTCAAATAGAATTTAACCGAGACCACCAGAAACACTTAGTGTGTAACCCTCTATGATTTTTTCTCGTTGGCATTAGGCGGGTTTGCCTAAAGTTCAAGAGTACTGTCTAGCAATGGGTCACGGCACCCAAGAGAAAGAACTTAAAGTCGCAACGACATCCACATACGAACACTCACTGTGTAATATAATCCTTTTGTCGCAATATCTCATCAAACATGTTTCATGATAGTGTCATCAACTTTTATGCTTGATACGTCGTTCTTTGACTACCTGAAATAAACTCATCGTTACACTATGACCATGAAATTTCGCGCGATGGTTCTATTTCAATTAAAGGGCCTAGATATCAACTTCCATAAATGGAAGGGATAAATCCTTTCTCGACTTATCCATTAATAACATGCTACTGGTGCCGCACCCAACGTACCCTACTTCCCGCCAACTGTCCGCGTGATGGTTTTCGTCAGTAAATCAAAGTGCGCGAGTCATGACACGTATTAATGATAATCTTAAAATCTAAAGATCATTACACACGCTCGCAGATAGAAATATCCGATGACGCCAAAACATGCGGAATTCCTACTGGCAGGTCTGTTGTTATAATCTCCTGTCTTGGAGATTACCAAGTGCGAACTTCGTGAGAGAAAGTCTCATATGCTTACGAGTACTCGCACCTGACGGTCTGCATGCTATGTGTCCCATCATAGTATGTCATCCAACCGTAGAACTATATTTAAGAATATTGTTATAGCATTTCAAGGTTCTCATCATAGCGGAGAATTCTCATGACCTTATCAATGCAACAAATACTCTAGGACATTATTACATTATAGTCATGCAGAATAATGAACAAAGTGTTGGAATAAAAAATTACACAACATGGTTGATTGCTTTGATGCAAAGTTTATTGAAAATAGGCATAATTTAGATGAGCCAAATTGAGCATTTTTTGAAATTTTTGACAAGGACGACATGCATATTTTTGAAAAAATGAGTGAATAAGCATCAAAAATTGAACCGAGAAATGTTAAGGTTGATTCAGATCAGAACTGTGACGATGAGAGTGCTGCTGAGAATGATAAGTTGATTCATTAGATGTTGAAGAAGGATGTGGAACCTGAAAATATAATTATAGATTAGAATGCACCGGTTTAGACTAGAAGAAGAACGAGGCTTGAAAACCAAACAGCTCTTATTTCTCAATTTGAGCAACAATTAGTTACCGAAGCCGGTGAACACAAAGAATGGATAAATCTAATGAATGAAGAGCTGAATCAGATTGAAAGAAATGCCACTTGCGATTTGATTCCAAGACTAAAAGAGGAAAATATTATTGGAACCAAGTGGGTTTTCAAAAACAAGGTCAATGGTAAAGGTGAAGTTTCAAGAAACAAAGCCAGATTAGTCTGCAAAGGATACTTTCAGATTGAAAGAGTTGATTTTGAAGAGACATTTGCTCTTGTTGTTAGACTTGAAGTCATAAGAACGTTCTTGGCCGTTGCAGCTCATAAGCAATACATGATTTATCAAATGGATGTGAAGTTTGTCTCCTTTGGAATTTAATCTTCGTTGTCAGCTAGTGTATATGGATCTATTTTAGTTCAACCATACAATCATCAACCGTATACATGCAAGTAAAGCATTTAAAAGGCAGTCGATATTTTTACAAGGTTTTGTACAAAGACCCACTCCTTCCGTGATTGGTTATTCGCCCCAATAATGGATTCTCCACTATAATCAAATGTTGATTAAAATGGGTTCGGTGCATCCCACACCCACAATGCTAGCGTCTCACCGGACTTACAAATGTTTGCTAGATCAGATCTCCTTCCACTTGCAACAATGTTTTCGAATGCCAACAACTCTTCAAGAGAAGCACCTGCAATTCGGTCACTACTCAGCTCAGCTTCAAAGATTTTAACCGAATTTGCTCATATGGCTTTTTCCCTTCTTCACTCAAACTTGGCACAGTGAACTCAGGTGAGATCAGATCTTCAGATGAATACAAACCTCAGTTCATGACACTCCCTTTTTCAACTTTGGCTCACTGATCACTGAATAGTGGCCGGCATTCTTCTTCTCTTTCAGCTTATTAGACACACAAAGGATCTACAACTCTAGAACAATATCAACTTCTCTTCTTTTTCGCTATAACATACAGCGGGTGCTCCGTCTTCTTCGAGAGATCTTGGATGCACACTCTCGGCTTAGCTCTCGGTTCTTCTCATCTCAGCAGCAGTGACTGCATTTTTTTTTATTATTTTTTTCTGCTCGATCTTTTCATGCACTGGCATTATTTAAGCGCATTAAATGGCTCCCTTCATATTCGGTATCCTCAAATGCAAAATGAGGAAGTCTTTTTATTCTGTCACAAAAAAGGAGCTATTATAAAATACACTTCGTGAAACACCATTTTTCTGCACCTTTATCTCAAAAATATCTCCATTGTGGAAAGTGTTTCCACATTGATTTACTCAATTACCCTTTGGCACTTCATTTTCATTCTCATTTCTCTTGGCCAGCGACAACTATTCGATCTTCTTCTTCATCTTCTTCCTTTCCATTTTTCTTCAACCTCCTCTCATGATACAACGACAGTTGAAAATAACTCAAAAACTCAAATCTTCAATATTCGCTCATTCGAAAACCAGTAAGAATCACTGCATATTCAGATGCAAGCGATTGTTTGAACTCAAGAGCAACAGAGCATTGTCACAATTGCCTTCCAGATTTAAAATCCAGAGATTCTTCACGAACAGCTACATCTTTGAGCAGCACTACAATTTTTCAGAAAAACCAGCTCGGAACTTGAAACAGATATGAACAGTGATCACTATTTTTGAGGACTCTCATGAATCAGCTAGAATCACATTTCATATGCGATGTTTTAGACCATGAAGATTAGGTTCAACATCGTTGGGTTTGATTTCCTCAAAATTTTTAAATTCTGGAAACTCCTTGAATGGTGTATGATCCAAGCATTGATAAAAAGAGGAGTTGATCTTCATCCATGGAAAGGGAAGATCAAAGAAAGATAAAGGACCATGAAGATTAGGTTTAACATCGTTGGGTTTGATTTCCTCAAAATTTTTAAATTCTGGAAAGTCCCTTTATCTTTCTTTGATCTTCTCTTTCCATGGATGAAGATCAACTTCTCTTTTTATCAATGCTTGGATCATACACCATTCAAGGAGTTCGTGATGTTTGAATCCTCAAAGAACAGCTTCAGCATTGTCCGAAATCATTTTCTTCAGAATATAAATTCTGGAAATTCTGTAATTTTCACTCAGTACATATATGATTTCTCTTAGGTGAATCCCAGTTTGGAATTCGTGTATGTGAATATCAGGTACGTGGGGATCTGCATATGTTGAGTCAAATTCACTTACATGGTCCGAATTTGCATACGCAACATTTGGCTACTTGGAACTTCATTCAGATACGTGGTTCCAGGATTTCCGATACGTAGCAGAATTTGGCTACGTGAAATGCTTACGTGAGGCATTCGAATACTTCGCTGAATTCCTGTACATCATCCAAAATTTCTTGGTTGATTGCCTTACGTGGCTTGAATTCCCTTGCGTGGCTTGAATTCCCTTGCGTGGATCGTCACGTAGGCGAATTTGATTGCGTGGTTCCAAATTTCCTTACATGATGAATTTGCTTACGTGGGGATTTCAGCTACATGGATTTTGGACTTAGGCAGGTTTGCCAGATTTCCTCCATTTCGAACTAGGGTGCCTTCAGTCCATCTCCAACCATTCTCAATCATCATCAAAGAGATATAAAGCATAATAATCAACAACTTTTATGCGCGATCACTCAAAGATGGATCCTTTAGTTTCAGCTAGCTCTCCAACTCTTTGAATCTGTTTGCTTCATTTAAACTGCAGCTTGATAACCTTTTTATCCATAACAGATCAGCAGCCAGCTTCTTCATCGTCATTTCCTTCATTAAAACTGTTGAAGACAAGGTTTCGTCACTTTCATCACTTGTCATAAACATGAAAAGCAGCTCAACAATCGTCTGATGTATAGGCTGCTACTCTAAGCTGTCTAGCCAGATCTTTAAGTAGCAGCAGTTCTCTCCTTATTCCATTGCCAACATATGAGTCTCCCTTTTATATTTCCAATGGCAACACCTTTTTTCCATGTACTGGGTGGATACTCCAATCCATCACCCATATCATCACCCTTGCATAATGACATTGACAATGATAACAAGACCAAATGACAGTAAATACAATCATCAACCCAAGGGCACTTCAACTGTGATGGAACCGTGGTGTGTAGGTTGAAGAAAGCTCTGTATGAGTTAAAACAAGCCCTTAGAGCCTGATATTCGAAGCTGAATGGCTGTTTGAGAGAGATGAAGTTCACTAAAGAGTAAGTTGACAACAATCTTTATGAGAAGGAAATGAGCACAAATACTCATTGTCACGACAAGGAGTATGCTTGTGAAGAGTTTGCAAAGGAAAATGCAAAGGCATTTTGAAACGTATATGCTTGGAGAGGTTTTTTCTTGGGATTGCAGATTGCGTAAAAAGAAGATTTTGTTTTTCTATCCCATGAAAAATATGCCAAGGAATTGTTGAAAAAGTTTGGCATGAAAGATTCCAAAGAAGTATACACATGCATGATGGTTGGTGTGAAACTAAGCAAGGATCATGTGAGGCAAAGTGTGAATCAAAAAGAATTTAGGATGTTGATTGGAAGTTTATCTCATTGCATTTAGACTTGACATTGTTTATGCAGTATTATTGTGTGCTAGGTATCAAAGTGATCCAAAAGAATCACACATGATGGCTGCTAAAAGAGTTTTTAAATACATCAGCGAGACTTTGAATTATGGGCTGATGTACAGAAGAGGTGAGAAACTGAATTTGTTTAGATACACTGATACTGATTGAGCTGAAGATTGTGATGATAGGAAATCAACTTCAGGTGGTACATTCTTTTTGGAAGAAAATTGCGCGAGTTGGTACTGCAAGAAGTAAAGTTCAGTGACCTTAAGCACTATTGAGGCTGAGTATGTGGCTGCTACACATGCCTGTACACAAATGATTTGGATGAAATAGCAATTGGAAGATGTGAAAGTGAAAATTGAGAAGCCATTGAGAATTGCATGTGATAATCAAAGTGCAATTGATTTATCCAAGAATTCAGTACAACACTCTAGATCTAAACACATCGGCATCGGATATCATTTTATCAAGAAGAAAGTTGTAAATGGAGATGTGAGGTCGGAATATATTCCTACAAGGGATCAAATTGCTAATATTTTCACAAAATCTATGCCAATGGACAAATGTGAAGTGTTAAAGCTGAATATGCATGTTCAGCTTTTCCCTCTTACTTTAAGATTTTTGTCTTGCCACACATTCCTTTGGATTCTGTTGTCAAAAGGGGAGAAATGTATACTACTCTTGTTACTTTGAATCTAAAGCTGAGTTTATTGCAAAAAGTGGGAGAAATGAGTGAGTTGATTAAGAGGGAGAACATCAATTTCACTAGCCACAAATTGCTTGTCATCGAGGGATGAAATTATTTAAAAAACATTTCTTTTTTCCCGCACTGTGGTGTCAGGACATTTCTCTTTGAGAAAGACCATGATTTGATAAAATTTGGCGTGCGTTGTTGAAAATGACAACAAATCCGAATTGGGAGATTGAAGAACCCATGAAATAGTTGATGGTGTGTTGTATTTGTTGTCAACCATGTGCGATAATACATAAGATTACTTCTGAAATTACTCTGGATACCCAAGGGTTGTCTAGACCTTGCAGACTGGAAATCGGCGGTTACCGAGTCATACTATGATACGTCAAAGTAAGTTGCTTGATACGTAAGGGTTATCATGTTTTCAAAGGGATACGCAGGGGTAGGGCATAATGAGATTTGATAAAGTACTAGAGCCGCACTGTGATACGTAAGAGTGACTCGAAAGAGAGGAATTATGGAATAAATCAAGTCGATCCGCCGGAGCATAAAATTGAGATTCAATGAGTTGAAGAAATAGCACGAGAGAGCCAAAGAAATATGGAGAGAAATATTCTGAGAGAATTAAAAAGTGAGGAGATATTAAGACTGAGAATTCAATACTCTGATGAGATTGGTACACAATTTTACCTTGTCATCAACTATTTTAAAGCAGATTATTGAAGGTACCTGATGAAGTTGCTTTCTTATCATGTTGTTGGGTTCTTCTTTACTGCATGCATACCCAGCAGAACTTGTTTCTCTTGCCTGATGCTGGAATGATGCTCTGATATATATATATTTTTTATAAAAAAATCTCCCTCTCTTCACATTCACAAAGTGTGTCATGCGGGTCTTCATTTTCTATAGAAATTTAATATTGAAACTTATCAGCTGCATTTTTTTTGGGTGTTTCTTGTAGGTAACATCTCCTTCAGATAATGTGGTGTACACCTTGAAGGGGACTTCAGGGGAAAAGTTTAGTTTCAAGGCCCCGAGAAGCGGAATGTACAAATTTTGTTTCCACAATCCTTACTCAACAGCTGAAACAGTTTCATTCTATATACATGTTGGCCATATACCAAATGAGCATAACCTTGCCAAAGATGGTTCGTTGGACTCTTGTTATCTTCCTCGTATGTTCTTATGGGTCAGGGTGCCTGATCCTTTTATTCTGATCTGTCATATTTGTGCAGAACATTTGGACCCTATTAATACTAAAATTGCTGAGTTTAGAGAAGCGCTAGAGGTTATTACAGCAGAGCAAAAATACTTGCAGGCTCGTGATGCTCGCCATCGTCATAGTAAGCAATTCCATAGATTATAGTTTTTTGACATTCGGCGCCCTTTTGTTATTTCTATCACCAGGGCGTAGGATGGAGACTTAAGGTGTGCTTGGTTTTGAAAAACGTTTTCTGTTTTCATGCTTTGAACATGTATCATGAGTTTTTGTTCGTGTTTTGATGCAGCGAATGAGAGCACCCGGAGACGCGTGTTGGTGTACACTTTGGGAGAGTACATTTTGCTGGCTCTTGCAAGTGGGCTTCAAGTTGCGTACATCCGGCGCCTGTTCAGCAAGTCGGTGGGGTACAACAGAGTATGAGTCCTTCCTGCTCTGCAGTTCCGATGTTGAGTTATTGAAGAGAAGGCAAAACAGTGAAAGGTAACTTGCCTATCTGTGTGATGGTATTATGTCTATGTGCACCTCTAGTATCCATTATGTTATTTGATTTTTGGCATGAGAAGATGCAATTTGTAGTACGATTATAAGATACCCCAACTGGGTTTGCATAATTTGAGCATAAAGAGAGTTGGGCTTTGACTTGCTTCTTAAAACAAATGGGTTTGATTGTGACATCGAGTAGAAATCAGGAGTTCAAAGATTTATTTGAAAAACCTCGTCACAAATCCTAGTGCGTGTCTTGTGAATGTTGAAAACAAGATTAAAAAGATTGCTAGTTTTTTTTGAATAAAAGCATATAACATTAATGACAAAGGTCAGTAGAAGTACATGTGCAAAGTCATGAAGGGAAATTGTCCAACTAGAGTTGGGAAGTATTGAATAGGCCTAAGGCTGCCAGCTGATGGATCGCGTTGTTACCTTCTTTTTTGGTGAAGGAAAATGTGCATAAAGAGAACTATTGGGGAAGTGAGAATTCTTCTGATGATGATGCCAAAAGACTGGAGTCCGCTTTCGTTGTGATTAATATCATTGATTACGGTAAGACAGTCAGACTTAATGATGATATCACCCCATCCACATTCTCTAGCGAGCATCAAACCAGCAAGGATGACTGTAGCTTCATCAACTGTCAGTTCCTAGAATGCCTGATGTGGTTCATATTTAGCAGCAAAGATTTGCCTCAGATGATTTCGGGCAAGGAGGTCGAGGGCAACAAACCCATCCTTTGGAAGAGACGCGTCCACGTTAATCTTGAGAATCCCTTCCGTTGGGGGATTCCAATGAGCGGGATAGGAGGGGGAAACACTCGGCATAGAATACCCATTGTGGCCTTTCCATCCCTCAATCCAAGAAATTGCCCGATCAATCCAGAATTTTGTGGGCCTTTGAGTTTGATGAAAAACAACATCGTTACGTCGGACCCAAATAAACCAAGCCAAGGTGCAAAGTGAACCAACATCTGCCGAAGAGAAAGAGGAGCACCAACGCATCAGAAGATCGAGAAGGTCGGAGGCCAATGCCAGCGAAGCAACTGGAGCCGGGCTTCATTGATTCCAAATTTCCTTAGCTCCCGGGCAGTAAATGATAGCGTGCAGAGGGGTTTTTGGAGTGTTTGGGCAGAAAGGGCAAAAGATTGCCAGTTAGCACTTGGTACGTCACAAATCAATCTCATTCAATATTGTTTTTATCCATATCTATTTAGCAACTATAACAGAATCTTATATCTTGTATTTTGTTCATCACATAATAAATGTTTTATTTAAATGCCAAATAATGACATTTATCACGATTTATCATTATTTTTTGTTTAAAGAATTTATTTAATTTTTAGATTTATTATTGACGAGGATTTATATTTATAAAATGAATTTCAAATTTAGAATTAAGACATGGGAATTATATAATGTGAAAATATTAAATTTTGTTTTGTAAATTCTGAAATACATTGATAAATAAAAAAATATAATAAAATACTATAAAATGCGATATATATGTGAAAAGAATAAATGCTTTTATTATAAAATATTATATAATAAAATAATATAATTGGTATTCTAATAATGATTGTTTTATGAACGATGACTTAAACATGGAAATTTGTTTAAATCAAGAACAATTTTGTTAAAATATTGTAGAAAAGATTTTGAATAATTTTGGATTGAAAATAAGAAATATATTAATATATAATAGTTATGAGTACGGTTAATTCCAATAATAAAAATTAAATTTTATGACATGATGACTACCCAGTTAAAACATCTTTGAGGTGGAGCACCTTCCGTTTGGGGTACATAACGTCGAACAAAATGATTACATAGTATAAAAAAAGTAAAAAAAAAATGATGATTAGTGTTGTATTATGTAAATAATCGAAGGATGAGAAGAGCTAGGAACATTAAACGATTTTAGGGTATGTGAATGATGATCCAAACAATGATATAATTATTATACTTGAATTTAAAGCCCCGACCACAATTTGGACCACTATGTGGATCTAGGTACTATAGCATGCTGGCTTTCATGCACTAGAGCATCAGCCATGACGTGGACCACTATGTGGATCTAGGTACTATAGCATGTTGAGTTTTATGCACTAAAGCACCGACCATGATGTGCTAGAAGTTACCACGCCGTGGTCTCTGATTTTATGTATTTGACACCACATCATGTGCATACGAAGAATGGTTTTTGATATCATCCAAACAACTCTCCCTTGCTTATTATCACATTTATTTCAGTCTATTGACAAATCGTACAATGATGTGTAGATATAACATTGATTGTTAAAGGAGTTTAACAATCAAATTATTAAATGAGAAGAATGCTAGTGGTTGGCCGCTTCAAAATGTTCGAAATGTAGTAACTCCAAGGGGCTGCTTCATTCAATGAAGGAGGCATATATAAAGGAGATTCATAAATGACATTTGATACACCGATGATTCTTCTCATATAGCTGAAACTCTCTCATCTCTTTTCTCCATTTGCTTTTAAGGAAAAGGTGCTAGTACGTCTGTAACATCCCAAGTATTTATAGAATAATTCACTTTCATATCTATTAATATTTTTGAATTTAATATTAATTTTAGTTTAAAGGGGACACTGTACGATAACGTACTCGACCCGCAACAATAGGTTTATCCGAAATCTTACGTTGCACACAACACTAAGTTACACCGAAAAATAATACAACAATAATATTATTATTTTAAATGGTAGTTAACGCCTAGTCGTTGTATTTGCGGGAATGAACAGAATTAGCTATATTATGATTTCAAATATTTTTGTTAAATGTTTTTACATTTATTCAAAGAATTTTAGAGACTTAAAATGAGAATGAATCCAATTTTAAGCATAAAATACTCTAATATTTTTAAAAGGTCGTTTTACTGCCTTTTGATGACGAACCCTTTTTAAAAATAGTTTTGTCACTTTTATATGTTCTATTTGATAAAATAAACTTCTTCTTTAGAAGCAAGACATCAAAATTTACTTTGGTTGAAATTTTGGTATTTTTTTGATAAAATCCATATTTTTATGAATAGTGAAAAAATACTGCATTTTAATTCAAAACTATATTTTCATCTAATTTATTTATATAGTTATATTTCCCTTTTAATTAGTTTTAAAGTGTAATTGGATTAAGTTTTTATCATTTAATCCAATGATGGTCATTGGAAGTAATTTCACATTTAAATTGGACATAAACACATGTCAATCTTTTGATAGTTTTTATTTCTTAAAAACCCGCTTTCTGGTTTTGACAACGAGAATTAATTTTAAATTAATTACTACAACTTTTGTGTTTTGAATTTGAAAAAATTGATTCCATATTTGAAATCATAAGGTCCAAATTGTGTAAATAAGTATCTTTGGACATTATGAATAGTAACTTCAGTAATTATTTTTAATTACCGCAGTTGAGGGTAAATAGAGTAATTAAGGGTAAAAATAAAATTATAAAATTACCCCAACACGTGTCATAATTTTATTGGATGAGTTAGTTTAAAGTTTCTCACAGAAGCTTGTTTAATTAAATGGATAAAGCTTCCTATGGAAGCAGGTATAAAGCTTCTCATAGAAGCTTGTTTAATTAAAAGTATAAAGCTTCTCATGGAAGCTATTATAAATCTTCTCATAGAAGCTTATTAAATTAGAAGAACAAAGCTTCCCATGGAAGTCATTTTTAAGCTTATCATAAAAGCTTCTTTAATTAAATGTACAAATCTTCCCATGGAAGCCAGTTTAATGTTTCTCATAGAAGCTTCTTTAATTAAAAGGACAAAACTTTCCAAAGAAGCTAGTTTAAAGCTCCTCTCACACTCGTGTTTTAAATAAGTATTACATTTTTTTAATATGAGTTTATATAAGTGATATCTTCGACTATAAATAGTCATTAGAAAGCTAAAACGATTTCCTACATCATGGTATTTTATTTATAATTTTTAGAGATTAAATAAATAAATATATTTATAACACAATGATGATGCAGTGATTATCTTATTAATGAAAGATTCAAATAAATGATATCATAAATATTAAAATAAATATAATATGAAAATTTTGATGTTATCCACAAATTTTATGGATAATTATGACATGTTATCTTTGAGTTAATGCATTTGGTTTGAAGGAATGAAGTTATGATATTTTGAAAAAAAGAGTCATGTTATGAATAATGTCAAATTAATCTAAGCTGAATTTGTAGAAGTTTTCTAAGAAGTTTCCATTTTTTAGTATTTGATGAGTAATATTTAATGAATAGTGTTTTTTGATGAATAGTATTTTATGAATAGTGTTTTTTGATGAATAGTAATATATATATATTATTATTAAATAACTTTTTCTGTGAAATGATTTTTGAAAATCGGACATACATGATTGTAATCAGGGTGAAAAATGCGTTCAATAAGATCAAAATAATTTTTTGATGAATAATAACTTTACCTTTAGAATAATAATTTTACCCTTATGAATGATAATTTGACCAATGGAACAGTAACCTCACCCAAGGAATTATAAATATGTTTTAGTCATCTTACGTGGTAATGTGATATAATTATATCATATTATAAGTAAATAAATGTTTTAGAAATTATTAGTTAAGTATTAATATTTTATTTATTTAATTTAATTTAAAATGAAATTAAATTTTATAAAATGGAGTTCACTTTTTAATTCTACACGTTGAAAAATGGTTAGGGTGAATTTTTCAGATTTTTCTGAAATAGTTGAATTTTCGATGAATAGTAAAAAATACACTTTTGGGTTTTCGATATGTTTAATGACATCATAACTATGCCATAATGATATAATGAGTAAGATAAGATGTTGGTCGACTCTTATAGATTAAAATATGATATGATGTGTCCCAAGTGACCAATACCATGGACAAACCCATGGTTTTGCAAATACTACTAATGAGGTGTCCTTTGAAATTAATAAAATATTCCCTCACTTTTGCTATAAATACCCACCCATTCCTTCTTTTTATTTCATTCCAAAATCATTCTTCATAGTTCCACCTCCCAAAGAGTCCTCCCAAGGTTTCCTCAAGCCCCCCAAGGTCCCGATCTAAGAGTTTTAGAAGTTACTTTTCAAGGTAAGAGAACCTTTCACCCTCCTCTTTTAGTCAGAGACTTCTTTTATGTTATGTCTTTTAATTTAAATTTTCTTATGTTGGGGTATGTTATTCTATATCCTTATTGCCATCCATTTTATTTCCAAATGATGAGATCCCCTTTTCGCTCTCATCAACTCATTTTCTGAATTTTTAAGCGACGTCGTTAGACTGTAAAATTTTCGTAAGGGAATCTAACACCCTTCTCTTTTCAAGAACTCCTTTAATGTTATGCCTTCTTCATTTCTATTTTCTTATGTTGGGATATTTCTTTTCATATCCCCCTTACTGTCCATATTATGTAAAAATAACGAGAGACCCATTTTTCTCTCAATCAACTCATTTTATGAATTTTTAAGTGGCGTCGTTAGGCTGCTAAAATTTCGTAAGGGAATTCTCCACTTCTCTTTTTCGTTTCAAGTTCTCTTTTATGTGGTATGTCTTTCAAATTTCCATACCATGTTATTATTTCCATTTTATTCAGTCCCTCTACTGTATTATGAGTCATTTATGGATGAGAGACCCTTGTCCCCTCCCTTTTTAATGTTTTCTAAAACCATGTTTCATAGCCGTTACGCTGCAGAATTTTAGTCTCAAAATCTCTCTCTTTCTCGAGAAATTCTTTTATTTTATTTATATGAATATACAAACCTATTTTATTTCCATGGATATTCATCAAGACATAAAAATGGTTTATTTGATTCTAGAATTGATATACATAAAATCCTCATTTCCTTTCCATGAGTTATAAATGACATAATGATCATGTTTTTAAGCACTTTTTTAAAACGCCATGATTTTGATATGAAACCCATTTCTTTTATTCTATTTGGGTTATTTATGAAATGTTTGATTATGATCTATGTGTCTCACATGAAAATAAAGACATATTAAGGGTGCGCCCTGATAGCACTCCAATACATTGGGTAAAGAAATTAATCTCTAAAGATGGAAAGTTTTACAACACCTTAGTGAATAACCTTGGTAATTTTTACGATACCTTGGTGAATAACTTTGGTAATTTTTACGATACCTTGGTGAATAAATTTGGTATTTTTTTCGATACCTTGGTGAATAACCTTGATAATTTTTATGACACCTTGGGGATGAACCTTGGTGACATGCTTATGAATGTCTAAATTAAATGTTGTAGCCGGATTTTCAAGTTATGATCCAAGTTCTTATTGTTATGATAATCATATTTCTCATGCTTTTATGAAATTCCTCATGTTCTTATTTATATCTCTCAGGATCACATGTAAACTGTTTCCCTTGTTTTCCCTTACTGAGTTTTTTGTGCTCATCCCAAGTTTTTAAATGTTTTTCACAGGTCTTAAGATTAGTAAAGAAAAATAAGATACTATGATGAAAGTATTTGAATATTTGTCTTTAAAAGAAACCATGTTTCATTTTAATAGCTTTGTTTTATGAAAAAATGGATGGCATGTAGACTTATCTACTTTGTAATATTGAAAGTTTATGTAAGATTTTTTCCTAATTCTCTAAAACTCTTGACCTAAAAGATCTTTGGGAATGAATGAAAATAAATTCTAGTCAAAAGTCACTAGAATAAGTTATGTTTAAGGCTGGGTCCTTATAACGCGGTTGTAGAGAAGAGGTCCTACCAAAGTGTTTAGTGATTCCAGTGACTGGTGGATACCGTCTGTAACACCCTGACCAGAGTCATTGATTCTGATTGGAGTGCCACATGACCTCAAGAAGGCCTCCCTAAACATCAGTGGTTGCCGACTACTGGTGAGGACTTGGAACAAATAATGAGTATACTATGACCTTATATCAGAGTATAAATTTAGCAGAAATAACTAAACAATAAACATCACAATGGACATTAGAGTACACAATATAACAGTAAACACAATGCTATATCAAGTGATGGTGTGACATAAAACATATAATTGACCACTCATTGAGTCGATCATTGGTACAAGATAGACTGAAAGAAAAAAATATATACAAGTGACTCTACCACATCTTCGAGCCTCAACCCAATCCCAATCTCTACATACTTGTTGAGCTATGCCAGCCCGAACCACTGCACGTTCAGTGCTCTAACCGAAAAAGGAAATATAAGGTCCACACACACACCGAGATTCCTATGGAAGGTGTGAGAATACACTCAGTAGGGTCTCACCAAGTGCTGCTAATATACATCATCAAATGAATGTGTAAGTACATGAAAAGAAGTACAGCAAGTAAACAATCAAGTAATCATACATGTACACACATATTCCATGTCCTTGGAGACCGACTTTACCTTCTTCGGCTCCACGCTGAAGGGAAAGTCATATGCTGACCCGATGTACTCAACCAACCGGTCATCTTCCCACATTCCCCTCAAAGGGATAGTCATGCCCATCTTTAAGGGGAAACACGCTGCACCTCTAAGGAGGAGTTCATTCCCACCTTTACAGGAAATCATTGATACCGACATGTCGACCCAATTCACGGTCCTCAGGAAAACTATCTCATCACATGTCGACCCAATATCCAGCTCTGGGGCAAGCCACCACATCACATGTTGATCCAGTATCTGGGTCTGGGGCAAGCCATCACATCACATGTCAACCCAATCTCACAGCTCTGTGGCAAGCCATCACATTGTCCACACTCTCCCTCCAAGGTAGCAACTAGAATGTATGACTTGACATGTTCACCCAATTGTAGAGACATAGAAACTACACATGAACACACAAAGCTACAATAAGGTAGTTCATAGTCATATCATGTCAAGAAAGAGTCATATAGCCTGCACACATCCACATGCAAATCATGTCAAGTATAGGTATCATGGTGCCACACACACACACACATCACATGTGAATCACATCAAATATAGGTCTCACGAGCCACACATGTACAATAATGCAGAAATCACAAACAAAGTCGCAACCCAACACACGACTCACCAACTCAATGCATCCAGGCCTAGCCTATAGCACCCCCAGACCCACACTCCCAGGCCCAGTGTTGAAAAAACTTAACTTACAACACTGGATTTGATACACATCTACGAATAAAATATTTTTCTCAAATTTAAAATCCAAGGACCTTTAAGTTTAGAGTTTCAGAGAGTTAGGACAAAGCATAAACTGCTAATTCTCAAGTCTTCTCAACAAATAGACATTTTCACACTATATACATAGCTATTAAATCCATAACGAGTCTTTAATGTCGCTCATAAATTCTCCACACAAGATACTCTTCTAGGATTAACATACTTAATAATTTCTTTCATAGCTTAGGGAAATGGAAACATAAGAAGGGGTGGGCTCAAACGCTCAGTAATGGTAAACATAATAATAAAGCATAACATAAGAGACGCGAGACATAACATGGTATCATAATGAGCATGGAATCAAGACATGAGAAATGATAACATAAGATCATAGAATAAGAATGATCATATTATAAGAGAATGACATCATAAGAATGTGGAAACAACATAAACACGTTATCATAAGCATAATTTAAGGCTCCCAACCCTATTAATATAACATGGTTCGCTAGGCTAACTGCCTACTCTCATAGTTGGCTAGCCTCACTGCCCACACATCATGATATCTCATGAGATGGAAACATTACCAAATGCATTTGAGGATAATATAATTCTAGGCACACCCGTCACATAATGAAAATCATATATATGTGCACCACATGGTTTCAATCAAAATATTATAAAAACCCAAAGAAATAAAATGGGGTTTATATCCTTTTCAAGTGGTTCCCTAAGGAAACATACATGATTTCATCAATAAACATGAAATAATAAACTCATGGAAAATAAATGCGTATCCAATGATTTTAAGTATCATTATAGGTAAATACCACGCAAAAAAGATGATTATGCATATGGTATTTACATCGTATAGGAAATGGATATGCGATTTAGGCAACAATTTCCCCAATCAATCGATGTATTGAGAATCTAGGTGGAAACCCTTCAATCAAGTAGTGGAGCATATGACATTCACAAAGGAAAAGCATCAAAAGTAAATCATGCCTATACAAGTGGATGATTAGGCAAGAAAAAAGAAGTGATGAATCATACCATAAATATAAAAGGGAATTTTATAATCCATTCAAATAAATAAGGTCGATTGTATTATTTGAAGAATACCCTTGATCAATCATACAACATATATGAGGAACACACTTAGAAGCATTAGGAAAATTTCTTTGAAAATATGAATTTTCAAAGAAAATTTTTATTAAACCACAAGAATAATAATTTCTTTTTTTGAAAACTTGAAAGCGTAGTGAGAAAGTATTTTAGAAAATGATAAAGGTGATGAAAATATGCGTTCACATGAAAATGTGTAAAAGATATTCCTTTTGGTCGAAAATGACTAATACAAAAACATTTTAAAAAATTTCTTTTAAAAGCATTTTTTATAAATTAAAGGTAGTTGAAAATTCCCTTTTTTAAACAATTTGGAAAGAGGGCATTTTGGAATATCTTAAAACATTACTTTAGAAGAAAACATTTTTGAAAACTAAACATGCATAAAACATTTAAAGTCCATTTAAACCATTTAGTGAAACCCACATCATAAAAATTATGTTAAAACTTTTTATTTACATGAGATGAAGAGAAGTATGAAGGTCACTTTTAGTATCATAGAAAATAATTTCGAAAGGTAAAACAAGGATATGGAAGAAAAAGAGTTGTGTGCTTAGGTTGGGAATTATTCCTTTCACTCACACATTTTGAAAGATAATGTGATCCCTCATAGAGAAAAAATTTAATCGAAGGGATTAATTTCCTTAAATTTAAATGAAATAAAACATATTTAAAAGGAAATTATAGGATAAAGGAGACTTGTAAGATCAATGTTGAGAAGAAAATTCATGACCCATGGAAAGAGAACTTGATTCGAGTTCGGAATAACATTTTAACAAAAACCATTTAAGGAAAAAGATATTGAAAATGAGCCTAAATTAAGATTAATAAAATACATTTCATGATAAAATAAAAATTTGGGTAGTATATACACTATACACTTAAATTGGTGCATAAAATAAAATGTGTCTCAATGAAGGGATTTTGAGACAAAAATACCTCAACTTATTTCCCTGATTAGTTGATCACAATATAACTTCCTATAAAACAACCATAAATATCTTAATTATATATTTTATAACCTATAACACTTTTATATACTTCATTTATAATTATTTACTATAAATATAGCAGTTCATTATAGATTATTTTTAACATCGGGTGTTAATACTTTTAATTATCTTGCACATGCTCTGTAATGTTAATGTTGATCCTTGATCATTGATAAAAATTTCATCATTACTATATTACCTATGGTTTTTTAATATATATCCCATTATTATTTATAATGTTCCACTTTCATCCCATGAGAGTTTTAATTACAACTCTTGAAGATGATGTCAGAGACAAACTTGTTTCAGTAGTTTTTAGTGAACAAATATGATATATTATTGACATGTTTAAATATTAATATAATAACTATAGAACCTTTAAAAAAACTTTAATATATTTTTTTTACATGTAATTAACATTGTATAACATCCCTTAATCATTCACTATATAAACAATACAACATCGCTCAAGTAGGCAGTAAACCGACAAAAACAAAAGCATGTTGTAATGATCGAATGAGTAAGAAAGTGCTATTACATAATGTTAATATAATATTTATAGATGGTTATAGAAGTAATATATATCATATATCTCCATAAAATTCATTATTAGAACCATTAATGATAAGTGGTGTTGAAAAATGAAATTCGTCATTCGTGGAGGCGGTAGTCTGCACTTATGCACGATTAACGAACCCATTTATCAATGAATGAATAAAGTGACGGTATATGAAAACTTATCATTTTGGAATTATAATAATTTTTTAAACATAATATTAGTTTAATAATTACACTTTTAGGTCCATCCATGTTATTTGGTTAAGAGAAATGAGACAGATCATTCATGGAGGCGGTAGTCCGCACATACGTATGATTAACGATCTCATTCCTTAACGAATGAACGAAATGAAGGTAAATGAAAAATGTGATAGTTTTAGAATTTTATAAGTTACATAAAAAACATAATTATTCATAAAAACCATTATTGATACCATCCATAAGAGGCGGTGATGAAAAACGAACCTCATTATGTCGTGAAGGCAATAGTCCGCACATACACATGATTGATGTGTTTGTTTTTCTTGGTGGATACTATAGAATGAATGTATAATTGATGTTACATTAATATAATGAAATTTTAGTATATATATTATTCTGAATTAATTATATTAACAAATTTAGGGAATATTAGGAATAAGAAAATTTGAAAGAAAGACTAAGAGGAGAGTAATACTCACAACAAGAACTTTGATTTTCCTTGGAATTATTCTTGGAAATGAATGGATTAGAATAATTAAGGGTGGAAAAAGTCTATGGTTAATGGGAGAGGTTTATAGGATGAAAAAAGGGAAGTTTTTCACCAAGTAAATTGAATGTATGGGTGTGTAAATAAGGGGTGTAAGTGTGTCCTTTTATAAGTGAAAGGAAATATAGTTTTGAAATTACCTTAACTTATTAAATTATTTATTTACACTATACATGGTCAAATAAACCCACACCTAGAAAATATGGAGTATTATCCATGATATGGACGAAATTATTCCCATACACTCAATTTGGAGACACCTTTGAGTGATTTATGGGTTTGTATTTTCACTTTTCACTTTACCAATGTGTACTTTTTTCCAAGGCAACTTTTACTTTCACCCATTTCAATTAGTTAAAAATATCTCAAGTAATATTAATATTACCACCTAATTTGAGTATCATAATCATAAATATGATATTAATTTTATCTAATAAAATTAATATGATTAATAAAATGTAATTTCAAAAGAATCACTCTTAATGCTTAAAAATAGTTTTTAATATAATCATGTTTTTAAGCATAAAATTCACATGTGAGTTAAAATTATTAATGTAAATAATTTTTATGGTCAAAATTTATTTATTATAAATAAAATCAAGTTTATATGAAATTAAAATAAATCCATAAATTAATTTTACCGAAATATTAATTAATTGAAAGAAAATACATAAAATAATTTTCTTTATTAAAGTAACCTTTTACTTTGGTTTTAAAAATATTGGCCATAGGTTCTCTAAGTTCAAATAATATTTTAAAATGAATAATGTTATTACTTAATTTCATATTTTATAATTTAAATGGGTTTTTGACCTTCTAGGTTATTCTTATATATTGATAAAGTTATGAAAATTATAATTTTCGTAAAAATCGCATTTTTGACTAAAAATCGATATTTTCCAAACATGCTAAAAGATTAATGCTAAGTAAAATTTGATATTATAAATTCAAAAATAAATTTAATTGTATCAATTTTTATTTATAAAAATCATATATTTATCTTTAAAAGTAAAAAATAAAAAATAATGATAAACTATTTTTCATGGTTGGGTTTAATGACAAACTATTTTTATTTAAATAGATTTTCTTAAACACTAAGTTTTTCTAATATTGTTTCATACCAATTATCTATTTTTAATTTTTTTGATATTTTATATCATATATATATATATATATTATATATTACCATAATGATCCTTTAAGTATGATTATCTTAGTTCAATAATATATCATGACCTTCAATTTAGTGTGTGTGAAGAAAGATATCACACTTTGAATTATTTAACAGAAAAAATATACCAAAATCTCAGTATGTTACACTCTCTACACTTAAATAAATTGCATCCTCACAATTTTTTACAAATAAATAAATAAATTATGTCAAAAATATAGACACGACTAAAGATAAAATTTCAAATGAAATGTCAACATTAATATCTTAAGTACAACTAGAAGACAAAACATACTCCTCTATCGAGTTAACTGAATGCTTGATTTTTTCTCAGTAGGTAGATGATTTATATCCTTCTTTTCCACACATAAAACATTTTTAGTTCCTTTGAGACATTATCCAATGTGTTTCTTCCAACATTTTTTAAATGATGGAAATTGAACATTTTTTTCTTCATCATCTTCATCACTTGATCTTTCATGGGATTCCATTATTCTTTTCTTTGATGTGTTTTGGACTTCAACAATGTTCAAACTGTTAATCATATTTCATGATATTTTATTTGGAATAATTATAATATTTTTAATCCTATTTCTTATCCCAATAGATTTTAGGTCGGGACAATCACCACATTGTCCATCACATCCATTGTTATCTTAGTTCCTTCTTGCTAAAACCATTAATTTAAAAGAAAGTTTAGGGATGAGAATACTTAAATTAGTAAATGTACAAAGTAAAAACTATGAGATTAGAAGAAATAATTCATAAATGATGTGCATACCCTAACTTACATGTCTTTAGCTTCAATATAGGCCATCTACGGTCATTTTACTATTAGGTTATCTAATATAGTTAAATTTTATAAAATCATATATTCAAATCCTTCATAATGGTTTGTAAAGAGAATGAGAATTAACCCAAGAATTTCCCCTCAGACTTTCTGGTCAGGTGTGTAGTTAGGGTCCATTCACCGTGCACTAGAATTATGATCTAGATATACCCGACCAACTCATTTCGAGGTTGTTACCCCTAGATACATCTATACCCAAACTAAAACAACTTTCTATTATCCATACATGGATGAAATTTCTAGGAAAACCAAAAAATTTGTACTTTACCAAAATTTTAGGAGGTTCTACTATAATTATACCTATACCAAGGGTTTCCAATAATATTCTCTTATTCTAATCCCCAAACAATATAAAATATTAAACATTTCCAACCTAAAGGTTTATCCATACCATTGAAACTAATACCTTTCTTAACCCACCAAACCTTGATTTCATTCTTAAATATTAAATCATCCTAAACCAATAACATCTTAACCTATAAAGTTATATAAACACTGCTCTGATACTAACTGTATCACCTTCAGACCCGTGCTTCCAGATCTGGTTTTGAAAAAACATAACTTACAACACTATATTTGATACACATCTATGAATATAATATTTTTATCACATTTACAATCCAAGGAACTTTATGTTTTGAGTTTTAGGGAGTTAGGAAAAATCTTAAACTACTAAATCTCAAGTATTCTCAACAAATGGAAAATTTCCCCACTATATAAGAATCTATTAAATCTATAATGAGTCTTTAACATCACCCATAAATTCTCCACACATGATACTATTCTAGGATTAATATACTTAATAATTTCTTTCATAACATGGGGAATGAGAAACATAAAAAGGGATGAGATCAAACACTCAATAAGAGTAAACATAATAATAAATAATAACATGAGAGATGTGAGGCATAACATGATATCATAATGATCATGGAATCAAGACATGAGAAACAATAACAAAAGAGTATGGAATAACCATGATCATTGACTGAACTGTGCAACATCGTTGATTCCTCCTGGGCATGATCAGATTAGAAATCTATATAACCTAACTAGAACTACTACGTAGGTACATAACACAATCTAAGTTTGAGGTCGACCCCATAGGGAAATGATGTCAATAATTTGTGACCTAGAAAATTAAACCTAAACATGGATTCCTCACACAAATCTTTAAGTAGTTGGATTCTAAACTAGATAGATTGATTTAACTTCAGTTTATTAAAGAAGGGTTCAAGATCAATTTTGAGGATCCTACACATAGTATAACCATAAATCTAACAAGTTCAGGTCTATTAGCTTAGTCTTCATAGTTTTTCAAAAGTCAGTAATTTAGACTTAGTTTAGAAAATTGGATATACCCAGATAGGATACCACTCTTTGGTCTAGATGTGGTTACTAATCTAGATGAATTAAGTGCAACTAAAAAAGTAAAAAACAAATCAAACTATTGGTCCTAGTTCAGTTCATTCTAATTAGATTACACTACTAGAAAATATCCATATAGCGGTGGTTTAAACCGCCAACACATGGTTCTACAATGGTTTCAAAAAACCGATGATAAAGCTGGTGTTGACATCCAACACGTGGTGGTTCATTCCATTTAGCAGTAGTTTTCTTCATTTTAGCGATGGTTTTTCAGCTCGAAAAATAATGAGGATTTAGTAGCGGTTAAAACCGCTACTAAATCCAAAATGTTTTTTACCACTAAACCACCGATAAAATGAAGAAAAACACCGCTAAATAATAGTGTGGAATATTTAGCGGTGATTTTAACCACTACCCAATAAAAAAACATCGTCATATAGAATTGGTTTAAACCACCATGAAACAAATTCTACATTTAACGGCGGTTTAAACTACCACTATATGATGACAAAAAAAAAGCCAACTGCAGAATCTGCAGCCCCAGAACAACCCTAGAAAAAAAATGTATAGACCGGAACATTCCAACATACAGTAAAATCAACTTATATAACCATTTCACACCCAACTCATTCCACTGCACAAGTTTTTGATAATTTTTTTTATTTTCATCATAAAATAGGAAAAAACCCACGATTCTAAAAACCATTTCCCTATGGTGGCTGAACAATCAAACAATCCCCTTGAATCCATATCAATATAATAAAACCTTATAATTTTATTGTGGAAACGTAGATTATATTATAAGTTTCTTCAAATAATAATGGATTTGTATGAGGGAACATTTGAAATAATAATTCCCTTAGGCACATGTATCATTCCCTAAGCATGACATTATTGAGATGAATGAATAACTCATTAACTTCTAGATAATACATATGAATCATATTGAGACTTATCCATCCCACCTTAGGATTCTTGATCAAATATAACACCTTACTCACCCTAGATTTTCAAGTATCCATACTAGACATCCCCTAGAATATTGGGTTTCGACAAATTTCATGCTAGCCAGGAATGTTCTTGGTCAACCTCCCATGTCCTAAAAATATAAATCCACCTCTAATTACACTATACAATTCCAAAACATGCTTTGATACCATTTTTTAATGTCTCAACCTAGATATCTTGAATAACGCACATGTGGTGATTCAAAGTGACCTCAATAAAACCTCCCTATTCATTAGAGGATGGCCACTAATGGCGAGGGACTAACATAATCATGGGAAGACTATGCCCTCTAAAATAATATATGAGGGTCATGCCACACCATATCACTTAAGATTGGCCTAGACATCACACACAACTAGGACACAATATCTATTATTATGGTCCTTCTAGAACCATATAATTCATGGATGAGCTATACCTCATGACCCCTCTCCCATATAGAAATTAATTTTCTATCACAAGTATGTTTCTAGAAACATGTAGGAAACAACATATAAGGTATGCAATTAGTCTCACAACTCACCAACTCACAACATAGCTTCTAGTAACTTGAGACATATCCCCATGCCTCAACTCACCCCAATAACCATCTCAACTCTCTATGGGTTCTATAACATACATCTAGAATAACCTTCCACATTGATACCAACTAACATCATGGGGAAAAATGAAAATTAAAAAAAAAATAAGAAATAAAGCAGTAAATAAGGTAATCATGGAAAGAGGAACATACAAAAGAGCTCAAGATTTATTAAACAAGGAATCACCCATGATGTAAATGGACCAAAAAAAATCATCCATTATCCATGGATTTCCTTAAAAAACTAATCAAACCCTTTTTAAAAATCATTCATAAAAGGAACCACATTCTATATTTTATTCACGCTAGGCCCTTATTTCAAATCCTAAAAAAATCATTCTTTAGAAAACTCTCACTTTAATTTTAAAATACCAATTCAAAACCAATTTCTCAAATTATCACATTACATTGAAATTTCATTTATGTAGAACCCTATATTAAAAACACATTTTAAAAAGAAAACCTCCTAGTATTTGTAAACCAAATTACACCACCTAGAAACCCACAAAGAGGTCCATCCACCTGGTTAAAACCCTTCTCTATCACACATAATCACATACCAAATGACTCATCTCACTCATAGTGCTCACTAAGCCTCAAAACACACTTATGATGGTGTTTCTCATGAATCCTGATCTATATGGTCATCTCACCCATTTTTTCACCGGTCATAATCCTCTCATACATATCGGACTAGCCTTAGGGAAACCAACCAAGGATAAAAACATCAAGTCTCATATCTAGATACCACCCTACATCTCTTTTCAACTTACATAGTACCCTCTAACCATGATGACATAATCACCAGACAATTCTAATTACCTTCAGTGCTAAAGAGAACTTATTTTGAGCTTAAAAGGCCCCAAAAAATCCAATATATTTCTCTATAGTTTTCTTAGACCATATTAATCTATATAGTCCCCTGAAAAAATGAATTAATGAAAGTAATAATATATAAATAAGTATATTAATTTACATGAACCATAACATTCCACCATACAATTATAATAAAAAAACATGATATAAATGGTTTCAACCTCTTCAAACATGGGAAATCATGAAAATATCACGTGAATACTCTGTGCCAAAAATGATACATTGACAAAACCTCTCTTTCCATATTAGTCCAAGAGATCAAAGACACCACTAATCACTGCCCGATGATGAACTCTTCTCATCACCTTCTCCATCTTCGTGTATACTTCTTGCTATCGGCACCGACAAGATAATTATATTGAAAATTAAATAGTGTTTTATATTTATATTTAAACTTTAAACCAATAAAAGTTTGTGAACTAAATTATTTTTAAGTTGTGTGATTTTCCTGCTCACCACTAGTCATCGATGCAATATCACCGGGGAAAAATATGGTCATCTTCTGATATAAATCAACCAATGCTTTATGTAAAGTGGATATCTGATCCCTCTATTCCTGAATTGTGATTTACATAGAAACAAACTCTCTTTGAGCATATCAGGGTCGGGAGTGACTATAACCAAGAGTATATGCAGCTGTAATCTCTGATGGTCTGCTAAAGACCTCAGTTGGTAATGGTCCCAAACCCATCCTGCATACTCGACCATGATGATTCTTCCCAATAACATTACCAACTGGGTCATTCTGGGAGACTGAGAAGGACTGCACGAGATTAATATCCCATAGTTCTTTAATTTTTACCTATAAATCAAATACCAGTAATATTTTAAGAAATATATATTAACATAGTGAAAATTTACAATAAGTTATTACAATGAAAAATTAATTCATACCCCAAATTCTTTAGCAGACTCATTAGCATAACTCCCATTAGATTTTTTACGAACATCCAACCACAGTTCTGTTCGAGAGACCTAGTGCCCTAAATTCCATGACTATATTAAACAAAGATAAATAAACAATTTAATACATGGAAGAGATAATATTGTCTTATAAATATTTAAACTAATGGAAAGATTACTAGAGTCAATCAGTTTCTAGAAAAGCTCTTTAACCCCGTAGTGTGAGGGATGATTTTCTTAGCTCGACTCAATGCATTATTCCTTGAAACACCCTGAAATAAATAACATGTAATTTAATAGTAATGTATTAAATGTCAGATACTTTTCATATTCATGTATAAATGTAAAATGATATTAATATAATAATATATAATTAAATACCACATGCTTCTCATCACAATGGATATAAAAAAAACATTCCATTGCTGTCTAGGTACCCCATTGGGTACCTTATCATACAGTTACTAGGTGCTCAATGAAGTATCGTTGAATTCATTTCTTAATCTCCATTTGAAATCTTTCTATTTCTTACCCAAAGTTTTCAATGTCCTCTTTCATGCTATAAGATCAGTAACGGGAAAGTGGAAAAACATCTGTAAAAATAGATTCATTTTGAAAGTATTAGAGTTTAATAATATAATGAAATTCAATTACACCATAATATATTAAAATTGCCTTTATCTATGAATCCAAAAAATTCATTTTTCCAAGATTAAGGCATATGCCTCCAATCAGAATATGTAATCAGAAGGGTAACTGGATCCACCACCAGCTAACCTAGAATTGGGACAAATAATCCCATGGAATCATCTGTAGAGACCCCATAGTAGTAAAATGGGACAACTATCTTTAGTCCATTTAGATTCCAGACATATGAACTTTTCATATTTTTATCCATAGTAGCATTGTTTCCATATTTTATTAAAAAACAATTAGTAGTATAAAAATAGTGCAATAACTTTATTCATATTAAAATTTGTACCTATAACCTTCACCCTCAAATATCCCTACAAAGAACCAGGAGTGGTGACCTGCTCTGTCACGACCCGACCCTACCCAGGCTCGAGCCGCAACTACCCCAAGCCCGCCTCCATAGGCCATGGGATAGCGACTAGCGCCAAAGGCACAACAAATCGGGGAGGACTTTGCCTAAGTATCTGTACACACACAACCACAACACACTCAATCCAAAGTGCATAGTAAAAGAAAAGACAAGTAAAGAAAAAGGGAAACTGCTATATATAAACCACAAGAGTGCATCGACCTCGAAACAGTACAAAGCAAGTACTGAAACTGAAAAGAAAAGGAAAAAAACACGTGCCCAACCAAAAAGTGCCACAACCTGATAATAGGTATACAGAAGAAAAATCGCTGGAAGGGTCCCCGACCTAGAACCCGACTACGACCACCGCACGCGGTCCAAGCTCCCGAACTCCTATGCTCCACTGAAGTCATGACCAACCTGTCCGTCGTCTGCAAGGTCACACCAAGTGCGGGCAAAGCCCAAGCAGGGGTGAGTATAAAAATACTCAGTAGGATACCCCAAAGGCTCGAGGGAGCAAACAAAGAGGTACCGAAGGGTGAGAAGTAGATCGAACATGAAAGTAAAGGAGTAAAACCAAGAGTGTAGTCAAGAGTACAGCAGTAAAGAGTCCATCTCAACCCAACAAGAGAAAAGAAGGTAGACTCGTCCAGACACAAGGAGCTGGAAACGGTGAGAAGATGAACTTATCGTCGAGTCTTCGCTACCTATAGCAGAAGAGTAGACTTGTCCAACCACGAGAAGCTAGACATGAAAAGCATGTGGCATACCCCGCGCGTCTTCGCCTCTCCTGGAAGGAGAGTAACCAAAACCCAAGAAGTGGGTACTAGAACAAGGTATATACATAACCATATGCTCAAAAAATAATCCCAAACAAGATCGTAAGGGAATATCCATCCCGTAGCTCAGCCCAAGAAGGTGAGTAGCCAACAATACCAGAGGTAAACACCATCGATGCCCAGCATCCCGCACGTCTGCCCTGAACTACAAGTCAAGGGGCTCAAATCACCGCACTTCAACACTATCCGCTTTGGGTGACACTGAATCACACGCATGGTTTTAGGTCGCATCACAAGGACACGTCTCGGTGGGTAAAGCGCCCCTCGTACTTGAGAGTTCTGAGGAAAAAGTCAAACCACACCTCGCCACTGCCCCGCAGTCGAGAGGTCTCCTCAAGGTCAAAGCTGTCACATCACTAACCCGTACAAACGAGGGTCCCGCTCCAGTAGTCACGGAGTAAAGCCATAGAATAGCCTTGTATAAAGGACAGAGTCTGAAATGCCAATGGGTGACCCACTGCCTAACCCTGCTGGAGGGTAATTCATAATAAGATATCGGGTGACCCACTGCCCAGCCCTGCTGGAGGGTAGACCCTAATACATCATCAGGTGACCCACTGCCCAGCCCTGCTGGAGGGTAAACCCTAATACATCATTAGGCGAACCACTGCCCATCCATGCTGGAGGGTAGACCCTAATACATCATCAGGAGACCCACTGCCCAGCCCTGCTAGAGGGTAGACCCAGAATAAGTCGACAGGCAACCCACTGCCCAACCCTGCTGGAGGGTAGACCTGGAACAAGACGACGGGCGACCCACTGCCCAGTCCTACTGGAGGGTAGACCCTAAGAGGTCGTCGGGTGACCCATTTCCCAGTCTCTGCTGGAGGGTAGACCCTAAGAGGTCATTGGGTGACCCACTGTCCATTCTCTGCTGGAGGGTAAACTCTAGAAGTAAGTGAGAAACCCACTGCCCAGCCCTGCTGGAGGGTAAACCCGGAATTGTTCTGGCCATCCCTACTGGATGGTACAACACTGGCCAACCAAGCACTGAGTGGGTACCGCGCAACCACTCAACTCTAGAACAAATCACCCAATAGAGGTTCAGCGCCTGTTCCATCACTGGGTGTCACTAGCCCCGCTACCGGCCGATCCATCGAGAACGACACCAGGGGGAGACCACTCAACCCTACTGGTCCACAAACGAGCATAGAGCTAGGGGAAAACTCCACCCTTCTGGTAAAAAAAAAAACGAGCACAGAGGGACCCTCTATGTCACGAGATGTCAAAGTATGCAAGGCAGAACACAAAACGCACGTGGGGCCCACACGACGTGTGGCCCCATCTCAACCCCAACCAAGCGCAAAAATGTTCTCAGGTACAAACAACCACATGTACCTCCAAGCATTCCCGTATACTCCCAGAGTATACCACGTTCCAGCCCAAAGGCTATCATGCACACAACACCCAATGTCAACGCGAAGGCGTGACGTAACAACTCCAACCTGCCATCTCAACGGCTGAGGCACAACCAACCACACCTCGTTAAGCATAACTTCACTCACACGAGAGTGCATGTGATCACACGCCAAGGGTTTTCTGCAAACACTGCAGGAAGAACCACCACCGGGGCACCTTTCATATTTCCACATTTAATAAGATCACGTAAGAGGCTCCGCTCGCCTGAACAGATTACACCGTTGTAATCCTCGTGAAAAAACATACGAGATAGACTACTTACTCGCCTCAAACTGATATCCGACGGAAAAGTCACCAACACCGCCTCACGCCCGAACGACGTCCCGTGATCCCGAGCCTCGGCCCCGAAAATAGTCGGGCGCATCACACCATTGCAATCCCCTCGGGAAAAAACGTCAAAAAGACTGCTCACTTGAGCGTAACGGATATCCGGGGAAAAAGATGCATTCCGGTGCACCGCACACGAGCGGTGCTTCGTGGGACCCGTAACCCGATCCCGAAACACAATGAACGGATCGCACCATTACAATCCCCTCTAAAAAGTACACGAAATGGACTATTCACTTGTCCAAAATAGTCGCCCGGTGATAGAGATGAAAAATCACCGTCAACGCCCAAACGACCCTCATGGGGCCCACACCATCATGCCGAAATAGAGCGGGCGGATTGCACCATTGCAATCCCCTCAGAAAAACACCCAGAAACAGCTACTCCCACGCCCCGAACTGACGTCTGATGAAAAAGTCATGAAACGCTACACGCAGCTCGAAAGACAGGCCGTGGGGCCCATGCCTCAACTACGGTATCAACGCTCGAAACCACATTGGAAAACTCCGCCTCGACGCTAGGGTCGCAATGCCACTGACGACGCTCAAAACGGACGTCGGATGCGTCCGCGCCGTCCAAAACAAGAACCCCCCGAGAAAAACGCCTGACCACTTAACGTCGTGTCGCGCCATCGAACCCCTCGTCTCGGGAATTGAAAAATCCCGGAGACTATTTCAAAACGTTCATCTCGATTCAAGGATTGCACGGCCACAGACGGTGCCCAAATTGGGCGTCCTGCAAATGATTTATTATTTATAAATCATTTTCATAATAATAATAATAATAATAATATTATTATTATTATTATTATAAACTTTTTATTTATTTTTATTTTATTTTATTTATTTATATTTTTTTTTGCCGCATCCCCCTTTTTTTTCCTTCTTTTTTTTCTCTGTCTTCCGAGTCCACCTGACCGGAAGGCCGGGTCTCCCGCGTCGCATGCCCCCAACTGGCGCCGCCGATGACCCCCCGTGACCCGGTGCTTGCCGGCACCGTTGCTCCCTGCTCGCGCCAAAGGCCTCGACCCCGGCCACCCCGACCGCTCGCTCGCGCTGAAGACCGCCGCCCAGCTCACCGCGAGCTCACCTGGCCTCCGCCGCCTTCGACCGGCCGACGCCGCCCGCTGCCAAGCCGCCGCTCCGAGCCGCCTCCGACACCCGGTTCTGCCACCGTGAACCGGCCAGAGCCCCTCCAAACCGGCCAGAAACCCCCTTCAACACCCGATATTCGACAATCGACCACGGTTTGGTCGGAACTCGGATTTCGAATCCATAAACAGCGACGGAAAGCTCGTAAATTCTACTACGCACCTAGGGGATTTGCTTGAAGATCAACCAGCAATTCGACGGTGCGAATCGAGCTCAGAGTAGGGGTTTTGAAATTATAAACAAAACGATGAACTCCCACCGAAAACCCGCAATTTTCGGCGGACGTTTGCGGTTAGCTCGGGACTCGGATTTCGAATCCGAAAATTGCAACGGGAAGTACAAAATATGAACTAGGAAGATATGGTATTTTTAAGGGATTTTTTCAGGGTTTCAATGCCATAAAATTTAAACGAACAGGTGCGGGAATTGAAACAAAGAGGATAAGATCCTACCTCGTGGTACTAAGCCCGAAGCTTTGCCGTCGATTCGTCGGCCGCCCGCAACACCTCGGAGAGAAATGGAGGAGGAGAGCTTGAAGGAGAGCTCATTAGGTTGATCTCCTTCTTTCGCCAGGGGATGCAAAGGAGAAGGGAAGGGGGAGGGTTTGTTTAAATAAAGAAAACAAAATAATTAAAATTTTAATTATTTCGACCCTCAAATTAACCCACATCCGAAAATCCCGACGGGGTCGGGGTTACGCCTCCTCTAGGGTAAACACCACACTCTGGGCGTAAAGGAGGTCTTGGAATTTTAATCTGAGGCCCCGATCAAAAGTTATTAAACTTAGCACCCGGGCCGCCAAATTACGAAAATGCCCCCAGGGCCATTTTTCACAAACGAGCTGCGACCGTGAAAAATATACCCCTCATAGGGTAAACAACACACTCTAGACTCAACTGTGCCCTTGGTTATCCCGTTCAAGCTAACGTTTAGGAGTTATCCCATTTATTTGGCGTGCCCAGTGTGAACACATTGAAAATTTAATTCTGGCCACTCCGGGGCTCAGAATTGCACGTCGTCTGAAGGCGCTGCTCTGGAATAATATCAAGAATATTCCAAAGTCTTTCTCAGCAAAAACCGGGTTCTTACATCATTCCCTCCTTCAAGATTTTTGTCCCCGAAAAGCAAAACCAGGGAACCAACCCAGGGTACTAAGCCCACACCTGGCTTTCCCATACCCAAAAGAACTCTTGCACAACTTTGTGTCACCGCGCAGGGACCAAGGATTTGGTCTGCTCACAAGGGGCCTGCCCTCGCCGATGACGTGCATAGGAGCATGCACACTTCTTCTCAGATGAGTCATGTGGGGGACGTCGTACACCCACTCCAGACTCCGAGATCAGGGCAAGGCGGTAGGGAACCTCACCATCCCTGTACACGGTCTCAAACGGTCCGAAGGACCTCGGGGGTTGCTCACGTCCCCGAACCAACCTCTACGTCGTACGCCGCAACTGGAATCACTGCCCACACCTGGGAAAAGGCCCGATTATTCCCTCCTTCATAATATCCATATGGTGATACACCCAAGGATATCTGGCCACACAAGGTTTCACCGTCGATGTCTCGCAACCAAGACTCGCTCGGAGAGCGAAGGAGTCGCTACCATCGACTAAAGAGAAAGGTTCCACGCCTTCTACCTTTCCAATATAGGGTTACACCGACGCCCCGCGTCACCCTGGTAACAACTCAAGTAAGGAGAAGGGAGAAAATCATTCCACACACAGAGTCTAACAATTCTACTGCAAGAAGTAGAAGAGCTGTAGAGCGTACCTCTTATCACCTCATGCTCTGCAGGATCGTAGACATACAAAGCTCACGACTGTCTGTGGTCCTAACTGTTAGCTCCCGGAGCCTGACGTGGGATGCCTAGTGGTTATGAGAAGACCTCGTAAAGACGTCCCCCACTACCAGCTCTTCCCACTCCTCTGATAGCACCACCTCTCTGGGTACTACTCTGATCACGGCACTGCCTCCGTCGTGGTGGTGCACCTACTGCCTGCCCGAATCTCTCTGCATGACTGGTCGGGTAGTCCCGTGCCAAGTGACCTCGTTCGTCGCAAGCATAACACCGACTCTCTCCGGGCTGCACTGGTGCCCTCCGGCGCCACTGTGGTGTACGACCACGTCCCTGAGTCCGGTTGTCAGAAAGCCACCTGCGTTGAGGTTCTGCTTGCCAACGCCCACTAGCTGCGGAAGACGTCTCGGATCCAACGTGCCTGCTGCTACCACCAACTATAGAATGTGACAGGAAGCTCCCTGTCACTAGCACCTACTCTAGAACCCCAGAATATGTGGAAATGCCCAAGGGTACTATGACATCACGAATCTCTCAGCGGAGACCCTGCTCAAGCTTCCGCGCTCAGATGTTATCATCATGGACCAAGTTCAGGTAAAAGCGTGCATGGTCTGTGAAACTAGCTGCGTACTCGGCCACCGCCATCCCTCCCTACTGAAACTGTAGGAGCTCCTAAATCCGAATGGAGCGCAAGCAGGAGGGGAAAAAATCCTCATAGAACAACAACTGAAATTCGCCCCACGAAAGCGACGACTCATCAAGAAACTGAGTCACCAGACTCCACCAACACCAAGCTGCTCCACAGAAAAGGTTGGCTACCAAAGCCACTCTCTGATCTGTCGGCGTCTACACAAGTTTGAAAAGGCAAACTTCTATCTCTAGCCAAACCTCCACTGCCTGAGGGTCTAGCTCACCACTGAACCTCAGCGGTCTCTGCCACTGGAACTCACAGATCATGCTCAACCTGCGCTCAAGCTCAGCCTACTCTACTGAAGCTGTTTGCTATTCAAAAGGTGGGGGTGCTGTTACCAGCCCATTCAGAGAAAGGGGCTCGCATGATGGGTCCTGGACTGAGGCCTCGTACCTCACAGGGTCGTCGTCATGAACCAAAGCTGGTATCCTGGCTGGTTGTCTTTGCAGAGACATCCTGAATATTATCAAGGAGTGCCGCGGTAAGATGAGCATACATGTATATACCAATAAAAATGATGGGGATTTGACTCAAGAAGGACAGTCAAAGACTCAATCCTATGTGATGCACAAACCAAATTTTCTCTGCAATAAGTGTCTCAGCATGTCAAGTCGACAAGCGGGTTATCAGGGTCCTGGTGAATGGATATGTCGGTCGCCGCACCATCACTGGACTCCTTGTCCTGAGAGCTGCTCTTGAGACACGTTAACACCATTTCCCTAAATCCCAACCAATTCCTCTTTTAGGGACGTCCACACAACATCCCAAGGAACAAACCAGCCTATGATACCACTTTGTCATGACCCGACCCTACCCGGGCTCGAGCCACAACTACCCCAAGCTCGCCTCCATAGGTTAGGGGCTGGCGACTAGTGCCAAAAGCACAAAAACTTGGGGAGGCCTTTTCCTAAGTACCTGTACACACACACACGCAACACACTCAATGAAAAAGTGCAGAGTAAAAGAAAAGACAAGTAAAGAAAAAGGGCAACTGCTATATATAAACCACAAGAGTGCATCGACCTCTAAACAGTACAAAGCAAGTGCTGTAAGTAAACTGAAAAGAAAAGGGAAAAAACATGCGCCCGACCAAAAAGTGCCACAACCCGGTGACAGGTATACAGAAGAAAAACCGCTGGAAGGGTCCCCCACCTGGAACCCGACTACGACCACCGCACGCGGTCCAAGCTCCTGAACTCCTATGCTCCACTAAAGTCACGACCAACCTTTCCTTTATCTACAAGGGCACACCAAGTGCGGGAAAAGCCCAAGCAGGGGTGAGTATAAAAGTACTCAGTAGGATACCCCAAAGGCTTGAGGGAGCAAACAAGGAGGTACCGAAGGGTGAATAGTAGATCGAATAGGAAAGTAAAGGAGTACAACCGAGAGTGCAGTCAAGAGTACAAAAGTAAAGAGTCTAGCTCAAACCAACAAGAGAAAAGAAGGTAGACTCGTCCAGACACAAGGAGATGGAAACGGTGAGAAGATGGACTTCTCGTCGAGTCTTCGCTACCTATAGAAGGAGAGTAGACTCGTCCAACCACGAGAAGCTAGACACGGAAAGCACATGGCATACCCCGCGCGTCTTCGCCTCTCCTGGAAGGAGAGTAACCAAAACCCAAGAAGTGGGTACTGGAACAAGGTATATACATAAACATATGCTCAAACAAGAAGCCCAAACAAGATCATAAGGGGATCTCCGTCCCGTAGCTCAGCCCAAGAAGGTGAGTAGCCAACAGTCCCAGAGGTAAACACCATCGATGTCCAGCATCCCGTACGTCTGCCCCGAACTATAAGTCAAGGGGATCAAATCACCGCACTTCGACACTATCCACTTTGGGCGGCACTGACTCGCCCGCAAGGTTTTAGGCCGCGTCACAAGGACGCGTCTGGGTGGGTAAAGCACCCCTCATACTTGAGAGTTCTGAGGAAAAAGTCAAACCACACCTTGTCACTGCCCCGCAGTCGGGAGGTCTCCTCAAGGTCAAAGATGTCACATCACTGACCCGTACAAATGAGGGTCCCGCTCCGTTAGTCACAGATTAAAGCCACAGACTAGCCTTGTATAAAGGACTGAGTCTGAAATGCCAACAGGTGACCCACTGCCCAACCCTGCTGGAGGGTAAACCCTAATACATCATCAGGCGATCCACTACCCAGCCCTGCTGGAGGGTAAACCCTAATACATCATCAGGAGACCCACTGCCCAGCCCTACTGTAGGGTAGACCCTAATACATCATCAGGAGACCCACTGCCCAGCCCTGCTGGAGGGTAGACCCGAAATAAGTCGACAGGTGACCCACTGCCTAGCCCTGCTTGAGGGTAGACCTGGAACAAGACGATGGGCGACCCACTGCCCAGTCCTACTAGAGGGTAGACCCTAAGAGGTATTTGGGTGACTCACTGTCCAGTCTCTACTGGAGGGTAGACCCTAAGAGGTCGTCGGGTGACCCACTGCCCAGTCTCTACTGGAGGGTAGACCCAAAGTGCGTCGGGTGACTCACTGCCCAGTCTCTAATGGAGGGTAAACCCTAGAAGTCAGTGAAAAACCCACTGCCCAGCCCTGCTGGAGGGTAAACCCAAAACTGTTCTGGCCATCCCTACTGGATGGTACAACACTGGCCAACCGAGCACTGAGTGGGTACCGCGCAACCACTCAACTCCAGAACAACTCACCCAATAGAGGTTCAGCGCCTGTTCCATCACCGGGTGTCACTAGCCCCGCTATTAGCCGATCCATTGAGAACGAAAACAGGGGGAGACCACTCAACCCTACTGGTCCACAAATGAGCACAGATCCAGGGGAAAACTCCACCCTGCTGGTCAAACAAACGAGCACAGAGGGACCCTCTACGTCACGAGAGGTCAAAGTACGCAAGGCAGAACACGACATGCACGTGGGTCCCACATGACGTGTGGCCCCATCTCAACCCCAACCAAGCGCACAAACGTTCTCAGGTACAAATAACCACATGTACCTCCAAGCGTTCCCCGTATACTCCCAGAGTATACCACGTTCCATCCCAAAGGCTATCATGCACACGACACCCAACGTCAACGCGAAGGCGTGACGTAACAACTCCAACCTACCACCTCAACGACTGAGGCATAGCCAACCACATCTCGTTAAGCATAACTTCACTCACACAAGAGTGCATGCGTTCACACACCAAGGGTTCTCTGCAAACACCGCAGGAAGAACCACCACTGGGGCACCTTTCATATTTCCACATTTAATAAGATCGCGTAAGAGGCTCTGCTTTCCTGAACATATTACACCATTGTAATCCTCGTGGAAAAGCATGCGAGATAGACTACTTACTCGCCTCAAACGGATATCCGACGGAAAAGTCACCAACACCGCCTCACGCCCGAACGACGTCCCGTGATCCCGAGCCTCGGCCCCAAAAATAGTCGGGCACATCGCACCATTGTGATCCCCTCAGGAAAACAAGTCCAAAAGACTGCTCGCTTGAGCGCAACAGATATCCGGGGAAAAAGATGTATTCCGGCGCACCGCACACGAGCGGTGCTTCGTGGGACCCGTAACCCAGTCCCGAAACACAACGAACGGATCACACCGTTGTGATCCCCTCGAAAAAGTACACGAAATGGACTATTCACTTGTCCAAAACGGTCGCCCGGTGATAGAGATGGAAAATCACCGTCAATGCCCAAACAGCCCTCGTGGGGCCCGCACCATCGTGCCGAAATAGAGCGGGTGGATTGCACCATTGAAATCCCCTCGGAAAAACACCCAGAAATGACTACTCGCACGCCCCAAACGGACGTCCAATGAAAAAGTCGTGAAACACTGCACGCAACTCGAAAGACGGGCCGTGGGGCCCACGCCTCAACTCCGGTATCAATGCTCGAAACCACACTGGAAAACTCCGCCGCGACGCCAGGGTCGCAACTCCACTAACGGTGCTCAAAACGGACGCCGGATGTGTCCGCGCTGTCCAAAACAAGAACCCCCTGAGAAAAACGCCCGACCACTTAACGTCGTGTTGCGCCACCGAACCCCTTGTCTCGGGAATTGAAAAATCCCCGAGACCATTTCAAAATGTTCATCTCGATTCAAGGATTGCGTAGCTGCAGACGGTGCCCAAATCGGGCGTCCTGCAGATGATTTATTATTTATAAATCATTTTCATAATAATAATAATAATAATAATAATAATAATAATAATATTATTATTATTATAAACTTATTATTTATTTTTATTTTATTATATTTTATTTTTTTTCTGCGTCCCCCCCCCGTTTTTTTTCATTCCTTCTTCTTTTTTTTCTCTGTCTCCCGAGTCCACCCGACCAGAAGGCCGGGTCTCCCACGTCACGCGCACCCAGCTGTCGCCGCCGACGACCCCCGTGACCCGGTGCTCGCCGGCACCGCTGCTCCCTGCTCGTGCCGAAGGCCTCGACCCCGGCCACCCCGGCCATTCGCTCGCGCTGAAGACTGCCGCCCAGCTCGCCGCGAGCTCGCCTGGCCTCCGCCGCCTTCGACCGGCCGACGCCGCCCGCTGCCGAGCCGTCGCTCCGAGCCGCCTTCAACACCTGGTTCTGCCACCGTGAACCGGCCAGAGCCCCTCCAAACCAGCTAGAAACCCCCTTCAACACCCGATATTCGACAATCGACCGCGGTTCGCTCGGAACTCGGATTTCGAATCCGTAAACAGCGAGGGAAAGCTCGTAAATTCTACTACGCACCAAGGGGCTTTGCTTGAAGATCAACCAGTAATTCGACGATGCGAATCGAGATCAAAGTAGGGGTTTTGAAATTATAAACAAAACGATGAACTCCCACCGAAAACCCGCAATTTTTGGCGGACGTTTGCGGTTAGCTCGGGACTCAGATTTCGAATCTGAAAATTGCAACGGGAAGTACAAAATTTGAACTAGGCAGATATGGGATTTTCAAGGACTTTTTTTAGGGTTTCAACGCCATAAAATGTAAATGAACGGGTGCGTGAATTGAAACAAAGAGGACAAGATCCTACTTCATGGGACTAAGACCGAAGATTTTCTGTCGATTCGTCGCCCACCCGCAACACCTCAGAGAGATTTGGAGGAGGAGATCTTGAAGGAGAGCTCCTTGGGTTGAGCTCCTTCTTCCGCTAGGGGATGCAAAGGAGAATGGAAGGGGGAGGGTTTGTTTAAATAAAGAAAACAAAAAAATTAAAATTTTAATTATTTCGACCCTCAAATTAACCCACGTCTGAAACTCCCGACGGGGTCGGGGTTACGCCTCCCCTAGGGTAAACACCATGCTCTGAGGGAACATCGAATGAGAGCCAACTTGCATCAGAATGATGCTTCATCCTTGGTATTCTTATCATTTAATCAAATAAAATTTACTTCAGAACATATATTTTAAAAAATACATGCAAAAAAAAAATAGAAATGATAACAGATTCACAATAATGAAAAAATATATATATAACTATCATAATTAATGACTGCACAAATGACATAAGTGGTTGATAAATGAATGGATAACTCTACATACAATCATTTTGTCCTTCAATCATTCCATTTTCCTACTCCATTATCACTTCATCTACTTCATCCACACTTTCAAGACTAATACTTTCAATATCATGATGGAAAAATAAGTTTTCTTCTTTCTGTTGATGGGATTCACTGTTAGAGGTTAAATCTTCCACTTTATCATCCACATCATACAAGTCTCTTTACTTTACGTGAGCAACTACACTCCACCCTTCATACATGAAATCTTACACATAATATACTATTTTTTCTTGTGATGATAACATATATGTATCATGTAATTCACGGGAACCAACATCTATTAAGAAAGAGAAGTTCACAAAAGTAAATTGCATGGAATATATTTTAACACACTTGATAATATCGACCCAATTGAATTTGAATAAAACAACTGAAAAATACCCATGGTAGTTTAATTTGATAATATCAGTCAACTTTATATATCCCAATCCGAAAAACATAAATATACCCCTATTATGTGTTTTCAAACCCTCTTCCCAATCGATTGTATGAAATTTAAATCTATTCACATTGTAAGCATCAAACTTTCTAGCTTGTTTTAGAGGACCTCGATCAAAAAACTTCAAATATTATGACAAATCATATTGATTATCAGTATTCATGATCTAAAAAAAGTAATATACATTATTATATTTACAAAAATATATGTATCAACCTAATATCCATATTGATTTCAATATTTAGGAACTTACACGTCATGCAAACCATTCTACAAGCTCTTTATTAACATCTTTTTTTATATCTTTCTCATTTTATGTTTGAACTCTCATTCGTCTCTTTTTTTGAATCCTCAAATCTTCAATAAATGGATCTACAATTTGAATATTAATAATCACATATGTATGTGCCTATAATTATTATATTTTTGTTAGTGTAACATTTGAGCTCTTCCCAACTGATCGGCCAATAGCAGGAAAGATTTTTGATTTCCCATGTAGTTAAGATTAAGTTGATGTGTTTTCAACATGTCCAACTTGATTGAATCTTGTCTCAATATCATCCAAGTATCTAGAACAAAAGGAAAGAAACTCCTCTTCCAAATAGCCTTTATAAATAGAGCCTTCAGGTTGAGCTTTATTTTTCATGTATGATTTCAAATGCCTAAGATATATGTGAAATAAAATAAAAAAAAATAATTTTTTATTTAATAAAGTTCCCATAATTGTTTACTTAAATGAAAAACATATAAATAAAGTACCTCTCAATTGGATACATCCATCGATAATGTACGGGGCCTCCTAATTTAGCTTCCTCAACCAAATGCACAGTTAAATGCATCATGATAGTAAAAAACGAAGGAGGAAAGAACATTTCCATTATAAAAAGTGTCAATTCAAATATCTCTTTAAAGTTTTAAAGCTCAAATGGTTGTAGAGTTTTCTCACATAGTTGTATGAAGAATGTGAAAAATTGGAGTACAACAGCAATAACCTTTTCAGGTAATAATGTATATAATGCCAATGATAGTAACCACTGTAACAAAATATATGAATCATAAATTTTCAACCCATGTAACCTACAATTATTTAAGTTAAAAAACCTTGATATGTTACTTCAATACCTATTAGATGACTTAAAATGTTTTAAAATTATAAGGAATGTATCTTTATACCTATTTTTCATTGAAATAATTTCTAGAGAATACTTTCCATTCTCATCTCACCAGAGATCACACTTTATGTTTATTATTTGTAATTATTTTTGAGCATTGAGATATTCCTTCAATTTTCCATGCTCATTTAGAAATGTGAAGATCAAATTTTCATAAACATTCTTCTCAATATGCATAACATCAAGATTATTATGCAAAAAATTAAATTCCCAATACGGAAGTTTGAAGAATATACTTTTTTTCTTCAATTATTGTGTTCTGAGTTCACTTGACGATTCACTTTGAACTCATTTCCCACTATCATTCAAATGATGCACCTCCCCAAATTTTGTTTCAACATTTCCAAGTAGTTCCAATATTTCAAAACCTTTTAAGAACTTTGGAGGTCGTCTATGATCAATAAAACCATTGAATTTTGACTTATTCAACCAAAATCTATGAGATGCATCGAGAAATATTTGATGACACAAGAAGCACCATTTTTTACTGTGAGGTAGTCATTCGGGCTCAAAATAAAAGTTACAAACAGGACAAACAAAACCCATGTAAGTGTTCCAACCAATTAAATTCCCAAGTATAGGGAAGTCACTATTGGTCCACATTAGAGAAACTTTCATTTTGAATATTGTTCTAGAAGATGCATCATATGTCTCAACAGTGTTTCTACACAACTCCTGTAATTATTCAATTAGAGGCTGCACTTATACATCAATATCATTTCCAAGGATTTTTTTCTAGGAATAATCATCAAAATGATAAAATATGTTTGTTACATACACATCCACAGAGTTTGATTGTAATGGATCAAAACAACTGGCCAAATTCTATAACTGGTGTTCAAAGTCCCAAATGGGTTGAATCCATCAGCATCCAATCCCAATTGAACATTCCTAGGATTATATGAGAAATCTGGATGTAATGAATCTAATGTATTCCATGACTCTGAATCAATTGGATATTACATTAACCCATCATTTTTATTATCTATACAATTCCACTTCATGTGTTTGGCAGTTTTTAATGACATGAATAATCATTGAAATTAAGTATTTAAAGGAAAGTAATATAAAATATTTGTAGGTGTGTTACTTTTCTTATTCTTCATAGTAGTATGTTGATTCAGACTCCCAACATCACCCATTGATTTCCATCTAGAAGAAAAACAATTTTTTCAATCTTTTATGCTTGAATCCTCTCCCCAATAAAGCATACAATCATTTGGGCACACATGTATTTTTTGTATAATTCAGATTAATCTTGTTAACAACTTTTTTCATATCATAAAAAGACTTATGGATCTTTGATTCAGAAAATGCATCACGCAATAATTTTAATATCACGGACATCGCCTTATTTGTAATTCTACATAGGCATTTGATATGGTATAACTTCAGCAAAAAAGAAAGTTTTGAATATTTCAAACATCCACTATACAAATATTTATTTCCAACATCAACTAAATAATTATAAGCATTTGTTTTCTCAGTGAAGTTTTATCTTACATTAGTCTCCATAGAATCATTAGGAGGATCCAATGATATGTTACAATCTTTATCTAGTTGTCCTATAGTCTCAAAACATCACTTGTCAAGTTTTTTATTTGTAGCACCCTCAACTAGTTGTTCTGATATGTTTTGATGTTGATGTTGGTGTCTTTCAATTCCAAATGCATCATTTATAAGTTTTTTCATTTCATTTTCCATTGTTAATGAAGTTGGAAGCTCATTCTGTCGATTGATATTAGTTCTTAAACTTTCCGTAACGTTCAATTCTTCATGCCAAATCCAACACAAATATTGAGCAGGGAATTGCTTCAATATCAAGTGTTCATAAACTTCATCTCTCTTCAACCATATTCTAAATTTACATTTATTACATGGAAATCTTATTCTCCCATTAACATATTGATTGTAAATTAAAAAATATAAAAACTCCTCCAAACCCTTAGCATAATGAGGTGTGTTCCTCAGTAATGTGATCTAGCTTTTATCCATATCACAATGTGCCTACACTTTATTAAAAAAAATTAAAACACATAAGTATTACTAATTAGGAAAAGAGACAAATGGAAGTGAAAAAAAAACAACCCAAGTAGTTATAAGAAGATTCATATAAGTACTAAAAAGTCAAAGTAAAAAAAGGAAATCAATCATGGATAGTATTATTTAAAATATAAGTAAAATAAAAATCATACATTAATTAATTTAAAACAGACATCATGGGAGAAACACCCTAGGATCACTAATTCTAGGTGAACCTAGTAATTATCTATCACCATAGCAGTGGATTTAGAGTTCTAACAGATATCTAGCTAGAGGGGGTGTCACATAATGATTCACTATCATTACTAGTGGTAATATAAGATATTATATTTATGTATGTCACATTCTAGTTTTCCTTATTTATAGATGGTACATCTCAAACCAACTAGAGTGGTTTTAAAATTACCTAATAGATACACTAAATTCCAAGTGAGAGTATTTGAAGATGTTTTATTTGGAGTGAATAATTTAATCTTCCATACTATTTTTTATGTTTTTATCATAGAGGAGGATATGAACTCTTCTTAGTCACCTATTATCTTGGATAAATCTTTCCTAGAAATGTGAAATACAATCATAAATGTTCATAAAGGTACTATAATAATGGAGTTTGGTTAAAATGTTTTCCACTTTAATATTTTTTATTCCATCATTTACCCATAATAAGAGAATTCAATTTTTTACATTGTCACATTCTGATGAGTATAATCCATGTGAAGAAATTTATTTGATATAGTAAAATTTTTATTTGGGAAACAAATCAAGATCTAAAAATTTGATCAAAAACAATTGGGAAAAACATAAATATTCTATCCAACCATCTAAAGATGAAATAAATTTTGATTTATTTGATGGATTTTACTATTTATTCAATAAAAAAGTTTTTGATACTTTATCTATTTCATAGGAAGTGTAAACCATTGAGTTAAGTAACCCAAATCCATTTTTATATTTAGTCCATCCTCTAGATCTAGAATTAAAAACCTTTCCTACTAATTTAACATATAAATTTATAATAGAGAGAAACAAGACACCAATGATAATTTCAAGAAAAATTTCTCTTAATAAAGAACAAAAGTTGATAGATATTTTGAGAGAAAATGCACAAGTTATAGGCTGGAATTAAGGATAAATTCTTGGAAAGTAGTGTAAATGTTTCTAATATAAGTGTAAAAACAAAGAAACTAGCCTTCACTAGAGTGGATTCTTCTTTTATGGAATTACTACCTAAACTATCAAGTGATATTTTTAACTAAATTCCTTATAATTATTTAACAAACACCAAAAATATAATAACCATGAAATAAATAAATGAATAATAATCTGACTACACCTCCATAACACATCAGGAGTAACTTTTGATTTCCAAAGGATGGTGTAAATATAAGGGATTGAGAAATAATTATGTAATTGATTTATTTCCCTCTTTTTAGTGTTAACTAAAATATGAGAGGTTCATGAAAAAAATTCAGCATGAACTTATCAAAATTAGGAATTACTCACACACATAACCTAGTCGTTGGAAATGGTACATGTATATCAGGGAAACCTAGATGATAATAAATTAAAATAACTATATGAATATGAAATTAAACATGATCACAATCCAAAATATCCATAAATTATATAAATTTCATGAAAGTAGAAAAATACCACTTATACACAATTTAGGAAAACCAAACACATACTAAGTACAAAAAATGGAGGTTTAATGAGTGGGATCTCTTGAATGAAAACTATTGGTCAACCCCTGCATGTTTCCTCCACTCATTAATTAAATGGTACAAATTATCCAACTAGTTTTCAAGACTCCAAATGGAACTAAATATTTTTATTTGATTTATTACCCTAACCTGGATCACATACAAGAAGTTCTACATGCATCCTAAGTGAGACACATGTAAGGCGTGAGCATAACATACTCACTAGGTGATCACCTCCCCATCCCCAATAGCCTTTCATAATCCAAAGTGTATGAAACAATAATAAAAATATATAGAAATAAAAAATATAACAAAAAATATACTTTAAGAAAGGCATTTAACATAGATTTCAATGATAATGACAAACCCACTATATCGAGAGGATCCATTCTTGATATACCTACTTCTGGACTAACTCAAGATCTGATATAACTGATATAAAATAATTGATGTGAAATAATCATTCCATTTAAGGGAAAAGGAATCATATATATTAGTGTTAGGTAAATCTTGTATTCCATATATTCAAGAATAAGGGAAGGGGTATACTAGTGTCAAGGTATATCGATCCCATCACATACCATCAACCTACCCATCGAAACTGGGTATACCTAAGAAAACTTTTCTATATAATCATATAGTATACCTTTATATCATGCTTCATACTCTTCTAATATCAAATTTAAAAACAAGTATAACTTGTAATACAATTTAGAGCATGCCAGAAAAACAACAAGCAAGATCATAACATATTTTATAACCTAAAAATTATTCTAAATCATGGAGGGTATCATCATGACATTGAGAATACATCAATTCCATTTTTTATAGACATTAATAACTTATTTAACATACAATGAAAATAATCAAACAAAGAAAAGGTCAATGGATTTGTAGTCTAGTTTGTCAACATGATAATCATAAACCATGGTAAGTAAACATCTTACAAATATTGTAAAACATTTTGTAAAATCTGTTTTAGTTGAAAAGTATATTTTTTAATTATTTACACTTGGATAAAAATCATTTCTAGCCCAAAAATTTAGAAATATAATAGCAATAAAGGTTCCTCCTATCAAAATAAATATATAATTATACTTTGAGGTCCATAGGAAGATGATATGCAATTAATAATTCATTTTGACAAGTATAAATAAGAGATCACACCCAATACCATGAATAAAAAATAAAAGAATCAAGGTTATAAGAACAAAAAAACATTACCTTTAATTTGGAGAAGTGACAGTGACAGTTTGGGGGAGATAGGGGTCAGTGGCTCAAGCTTGGTCTTGAAGAGAGGGGCAGGTAGCTCAAGCTCGGGCTTGGGGAGTAGCAGTAGTGACGGTTCAACGAAGTAGGACATGAAGGGGCCCGATGAATATGGAGAAGGGGGCCGGCAGAAAGGGTGAGAAGGGGGCCAATAGTGAGGGGTCTAGTGTTCAATAGGGTCGGTGGAAGAGGGGATGGGGTGTCAGGTTTGGGGGAAGGGAAGAAGTGTTGTGGGTAAAAAAAAGTTTTAACATGGATTTAAAAAAAAACACTGCTAAAAACCATTGCTAATTACTAAATTTGGTGTAGTGTTAGGGTCCTTACCTTATAATATCATGGTCTGGCTCATGTAAGGGAATGTGATATGATTTTATAAAAAACTTAATTTCTTAGCTAATAAATTACCCAGGTTTTGATTTGGAAATTCATTAAATCATTTCTACCTCTACTTTTGATCCTTACCCATAGGCGGTTTAGCCGTGCATGGAAAAAGAAGGAATAAACATGAAAATAATTAAAACAAGAATAAAATACATCATGGAAATGAAATAATAAAAGAAAAAAATTAGAATATAGCACTTTATTGATCAAAATAAAGAAAAAAACCATGAAAGATAGAATAAAGAAACAACATTCGATGATTTGAAGAAGAATGAAAACAACACGTCTAATAAAAAATGAATTAAATCTTCTTTAAAGGAATAAAAATATAAACACTTCAAAATTAAAATGATAAAAGAGAGATAATTAATGAACATAAAAATAATGAAAACAACCAATCCCCTAAAAACTCATGGCACCTAGAATATAAATAGGCAAAAGCATCTTACGGTGTAAACACATTTACGCCGTAATCCTTCTTTAGTCACTCTCTTACCAATAGTTTTATGTTGAAATTCAATGTTTTATGCCATATATGAAAGCTTTGTGGTATCCAAAATCCTATATCTCCATGAATTATGACTTGAGTGAAAATTTTGGGGTCTTCAACCTCCAAGGGTTTTACGACATAATCATTGTTTTTATGATGTCAGTTATTCTTTAGCAGGATGATTTTACGGTTTGAATGGATTTTATGGCCTGGGTATGGAGTTTGCCTGTCTTGATGGATTTACATCATAAATGACTATTTATAGTATAAAGTGACTAAAACTTCAAACTTTAACAACATCTCCCCATTTTCAACTTTAGCTCCAATTTCCTACAAATTTCAACAAAAAACCATAGTATTAATGTACAAAAACATGTTCAAAACCCAAATAAATTATTCCAATATATATATATATATATAAACTAATCTTATAAATTTCCCCTAAACTTGATAAATTTATTATCCTCAAGCAAAAATAATCTCAACAAGGATTCCAAAGGGAATAATTTCTAATAGGAAACATGCATTACAACCAAGCAATTAAAAAAAATTGTTAGAAGAAAATTCTAGCCCTAAAAAATCACCCATGTAGATAAAATATATCATGCCTTAAAATCAATTTATTTAATCAAATTCCATTTTCCTTTAATTTAAACTCTCAATTGTTCCTTAGATAACTATTCCCACGTTGTAATTTACCTCACCCTTAATTTTCTCTCATCACTCAAGGTAAAATGAAATTGGAGTTATGCTTATACAATGAATACATTCTCCTATCCATAGGATTTTATTAGTTCTAACATCTCCACTCCATAAATAAAAATAACAAAATTAACCATGAGGGCTTTACAATAAGGTTCAAATGACTCTAAGGCTAAGGGTAGGTGGGTAAATTATAAAAACCAATCTAAAAAAGGAGGGTAGAATATAAATTATAACACATGATAATCAATAATAGTGTAATAAAGAATCACCTCTAGAAATTAGCATCTCTATAATACCAAAAGATCAGGGAAGTTCCATAGATATGCCATAATAATAAAATAAAGGTATCATATTTCTTCTTTTTCTCATTTTTTTTTGAAATTCATAGTCAAGACAGATCTCACATCCACTACCTAACCACATATGATTTACCATGAGATTAATTGGTTTTATAATGGTGTTTTTTTACCTTCCTAATACAAAAACCATATTTATTTTATTTTATTTTTATTTTTCTAGAAATAAGATGATCATGAATGGAATATCAGAAGTAACTATGGGCCACATCCCAAAAATTAGGTGAAAATGTCATCACACATCTCCTCAGTAACAAGAATCCTGTATTTATCAATAATGACCATTCCCTCACACTTATTCAAATTAAAATAACGAAATTATACCAAAGAGTATGGCAGGAAAGGATAAAATGGGCTTGTAACATGGATCAATCCCAACAAGGTCATTCATGGATTCTACATGATTAAAAAGAGAAAATGAACATTTTGGTCTCAAGGAAAATGGGATTAATCAATCAAAAATTCCTCAATCATTTTAATAGTGTATTTTTTCATTCATATACTTGATAATATTATGATGCAAGTTTTAGTATGTTTACATGCCCCAAGTATCTCTCAAGAAATATGCTCAGAGAAGAATAGGAAAAAGTAGGTCAAGAATCCTCTTGGGAATGTGAATACATATAAAATGGGAAATCACTCAGGTAATAGTAACAAGTAACAATTCAATATTTTTTTTAGAAATTTAGAATTAGAAGTAAATTACTCAACTCATCAATCATGCTAAAAATCAAACCAGGAATAAATAATATATTTTAACATTCTCTATTAAATATTTTTCTTTTATTTAAATGGGTGTAATGATATTTCAAGTTAAATCATGCTTCAAATGAAAAATGTATCCTAGACTAATGAGAACATAAAATAATCTAGGTGTATATGCAATATATCTCAAGAATGATCCCCCCTCACTTAAAATGAAATAGGGATCACACTATTTTGGTAAGTGATGTGGGAGAGATAACAATGAAATAAGAAACAAATTTTTAAATGGCCCTATTGAAATTGGTGCAGGGAATTGATATATCCTTATAATAAATGTCATTCCATGGGGAAAAATGATTGATGTTGATGTGAAACTAGAAACCTATAAAAATTGTAAGAAACAAGATATACCTATACTAAAGAAATGATTAGTTCATAAGATATAACCAATATGTAAGTAGAAAATGGGTATAGGATCACAATAAATTGGAATGGGTATCATCTCATATATACATTCATGGAGAATAATACTAATAGATCACAAAAATTAAGCATCGAATAGAAAAACCTATAAAAATAAAATAAAATACCTACAAAAATTCAATAAAGACTTAAAAGAACAAGATATAGGTTTCCTCCCATAAAGTGCTAACAATGATGTCGTCATCCAGACAGATGGACAATAATCACTCAGAGCAGTCCATCAGCTCATCTTTCTTATACCTCTTACAAGAACCAAAGGAGGTTTCCTCAAGCTCCAATGGTATCTTGGTGGGGTTTACCACCTCATAAATGGGTTTACCATACATCTTGTGCTATAGCTAGAGCATCCATGCAGGTCATGGATAGGGATCCTTGGGTGGTACTTGTATCAAATCCTATACTCTTCAAGAAGTACTTTTATGAAAGTATTATTGAAATAAATTCTCTAATCACTAATGATTAATTAGGAAAACCTAAATTATGAAAATATGTTTTTCTTTAAAAATTACATGGCCACCTTGGCCATCTAAAAAGTGGTAACTTCTGCTTGAACCCTCTTTGAAACATAGTTCATACTGACCAAAATGTAAATATTCCCATAGAAATTAGTAAATGGTCCCATGAAGTCAATTCCCATATTTCTACTTCTAGAATAGGGTTATGGGGAATTTTGTTACGTCTCCTGATGGTTCCTGTCTACTGGCATTGATCAAAACTTTGGAAAAAATTTCTTACATGCCAATGGAGTGCAGGCCTAAAGAATCTACATTGAAGGATTTTAGCCATGGTAAAATCAGACCCATGAAGTCCTCCGGTCTGTGACGCATGAAAAAAATATAGCACACTTTGAATTTCCTCCTCTAGAATGCAGCATTGCATTAAAGAATCAACACAACATTTGAATAACAACAATTCATACTAGTTGTAGTGTGATGTATCTAATATAAATTTATTCCTCTGTTGATATGAGAAGTGTGGGTAGAGGGTTCCAATGGAAAGATATATTTCTATGTTATAAAACCATGGCTAATATTAGTCCCTTTTGTGTCTTTGATGATAATATCAAATTATTATAGTAGCAAGATCCATCGTATTAGCCTTGTTTGACATTTTTTGTCAGAGTGAGTATCTCAAGAGCGGGGTTAATTGAGTACCCAATAAAAATTTCTTTTAAAAACAGGTTTACACAAAATCCCCCAATTTAAATAAAACATGCTAGTTAGTTAAAATAGTATATCTATATAAGTTAAAATATTTTAAAATATTTCTCAAAGATTGATTAGGTCTCAGTTAAAACAATTATGAAAACTATTTTAACTTTTGAAATCAATTTACTCAATCAAAACCTTATATAAACACTAATTAAAAATAACTATAAAAGTAGTGATTTTTGTTTGAATTTTAAAAGAGATATGGTTTTGAATCATAGAAATGAGACAAAAAAAATTCATAGTAGAAATGAATACAAGAGGTTTAGTCTCAAGCAGAGACCTAATTATCTCCCCTTGGAAGCGACCTACTACCAAGTATATTATATAAGAATAATATATGATCTATAACCTAGATCAGGTTTATAATAGCAATAAAACTATCCAAGACACACAAGACCTCTTCCACAATACCTTTGGGAGTAAAACAATAGATAGGTTACAACTGGACCTCTACCACAACATGTGGGAAAATAGGTAAACAAAGTGTTGAGAAGATATCTAATATATTCAAGTTTGAGTGTAGGAGTTAGTGCAGGATAAATAAAATAGAGTAATAAACACTACTCATAATGTAAATAGAATAGATAGAAAGAGAAAATAAAGATAAGTATAAATATTTTTTTGCTCTGTCTGATATGATCTGAAGCTTTAAATGCAGCTCGAGTGGTAGCTCAAGTCAAATTTATGAAATTAACTATGAAACAGAGTGCTATAAAATCTTTTGTTCTAAAATTAGGAAGTATTTTGAGTGTTCAAAAAGTTTTACTTATACTATAGTTGATCACCGGTAAGGATGCTTCATGTAGGGAATAAAAATCCTCTTTTTATCTTGAAATGTTAAACATCATATATCTATGCGTATATCACGGTTCTCAGTTCATTCAGTGATCTTCTATGTTATCTTTATGAGGGAGTTTGCTATTTTTATCAACAACATGCAAGAGTTTCCATGTAGAGAACAATCATCTAGATATCCTACATCCTCATACTCAGGGATGACACATTCTTTAATGTATCTTTGTAAAACAATTAAGAACAATCATTAAAATAAGTTTGAACATTAAATTAAATAATTCATCCATTAGAAATATTTAATTAAAAATAAATATAATAGTGGCAATGAGTCTTTTGAATGGTGTGAGTCATCCTAATGGTGACTCAGGTTGTTAGTGAGTCAGGATCTAGTGGTGAATCAGGCTAGCGGTGAGTCAGACTAATAGTGACTCATCCTAATGATAGATCATTCTCATACTTACCAATTTTTTAATCCAATAGTGGATATTTTCTAATGGTAAGTGTTTCCAATACTTTTCTAATTTTTTGGTTCAACTAATATTCATACTCTAGCAGTGAGACAAAGCTAACGATAGGAGATTTTAGTAGTTATCCAAAATTCTATGCTGGTAGTGAGTTGTCTCCAACTGTGAGTCAGCCTTGGTGGCGATTCATCCTCAATGGTGAGTCCTTCTCATACTTAGACAAATTTCTTTCCAATCTGCCTTATATGATAAAATTCTATTATAACACATAATACTCATCAATAAAAAAATAAATATGATTTTATGATAATTAAAACAAGGGTGAAAACAATCTCTCCCTTTTTGATGATCACAAATCATGACATTTTGTATAAATAGTATCAAAGGTAAACCATGAAATTTCATACATATGATATCAAAGATAAAGAAAGGAAACATGGTATTAAAAGTAACTAGATAGTAAATAGTATCAAAGAGAAGATAATATCAAAGGAAGGTATTTACACATATATAGCAAGGAATATTATTATGGTATCAAATGAATTGTAGAGTATCAAAAGAATACTAGTATATAAATAAATTATGTATAATATTATCCCCCTTTTGGGATTATCAAAAAGTGAATATAAAATAGGAAATTCATAGAAGCAGGATATAAAGAAATAGAATAAGAATAATCAGATAATTTCCATTTATAAAAATCATTGAAAGTACATCCAAAAAGTTTCACCAAAAGTTACACAAAAACATCCCATAAAACACAAAATGTCTAATAATCAATGCATCTCAGGATATTTGGAAGGATTAGAATGTGATTTTCCCTTCCATTTGTCAGAAGCAAAAGGCTCAGCATCAAAACTTGAAAGAGCTTGAGTAATGGTTGTAGGAACATTAGTAAGAGAATGAAGCTCTCTGATTATGATTGGTCATAGGTGTTGAAATTCTTCTTTGGGAGAGAGATAAAAAGGATGAAAATGGGCTGGTAAGGGTGCATGAGGATCTCTAGTAACACCAGGTTTGAAGTACTCTAGAGAAGTAGTAAGAGGTGTCAAATGAGCTGTAATAGGAATGGCCTTATGAGCCACAATAGTAGTTCCATGAACATGAAATAATGGTTTTATAAGATTTATGATATCCATGATGATGTTACCACCTCTATCCATTATACTAAAGAAGTATTTATTCTCTTCCATAAACTGCTGAAGCACTAGAGTCATCACCTTCAATTGATTTGCTTGCTCTTTAAAGGATCGACTGACTAGAGGCATTCTTAGATTCTCTGCTAGAAAATTAAAATGAGAATTCAACTCATGATTGGTGTATATCATAGACAGATAACACTTTATTGATTTTGTGATGGTTTCTATGTCATATTTCATATATTTAACATACTCTTTAACCAGCATGAGTACATGATCACTATTAAATCTGATTTTTCTTAAAGTATCTTGAGTTTGGTCTGATACAACACTTGAATCATCTCTAAGATCTTCTATGACAACTATTATAATTATCTCAACATAAAGAGAGGGAGTAAGAGCGGTGGAACTAGAATAAAAATAAGCAATATTCTCCACTATCTCAAGTAAAGCATCCATAGAAGTAGCAAAGGCCATCTGTATTCTTTCTAACACAGATCTCACAGACATTAGCTCACTAACAAGTCTTCTATTTTTAATCTCTACTTACTAAATGTGGTGAATCATTTTTGGTTGAATATTCTGAATCACCATCTCAAATAAATATCTTGAATCCTTTTTACTTAACCTTGTGACAAGCAATGCTTGATTCTTTAAAATTACACAAAAATAAAAAATTAGTTTTTCTCTAAAACATTACAAATTACCTATGGTGATTACACCTAATGGAACTGAATGAGAAGTAGAGACAGGTAATGGTGAAGGAAAATCAGAAGAAAACCTCTCCAAATTTCTTTCAAAATCAATATAATTCACCAATGATCCCTCAATATCCCTTACTACTCAAATATTAGGTCCATCATTCTTTGGAATACTGCTAGTAAACATACCCCATTATTTAAACATTGTATCCATACAACTTGAAGAAGATTTACGAAGAGTCCCAACAACTATAGAATCTAAAAATTTAGACACAACTACAGATGGTATAACAATAGGTGCATCAAAAGATCACTGTAATTTACCTGGTAACTCAACAACAACAGGTTCAACTCCCATATGATCAGTAACTATCTACTCAATAATAGAAGCAACCTTCATCTATTTATCCACTAACTATTCAATAATAGTTTTTTAAACTTCCATATGAACTCCATCTTCAGGCACACTAATATTACTACTAATAATAGGATCAACTGAATGAATTTTAAAACTTGGGGATTTATCCCCCATAAACTGATGTATCTTTATCTTCTCTAGCAGTAAGATCCACTTATTCAACAAGGATGCGTCTCTCTTTTGATCTAGAAATAGAACCTCAAAGAGAAGGGACAAGTGCCTGAGGTATTTTCACATCCTCAGCTCTAATTCTTCCATTGGAACCATGAGGTCTATAATATCTATCATCATCATCATCATCATCTCCATCTCCATTACCATTTTTATTATCTCCTCATTCTTCATATTCATCTTCTACCTCATCACCATTTTCATCATCATTATCATCAGAAGATTTACAATTACTCTTGAACAGTTTTCACCTAATTTCTCTATCTCTTCCTCATCACTATCTTCTTTTAGGAGTTTTTCTCTGATTGGGAGTGTCCTAGGTGGGCTTGGAGCACCATAGGTTATAGAAGGAGAACTTTTGGATAGGTCCAGATCACTTCCTTAATCTAAAGAAAATTATTTCTCTTCGTCACCAGAGGCAGTATCCACTTCCTATTCATCAAAATATTCAATAATATCCTTTGGATCTAATCTAGGGCCCACAAGATCTTTCTATCTTGAAGGATGGTCAACTGGGTTGAACTCATCATACAACCTTTCACTATCATTAATCCACGACTTCTTTCATGGATTCCAACTGATTTTCATCCTCCTACAAATTACCCTAGTGATACAGAAACCACCACAGTAAACTATAGATTCTTCACATTCATCAACTAGGAATTTGGCCTCTAGAATAATTAAAATAATCTTAGAGAAAATTAGGTAATTTTACCTTGAATATGGCTTTGTTATTTCCAACATGTGAAGCACCAATTATCTACAAAGATTAATCTTATCTCCTTTTTTCATTAGACACAATAGGTACACATCTTGGTACCTCATGGTTGAAAAATCACCCTTACTTGGAAAAATTATATGCTAAATGAACTTGAAAATAAACCTGCATTCACCATCAAGTTCATAGGCAACTAGTATTCTCAAAACTTCATATATTGTTAACTCAACTAAAGAATATTCATAAAAAAAGCATCAATATACTTTAGAATAGTTCCTTGATAATATTTGTCAAATTATTCATGTGGAACCTTTAAAAAACTATCCCACTGACTTTAGGAGAACACTACTTTGTGTCCATTGATCCTAGTCCTTATTTAGTATTCATTTTCTTCAAAAAAAAGGCAAAATGGTAAAAATGGTATACCAACCTAGGATAAAAATGTTTTTCATTATAAGAGAACCATTCCATCCATCCTTGGTCTTATAGAACTTTCATAACTAAGGAATTTCTAAACAATGACCATTCTTCTTGAACTTCTTTCTCAGGTACTACAATCCTCTTCGAAAGATCAAGATTTAGAGGCTATAAAGCAGAATAATGACTAGAATCCCCTTTCTTATTATTTGTGGGATGTGACTTGTTTGGACAAGACTCTAAAGATCACTTAATTCTAACCATGGAGATCGAATTGATAGGTTCAGGAAAAGACAAGGGAAGGTGGATGGTCAGGAAAGAAAGGTTTCACAAGGTTTGAGAGAAATGCATGAAGAAAGAAGTGTGGCGGAATTAGACAATCATCTTATTTATATCATTTGGAAAGTTTAGGGATTCAAAAATTGAAATTTAAAAATGAAAGTATGAATAGAATTTGAATTGAATTAAAAAAATTAAATAAATAATATTTTTTAAAATTAAAACAATAATGGTGAATTAAAATATAAATAGTGAAAATATTGAAAAAAGTATGATATTTCCAATGGTAGGTAAAAATAACGATGAGATATTTCTCAATGGTGAGACATTTCACAACAGTGATACATTTCATAACGGTGAGGCATTTCACAATGGTGAGACATTTCACAATGGTGAGACATTTCACAATAGCAATACATTTCACAATGGTGATACATTTCACATAGGCGATACATTTTACAATGGTGGATCCTAGAAAATTAAGCTAAACCGAAATTAATTAAACATAACTCATGTTTGATTTAATTCATTATCTCAGAATTAAAATGATTAGAGAATATATCAGAAAGCTTCTATTCTATACTAATGTATTCAAGAGTTATATCACCCTTTTGAAAATGGTCTCTCAAATTATGATGTCTTACATCAATATTCTTTGTTCTAGAATGTGACATAGGATTCTTAGAAATATTTATAGCAATTTTTTTATCAAAATTTAAATGGAAATGTCATAATTGATATCCATAGTCTAGTAATGTGTGTTTCATCCACAAAATTTGTGCACAGAATCTACCTGTAGCTATGTATTCATCTTCATTAGTAGAAAGTGAAACATAATTTTGTTTCTTACTATACTAAAAAACTAGAGGCTTTCCTAAAAGTTGACATGTTCCAAAGGTAACTTTTCTCTCTAACTTACAACCACTAAAATTATCATATGAATAATTGACTAAGTCAAATGATTATAATCTTGGATAAAATAGTCATAAATTATTAGTATATTTGAGGTATTTGAAAATTATTTTTAAATCAACCAAGTGTGACCCTTTTGGGTTTGCTTGAAAACAAGAACACATGCATAAACTGAATATAATATTAGGTCAAATAACTGTTAAGTAGATAAGACTTCCAATCATACCTCTGTAATAGGTTTGATTCACCTGTTTCCCAGCTTCATCAAGATCTAATTTATAGGTAGTACTAATAAGAGTATCACTACTCTTAGTGATATCCAAATTAAAATATTTTAAAATATCTTTTGTATATTTACTTTGATTTAAAATAATTACTTATTTATTTTGAAAAATCTGAAAACCAAGAAAGAATTTTAGTTCACCCATTAAACTCATTTCAAATTTATTTTGAATAATTTTTGAAAAATTAGTACATAAATAATTTTTTGAATATCCAAAAACAATATCATCTACATAAATTTGAACAACTAAAACATATTCTAAAATTCGTTTTATAAAAAGGGTAGGATCAGCTATACCTTTTGAAAAACCTTTTGAAATAAGAAAAGTTTCGAGCCTATCATACCAAGATCTAAGATATTGTTTCAAACCATACAAAACTTTTGATAATTTGAAAACATGATTTAGAAAATGAGAATTTTGAAAACCATGGGGTTTTTCAACAAAAACATCCTCAACTATATACTAATTTAAGAATTTACTTTTTATATCCATTTGATATAGTTTAAAATCCATATTTCTACATAGGCTAGCAATATTCTAATGGATTCAAGTATGGATATAGGTGAAAAGTCCTCTTCATAGTCTATTCCTTCTTCTTGACTATACCCTTACACAACAAGTCTACCCTTATTCCTTACTATAGTTCTAGATTCATCAACCTTGTTTCTAAACACCCATTTAATGAATATATTCAAGGTGTCTTTGGGTCTATTAAAAAGTTCCCATAATTTATTCCTTTTGAATTTATTTAATTATTCATGCATATCCATTACCCAAAATTCATCATTAATTGCATCATTGATGTTCTTAGGTTCAAGCTGTGACAATAATGATTGATGTTAAACCTGATTTCTTATAGAATCTCTAGTTTATATACCCCTATCTAAGTCTCCAACTATAGAATCTAAATGATGGTATTTAAGGGTTCTAATAGATTTATAAAAAGAAGGGATGGTCACCTCAAGGCTCTCTACAGGTTTAGGTTCAAGTTCTGGAAGTTCCTTAGAATTTGATGATTTTTCTGCTTGCTATACAGAAGATTCATAAGGTTTGAAATTTAAGTTCAGAGTGGATAAAAAATCCTCAAGATTATCTAAAGGGTTCTTAGGATCATGTGGATCTATCTCATCATATTTTATATGAAAAAATTCTTCTGTAGTCTTGTTTTTTTTGTTAAAAAATTTATAATATTTACTAGAGGTTGAATATCCAAAGAAAATTCCTTCATTGCTTTTGGAATAAAAATTTTCAAGATTATACTTAGTGTTAATAATAAATACTTTGCAACCAAAAACAATAAAGTACTTAACCTTAGGATTCATACTATTCCAAATCTCATAAAGGATCTTTTTCAAGATAGGTCTAATTAAAACTATATTGATTATATAGCAGGCTGTATTCACAACCTCTACCCAAAAGTAGACAGGTAAGTCATACTCATTAATCATAGTCCAGGATATCTCTTGAAGTGTTCTATTTATTATTTCTATAACTCCATTCTTATATGGGGTCCTAGTAGAAGATAAGTTATGACTATAGTTATTTTACAAGAAAAAGGATTCAAAGTATTTATTTTCAAACTCATATCCATGGTCACTTATTAAGGTATTAATTCTAAGTCCACTTAAGTTTTCTATAGATCTATAATACTTGGTAAAATAAGAACAAGATTCAATATTGTGAGCCAAAAATAATACCTAAGTATACCAAGAATAGTCATCTACTGGTATATAAATACAACGCTTCCCATTTAGACTAGAAAATATGGATGGTCCAAATAAATCTATATGAACTAATTCTAGATGTTGAAAAGTTGAAACTTCTTTCTTTGATTTAAAAGAAATATTGTACTATTTCCCTTTTTGATAGGGGTTATATAATTTGTCATTTGGGAGCTCAAGTTTGGGTATATCCCCAACTAACCCTTTTCTAGTAATATTTCTAAGTGATTGAATATTAAAATGGCCTAGTATCATATTAAAAATCCAAGATTATTTATGAAAGGCACTCAAGCAGGAAACATTTTGAGAAATCAATGAATCAAGATTAACAGAATAAAAATTCTCATTCCTTGAAGCAGTAAATATTAAGTCATTTTTAGAATTAAAAACATGACATGCATTATTTTCAAACTTAACATGAAAATCACCATCAAATAATTGTGATATTCTAATAATGTTATTCTTTAAGCCATCAAAAAATAGTAATTTAGAAATTAATATTGAGTTAGTGTTACCAATTTGGCCAAGGTCAATGAAATTTTCTTTAGCATTCTCACCAAAGGTAACATGACCACCATAAAAATTTATGAGGTTCTTTAATCTAGAGTAGTCTCCTATCATATTACTATAATATCTGATGTCCAAGTACCATGGAATTCTATAGGATCACTTTAAGCAACTTTACTACAAAACAAGTTTATAGCAATAATGAATTTGGTACTGAGATTTTCTTAGGTCCAAATGTGTTAGAAATTAAAGATTTAGGAACCCACATTTTCTTAATGGGTTTCCTGTAAACAGATTCCAATATTTTTAAAATAAAAACATTTTTATTTCCTTTATAATAATAACTAGCAGTAGAGATTTCATATTTATATTTAGGTACAAACGTTCTCTTAACTATTCTTCTCTATCCAGGTTAGTATCCTAGATCCATAATATACTTTGGAGAAATATGTTTTCCTAGAATCTGAGTAAGTGTCTATCTTCCATTGGTAAAATTTTCTAAATATTTATTCATTTTTTCATTGGAAAATTTAAGCTTAGTATTATCCCTTAGTAATTGATATTTTTTCTCTTTCTCTATAGTAAGTTCAAACTTAATACTAGAAGAAAGAACATATTGTTTCTTTAAGAATTTATATTTATCTTTATGATCATTAAAATTATTCTCAAGTATTCTATAGTATTCAAACACTTATTCTTGAGACATTTCATCATAAATTTGTTCATTTTTAGAATGATCAAAATTAAGCACAAATAAAATAGTAGATACAACAGGTACCTTAGATACTTTTTTCATGAAGCACATGTTGGCTCGGTTAGACTTATATTCAGGAGTAGAGTCCGAGTCACTAGAGATGTTCTCATAGGCACTCTAAGTTTCTTTCATGGATTTCTTGAATTTTCTATCCTTGTACTCATATTTCTTTTTGGATTTTAATTTTGGATAGTCTACCTTAACACGTGCTTTGTGCTCGCATTCATAGCATGTTATCTCATTCGTATTGTCATCCTTTTCCCAATATTTCTTCCAATTTCCTTTACTATCATATTTTCCTTTGTAACTAGGATTTTTGAAAAATATATTCTTCCTATAGAACTTTTTAAATCTTCTGACCAGATGGGCCATCTCCCTATTTTTGTCCGGTGGTGACTTATCATCACTGGAACATTCAAAATGAATATTTTATTTGTCTTTTTGTTTGGATATAGTAAACTTGAAAGGTACTTATTTTCTTTTAGGTTCATACACTTCTTCTCTATTGAATTTAAGTTATTACTCATACATCATAAATTTTCCAATTAATTCCTTAACAGGTAATTTATTAATGTCACAGGATCCCCTTATTGACACAAATTCCACTCTCCATCTTTCAAGAAGGCATCTTAGTATTCTCATGATCTGGTCCTTATTAGATACAATATTTCTTAGGGAGATCATAGTGTTCACTATTTCATTGAACCTTAGATACATATTAGAAATTAATTCATCATATTTCATCTCAAAAGTATCATATTTAATTGTTTATTCATTCAATTTCATCCTTTTCACATTTGTGGTTCCTTCATGCGAAATTTCTAAAGTATCCCAAATTTCAAAGGTAGTTTTACTAGAAGATATTCTATTTAATTCTTCATCACCAAATTAATAGTAAAGGGTATTCATTGATTTTAAATTATTATTGTAAGGAATCTTAGTAGCATCATCCTGGTCTTTTCTAGGAGTCTTAGGTAACTCACATCTATCATCAATAGTAGAAAAAATTTCAAAACCCATACTCTCAATATGCATTTTTATCTTGATTTTCCACTAATAATAATTATTACCATTAAATAAAGGAGTTCTATTGGTATCATAACCTTATTTTCTATTATCCATTTAAATAAATAAATTTAAAAATGATAAAAATGCATGATCTTTAAAATTCAACTAAAACCACAGTTGAAAAGATTTAAAAATCCTTTGATACCAAATATTGGATGGAGTGAGTATCTCAAGAGGGGGGGGGGGGTGAATTGAGTACCCAATAAAAATTTCTATTAAAATTTTTTTACATAAAATCCCCCAATTTAAATAAAATAGGCTAATTAGTTAAAAAAAGATCGATATAAGTTTCAATATTTTAAAACATTTATAAAAGATTATTTAAGTCTTATTTAAAATAATTATGAAAACTATTTTAACTTTTAAAATTTATTTACTCAATAAAAACCTTATACAAACACCAATTAAAACTAACTATCAAAGTATTGGTTTTTTTTGTAGTTTAAAATTGATTCTGTTTTAAATCATAGAAACGAGACAAACAAAACACACAACAAAAATGAATACAAGAGTTTCAGTCTCAAGTAGAGACCTAATCCTATCCACTTGGAAGTATCCTAATGCCAATTAGATTATATAACAATAATCTATGATCCACAACCTAGATCAGGTGTAAAACAGTAATAAAATTGTACAGGCCACATAGGAACTCTTCCACAATACCTGTGGGAGTAAAAAAATAGGCATTTAATAGCCGAAACTCTACCACAACACATGAGAAAATAGGTAAAGATAGTGTTGAGAAGATATATAGTATCTTTCAGTTTGAGTGAAGGAGTCAGTAAAAGCTAAATTAAAAAAAGTAATCCTCACTGCTTGTAATGTAAAGAGAATATATATAAATAAAAAATAAAGATAATTAGAAATATATTTTTTCTTTGTCTGATGTGCTCTAAAGCTTTGGACTCTTTGAATATAGCTTGAGTGGTAGCTTGAGTCAAATTTATAAAATTCACTGTGAAATAGAGTGTCATAAAATCTTTTATTCTAATTGTAGGAAGTAGTTTGATTGTTCAAAAAGCATCACTTCTACTATAGTTGATCGTTGGTAAGGATAATTTGTATAAGACACAAAAATATTCTTTTGATCTTGGAATGTTCAGCTCTATCTATCTATGGTATATCACAGTTATTAGTTTATTAAGTGATCCTCTATGTTATATTCATAAGGGAGTCTTCTCCTTCTTTTATCAACAACGTGTAAGAGTTTACATGGGGAGACCAATCATCCAGATATCCTCCATCCTTGTACTTAGGGCTGACATATTCTTTAATGCCACTCTGTAAAAAAATTAAGAATAATACTTAAAATAAATTTGAGCATCAAATTTGATAATGTAGCAATTAGACATATTTAATTCAAAATAAATAGAATAGTGTAAGTGAGTCTTTTGGATGTTTAGAACTTCTAGTGGTGATTTAGGTTCTAGTGGTGGCTCAGGATGGCAGTGAGTCAGACCAATAACGACTCATCCCAAAGGTAGGTTATTCTGACACTTAGCCAATTTTTCATTCTAGTGGTGGATCATCTTTGACGGTAAGTGTTTCTAACACTTTTTCAATTTTCTAGTTCAATTATGAGTCATCCTATAACGGTGAGACAATGATGATGGTAAGTGATTTTATTACTTATCCATAATTCTATGTAGGTGGTGATTTTTATCCAATGACGAGTCAGCCTTAGCAGTGACTCATCCTCAATGGAGAGTCATCCTTGGTGGTGACTGATCTACAATGACGAGTTCTTCTCATACTTATCCAAATTTATTTCTAATCTGGATTATATTATAAGATGATATTATAACACATAAGAATAATTAATAGAATAATAAACATGATTTTATGATCATTAAAAAAAGGGTTCCAATAAACATCCCTTTTATTTATAAGGTATTTAAATGCTGCATGATTAGTGTAAACTATGACTCTATAGAGCATGAGATATGACCTAAATTTTTCAAATGTGAAAACTACTATCAGCAACTCTTTTTCCATGGTTGTATAATTGATTTGAGTTTCATTTATAGTATGTATGACATAATAAATGGAAAAAAATATATGCCCAACCTTTTTTACTAAAACATCACCCACAATGAAGTCACTGGCATCACACATTAGATCAAAATATTTGTCCTAGTCTGGTGATACGATGATAGGAGCGACCACCAATCTATTTTCTAAGCATTAAATGACCACCTAAATTATTCACTGAATTCAAAATTAATGTAATTAGAAAATAAATATGTCAATGTTTGGGCTATTTATGTAAAGTCTTTAACAAAGAGATGATAAAATCCTACATGGCCCAAAAAAATCCTTATTCCTTTCACAGTTGTGGGTTCAGGTAAGTCTTTGATTACTTTAATTTTAGCTAGGTCAACTTCCATGTCATGATTTGAAATTTTATACCTGAGTATGATTCCTCCTTGGACTATGAAATAGAATTTCTCCCAATTTAGCACTAGGAATTTCTCTTCCCAACATTGCAACACCAGCCCCAAATTTCTCAAATAGACATAAATGGATCATCCATACATGAAAAAACCATCCTTAAATATTTTTATAAACTCCTCCACTATATCATGAATGATATGTGACATACACCATTGAAATGTTACCAATTCATTTCACATCCCAAATAACATTCATTAATAGGTGGAGGTTACAAATTGGAATGTGAATGTTATTTTTGAATAATCAACTAGGTCGACATCGATTTGATTATATCTAGAATATCCATTGATGAAGATAATATTTTCACATATTTTATACTGTAATTTAATGTTTATAAACCCACAATAGTGTTATTTAATGGGAAATTGTTACATATTTAGGTTTTGGTGTTATTTTGAGCCTAAATGCAGAAATGGCCTAATTTTGTATTTTTAACAGATTTTTTATCACAGGGGTATTTTGGTCATTACTTATAAAATATATTTCCAAATTTTGTGATTAGAATTTTTTTTGAACCCTTATTTTATTTACTTCAACTTTGTCTTCAGAACCAGGGGGTGAATCGATATTCTAGAGTCCGTAAAAAATCAATGAAGTGAAAGATTTTGTCGGGCGGACTGCGTGGAACCCACTTTAGTAATAGAACCATAATTCGGCCTAAACACCTCCTAATGATGCGAGTCCACATGGATATGACAGAGGACTCCCAAAAGAGTCTCCAAAAGGAATTTCAAGCCGTTTGGAATCCTTTATGATGTCTGTTTAGTGATATAATTTTGAAGGAAACTTCCAGGAAGCTTCATCCATAGAAAGCGATGTTCAATATAAAAATCATAACTCCTTCAATACGCGTCCAATTAATCTGAAATTTGGAGGGTGGACGGAAAACCCATTTATGAACAATATTTATGAAAATTTACACACGTTAATCTTCCAATTAATGGGTATAAAACGTGATAACTGTATGATGATGAAATCTGCCTATAAAAGGAGAGGGGCTCCTACCTCTCAAAATATTCCATTCATCACCTCACCATCCATCACAAAGGGGGTTGTATTGAGAGAGCAAGAGGATATTATTATTCCATGATTTAATCAATCCATGAAAGGCTAACTCCAAGTGGTGGTGGGCAGAAGAGATCTGAAGACATTTCCCCTTTTGAGTTTGTGCTTTCATTGAAAAATATTTTCTTTTAAACTATCCTGGAACTTGTTTTCATGAATGAAGGAGGTCTTTTTCTCTCGTGTTTTAAATTTCTTATAAATTATTCTATATTTATTATATTCTAATTAATTTAAAGTGGTTTTACTCATGGTTTAAATTTCTTTGGCGAGGTCTCGCTTTTGAGCACGATGAGTTCATCCCGTTTTGGTTACTCGGAGGTCTTCGGGTAATCAGAACAATTTCATTAGAAGATCGACACCCATGTATGAGGTTTCAATATGGTATTTAGATAATTTATGTGTATACCTTGAGGTCTTAAGGTATACATTGGATAATTTTATTAAAATATATTCTTAAACAATGATAAAGGGAGTGTCCAACGATCAACGTTTGTCCACCACTGCTACCTTTAACTTGTTCTTTCCAGCTCGATTTTCTTTGGTATTTTAATTGCTAATGTAGATTTAATATTTCATTTTGATTTAATTTTCATAATCAAAATCCCCCATATATATTATATATGTCATTTTTATATTAGTTAAATTAAAAAGTGACAATTGAAAATACAGTGCGTATAAGCGGCCTCCTTGTGATCGACCCTAGGGTGTACCACTATGGTGCATTCATAGGATAATAAGAATTTAATTGAGTAGGGTAAAGCGACTGAAATCCCCTACATCAATTTGGCGCCTTTTTCGGGGAGGCCAAGTGCTTACACACACTATTTTTCAAAGAAAAAAAAAACAAAACAAAAAAAAGAGCCTTGTTGCATATCATTCATTTCATCAGCCAATATGGATTTTTATGGAAATTATTATAATTATTGGCATGTGGATAACTTTTATGATGAGACAAGTAGGTAAGATACATTGAATATTCAAATTCTTGAAAATTCCCAACAATTGAAAGAAAATGCCTTGATAATTCAAGAGAATTGCAGAAAGATGGAAAAAGCAAGCAAGATGATATCATCGCTGGCCGCCCAAGTTGAAGATGTTAAAGTCTTATGTATGGAACAAAAAGAAATAAAATCTGAGGAGAATTAAATACTTGTTCCACCTACATTTAATGAAGATGTTGATGAGGTTGAAGAAAAACTTGAGGACCCACTCCCCTCGCCAACAAATGAGTTCCCAACTGCCTTGCTTGAGGAAAAGGGTTCTAAAGCTGAAATTTCTGAGGGAGTTTTAAATTCTGAGCATTCATTTCATTCAAATTTCATTAATTATGAATTTAAATCCAATATCCCTTATTCTGAATTTGTAGATTCAGCGTCACTACTGCAGGATCTGGATGATGAAGAAGAATAAGGTCCTCTTGTTGAGGAGAGAATGGAGGTGCCTGTTGAGTTATGCATTGGTGCATTTGAGGATGATGGAACAAAAGAAGAAATAATTGAATAAACAATTTATGAACTTGAACCAGAAGAGAAGCCACTTCCTATTATTCTATTTTCAACACCGGTGGACACCACTCCTCCAGATTACAAAAACAGGGAGCACCCCTACATCCTTTTCCCTCCCCCTCTTAATCTCAAATTCTATTTTCCATCTCTTCTAGGGGTTGGGGATATTTTTCTTTTCTTTGGGGGTTCTCACTTCTGGAATCCACATATGGATATCGGGAGAAATAATTTGTGGTGGTTTCTAAGCAAGAAACCCCATCCACCTTCGGATTGGGGTTAACCTGCTGCAACTGCCTGACTAGGGGAAGTAAAAACCTAGCACCTGTTTGGGGGTCAAACCAAGCATTATCCCTTCCCTTTCTATTTTTTTCTAATGCATTTATTTATTTATTGCTTTTTAGGAAGAATTGGTTCCAACTAGGAGATTAACTCAATGGTACTGCTAGAAAAATAAAGCCAGGTTGTATCTTTCCTTCTATTTAGTTTTTTTTCTTCCCTTATTAATATTTTTTCAAGACAAAATGAAGGGTAGTGAAATTTAAGTGTGGGGGGAGTGTCGACCTGCTTATTTGTTTTTGTGTGCTTTCATTTTTTTTTTCATTTTTTAGGAACCTTGAGCTTTAATGATAATTCTGATCACATTTCACACAATAATTGATTTTGATAAAATTCAAATGATTTTTGAAAAAAAGGATCTTAAATGATTGTTGATGTGATTTTTTTCCCTTAAATTGGATTTTCAATCATTTTTATGAGTTTAACTGATTTTTGAAATCCATAGCCCTGAAACACTGACTCAAAATATTTTTATCATTCTGTGAGGTATTCTAAAACACTTTTACATATTCTTTCTAATACCCACACTTTCTTGTGGGAAACTTGGATTTTTTGTGAGAACCAGAATTTGTGATTTTTCTCTTTCGAAGCTTTGGATTTCATTGAATGTTTTTAATATGATTGAGGCACTACTTTGGCTATCCACATATTATCCTGAGACCTACCTTTACATTTATCCTTCGTTATCCCTTAGATTACATGAATTGCCTTATAGGTTTAAGCCACAATACAAGATAATTTATCCTTACCTACCCATTCTCTTGGTATTATTGCATGGATATTTCAAGTTTGAGTGTGGGGGAAGGGCCATTCATGTGTGTTCATTGGGATTTGTTTTATTGATGGGTATTGTGCGGTATGCATCAACATTTTGGGCAATGAAATAATTTGGAATGAGTCATAATCTCATTATGCTTCATTTTTTTTTCATTCAGTTCTCCTTCAGAAAAAAAAATAAAATCTGTGTCTTTCTGGAGCTTAAAAAAAATATATAAAAAAAGGAAAATAAAGCTGTTCCTTTCTAGAGCTTTACAAAAAAAGGGGGGGGGGAGAACTTGGATGATATAATAACTTGAAATCATTGATTGGATCATGTACCATGTAAAATAAATTGGGGTGGTGTTTTGTTTCACATTCTCAAGGTGGATTGAGTGAGGAATTTTCTGGGTTTTCACTTGATTATTCATGCATTGTAGCTAAGAGTCAAACCTTCTCTTTCCAGCCTTGAAATTTTAAATCATTTAACCACCAACCCAAAGACACAGAGTAATTTGAACCTTTGATGAAATCCCTCATGATTGAATTCATTTTTATGTTTCACACTGTGGAGAAATGAGAATTGTCACAAGCCTATGGTGATACATGCAATTTCCAAGTATGAGCATAACTCCAGAATTTATTTCTCTTGAGTGAAGCATGACATAAAATTCAATGCGAGGTAGGTTGTGATTGATCCATGGATGGATTTATGAGGTTGAAGAAATTTAAATTTTTGGAATGAAAATAAAATGAAATTGTTTTTCATAGAAGAGACATGATGAAATTCGGTTTTTGTTAAGGTCATGGATGTTTTCTCATTTTTGATTGTTGTGTGAATTTTGATTTGAATATATGATAATTGCTCAGGAGTGCAATGCTTAAGTGTGGGGGATTGATGAAGATAATATTTTCACATATTTTATACTGTAATTTAATGTTTATAAACCCACAATAGTGTTATTTAATGGTCAATTGTTACATATTTAGGTTTTGGTGTTATTTTGAGCCTAAATGCAGAAATGGCCTAATTCTGTATTTTTAACAGATTTTTATCACAGGGGTATTTTGGTCATTCCTTATAAAATATATTTCCAAATTTTGTGATTAGAATTTTTTTTGAACCCTTATTTTATTTACTTAAACTTTGTCTTCAGGACCAGGGACTGAATCGATATTCTAGATGCTGTAAAAAATCAATGAAGTGAAAGATTTTGTCGGGCGGACTGCGTGGACCCTACTTTAGTAATAGAACCATAATTCGGCCTAAACACCTCCTAATAATGCGATTACACATGGATATGACAGAGAACTCCCAAAATCGTCTCCACAATGAATTTCAAGCCGTTTGGAATCCTTTATGATGGCCGTTGAGTGATAGAATTTTGAAGGAAACTTCCAGGAAGCTTCATCCATAGAAAGCGATGTTCAATAGAAAACTCATAACTCCTTCAATAAGTGTCCACATAATCTGAAATTTGGAGGGTGGATGGAAAAATCATTTATAAACAATATTTATGAATAGGTCCACGCGTGAATCGGCCAATTAATGTGTCTAAAATGCGACAACGTTCTGATGATGAAATCTGCCTATAAAAGGAGAGGGGCTCCTACCTCTCAAAATATTCCATTCATCACCTCACCATCCATCAAAAATGGGGTTGGATTGAGAGATAGAGTATATGAGTATTCCATGATGTAATAAAGCCATTAAAGGCTAACTCCAAGTGGTGTTGGGCAGCAGAGATCCGAAGAAATTTCCCCTTTTGAGTTTGTGCTTTCATTGTAAAATATTTTCTTTTAAACTATCCTGGAACTTGTTTACATGAATGAAGGATGTATTTTTCTCTAGTGTTTTCAATTTATTATAAATTATTCTATATTTATTATATTATAATTAATTTAAAGTGGTTTTACTCATGGTTTAAATTTCTTTGGTGAGGTCTCGCTTTTGAGCACGATGAGTTCATCATATTTTGGTTACTCAGAGGTCTTCGGGTAATCAGAACACTTTCATTAGAAGATTGAAACCCATGTATGAGGTTTCAATATGTTATCTAGATAATTTATGTGTATACCTTGAGGTCTTAAGGTATACATTGGATAATTTAATTAAAATATATTCTTAAACAATGATAAAGGGAGTGTCCAACGATCAACGTTTGTCCACCGCTGCTACCTTTAACTTGTTCTTTCCAGCTCGATTTTCTTTGGTATTTTAATTGCTAATGTAGATTTAATATTTAATTTTGATTTCATTTTCATAATCAAAATCCCCCATATATATTATATATGTTATTTTTATATTAGTTAAATTAAAAAGTGACAATTGAAAATACAGTGCGTATAAGCGGCCTCCTTGTGATCGACCCTAGGGTGTACCACTATGGTGCATTCATAGGATAATAAGAATTTAATTGAGTAGGGTAAAGAGACTGAAATCCCCTACATCATCCATCCAAGGAACAATTAAACTCATGGGAAGCTAATCTTTCAAGCATATGAACCATGAATGTGAGTAAAAAATAGTCATTTATGGTTACTATATTTATATCTCTATAGTCAAGTTGGTATTAATTCATTGTCACTATTCTTAATTATAGTTAAGACTACCTTCTTTTGAATGACTTAAAACATGCTCACCCACTCACTTTCAGAGATAGAAAAAATAATTCTAGCATTGAGAGGCTTCAAAAATTCCTTTTCAATGTCCTCTTTCATTGGTGGGGCGATTCACCTCTGGGTTTGGCATTTGGAATTATAACCTTCCTCCAATAGAATTTTATGGGTGCATATTGTTGGTCTAATTAACTTGATATCATATACACCCCAAGCTATTGAATTTTTTTCCTCTTGGGTACATTTATCAGCTGCTATTCTTACTCTTCATTTAGTTCTAAGCTTAGGATGATTGGCAGTATAACAACCCTACTCTTTGTTACACACTTAAACATGATTTATTACATAAACATGCACTTAATACAACTATGAGGATATATAGGTTTAGTGTCTTGGGAAATTAGGAACATTACATGACAACTTAATACATAAAAATACAACATCTTTATTGAAAACTTCTTTTACATGACCACAACATTCCTTCGTAATTAGCATTTCATGGGATAACATGAGGACATGCATAAGAAAAGGGTGAGCTATAAAGCCTAGTAAGGGAGTAAACAAGGAATAACATGAAGAATACAGTACATGTTAGAAAATAGGAATATCAATGGAGCACAATAGAAACATTAACATAAAGGTATGATATAACATTTTTATCATAACATAGAAACGTGGCAACACCATTTAACATGATATTATCATGATCCAAGGCTCATTGCACATGGAGGATGAGTAAACCCTAATTGAACTTGAATTAGAATGAGTAAAACCTCATTTCACTTGAGTTATAATGAGTAAACTCTCATTTTACATGGCATATCATGATACTATTCTATACCCAATTCATTGGAGCGCTATCATGGCACACCCTTCATAAACATTTCATTTCATGCATAAGTGTGCCACATGGTTCATATAACATGGAATCATTCAACATTATCATTTATTCCATGATAAAAGAATTTGGAATACATAAATGTAATTACCCTTAAATATATAAATGTGCATAAAGGTGAATACTCTTGATAGATAAATGGGTATGATATTCACTATATAATGATTTTGGCTTGGAAAATCACGGTGCAATTTCGGCAGCATAACGACGTGACATAAAAATTCATAAAAAATGTTTGATGAGAGAAAAAGGGGTATATCATCATATGTAAATAAAATTTATAGTAAGGGGTTCATATAGATACATTTAACAACACATAGAATTTGGAAATATAAGGCGTTACATAATAAATAAACTTGAAGAAAGAGAAGAAATTGAATAACTCTTACGAAATTTCGGCATGGTAAAGGGTGTACATGGGAGGGATTAATGAGAGATAAATAGGTATATAATCATTAAAAAATAAGGAGGTAAGTATGGGGGGTGTTTATAAATCATACCACAACATTTTTAATTGAAAATATAAGGGTATAACAACATAATGAAACTTGGACAAAAATGAGAAAGGAAGAAATCCCTTACTTGGAAGTGTGATCTCAAAGGCTTTAGAGAGACTTGAGAGAGGATTATTGGGATCTTGGGGCACATTGGGAGGATTATAGAGAGATGATGGCAGAGGTTGGTCAAGCTCAAAATTGTTTTAGTGAAGATTAATGAGAGATTGAGTGAGTTTATATAGGAAAAAAGAGGGAATTCTTTATTATTTAGGTTTTGGACACTACACATTAAACTAATCAAAACCACAAACCATAACATGGTTTTTGCCCATGATTTTTGCCAAATTGGAGTGCAAAAAGTTATTTTATAAGGCTAATGGACTAACTTATTAAAATATTAGGATTTATTATGTGGAAGTAAGTCACACTCTCAAGGAAATCATTTTAAAAAGTTAAAATATTTTATAAGTCTTGGAGGGTCCACTAAGGCACTATAAAATTAATCAAAAAAATATAAATCACATTACTTTAAAATTAAAACATATATTGACCGAATATACCTTCTATATCATTTTATTACATCACTATTGAGTCATTATGATGTCATAAAACACATTATATATTTAAACAATATTTAATTTTTACCCAAAAATTCAATTGTTTCAGAAAATTATGAAAAATTCACCGTTAGATAATTTCAAAGTACTGAATCCAAAAATAATATTCATTTTATCTAAATAATTTTCTAAATATGTGAATTTTTACTTTTAAAATAAAATTGACATTTATTGAAAATTCATGGGTTTTGACAAAAAAACTTTCAAAACTTAATAAAAATTATAATTGTATTCATAAAAATTATTTGATCATTTATATTTAATAAAAAGTAATTTAGTAATAATATTTTATTAAAATATTATTTAATTCAAAAATCCATTAATTCATCAAAATAGATTTCTTAATTTAATATTAACTAAAAATAATATTTATGTTTTACAAACCATTTACAAAGTAACAATAATAAAATAATATATATTCTTTATACAAAAAATAAAGCACATAATCATATTACTAGGGTATTGTTACATAACCCCTTATAACATCCACATAATACCTAAGGGTAAGGTGTGTGATGGTGACAGACTCTTGAGGCAACTCAGATAACATCGCTCGAGTGGTAATCTCTATTAACTTCGACTTCTCTAGTAGGAAATTCCATTCAAGATTAATGTGTTGAATCTTGGCTTGGGATTAGTCAAGAGTGAATCCTAGTGACACCACCTCCTTTCTGAGCTCTGAAAAATGGTCTTCGTATGGAGCAATTCTACTGGATGAGGCCATCACTTTCTTTGTTTGAGTAAATTAGATTTTTTAAGTCTTATATTTATACTAATCATGTGATCACTATTCAAAAACTATATTAGAAATGATAAAAATTCTTAATGATATTTTGAAATCCAAAAACATAAAACCAAGAAAGTGCATATGTTTTATATAACCATTTTACATAATAAGACATTTAATTAGATCAATAGAAATTTTCATTAATAAAAGTTTCAGTCGTTACAATCTCCCCCCTTAAGAAATTTCACCATCAAAATTTCCTTTTCCTACTCTAAAATAGATGAGGGTAACTCTACTTCATCACTTCCTACAATTCCCACATTGCTTCTTCAAACTTGTGGTTTCTCCACAACACCTTGACATGGGGAATTGTTTTATTTCGTAGAACTTTTTCCCTACGATCTAAGATCTTCACCATCTTCTGTTCACAGGAGAGGTAATTCTCCAATGGTACCACATATTGATTAAGTACATATGATGGTTCAAGTATGTACTTCCTCAAGAGTGATACATGGAATAAATAATGTACTTGATAAATGTTTGGTGGGAGTGCTAGTCGATAGACCAATGCTTCAATGCGATCAGGGATCTCAAAAGGGCCGATGTACCTTGGAATAATCTTTCTATTCTTCCCAAATCTCATAACCCTCTTCCACAGTGATATGTAGAGAAATACCATGTCTCCAACATCAAACTCTAGGTATTATTGATGATTATCAGCATAGATTTTTTGCTGACTCTGAGTAGATTTAATGTGCTGCTGGATGGTCTTAACCTTCTCCACCATTTATTTGACCATTTCTGGACCTAGGAGTTTTCACTCCCCAATTTCATTCCAACATGCCGGTGTTCTGCACCTCTTTACATAAAGGGATTCATAAGGATCCATTTAGATGCTTGAGTGGAAACTGTTATTGTAAGAGAACTCAACCAAAGAAATATGTTGATCCCATCCTCCTTTGAAGTCTATTGAGAATGATCTCAACATTTACTCAAGTGTTTGGATATTATACTCAGATTGGACATCAGTTTGAGGATGATAATCCATATTGAATTTCAGATCAGTATTCAGAGTGTGTTGAAGACTCTTCCAGAAATTAGAGGTTAATCTTGGATCACAATCGGATACAATAGACAGTGATACTCTATGAAACCTTACCAATTATCTGATGTATATCTGTTCTAGTTGATCCAATGAGAAATCCTCTCAAATTTAAATGAAGTGTGCAATCTTTTTAAGATGATCCACAACAACCCAGATAGCATTGTTTCCTTTGGATGTCTTCGGAATTACAGTGACAAAGTCCATGGTGATGTTATCCCATTTCCATATTGGTATGGGTAATGGTTGCATCATCCCCCTATACTTCTTCCTATTATCCTTCACTTGCTGACATACCGAGTACTTTGATATATACTCAACTATCTCCTTCTTCATGTTATCCCAAAAATAATACTCTTAGAGATCTCAAAACATCTTTGTGTTTCCTGGGTGGATGGAGAAATTTGAACTATGTGCATCATCCAAAAGTTCATTCTTTAACTCTAGATTTTATAAAACACATAGTATTGACCCAAATATCACAATTCCTTCTTAATTAACACTGAACTATGAGGATTTACCTCTTCTGATAGTTTCCACATTCTTCTGAATTCCCACATCATCCTTTTGAGCATCCTTTAACCTTTACAAAAGAGATGGTTGAGAAATAATTTGTGAAAAGATTGATTATGTTCCCTTATTTATGATTCCCATGTCCATATTCATTAAATATAATAATATTTGATACTTTTAAATTCTCATCAATGATAGAATCACTAGGTCCTTTCTGCTTAGATCATCCACCACCTAATTTGATTTCCCAGGGTGGTAATGGATTGAGCAGTCATAGTCTTTGATCAACTCTAACCATATTCATTGGAGCATGTTCAACTCTTTCTGTGTGAATATATACTTGAGGCTTTTGTGATCTGTGTATATTTCAAACTTCTCCCCAAAAAGGTAATGTTGACAAAATTTTAAAGCGAAGATTACTACCACAAACTCCAGATCATGTGTTGTATAGTTTTTTCTCATGAAATTTAAATTTCCTTGAAACATAGGATATTACTTTTTAATTATTCATCAACACAAAACCATGCCCTTATTTGAAGAATCACTAAATACCACAAAAATTTCTCCACTTTTGGGTGGTGTGAGAATGGGAACAGTGATAATGTTGATTTTAAACTCCTTGAAGCTCTCTTCGCATTCATCACTCCAAGAAAATTTTACTCCCTTCTGAGTTAGCTTGGTAAGAGGGTTTGAAAATCATGAGAAATTTCTCACAAAATAGCGATAATATCTAGCTAACCCAAGGAAGCTACGAATATCCGTCACATATGTTGGTCTTGACCATCCCTCAATTTCATTTGTCTTAGTGGGATCCATAGATATCCCATTGCTTTTGATGATATGACCCAAGAATAATACTTCCTTCAAACAGAACTCACACTTTCTATACTTTGCATAGAGATTCTCCTTTCACAAGGTCTCTAGTACAATGATTAGATGCTCCTCATGATCCTCCTTATTTTTGGAGTATATTAGAATATCATCTATAAATACTACCAAAAATTTATTGAGGTAATCTATAAAGACTCTATTCACTAAGTCCATGAAGATTGATAGATCATTAGTGAGTCTGAAAGGCATTATTATGAATTCATAGTGCCTGTACCTTGTACAAAAAGTAGTCTTGGTGATATCCTCCTTCTTTACCCATAATTGGTAATATCCCAACCGCAGATCCACCTTGGAGAAGTATTGTGATCCACATAGCTGATTAAAAAAGTCATCGATTTGTGGTAGAGGATACTTGTTCTTTATCATGATTTTTTGAGATCATGATAATCAATGAAAAAGTACATTGAACCATAATTATTTTTAACAAATAGGACTGGTGAACCCCATGGTGAAACACTTGGGCATATAAACCTTTTTTACAAATTCTCCTGTAGTTATTTCTTTAGCTTCTTAAGATCCAAAACAACCATTCTATATAGATTTTTTGATATTGGAAACTCCCAAGGTTTAAGATCAATCGAGAATTCAACATCTCTTCTAGGAGGAAGATCATAAAATTTCTCTGGAAACACTTCAGCGAATTCTCTCATAATAGGAATGTCTTTAAGGATAGTTAGTTCCTTAGAATAAATCATCTGAGTAAGATACGTGTTCTTATAGGGTAGTAATATACATGCTTGAGATGATGGTGTTAAAAAAGATTCATCCTCCTCCTTGCACTTGTACATAATTGGGGTTCGATTCTCTATATGGAGAGTGATTTACCTCTCATGAAAATTTATGTTTGATCTATATAGGGAAAGACAATCCATACCAAGAATTTCATCAAATTACACTAGAGGGAGTGTGATGAGGTTCACTGGGAAGTTCAATACACAAATTGTGATAGGGTAGGAGTTATATTCATGGGATGAAATTATTTCCCCATTTACTGTTCTCACCAATATCTCTACTTCCATGACTTGTGGTGGTTTTGGGATTGTTCTACTAAACTTTCAAGATATAAAAGAATGCATATAACTAGAATAAAAAAGTACGTTATATATTATTGAATGATTAACTATAATACCTGTCACTAATTTGTTATTGGGGTTCGCTTCGGTGGTAGTGATAAAAAAAGATCTCCCTTGTTTACTTGGAGGTTGTTGGTTGCCTCTGAAAAACCTTTTCTTAGGTCACTGGTTTGAAAAGTTCCCTGGTTCTTTGCAGTTGAAGCAATGAAAAATGTTTTGAGGGTCGAATAGAGCATTCCTCTCCTCTTTCATAGACGTGAGTTTTTCTTGTTGACAATTAATGGTCAGGTGCCCTTATCTTCCACACCTAAATCATTTCCTCATCCCCTTCAGGCAATTTCTGGGGTGATTTTTTCCACACATTTGGAAAGTGGGGTGTTGTAATTTCTTAGCACCATTGGATTTATCGATCAGACCACCAGAATTAAATTTTACTTTCCGCTTCTTATCTCCATGATACCCCTGAGATTCACCGATCTATATTTTTACTTTGAAGGTACATAGAGCAATTTCCTCATAGATATTGAAGTCATAGATCGCCATGGATTTCTATAAACTAGGTTTTATCCTACCAAAGAAGCGATCAACCTTGAATTCATGGGTAACGACAAAGCTGGAGGTGTATCTTGTAAGCCTTTTGAATTTTCCTCATACACTCTGATGGATTTGTTGTCTTTTTTCTTGAGGGAAAGGAATTCTCTTTCCATATTAAGTTAGAGGGTGCACAGAAAATATTTATCGAAAAACATTTTTTGGAAATCCTTCCATTACAATGCCTCGATCTCTTCCTCAGTCTTCGTATTTTTGATCAATGTTTAACATTGATCGACTTCACCCTCTATATGATAAGTAGAATGAATAAAATTCTCTTGTTAAGAACATTGAAGGATGGGGAAGATCTTTTCAACGGAGTTGATCCATTGTTCGGCGATTGAGGGATCAAATGATCCATTAAAAGTAGGAGGCCCTTATCTCATGAAGCTATCTACTACGGATTGTTCTTTCTTGGGGGGGGGGGTGTTGTTTGTTCCTCTTGACCCATGTTTATATTCAATACTTGAGTTAACTAAGATAGTATCATGAAAAAGTTTGTGATTCCCGCTCCCATCGGATTGGGAATCTCTTTAGAACAATCATTACATTGATCTTCGCATCGGTTGTTAGCCCGAGTACTCCTATTACCAACCATTGGCTGGAATAAAAGGAAATTTAGGGGTAAAAAATAAAGTTAAATACAGTTACAAAAAGGTATAACTTATAAATTACATTTATTTCCTTAACTTATGAATTTATAGGCTTCAATATATGTTATACATGATCTACTTCCCAACATATATTCTTAGGGGAATTTTTTTATTCCCTTAATAATGGTTCATACTAAGATTATTAATTTAACAAAGCATATCATCTGAGAGTGTCATAATAAAGAGTGTATCAAGTCCTATTTTTGTTCACCAGTTCCCATTCGAGTCTATCTCAAAGCCGTGTTTTTGGGTTTTACCCCTAGATACATCTATGCTAGAGCCTCCTCTACTTGTTCGTATCTAGACAGAGATATATTTTCTTGATAAACCACTTACTCTATACTCAATAAAATATAGGTATGTTTTTATTATACTTATTCTTATCCCTAAGGCTTTAACTAGGGTTTTCTAATCCAAATCCCCAAAATAACTAAACCTATCCTATGATACCAACTATAACAACCCTGCTCTTTATTACACACTTAAACATGATTTATTACATAAAAATGAACTTAAGACAACTCTGAGGATCGAGAGGTCTAGTTTCTTGGTAAATTAGGAACATTACATGAAAAATTAATACATAAAAATACAACATATTTATTGAAAACTTCTTTTACATGACCACAACATTCCTTTGTGCTTAGCATTGTATGGGATAACCTGAGGACATGCATAAGAAAAAGGTGAGCTATAAAGCCCAGTAAAGGAGTAAAAAAGGCATAACATGAAGAATATAGTACATGTTAGGCAATAGGAATATCAATGGAGCACAAGAGAAACATGAACATAAAGACATGATATAGCATGATTATCATAACATGGAAATGTGGCAACAACATTTAACATGATATTATCATGAGCTAAGCCTCATTGCACATGGAGCATGAGTAAACCCTAATTGAACTTGTATTATCATGATTAAACCCTAATTTTACTTGATTCAGCATGTGTAAACCCTCATTGAACATGGAGTATCATGATACTATTCTATACCCAATTCATTGTAGGTCTATCAGGGTGCACCCTTCATAAACATTTCATTTCATGGATAAGTGTGCCACATGGATCATATAACATGGAATAATTCAAAATCATCATTTATTACATGATAAAGGAACATGTAATGCATAAATGTAAGTACCCTTAAATATTTATATGTTCATAAAGGTGAATACCCTTGATAGAGAAATGGGTATGGTATTTACTACACAATGATTTTGGAAGGAAAATCGCGGTGCAATTTCAGCAGCATAATGACGTGACATAAAAATTCATAAAAAATGATTAATGAGAGATAAAGGGGTATATCATCATATGTACATGAAATGGACATTAACGGGGTCATATAAATACATGTCCTAACACATATAATTTTTAAATAGAAGGTGTAACATAATAAAGAAACTTGAAGAAAGAGGAGAAATGGAATAACTCTTACGAAATTTCAGCATGGTAACGTATAACAACCATGATTTTTATTACAAACTTAAAAATGACTTATTAAATCAAATATTAACTTTATAAAACATATAATATCAAGAGGTATAGTGTATTTGGGGCTTAGTAACATTACGTAAATACTTAAAAAATGAAACACAACATCTTTATTGAAAGTTTCCTTTACATGACCACTACATTCCCTCGTACTTAGCATTTCATGGGATAACCTGAGGACATAAATAAGAAAAGGGTGATATATAAAGCCTAGTAATTTAGTAAACAAGGAATAAAATGAATAATATAATACATTTTAGGCAAAAGGAATATCATTGGATCATAAAAGAAACATGAACATAAAGGCATGATATAACATGATTATCATATCATGGAAATGTGGAAACAACATTTAACATGGTATTAGACTGAGCCAAGGATCATTGAACATGGAGCATGAGTAAACCCTAATTTCACTTGAATTATTATGAGTAAAACCTTATTGAACTTGATGTATCATGATACTAATCTTTACCCAATTCATTGGAGCGCTATCAGGGTGCACCCTTCTTAAACATTTCATTTTATGCATAAGTGTGCCACATAGATCATACAACACAGAATAATTAAAGATAATAATTTATTAAATGATAAATGAATTTATAATTCATACATAAAACTATATAATTAATAAGTAAATGTGCATAAATTTGAATACCCTTGTAGATAAATGGGCATGATATTCACGACACAATGACTTTGGCTTGGAAAATCGCGGTGCAATTTCGGCAGCATAATGACGTGATATAAGAATTCATAAAAATGGTTGATGAGAGAGAAATGGGAATCTCATCATATGTAAATTAAATTAACATAAATGGGGTAATATAGATACATTTCCAAACAAATTTAATGGAATTTATATTCATAATACAAAATAATTTCTTGAATATAAATGAGAAGAGAGAAATTCCTTACGGAATTTCAGCATAGTAAGGGGTGTACATGGGAGGAATTAATGAGATTGAAAGGGGTATATCATCATTAAAACATAAATATTTAATTATTATGGAGGTTTGAAACCATACCCCAACATTTAAAATTGAAAATAAAATGGAAAAACAATATTAAAAAACTTGGATAAAATGAAAAAGGAAGGAATCCCTTACTTGGAAGTGTGATCCCAAAGGCTTTGGAGAGGCTTGAGAGAGGCTTCTTGGGAGATTAGGGCACATTTGGAGGATTATAGAGAGATTATGGAAGAGTTTTGTTGAGCTTAAAAGTCTTTTAGTGAAGAGGAAGTGGGATCTTGGGTGGGTTTATATAGGAAAAGGGAGAAAATTATTTATTATTTAGGTTTTGGACACTACACATTAAAATAATCAAAACCACAAACCAACCCATGGTTTTTTCCCATGGTTTTATCCAAAGGGGAGTGGAAAAAAATTATTTTATAAGTAAAATTTTTGAACTTCTTAAAATATTAGGCTTACTTATGTGGAGGCGAGTCACACTATCAAGGAAATAAATTTAAAAAGTTAAAATGTTTTATAAGTCTTGGAAGGTCTACTAAAGCTTTGTAAAATAAATAAAACAAACCTAAAATCAAATTATTTTAATGGTAAAACATATATTGGCTGAAAATAATGTTTATAGTATTTTATTACATCACTATTGGGTCATTATGATGTCATAAAATACATTATATATTTAAATAGTATTTAATTTTTACCCAAAAACTCGACTGTCTCAGAAAATTATGAAAAATTCACTGTTGGATAATTTCAAAGTCCTGATTCCAAAAATAATATTCACTTTATCTAAATAAATTTCTAAATATGTGAATTTTTACTTTTAAAATAAAAACCGACATTTATCAAAAATTCACGGGTTTTGACAAAAATAGCTTTCAAACCTTAATAAAAATTACAATTGTATTTATAGAAATTATACGATAATTTATATTTAATAAAAATTAATTTAGTAATAATATTTTATTAAAATATTATTTAATTCAAAAAATCCATTAATTCATCGAAATAGATTTCTTAATTGAATATTAACTAAAAATGCTATTTTTTTGCTTTAAAAAACTATTTAAAAAGTAACAATAATAAAATGAATGTATATTATTTAAAAAAATAATGTACATAATAATAGTTCTAGGGTCTTGTTACATAACCCATTATAACACCCGCATAATACCGAAGGGTAAGGTGTCTGATGGTGACAGACTCTTGGGGTGACTCGGATAACATCGCTTGGGTGGTAATCTCTATCAACTTCCACATCTCCCATAGGCAGTTCTGTTCGAGATTAAAGTGTTGAAGCACATCTTGGGATTAGTCAAGAGTGAATCCCAATGATACCACCTCCTTTCTAAGGTCCGAAAAATGGGCTTCGTATGGAGCAATTCTACTGGATGAGGCCATTGCTTCCTTTGGCTGAGTAAATTGGATTTCTCAAGTGATCACTGTTCAATAGCTATATTAGTAATGATAAAAATTATTAATGGTATTTTAAAATACAAAAATATAAAACCAAGGAAGTGTATATGTTATATAACCATCTTATATAATAAGACATTTAATTATATCAAGAGGAATTTTCATTAATAAAAGTTTGGGTCGTTATAATCTCCCCCCCTTAAGAAATTTCGACCTAGAAATTTCCTTTTCCCACACTAAAACAGATACAGGTAACTTTTCTTTATCAATTCCTCCGATTCCCATGCCACCTATTCAAACTTGTGGTTTCACCACAACACCTTGATGAGGGTCATTTTCTTATTTCGTAGAACTTTTTACCTATAAACTTAGATCTTCATCAGATTCTCTTCATAGGAGAGGTCATTATCCAATGGTACCACCTCTGGATTGAGTACATGTGATGAGTTAGGTATGTAATTCCTTAGGAGTGATACATGTAATACATAATGTACTTTAGATAGGTTCAGTGGGAGTGCAAGTTGATAGGACACTACTCCAATGCGATCAAGGATCTCAAAAGGGCCAATGTACCTTTGACTAAGCTTTACCTTCTTCCCAAATCTCATAACTCTCTTCCACGGTGATATGTAGAGGAATACCATGTCACCGACATCAAACTCCAGGTCTCGTTGACGATTATCAGCATAACTCTTTTGTCAACTCTGAGTAGCTTTAATGTGCTGATGGATGGTCTTAACCTTCTCCACCATTTCTTCGACCATTTCTATAACTAGGAGTTTTCTCTCCCCAACTTCATCCCAAAATGTCGGTGTTCTGCACCTCTTCCTATACAGGGCTTCATAAGGATCCATTTGGATGCTTGAGTGGAAACTGTTATTATAAGAGAACTCAACCATAGGAAGATGTTGATCCCATCATCCTTTGAATTCCATTGAGCACACTCTCAAAATGTCCTCAAGTGTTTGGATAGTCCACTCAGATTAACCATAATTTTGAGGATGATAAATTGTACTGAAGTTCATCTCAGTATCCATAGTATGTTGAAGACTCTTCCAAAAATTAGAGGTGAATCTTGGATCTCGATCGGATACAATCGATAGTGGTACTCCATGAAGTATCACCACATCTCTGATGTATATTCATGCTAGCTGATCCAGTGAGAAATCCTCCCAAATTACAATGAAGTGTGCAGTATTTGTAAGACTATCCACAAAAACCCAGATAGCATTGTTTTCTTTGGATGTCTTCAGAAGTCTGGTGAAAAAGTACATGGTGATATTCTTCTATTTTAATGATAGTATGGGTAATGTTTGTATCATCCCCTTATACTTATGTTTCTCAGCCTTCACTTGTTGACATAACAGGCACTTTTATGTATACTTAGGGATCTCCTTCTTCATGTTATCCCACCAATAATTCTCCCAGAGATATCGATACATCTTTGTGTTTCCTGGGTGAATGGAGAAATTTGAACTATGTGCATCATCCAAAAGTTCCTTATTTAACTCCGGATTCTATGGAACACATAGTCTTGACCCAAATCTCACAATTACTTCTTCATTGACATTGAAGTCTAAGGATTTAACTTTCCTGATAGTTTCCACCTTCTTCTAAATTCCCACATCATCCTTTTGAGCATCCTTTAACCTTTCCAAAATAGATGGTTGAGAAATAATTTGTGAAAGGATTGATGATGTTCCCTTCTTTATGATTCCCATGTCCATCTTCATCAAATCTAGGAATATTGGATCCTTTTCAATTCTCATCAATGACAGAATCGCTAGGTCCTTTCTACTTAGAGAATCCTCCACCTTGTTCTCTTTCCCAGGGTGGTAATGGATTGAGTAGTCATAGTATTTAATCAACTCTAACCATCTTTGTTGGTGCATGTTCAAATCTTTCTATGTGAATATATACTTGAGGCTTTTGTGGTCCATATATATTTCACACTTCTCCCCAAAGAGGTAATGCCACTAAAATTTTAAAGCAAAGATCACTGTAGCCAACTCCAGACCATGTTTTAGATAGTTTTTCTGATGTACTTTCAATTTCCTTGAAGAATATGAAATGAATCCGTCATTTTTCATCAACACACAACCCATTCCCTTCTTCAAAGCATAACTAAATACCACAAAAATTTCCCCTCTTGTGGGTAGTGTGAGAATGGGTGCAGTGATAAGCCTCCTTTTCAACTCCTTGAATCTCTCTTCACATTCATCAATCAAAGTAAACTTTACTCCCTTCCGAGTTATCTTGGTAAGAGGTTTGGAAAATTGTGGTAAATTTCTTAGAAATTGGCGATAATATCTAGATAACCCTAGGAAGCTATAGATATCTGTTACCAATGTTGGAATAAGCCATCCCTCAATTGTAGTTTCATTGGAGGGATCCATAGATATCCCATTGCTTGTGATGATATGACCCAAGAATGTGACCTCCTTCAACCACAACTCACACCTGCTATAATTTTTATAGATCTTATCCTTTCGCAAGGTATCTAGAATATTTCTTAGATGATACTCATGATCCTCCTTGGTTTTTGTGTATATTAAAATATCATCTATAAATACTACCACAAATTTTTCAAGGTAATCTATAAAGACTCTATTCATTAATCCTCCTTCTTCACCCTTACTTGGTAATATACCAACCACAAATCTACCTTGGATAAGTATTGTTATCCACATAGCTGATCGAACAAGTCATAAATTCGAGGTAGAGGATACTTTTTATTTATCGTGATTTTGTTGATCTCATGATAATCAATGAAAAGGCGCATTGACCCATCCTTCTTCTTAATGAAGAGGACTGGTGAACCCCATGGAGAAGCACTTGGGTGTATAAACCCTTTATACAGATTCTTATATAGTTGTTTATTCATCTCCTTAAGCTCCACAAAAGCCATTCTATATAGAGTCTTGGATTTTGGCAACACCCCAGGTATAAGGTCAATTGATAATTCAATATCTCTTCTAATAGGAAGACCATAAAATTACTTGGGAAACACTTCAGCGAATTCCCTTATAATAGGAATGTCTTAAAGGATAGTTTCTTCCTTAGACTCAATCATCTGAGCCAGATACGCGTGCTCATAGGTCAGTAATATCCATTCTTAAGATGATGGTTCTAAAGGAGATTCATCTTCCTCCTTGCACTTGTATATAATCGGGGGTCAATTCTCTATATGGAGAGTGATTTCCCTCTCATGACAATTTATGTTGGCTCTATATAAGGAAAGCCAATCCATGATGAGAATTGAATCAAATTCCACCAGAGGGAGTATGATGAGGTTCACTGAAAAGTTCAATCCACAAATTATGACAGAGGAGGAGTTATATTCATGGGATGAAATGATTTCCCCATTTTCCATACTCACCAACATCTTTACTTCCATGATTTGTGGTGGTGTTGATATTTTTTTACTAAACTTTTAGGATACAAAAGAATGCGTAGAATCAGAATAAAAAAGTACGTTCTCTATTATTGAATGAATAACTAGCGTACCTTTCACCACTTCATTGTCGTGGTTCAATTTGGAGGTAGTGATGGAAAAATCTCACCCTTGCTTCCTTAGAGGTTGTTGGTTGCCTCCAAAAACCCTTGTCTTTGGGAACAAATTTGCAAGGTGCCTTGGTTCTTTGAAGTCGAACCAATGAACAACATGTTGAGGGTTGAATGGAGCATTCCTCTCCTCTTTTGCAGCCATGGGTTTTTCTTTTTGGTAGTTAATGGCTAGGTGACCTTCTTTTCCACACCTAAAGCATTTTCTCGCCCCCTTCAGGCAATTTTTGGGGTGTTTCTTTCAACACCTTTGGAAAGTGGGGTGCTGTATTCTCTTATCACCATTGGATTTATCCATTGGACCGCTAGAATTGAAGTCCACCTTACGATTCTTATCCCCATGATACCCCTGAGATTATTTGATCTCTATTTCGACCTTGAGGGTACATCAGACAATTTCCTCATAGCTATAAAATTCATGGATTTCCAGGGATTTCTGTAGGCTAGGTTTTATCCCAACAAAGAAGTGGTATACCTTTCATTCAGGGGTAATGACAAATCCACAGGCATATTATGAAAGCCTTGTGAATTTTTCCTCATACGCTTCTATGGATTTGTCGTCTTTTTTTCTTGAGGTAAATGAAGTCCCTTTTCATCTTAAGTCAGAGGGTGTGAGGAAAATATTTATCGAAAAACATTTTATGGAAATACTTCCATTCCAATGCCTTGATCTCTTCACCAGGATTCGTATTTTTGATTAATGTCCACTATTTATTAGCTTTACCCTCCATACAATAAGTAGCTAGAAGAACCTTCTCTTGTTCAGAATGTTGAATGATGGAGAAGATATTTTCAATGGAGTTGATCCATTATTCAGAAATTGATGGATCTGATGATCCATTAAAAGTAGGAGGCCTTTTTCTCATGAATCTCTTAATTGTGACTTGTTCTTTCTTGGGGGGGGGGGGGTTGAACATTCCTCTTGAACCAGGTTTCTATTCAAATATTGAGTTAACTGAGATAGTATCATGACAAAGTTCATGATTCCCACTCTCATTGGACTAGGAATCTCATTAGTAGAGTCATCACATTGATCTTCACATCGGTTGTTATCCCGAGTCCTCTTATTACCGACCATTGGCTGGAATGAAAGTAAAGTTAGGGGTAACACATAAAGGGTAATCCAAGGACAAAAACGAATGACTTATAAATAATTTTTATTTCATTAAATTATAAATCTATAGGCTTTAATCTATGTTATCCATGATCTACTTTCCAACATTTATTCTTAGGGGGATTTTTTTATTCCCTTAACAATGGTTCATACTAAGATTATGAATTTACCAAAGCATATCCCCAGAGATTGTCATAATCAAGAGTGTAGAAATGCCCGTTGTCATATACCAGGATACCCCGGGTCAAGCCCAAAACTCCTTGTCAGATTTTTCTCTCCTAGGTACATCTGTGCCAAAGCCGCCTCTACCTGCTCGTATCCTAATTGGGATGTATTTGATTGATAAACCACTTACTCAATAATCACCAAAACTTAGGGATGTTTTTATTATACTTAGTCTTATCCCTAAGGCTTTCACTAGGGTTTTCTAATCCTAATCCCAAAAATAAGTAAACCTATCCTCTAATACCAATTATAGCAACCCTTATTTTTTATTACACACTTAAACATGACTTATTACATAAAATATTCACTAGATAAGACATATAATATCAAGAGGTATATTGTATTTGGGTCTTAGGAGAATTACATAATGATTTAAAATATGAAACAAAACATCTTTATTGAAAACTTCCTTTACATGACCATTATATTCCCTCGTACTTAGCATTGCATGGGATAACCTAAGGACATGCATAAGAAAAGGGTGAGCTATAAAGCCTAGTAAGGGAGTAAACAATGAATAACATGAAGAATAAAATAAATGTTAGGAAATAGGAATATCAATGGATCATAAATGAAACATGAACATAAAGGTATGATATAGCATGATTATCATAACATGGAAATGTGGCAACAACACTTAACATGGTATTAGCATGAGCCAAGGCTCATTGCACATGGAGAATGAGTAAACCCTCATTATAATTGAATTATCATGAGTAAAACCACATTTCAATTGATTTATCATGATAATAATCTTTACCCAATGCATTGGAGTGCTATCAGGGCTCACCCTTCTTAAACATTTCATTTCATGTATAAGTGTGCCACATGGATCATACAACATGGAATCATTAAAGATAAACATTTATTTCATGATAAAGAAATGTGGAATTAATACATGAAACTCTATAATCAAAAATTAATTATTCATAAAGGTGAATAACCTTGATAGAGAAATGGGCATGATATTTACAACAAAATGACTTTGGCTTGAAAAATCGCGGTGTAATTTCGACAGCATAACAAAGTGACATAAGAATTTATAAAAATGGTTGATGAGAGAGAAATGGGTGTCTCATAATATTTACATGAAATGGACAGTAAGGGGGTAATATAGATACATGTCCCAACAAATGTAATGGAATTTAGATTCATAATACAAAATAATTGCATGAATGTAAATGAGAAGAGAGAAATTTCTTACGAAATTTCGGCATAGTAACAAGTGTGCATGGGAGGAATTAATGAGACATAAAGGGTTATATAATCATTAAAACATAAATATTGAAGTATGAGGGAGGTGAGAAACCATACCCCAACATTTACAATTGAAAATAAAAGGGCATAGTAATACTAAGAAACTTGGATAAAATGAGAAAGGAATGAATCTCTTACTTGGAAGTGTGATACCAAAGGCTTGGGAGAGGCTTGGGAGAGGCTTGGGAGAGGCTTGAGAGAGGCTTCTTGAAAGATTGGGAAACATTGGGAGGATTATATAGATAGTATGGAAGATGTTGGTTGAGCTTAAAAGGCTTTGAGTGAAGAGGAAGTGGGAGTTTGGGTGGATTTATATAGAAAAAGGGAGGGAATTCTTTATTATTTAGGTTTTGGACACTACACATTAAACTAATCAAAACCACAAAAAAACCATGGTTTTTTCCAATGTTTTTTTCAAAATGGGAGTGGAAAAAATTATTTTATAAGTCCAATGGCCGAACTTCTTAAAATATTAGGCTTTCTTATGTGGAGGTGAGTCACACTCTCAAGAAAATCAATTTAAAAAGTTAAAAAGTTTTATAAGACTTGGAGGGTCCACCAAGGCTTTGTAAAATAAATCAAACAAACATAAAATCACATTATTTTAATTTTAAAACATATATTGTCCGAAAATAATGTTTATAGTATTTTATTACATCACTATTGGGTCATTATGATGTCATAAAACACATTATATGTTTAAACGATATTTAATTTTTACCCAAAAATTCGACTGTCACAAAAAACTATGAAAAATTCACCGTTGGATAATTTAGACTTCCTGATTCCAAAAAATAATATTCATTTTATCTAAATAATTTTCTAAATATGTGAATTTTTACTTTTAAAATAAAACTGACATTTATCGAAAATTCACGGGTTTTAACAAAAATAGATTTCAAACCTTAATAAAAATTACAACTGTATTCATAAAAATTATAAGATAATTTATATTTAATAAAAATTAATTTATTAATAATATTTTATTAAAATATTATTTAATTCAAAACAATCCATTAATTCATCAAAATATATTTCTTAATTGAATATTAACTAAAAATGTTATTTTTTCTTTAAAAAACTATTTACAAAGTAACAATAATAAAATGAATGTATATTCTCTATAAAAAAATAATTTACATAATAATAGTTCTATTTTATTGTTATATAACCCCTTATAACAACCACATAAGACCGAAGGGTAAGGTGTGCGATGATGACATACTCTTGGGGTGACTCGGATAACATTACTCGGGTGGTAATCTTTATTAATTTTCACTTCTCCCGTAGGAGGTTTCGTTTGAGCTTAAAGTGTTGAAGCTCAGCTTGGGATTGGTTAAGAGAGAAGCACAATGATTCCACATCCTTTCAAAACTCTGACAAATAGTCTTTGTATGGAGCAATTCTACTAGATGAGGCAATCACTTCCTTTGTCTAAGTAAATTGGATTTGTTAAAGCCCTATATTTATACTAATCATGTGATCACTATTCAATGTCTATATTAGCAAAGATCACAATTATTAATGGTATTTTAAAATACTAAAACATAAAACCAAGGAAGTTCATATGTTATATAACTATCTTACATAATATGACAATTAATTAGATTAAGAGGAATTTTCATTAATAAAAGTTTGGGTCGTTACATAACGGGTGTACATGGGAAGGATTAATGAGAGAGAAAGAGGTATATAATCATTAAAAAATAAGAATGGAATTATGGGGGGGGGGTGATAAATCATACCCCAAAATTTTTAATTGAAAATACAAGGTTATAACAACATAAAGAAACTTGGACAAAAATGAGAAAGGAAGAAATCCCTTACTTGGAAGTGTGACCCCAAAGGCTTTAGAGAGGCTTGAGAGAGGCTTCTTGGGATCTTGGGGCACATTGGGAGGATTCTAGAGAGATGATGGCAGAGGTTTTTTATGTTCAAAATGGTTTTAGTGAATATTAATGGGATATTGAGTGAGTTTATATAGGAAAAAAGTGGAAATTCTTTATTATTTTAGTTTTGGACACTACACATTAAACTAATCAAAAACACAAACCATACCATGGTTTTTGCCTGTAGTTTTTGCCAAATTAGAGTGGAAAAAATTATTTTATAAGTCCAATGGCCTAAATTATTAAAATATTGGGATTTCTTATGTGGAGGTGAGTCACACTCTCAAGTAAATCATTTTAAAAAGTTAAAATATTTTATAAGTCTTGGAGGGTCCACTAAGGCACCATAAAATTAATCAAAAAAAAAATCTAAAATAACATTATTTTAAAGGTAAAACATATATTTTATGAATATAACTTTTATAGTATTTTATTATATCACTATTGAGTCATTATGATGTCATAAAACACATTATATATTTAAATGGTATTTAATTTTTACCCAAAAATTTGACTGTCTTAGAAAATTATGAAAAATTCACTATTAGATAGTTTCGACATCCTGAATCCAAAAATAATATTCATTTTATCTAAATAATTTTCTTAATATGTGGTTTTGTACATTTAAAATAAAAACCGACATTTATAAAAAATTCATGGGTTTTGACAAAAACAACTTTCAAACCTTAATAAAAATTACAATTGTATTCATAAAAATTATACGATCATTTATATTTAATAAAAAGTAATTTAGTAATAATATTTTATTACAATATTATTTAATTCAAAAATTCCATTAATTCATCAAAATATATTTCTTAATTGAATATTAACTAAAAATGCTATTTATTCTTTACAAACCATTTACAAAGTAAAAATAAAAAAATGAATGTATATTCTTTATACAAAAAATAAATCACATAATCATAGTGCTAGGGTCTTGTTACATAAACCCTTATAACACCTGCATAAGACCTAAGAGTATGGTGTGTGATAGTGACAGACTCTTGGGGTGGCTCGAATAACATTGCTCAAGTGGTAATCTCTATTAACTTCCACTTCTCCTATAGGAAATTCTGTTCAAGGTTAACATGTTGAAGCTCAGATTGGGATTGGTCAAGATAGAATCCTAGTGACGCAACCTCCTTTATGATATTTGACAAATGGGATTCATATGGAGCAATTCTTCTGGATGAGGTCATCACTTCCTTTTTTTGAGTAAATTGGATTTATTAAATCCCTATATTTATACTAATCATGTGATCACTGTTCAATGGCTATATTAGCAATGGTAACAATTCTTAATGTTATTTTAAAATCCAAAAATATAAAAATAAGGAATCACATATGTTTTATATAACCATTTTACATAATAATACATTTAATTAGATCAATATGAATTTTCATTAATAAAAGTTTGAGTCGTTACAAGAAGAATCTATTGGGTCTATAAGAATGAGTATTTCAGTGTGCATGATAGTGTATTCAATTATAATATTGGTATTTTAATAACTGAGGGTGTGAAATTTGGGAATAAATCTCACATCAGAGGTTTAATGTAACTTACCTCCTTATATTCACTACCATCTTCTTTATTTGGTTGTAGATTCTGCCTTTCATCTTCAATATCCATGAAATCATCTTTTTCATTAGTCAAAAAAATGGATTAAAAATTAAATGATTGACTAATTTTATTGGTGTATTTTTCTAGATTGAACATTACCTGTTCTTCACCAACTTTAAAAATCAGTCCTAAGTGTTTATTTCTGAAGACTTAATCAATACATTTGTATCAAGTAGGAACTTTATATGTATTTAATAATGTACTGAATCCTATAAATACGATCTAATTTAAGTGTTAGGTTATAATGATCATATTTAAATAATAATATTTTTTAGTTTGATTGCGCTATGTGTTTCATATTTTATATGCTATCAAACACAGTCATTATTTTTAAATGATTTGGATATTACATAAAATGTGTTAGTATACATTTTATAATGGATCAAGAGACCATAGATAAAATCTATATCCTTATATTCATATGTATTTAAGATCCTATTATCTTCATATATTCTTTTTTCTCTAATATGATTTTTAAATTTTGTGTAATTATTCCATATCCGATTTTCCAAAATCCATTTAGGTTTGAATCCACCCCCAATGTGTTAATCTTATATCATGATTCATCCTTGAAGCTACTCAATAGGATATAAATGAAAAATTTATTACTATTTAAATGTTATCATTATAACCTAACTGTTAGAATGGAAGGAATGAAAAATATTAATAGAATTATGAAAATATGGTTTACACATGTATATATAATTAACTCTTTAATGATCAATTAATTATAAATGAATATATATTTTTTAAATAAAAGGAAATGTTTTTTCTAAAAAACTATTTAAGTATGAAGAAGTATGTTTATAAAATAATAAAATCACTTTTTTTTTGGGTTTTATTAATGAAACATATATTTAATATATTCAATCTAATATTTATAATTCATTTTATATGTTTTCTAGACATGATATATGAACAAATCCAATTTTACACACAAACAAGTATTTTTCAACAAAGACATTTTCCTCCTTTTGATGGAGAACCCATTTTAAATATAGTTTTTGTCATTTTTATAAGTTATATTTGAAAAAATAAACTTCCTATTTAAAATTGGGGCATAAAAATTTACTTTGGTTAATTTTTTTGTATTTTTCCGATAAGATTCATTTTTTAATGAATAGTAAAAAATACTGCATTTTAATTCAAAAATGATTTTTCATATAATTTATTTATATTGTTAGATTATCATTTTAATTGGTTTTAAAGTATAATTATATTAATTTTTTGATCATTTAATTCAATGTAGGACATTGGAATTATTTTTATCTTGAAATTAGATACAAAAATTTATTGAAATTTTGAAGGTATCTTTTACCTGCCTTCTCGCCACATCTACAGGATTAATGTTAAAATTAATTTTACCAATTTTGTGAATTGAATTTTAAAAAATGGAAAATAATAGTTTTAATAAGTATGAAAAATTTAATATAATAGGATCAACTTATTTTTTTTTGAATAGTAACTTTTGTATTTTATTTACCACAGTTGAGGGTAAGTCGGTTAATTAAAGGTAAAAATAATATTATAATATTATAAAATTACCCTAACACTTGTCTTAATTTAATTGGATGAGTGTGTTTCGACCTAAATTAGCCTTATTATAAAATTATAACCTTTTGAAGCCACTTGGGTAAGAATATGACTTTTCTTATTTTTTATTTAAAGATAAGTTAAAAATGTCATACTTATATTTTTAATAAGTAAATAATTTTTAATATAGGGTTATATAGAAGATAAATTATACTATAAATAGAAATTTTAAAGATAAAAATTTTATCTACATCATGATAATTTATTTATATTTTTTATACATTAAATAATTAAATTTAATTGTGAGACAATGATGATGCAATAATAGATTTATTAAAGGAAGATTCAAATAAAAGATATTAATAATATTAAAATAAATATAATTTTAAATTTTTTATGCTATATATTAATTTTTTGGATGACTTATATATTTTATAGATGAGTTAAAGTAGTTCTTTAGAATGAATCAAGTTGTTATGAATTTTAAAAAAAGTCAAGTAATGAATAGTGTCAAAATTGACATAATTCACATCTTAAAATATAATGTTTTTAATTAAATAATATAAAATTTATAAAAATATAATATTCAGTTAATTTTTTTATAAAAGTATAAAAATATCATTAATTACTTATTCATTATTCGTTTTACATGTTACAATAATTGGATGATATTTATTCGACCCAAAATAATCATATCTTATAAATAAATTAGTTTGGGTCCATTTTTAATTTAAAATGAATTTATATTAATTTAATAATTTTTATAATTCTAAGAGTGCCCCTCCCCTCTCCTATAAAAGGTCACCCATTCATCTCTATTACTTACACTAAAAAAGACAATTTGGTTCAGCTAAGATCTACCCAAACCAATTCATATAATACCTTCCCAAATTATTGAAGCCTTAGCATAGGTAGAACACCCCCTATAGAGGTGTTAAGGTGTTAAGAAAGGTGATCATCTGAGGGAAATGTAATGTTTTTATTTAAGTGTTTCTATTTTATTTCTTATTCCACTTCCTTAAATTATTATTCATCAATGACAAAATAATAAATCTAGTATCCTAAATATACTAAGTTGTTATTATGTTAATATCATCACCTAAATCCATCTCCACTTCTATTAAATGAGAAAAGAATTAATCATTTGTGTGTACATGTGAACTATCACCTCCACGGACTGATATTTTTTTTCCATAATCGACTCTCAAGAATAGTTATAATGATGGAATTAATATTAATATATGATATTCATGACATATTTATCATTATAATAGAATAATATATCAATTAAGTTCTAATTTTCCATGTACATAAAAATGATAACATCGTTCGTGCGTACGTGTGAACTATCACCTCCAAAAAGTGATGTGATTCATTTTTAATCACCACATCACTTAGATAATATATATAAGTATATTTAAATGATTAATAAGATATTAATAATATTATTATCATTATTAAAAGATAAAATAATATTTACCTTTTTTTCATAATGATCACTGAAAAATGAAATCGTTACTCATGCATACATACAACTTACCGTCTCCATGATAGTAACATTGTTCATTTTTTATATCTATATTTAATGAATGTATTTAAAGGTATAATTTATTTATAAAATTTATTATTATTTCATGAATATTATTCTATATACGATGAACTTATGACCACATGGACTATTGACATCATACCAAGTTCATTTTTGACTCAAGTACCGAATATTGAAAAAATGTACAATATGAACTTAAATAATTATATAATTGTTATAACATGGTAATAAGTGACATAGAAGGAATAATAAACATGAAAAATTTTATCAAGCAAGTTAAAATTAACCTAGATTTACTATTCAAGAAAATAAAGAACCTACGCGATGAGTCGGACTTGAGGTAAGGGTCTTTGTCTCAATCTCTTTTCATTGAGGCATTTATTGATAATATGCACCTTTATTCTTTTATAAGGTGTATATAAAAACAATACAACATTTTATATCCATATTTTATCTATAATAATTTTATTTAATTTCTTATTAAATGTATTAATTTATAGAAATTAATATTTAAATGTTCAAAGTGGTATGAGACACCTTGAATGTTTAAAGATTTAATTATAAAATATTTTTATTCATGATATTAATTTAAATATTTATTATATAGATATAAAAGGATTTTAAAGGTATTTTTTATATCTTTTTAATTTAATTAAAAGTTTTCCAAAAGGAATATTTGTTCATGTTTTATATGGATCGTTTTGACAAACAAAATGTTCTTTTAAATGAATATGACGATAATGACGTCTTTGCTGCTGTAACTGTTATTTGATATTTGTCTTCCTCTATAATACTTAAAATTTTTAAAAGGAAAATAAATCCCTTATTCCCTTATTTTTGGGTATTTTAGTATTTAAAATGGATTGATTATTTCAATATCTTAAAATTATTTCTTGTGATTACAAATGAAATTTTATGAGTAAAATGTTGATGATTGAAATATTTTATCTATTCTGATTATGTAATGGTACTTGAGTATTATATGAAATGGGTGAGCCTGATATATCTTATATGAAGGGTTGAGCCCCATTATAGCTCATGGGTGAGCCCAATATAGCTTACACGAAGGGTTGAGCCCCATTTTAGCTCATGGGTGAGCCCGAGACAACTTATACGAAGGGTTGAGACACATTATAGCTCACAGGTGATCCCAATATATCTTATAAGAAGGGTGATCCCTATTATATATCTCTAATGCATTGGGTATGGAAGTTATCTGTATGGATTTTCCATTTGTAAGAGTGATATATATGGAAGTTGACTACATGGTTATTCCATTTAAGTATGATTATATCCCAAGTTACATTTATGTGTTATATATGTTTGATATTAATTTTATGGTAATCCTATGATTTTAAAAAGGGTAACCAATTTTTTTAAGGAATTTATTTATTACTTCTTAAAGGTGAAAAATACTACTTTATGATAAATTATTCATGGTTTACATGTTTTAACAAGAATAATAGTTTTCCTTCTTTGTGTAACCCTTACTGAGATTTTTGTTCTCATACCAAGTTTTGAAATATTTTTCACAGGTCTTAATATTGTTATAGACAATGAAGATGTCTTGATTAAATATTTGAAGATGCATCTCAAAGAGAAGTCATGTATTATTTTAAAAGGGTTTCCTTTGGTGGAAAAAGTGGAAACTGAGTATAAATGTCCAAAGGTAATGTATGGGTCTACCATGTAAGTTTTTTTCCTAATTCTATAAAATTCTAAAAAAAAATATCCTATAATGTGAATTATAGTTAAAAAAACACTAGAATAAGTTATGTTTAAGGTTGGATCCTTATAGTTGGTATCAAAGGATGGGTTAGACAACTTTTTAGATTATGATATTTTCTTAAGAGTTAGAGAAATCATCATGGGTTTATAACTTTAAGGTTGATTATAAGTTTAATTTATTAGAAAACCCTTTTGAGGATTTATGTTCTGAAAATTTAAGGTGATTAATAGTATTTTTGGAGACATTTATTTTTGAGGTAATTATGGGTTATTACTTTTTGGTATGTAAAATGAAAGGTATGAAATGACATTTGATGTTAAAACATGTTATGATTATTTTTGAGGATTATATCTCATTTTGGGAATGTTATAAGAATTATATAGTTTTAGAAAAAGGGCAACCCATAGTATGGATGACAACCCTTTGCATCCAATAAGGCTGTGAGAATAGAACCCACAACCGAAGCACGACAAGGGTGAATCACCTACCACTGCCCTATGTGAAGTACTGGTTAGTATGGATTTTTATTTTAATTAAAAGAGTTGATTGAATAAGAATAAATTTATTTCAGGAACTTATGTTTTATCAAATGGATATCCTTGGTATTGAAATCTGATTTGGTGATTAAGTGATAAATATTATTTTGAAGACGTTCAATATTTTGAGAACTTTATATGATTAAGATAAATAAAATACTATGATATTTTAATTTAGGAATATAGTTAGAATTATATTTTGAAAAAATATATGTTTATATTGTGGACTTATAGTGATTTAGGTTATTTATTGAGACAGTTAGCATATCTTGATGATTACTAGGGATATTACTTTTTGGTATGAGACTTAAAGAGTAATTGATGTTATCTGGAGATAAATATTAAAATTTATCTTCGAAGACTATGTGATCAAATTCTATAAAATTTTGGGTTTCAATCTTAGTCAAGAAATTTTGGATTATTTTTAAGAGAAATTATTTGTTGAATGGTCAATGTTGAACTTTGGGTATTACTATTTCATTTTAGAGATTAAAAGTAGTCTTTCTTCTTATAAAGGATTACTATTTTGTGGAATTATCCTATCTTATGATAACCATTTTGGTTTAGGTTAATGTTTTATGATATGAGAAATAGATAGTTAATATTTTGTAGAATATTTGAGTCTCTAGAAGTTGATTCTAGTGTTTCAAGTGTAAAAAAAATTCATCTTTAATTCTCATCATTTGGATAAAAAGACGATTTTGTGGTGGAAATTTATTAAGGGGTGAAACTATAATTTATAAGTAATTATATTTTCATATTTTATTAGTCTAGGTAAAAAAATAATTAATCAACTCTATGAAAAAGATCTTAAAACAAAAATGTTTTCTGTTTACTTTTCCAACTATGAAATCAAAGACCGTTTAACCCATCACAATTTATGGTTTTTTGATTTTTAAAATTATCCTTCCCATGTTTTCTATAACTCTCCATCAGAAATTGATAGATAGTTTTTTTCTTCCATATCCATGTTTTCCTACATGTAACCCTAGTATGTATTATCTCAGATGACCTTCATACTTTTGTTTCTTTATTTTAAAGTGAAGGTCTTATTAATCCTTTTTCTGATGTGGGATTTCAACAAAAATGTTTTGAAAATTAAAAACCTCTAGTTTTCATTTCCAAGTTCAAATTGTGAGGATGAAATTTATTAAATGGTAGGGGGGAGAATGTAACATCCTGAGTTTTAAAAAAAATAAATACTATGATCAATAGCATACATAATACGCCGCATCAAGCTTAAACAAACAACTAAATATTATAATTTAAATGTTATCATTATAACCTAGGTGTTAGAATGGGAAGAATGAAAAATATTAACTGAATTAAGAAAATATGGTTTACGTGTGTATAAATAATTAATTCTTTAGTGACTATTAATTATAAATGAAAATATTTTTTAAAATAAAAGGAAATGTTTTTCTGAAAAACTATTTAAGTGTGAATAAGTATATTTATAAAATAATCAAATCACCCTTGTTGAGTTATATTAATAAAAAATATATGTAATATATTCAATCTATTGTTTATCATTTATTTTATGTGTTTTCTAGACATAATATATGAACAAATCCAATTTTACAGAGAAAAAGTATTTTTTAAAAAGGCATTTTTGCCGCCTTTTGATGGAGAACCCATTTTAAATATAGTTTTTATCACTTTTATAAGTTATATTTAAAAAAATAAACTTATTATTTGTAAGAGGGACATCAAAATTTACTTTGGTTAAATTTTTGGTATTTTTTTGATAAGATTTATTTTTTAGTGAATAGTGAAAAATACTACATTTTAATTCAAAAATACTTTTTCGTATAATTTATTTATATTGTTAGATTATAATTTTAATTGGTTTTAAATTATAATAACATTAAGTTTTGATAATTTAATCCAATTTATGTCATTTTAATGATTTTATATTGAAGTTAGATATAAAAATTTATTGAAATTTTGAAGGTCTCTTTTACCCACCATCTCGCCACATCTGCGGGATTAGTGTTAAACTTAATTTAACCACTTATGTGAATTGAATTTTGGAAAATAGACATACATGGTTATAATCAGTATGAAAAATGTGATATAATAGAATCAACTTAATTTTTGGTGAATAGTAACTTTTGTATTTTATTTACCACGATTAAGGGTAAATTGGGCAATTAAAGCTAAAAATAATATTATGATATTATAAAATTACCCTAACACCTATCCTAATTTAATTGGATGAATGGGTTTCGACCTAAATTAACCTTAGGAAAAAATTAAAACCCTTTTAATATACTTGGGTAAAAATATGACATTTATTATTTATTATTTAAAAATAAGTAAAAATGTCATACTCATATTTTTAATAAGTAAATAATTTTTAATATAGGGTTATACAGAAGATAAATTTGATTATAAATAGTAATTTGAAATATAATATTTTTATCTACATCATGATAATTTATTTATAATTTTTATACATTAAATAATTAAATTTAATTGTGACATAATGATGATGTAGTAATAGATTTATTAAAGGAAGAATCAAATAAAGGATATTAATAATATTAAAATAAATATAATTTAAATATTCGATGCCATAAATGAATTTTATGGATTAATTTTACATATTATATATTAGTTAAAGTATTTTTATTGAAGGAATCAAGTTGTTATGTTTTTAAAAAAAGTCAAGTAATGAATAGTGTCAAAATTGACATAATTCATATCTTAAAATATAAAATATTTAATTAAATGATATAAAATTTATAAAAATACAATATTAAGCTAAAAAGTTGATATAATTTTAAAAATTTCATTAATGACTCATTAATTTGTCATTTGGCATGTTATGATAATTATTTTAACCCTCAAAGTGTAAATTACTTGATAAAACGATAAGAGTTAAAAGGGTGTTAAAACAAAAATATAGGGATTAAAAAATATTAAAAACTTGTCTAATTTTAATTTGATGATAGGTATTAGAAAAAAAATCATCATATATTCTAAATAAATCAGTTTTATACCATTTTTAAATTAAAATGAATTTATATTAATTTAATACTTTTAATAATTCCAAGAGTGGCCCTCCCCTATCCTATAAAAGGGCACCCATTCATCTCTATTCCTTAAACTTAAAAAACCATTTTGTTCTGACAATATATATAAAAAACCCTTCCTTTAATACCTTCCCACATTCTCAAATCCTTATTTTAGGCATAACACCCTCCTTAGATGTTTTAAGGTGTTAATAAAGGTGATTGTCTGAGGGAAAGGTAATGTTTTTATTTAAGTGTTTTTATTTTATTTCTTCTTCCACTTACTTAAAATATTATTCATCTATGATGAAATAATAACTCAAGTATAATCAATATAATTAGATTTTATTATGTTAATATCATCACTTAAATCCATCTTCACTTCCTTTAAATGGGAAAACAATTAATCGTTCATGCGTACGTGTGAACTATCACCTCCAAGAACCGATATAATTTTTTTTTCCATAGATGTCTATCAAGAATGGTTATAATGATGGAATTAATGTTAATATGTGATATTCATGAAATATTTATCATTATAATGGAATAATATATCAATTACGTTCTAACTTTCCATGCACATAAAAATGATATTGTCATTCATGCATACATGTGAACTACCACCTCCACGAAGCTATGTGATTCATTTTTAATCACCATATCACTTAGATAATATATATAAGTATATTTAAATGATTAATATGATATTAATTATATTATTATCATTATTTAAATATAAAATAATATTTACCTTCTTCCCATAATGATCGTTGAAAAATAAAACCGTTACTTATGCGTACGTACAACTTACCATCTCCATGATTGTAATGTTGTTAATTTTCATATCCATATTTAATGAATAGATTTAAAGGTATAAATGATATATAAAAGTGATTTTCATGTCATTAATATTATTCTGGAGATGATGGACTTATTAACACATGGACTATTGATATCATACCAAGATCATTTTCGACTCAAGTACAGAATATCGACAAAACATCCAATATGAACTTAAATAAATATGTAATTTTTATAATATGGTAATAAGTGATATAAAAGGAATAATAAAAATAAAAAATGTTCTCAAAAAATTATAAATTAACCTAAATTTATTATTCAGGAAAATAAAGAATTTATGAGATGAGTGTGACTCAAGGTAAGGGACTTCGTCTCAATCTCCTTTTATTGGGGAATTTCATGATAATATGCACCTATATTATTTTATAAGGTGTATATACAACCACTAAAACATTTAATATCCATTATCTATAATAATGTTATTTAATGTTTTTGTAAATGTATTAATTCATGGAGATTAAGATTTAAATGTTTAAAGTGGTATGAGACACCTTGAACATTTAAATATTTAATTATAAAATATTTTTCTTTATGATATTAATTTACAAATTTATAAATATGGATATAATAGAAATTTTAAAGGATTTTTTTATATTTTTAATTTAATTAATTTTTTTTTCAGAATTAATATTTTTATGTGTTTTATATGGAATATTTTGACCAATAGAATGTTCTTTTAAATGTATACAATGACAATGACTTCTCCGCCGCTGTAATCGTTATTTGATATTTATATTCATATATAAGCCTTAATATTTTTAAAGGGAAAATAAATCCCTTATTCTATTACTTTTTGGGTATTTTAGTATTGAAAATGGTTTTTAAAATGTATTAATTATTTCGATATCTTGAAATGATTTCTTGTGATTGCAAATGAAATTTTATGAGTGAAATATTGATGATTGCAATATTTTATTTGTTATGATTATGTAATGGTACTTGAGAATTATATGAAATAGGTGATCCCAATATAGATTATAATAAGGGTTAATCCCCATTATAGCTCACTGGTGAGCCCAATATAGATTATACGAAGGGATGAGACCCATTTTAGCTCACGGGTGAGCCCATTATAGCTTATACGAAGGATTAATCCCCATTATAGTTCATGGGTGAGATCGATATAGCTTATATGAAGGGTGATCCCCATTATAGATATCCAATACATTGGGTATGGAAGTCGGCCATATGGATATTCTATTTGTAAGAGTGATATGTATGGAAGTCGACCACATGGTCTTTCCATTTAAGTATGATCATGTCCCATGTTACCTTTATTTGTTATATATGCTTTATATGGGTTTTATAGTAATCTTATGATTTAAAGAAAGGTAATATTTTTTTAAGGAAAGTATTTACTACTAATTAAAGGTGAAAAATATTACTTTATGATAAAGTATTCATGGTTTACATGTTTTCACAAGAATAACATTTTTTTTCTTTGCGTAACCCTTACTGAGATTTTTGTGCCCATCCCATGTTTTGAAATGTTTTTCTTAGGTCTTAAGATCACTATGGACAATGAAGATGCCTTGATGAAAGATTTCAAGATGTGTCTAACTTTTAAGAGTTTTTCCTAATTATATAAAACTCTAAACTAAAAATATACTCTAATGTGAATTATAGTTCAAAAAAACACTAGAATAAGTTATGTTTAAGGTCAGGTCCTTATAAACCTACTCAATGATATGCTACCAAATAAATATGTCAAACATCAATATTTTTTCACTCTTTAACCATAATTTATAAATGAACCATTATGAGGGAAAATTATGATTTTAAGGTATTATTGGTGTTTCAATTATTAATAAATATTTAACAAAGGTAAGTTATTCTAAAAAATGGAAATTTTATATATTTTATGGTAAGTCCCATACAAGAGCCTATTTTATGTTTTATAATAGTGGACCAATTTATGATCAATTTGATCATACATTTATTAAATTTATTCTTCAAAAACATCAATAGAAGTATGGTTTGAATATTGATTCATTTTTAGAAATAATACAACATAATGTTATTAGAATTTGGGAAATAGAAGGAAAATGTACACATTTGTAACACCAAATGATTTTATGATATATTTCTATTTAAATAAATTTAAAGTGTTTGATTACTTTCTTTATATGCAACACCAAGCTTAAATGAATTGTGATATACTATTGAAATATTATCATTAAATGTGAATGTTATAATATATCTATTGTATTTTTGGGTATTAATAAGATTATCAAAATTATAAAAATTAAGTATAATAGTTTTTCATAATGAAAAAGTATCGACTAATTCCTTGAAAATAAGTAATCAATTTTAAATGTTAAAAATAATATCCTTTTATTTTAATAGATTTGTTCTTAAAAGTATTTTATTTCTCTATATGTTATTTATCTTGATCATTAATGAAATATAATTTTTATTAAATATATTTATATTTAATTTTTAGAAATCAATAATCATCTATACATTGACTATAAATTGGATTAAAATGAAGATAAAATCATTTGAATGTAAAAAGAGATATTTTACCGAAAACTATTTTTATTGTGTGCAATGTATTTTATCTTAATGAATTGAATTAATAAATATTTATGAAATATTTTATTTGAAGGTATAGATAATATATTTCATAAAATATATAAACATTAACCAAATTGTTTTTACAGGGAAAAGAATAATAATAAATTTAGTGCTATTCTTTAAAAAGCTTTATCTAAAAATAGTTTTTATTGGATTTTCTATGATGATTTTATAATTAATTTCCATACATTATAAAAATTGAATTTGGTAAAATTGTTTTCAAAATTGTAATATTTAAGTTAAAATTTAGTATTTTTTTTGAATTATGAATAGTAACCATTATAAAACTTTGCCACCATGGTATGAGTTAACATGATTCTTAGGGGGTTAAACATATACCTAAGGCATAAAATATCTATAGAAAATGCATAATTGTGATTTAATAAGTGGATTTACACAAAATAATATATTATATTTGAATTTGGGTTACCTTTTTTCCATATTCACTTGAATATCAATTTGTTATATTTCAATGTTTTAAGTATTTACAAGTTTTCCACTCACCTCGCTTATAAAAAGGAACCTCCTATCCAATCTTATCCACACCACATGATCCCTATTACTCAACCATTATATTAAAAAAACTCTCCCAACTTCTATATCAATTAATTTGAGTTTATTTTCCAAACGACACATCAAATAAGACTTAAGGTGCTTCTCAAAGGAAGATGCCTGTAAAAAGGGGTATATGTTCTTACCAACCATTTTCAAGTTTATTTCTTTATAAAAATATTCTAAATGATAAATAAACATATTAAAATTATGGAATAAGTATCATTACTATATTAATATGTTTTTATGTTAATTTTATATCCATTTTCTATCTTCTTACCACCTGTTGGAAACTGATAACGTCACTCGTGCGTACGTATAGACCACCTCCTCCTTGAAGTGATGTGATTTTTTTTCATTTATACATAACAAGAATGGTTATAAAAAATGATTTAATTAATATATATTATATATATGATATAATTATTATTATGTAAATTTTAATTATTATTTACCTTTCTTTACTTCAATCCAACTAAAAGAGAAAACATCACTGTGCGTACTATAGACTGTTGTCTCCACGATGGGATGTAAGTATTTTTCATCACCACTTTATATGTATGTTTATAAAAGAGTATATAATGAATAAATATGATAATTATAAAAATATTATGATTTTGGATATAATGAAACCATGACCAAGGTTCAAGGACCGAAACCATCAAACCAAAACATACATTGAAAACATACCAGTTTTACCCGGATATTCATTTTGATGAAGAATTTTTAATAAATTAGTAACCAGGAATTATAAAATAATTATATATAGTAATTTATGTATAAATATTATTGTTTAATATATTTATAATAAATATATATTTATTATATAGGATTATTTAATGCGTACAAAGTAATATAGGATTTACGGTAAGGATTTATGTTAAAAGATCATTTCGTTCAGGATTATTTATTTTAAATTTCAAATGAGGGAAATAATAAGATAATTATCATTTAAACCACATAAATTTTATTCTAATATGGTTATTTTTTAATTTTCAATTATTAGTACCTTTTTCTCTTATTAGTATATAAAATGATTGGGAAAATATTTTTAAGAAAAACTGAATTTATTTCTTCATTTTGGTTTAGGAATAAATTTTTTCCATATCCTTATACATTAATTTTTTATGGATATTCTATCTATAATTTAAATATTTTAAAAATATTATTTTCTTTAACATTGAGTTTATTTACAAAATTCTAAAAGTAATGTTTTTAAAAATTTTTCTGAACAATTCTTTTATGAGTTTTTACAAAAGTGTAAAAAGAATGTTCATTTTTAATGTGTACTGCATGAATAGATTTTACCACCACCATGACTATTATTTATTTTGAATACTTATTTATAATTTTCCATGTTTATTTTAAAATAAATATATTTTCTCAATACTCTGGGAATTTTTACTTAATATTTTTTCAAAAGAAACAGATATTTTTCTCAAGTTTTCAAAGAATGGATCAGATGTTCTTTTGAAAGTATTTTTAAAATTTGTCAACATCATTTAATGTTTCCTATTATTCACTGAGGCTATAATTTTATGTTATAATAAAATTTTCTATATTACTTGTGATGATTATTTTCATATGATAATTTCATGAAACTCGTCTCTTTCTCATGTGGTAATTATGCTATTATGAGATAATGAATGCTGTAATGATACCACCCACTTCCTTTCTCTTGATGGCTTAAGATTATGTGATAATGATTTTTTTGAAAAACTCATTTATTTTCCACAATTTATTCTATGAGGATTTGATGAATGTTATTATGATCTTATGTTATAAATATGTATTTTTTAATTATGTGATGAATGGGCCAAAATTATATATCTCTCTAATGCATTGGGTAAATATTGATATCTCATGAGATAATATTGAATAGAATATAGAGTGAACCTAGTTTAGTAATGGAATATCTTCACAATGATATTCTTGTTTGTAATCTTTAAGTATGGAAATGATGGAATGGGGAGTAAATCCAATCAACCATGGGACTCTCTACACTACAATAGTCTTGGAAGTGATCCTTGACCAAGGAAATTATTTTCAATATATATCTATATACTAGAAACTTATGTCATATGATTATTATATGTTATCATGGATCATGATTAATTATTGATGATTCCACCCTCTTATGGATTATGAAGTTTGTTATGAAAAATCCTTATGCCATGACTCATGATTAATGATATTGGATGTATTGGGTATGATTTTTTGGTTATGATCATATTCTCATACCATTACATGTATCTTATGCTTTCTTATGATAATTTATTAATATCTACTATGTTTTCCCTTACTACGGATCTGAGCACAAATTTCCTTATATTTCATTTTCCCTAAGATAAAATTACAGGTTTTAAATTGGGTATGACTAATAAGGGTACAATGTGAGAAGAATATTATGGGATACATTGAATATAATTCATGTAATAATTTTTATGTATCTAGTCACTAAATATACTAAACCATTATGGTGCTTAGTTTTGTATTATTATGAGATGTATTGAATATTCATCTAAAATGATGTAATATTTATTCATGTATTTCTCAGGACACTATAGTGGAATCAACCCAGGGTTTATTTATTTTTACTATTTAGGATTAGAAAACATTGGTGAAAATCCAAGGTATAAAACTTAAGTGTTATGGGTTTATAAGAAGGTGTCACAATTTATGTCATCTCATGATGGATTTTCTTATTATATAACATATCACTCTGAATATTTTTCTTAAATACTTACGCTATACATTTTGTTTTTATTTAATAGCTATAACTAGGAGGAATTGTGTTAGAAAAAAATGTAAAGGATAATCCAATGACTATCCTCATGAGTAACCAAATAGAAAGGTAGTTATAATGAAAAAAATTGTGGAAATTATTTCCCTACTATATAAAGTAATGAATAATAATTTGAATCAAGTTTAACTTATAAATACATAGAGGATAATTCAAAATGACATTGGTTATTTTATGCGATAATTTCTACTATCCTTTTTTATGGCTTATAGTCCACTATTTTTTATAAATGGATCAATGAAATAGAAAATTTATTTTCTATTCTCCTATTCTTGTATCATGAGAATTATTTTTCTTCATACTGTCAATTTGAAGGTGAAACTGATCAATAGTGGACTCTTATAAAAAAACAAAGAAAGAGGAAGAAATAAACTATATGGAATGTGAGGAGTTTGGAATATTTTTCTTAATACGTACTTTTATAGAATATTATTACTAAAACAAATAGGGGAATTCTAAAATTGAAGTAGAAGGATTATGAATCCAACTGTACATATGAAGAAAACATTAAAAAACATGCAAGGTAAATTTTTTGTTTTATCATCAATCCATAAAAAATATTCATCCCTTCTTTTATGGCTTGAAACCAATATTTAAAATGTAATTAGCCATAAGGGAATTTAGTAGCTATAAATAATTCATTCGATTCACTATCAAGGTAGAAATTGAGTGTAGATATTCCCATCACACTCATGGTTTTGATAAGATGTGAAAGATGTAATTTTGATTATATTATATTAACAAAACCCTCAGTTGAATTAAAATTAATCTTTCTTCATTATAGAAGTGTGTAAGGAGGCATGAAGAAAATTTCTTTAAGGGGTCTGGTAAAAATTTTAAGTGAGTAAAAGTAGGCCATTGATCAAAAGAATATTAATGTAATGTGAAGAGTCCATTTAATGAAATTAATGGAGAGAATTATCAAACTAATACACCACCCTCAAATCAATAACACAACTATGAAGTGTATGGGAATTATACTTACTCATACATTAACATGAGGGTTGATGATGATAATTATCATCAATAACCCCTCAAGATAAGAGATTAAGGTAAAGATCAAGCAACATTAAATGCCAAAGTGGGATATAAGAATAAAGTGGTGAATGATACAGTTATCATCCAATATAAAAATAAAAACTTATTAATTGATTCTAGATCTACCCACTATTTTATATATAATGAACTTAATAAGGGTATCACATGACCACCTTAACAATTTTATGTGAAATTATCAGAGAAAACTCTTAATATTATCAATTTCTCAACTGAAGTCTATATTTCCTCTAGTATAGATTTTTTTGGATTGTGATTTTAATAAATCATGTTTTTCTACCTCTTTTTTATTTTTATATTATTTTGGGTATGAATTAGTTATCATTATATAGATCCCATATTAACAGTCGAGCTATGTATGTCACAATTGATATCCCAATCAACCTATGATTTTCAATCAGTGTGAGAATGAATAAGAACATCCAATGGAAATTACTTCCTATATATATTTATTTATACATATTTAAGAGGGATATTTATCTCAAATGGATAGGGATAAACTCAATATTGATGATATTTATATTCTCCAGGATTATTCTACTGTATTTTTTGAAGATATTAATAGTCTTACTCAAAATCATGATGTTGAATTTTCTATAAAGATCACACCTTATACTACACCTATTTCAAATAATCTATATAGAATGGACCTGATTGACTTGTATGAATTGAAGAACAAACTCTAGGAGAATCATGATAAGGCATCCAATGATGACCAATCTTGCTAACTCTTAAGAGATAGTAATGATGATATTTATGGTGAATATCTTCTTAATCAAAATAGGAGGAAGGGTTGTAAAGGCAACAGGAAGGGTCAGAAGGATTATTCCTATTTTCCCCTTCCAATGGAGACTAGATCTGCAAAATGGTCAAAAGCCAAGGCAAGTGAAAATGATCCCAAGGTTTCATATTCCCTTGATTGGGTGATAGATGTAGTCATTGAGGTAGTTACTTTAAAATAAATCATTAATGGTCATCAGAAAGAGGAAGTACTGGGTACAATGAATAATCTGCAGTTGCTTATGGACTTTGGTGAAGAAATGTTATAAGACATTCTGATTTAAGGCCACACAGGAGGATGATGATAAAATTATGGGAATAACACTCAAAGTGGACAATAATAGCGACAAATGTACTTGGATTGACAAGAAAGACATCATTATAATAAGAGGATTCAACTAGGGGAAGATCAACAAATAGAAATACATGAAATCTTGGGATTATCTGGCAGATCATTTTGAAAACCTTCTAATTGATCCGGGCGCTCAGGTAGCTTTTACCCCTTGGAAATTGTTTATGGATAATGATTTGAGGCATTTTAAACTCTCCTTTGAAAATTATGTAGTCTCTTTTATTGCATGACCTGGGTATGCTATTCTGGTTCTTACTTTTTCCCCTAAAATTTTTTTATTAATAAAAAATTACTTTTCAGCCAGAAAGATGTTTCATTGCATCTTTCCATTGATTATAAAGAAGTTTAAAAATTTATTATTATGAAAAAGTATCCCCTACCCATTATTGATGATATATTTGATCAATTATATGGAGATAAATATTTTTATACTATTTATACATGATCTGGATATCATTAGATGAGGGTAAAAAGTAAGATATACCAACTCCAACCTTCACTACTACAAATATGGCTTATAATAGCACTAAAAACCGCCTTTAACAGCTCTAAAAAAGCACTGTTAATCTCAGCGAAGATAAAGGGGGGTCCCCTTTATTAGCGCTAAGCTAGCGCTGATAAAGGTAGTCTTTATCAGCTTTATTTGCAGCGCTAATAAATGTATAATATATCAGCGCTAAAAATAGCGCTGATAAACACTACCTTTATCAGTGCTATTTTGAGCGCTGATAAACACTACCTTTATCAACGCTCAAAATAGCGTTGATATATTATCTATTTATTAGTGCTTAACTAGCGCTGATAAAGGCCAAAGATCCTGTGCAAAACCAAAACCTGTACCGAACCTGCCCAACACCTGCACACATTACAACACCTGCACAGAGTACAAACAACACCTGCACACATCACAAACAACACCCACACACAAAGCATAGAAGAACAAAAATGATACATACATTTACTTGAAATCATTAATACAAAACAATACACTGATATATACATTTAAAACAATGTTTAATTTGGTTACAATTACATTTATCCAACAAACAGTTAAAAAACAATGATGTTCCATCCTTTTTTCATCCATCCGCTCTAAAAAATTATCATCCATGGCGGCGGTTTCCGAACAAATCATTCAAACAGAGGAAAAAGATTTCACCTACATAATAAAAAAAATATTATGTTAGTAATACAATAATGAAATAAATAATGGGGTTGCTAAATGGAATTATACTAGTGAGGCACAAAACATAAAATAACCAATTAACGAAGGGACACAATAAAAGAATATTGATTCATGAATGAGTTTTCAAAGATGGATTATCAAACTAAATTTGAAAAAATGAAGGAGAATTATGATAGTACCAACAACCAAACTCAAGTCCAAATGATTTTTTTTCTAATCACATTTATTTACCATTTCATGTTAGTATAAGTTTAAATTTCTATTCTATATTCCCCTTAATTATTTAGAAAATAAAAGAAACCCAAATTCATTATTTTTTCATAAAATAATAATAAAAAAATTATTTTAGGTGAATTATATTATGTAAATACACAAGCTAAGAATCTACTCAAGTGATATGACCTTGGTCAACCTCTTTTCTACATTAAGGAATTTTTTTCCATGACCTACGACAGGCGTGCATCATGGATTTTGATACTCTAAAACAAAAATAACATTTTTAATCCCTTGGAACATAGGAAAATGGATGGGATAAATCATGTATTCAAATTCCTCAATCATAGAATGGAGACTGACTGGAATAGAATGACCATTAGTAATGGTGGAAAACTAATTCCCTACCCAGTCAATGAATACTGATGGGAGTAGGATTTCTGTTACTACACTCATTTCAGAGATAACACATGGGGTTTAACATCCCACAAGGATAGAGGGTCATGATTTAATGTCTTACAGAGATGTAATGGGTGGATCAAAACACTTATAAAGGTGGACCAGGTAGGTACATCTATAGGAGGGAGCACCTGGAATGTTTACCTAATAGATGGATCAAAACGCCCAATGAGGTCTGACCCAAGTGTGGTGTATCCCATAAAGGTAAGGTTTCTCATTTTGAAGACTTATTTGGACGCCACTAAGGGAAAAACAGGAGGGAAAATAAGTGAAGGTGTACCCCAGTGAGGGGGTCACCATGGTTTACCATTGGTTGGGAGTTAACCTCATGGAGGCTTCCTACGTACCCTATTTAGAATACAAGGATAAAAACCAATATATTTAAAATAGGTATGGTGTGGGTATTATCCATGGTTAGATTCCCTTCACACTAGGAATACTCTTGGTTGGATGAGTATGGGTTTTGTGGGGCTTATGCATTGTCAGATTCCCAGGTTCTTCTAAGAGTAGCAATGGGATGAATGGGACATACGTGCTAAGATGAACCATGTGAATGGTGTGATCCTTGTAAAGAGGCATGGGGCACAAAAAACATGTGGAGCTATCTGTAAAAATTATTTATGGTGGCTATGGGGCTCATCAGAATCTCCATACCTTCCATACACACTGCACACCATCATGCCTTACTTCAATATTGAGTTGTTCAAAGATCAATAATATGAATCTGAGTATAACTGTCCACATGTAATGTATGGGTCTACCATGTAAGTTTTTTTCCTAATTCTATAAAATTCTAAAATAAAAATATCCTATAATGTGAATTATAGTTAAAAAAACACTAGAATAAGTTATGTTTAAGGTTGGATCCTTATAGTTGGTATCAAAGGATGGGTTAGACAACTTTTTAGATTATGATATTTTCTTAAGAGTTAGAGAAATCATCATGGGTTTATAACTTTAAGGTTGATTATAAGTTTAATTTATTAGAAAACCCTTTTGAGGATTTATGTTCTGAAAATTTAAGGTGATTAATAGTATTTTTGGAGACATTTATTTTTGAGGTAATTATGAGTTATTACTTTTTGGTATGTAAAATGAAAGGTATGAAATGACATTTGATGTTAAAACATGTTATGATTATTTTTGAGGATTATATCTCATTTTGGGAATGTTATAAGAATTATATAGTTTTAGAAAAAGGGCAACCCATAGTATGGATGACAACCCTTTGCATCCAATAAGGCTGTGAGAATAGAACCCACAACCGAAGCACGACAAGGGTGAATCACCTACCACTGCCCTATGTGAAGTACTGGTTAGTATGGATTTTTATTTTAATTAAAAGAGTTGATTGAATAAGAATAAATTGATTTCAGGAACTTATGTTTTATCAAATGGATATCCTTGGTATTGAAATCTGATTTGGGGATTAAGTGATAAATATTATTTTGAAGACGTTCAATATTTTGAGAACTTTATATGATTAAGATAAATAAAATACTATGATATTTTAATTTAGGAATATAGTTAGAATTATATTTTGAAAAAATATATGTTTATATTGTGGACTTATAGTGATTTAGGTTATTTATTGAGACAGTTAGCATATCTTGATGATTACTAGGGATATTACTTTTTGGTATGAGACTTTAAGAGTAATTGATGTTATCTGGAGATAAATATTAAAATTTATCTTGGAAGACTATGTGATCAAATTCTAGAAAATTTTGGGTTTCAATCTTAGTCAAGAAATTTTGGATTATTTTTAAGAGAAATTATTTGTTGAATGGTCAATGTTGAACTTTGGGTATTACTATTTCATTTTAGAGATTAAAAGTAGTCTTTCTTCTTATAAAGGATTACTATTTTGTGGAATTATCCTATCTTATGATAACCATTTTGGTTTAGGTTAATGTTTTATGATATGAGAAATAGATAGTTAATATTTTGTAGAATATTTGAGTCTCTAGAAGTTGATTCTAGTGTTTCAAGTGTAAAAAAAAATTCATCTTTAATTCTCATCATTTGGATAAAAAGACGATTTTGTGGTGGAAATTTATTAAGGGGTGAAACTATAATTTATAAGTAATTATATTTTCATATTTTATTAGTCTAGGTAAAAAAATAATTACTCAACTCTATGAAAAAGATCTTAAAACAAAAATGTTTTCTGTTTACTTTTCCAACTATGAAATCAAAGACCGTTTAACCCATCACAATTTATGGTTTTTTGATTTTTAAAATTATCCTTCCCATGTTTTCTATAACTCTCCATTAGAAAATGATAGCTAGTTTTTTTCTTCCATATCCATGTTTTTCTACATGTAACCCTAGTATGTATTATCTCAGATGACCTTCATACTTTTGTTTCTTTATTTTAAAGTGAAGGTCTTATTAATCCTTTTTCTGATGTGGGATTTCAACAAAAATGTTTTGAAAATTAAAAACCTCTAGTTTTCATTTCCAAGTTCAAATTGTGAGGATGAAATTTATTAAATGGTAGGGGGGAGAATGTAACATCCTGAGTTAAAAAAAAATACTATGATCAATAGCATACATAATACGCCGCATCAAGCTTAAACAAACAACTAAATATTATAATTTAAATGTTATCATTATAACCTAGGTGTTAGAATGGGAAGAATGAAAAATATTAACTGAATTACGAAAATATGATTTACGTGTGTATAAATAATTAATTCTTTAGTGACTATTAATTATAAATGAAAATATTTTTTAAAATAAAAGGAAATGTTTTTCTGAAAAACTATTTAAGTGTGAATAAGTATATTTATAAAATAATCAAATCACCCTTGTTGAGTTATATTAATAAAAAATATATGTAATATATTCAATCTATTGTTTATCATTTATTTTATGTGTTTTCTAGACATAATATATGAACAAATCCAATTTTACAGAGAAAAAGTATTTTTTTAAAAAGGCATTTTTGCCGCCTTTTGATGGAGAACCCATTTTAAATATAGTTTTTATCACTTTTATAAGTTATATTTAAAAAAATAAACTTATTATTTGTAAGAGGGACATCAAAATTTACTTTGGTTAAATTTTTGGTATTTTTTTGATAAGATTTATTTTTTAGTGAATAGTGAAAAATACTGCATTTTAATTCAAAAATACTTTTTCGTATAATTTATTTATATTGTTAGATTATCATTTTAATTGGTTTTAAATTATAATAACATTAAGTTTTAACAATTTAATCCAATTTATGTCATTTTAATGATTTTATATTGAAGTTAGATATAAAAATTTATTGAAATTTTGAAGGTCTCTTTTACCCACCATCTCGCCACATCTGCAGGATTAGTGTTAAACTTAATTTAACCACTTCTGTGAATTGAATTTTGGAAAATAGACATACATGGTTATAATCAGTATGAAAAATGTGATATAATAGAATCAACTTAATTTTTGGTGAATAGTAACTTTTGTATTTTATTTACCACGATTAAGGGTAAATTGGGCAATTAAAGGTAAAAATAATATTATGATATTATAAAATTACCCTAACACCTATCCTAATTTAATTGGATGAATGGGTTTTGACCTAAATTAACCTTAGGAAAAAATTAAAACCCTTTTAATCTACTTGGGTAAAAATATGACATTTATTATTTATTATTTAAAAATAAGTTAAAAATGTCATACTCATATTTTTAATAAGTAAATAATTTTTAATATAGGGTTATACAGAAGATAAATTTGATTATAAATAGTAATTTGAAATATAATATTTTTATCTACATCATGATAATTTATTTATAATTTTTATACATTAAATAATTAAATTTAATTGTGACATAATGATGATGTAGTAATAGATTTATTAAAGGAAGAATCAAATAAAGGATATTAATAATATTAAAATAAATATAATTTAAATATTTGATGCCATAAATGAATTTTATGGATGAATTTTACATATTACATATTAGTTAAAGTAGTTTTATTGAAGGAATCAAGTTGTTATGTTTTTAAAAAAAGTCAAGTAATGAATAGTGTCAAAATTGACATAATTCATATCTTAAAATATAAAATATTTAATTAAATGATATAAAATTTATAAAAATACAATATTAAGCTAAAAAGTTGATATAATTTTAAAAATTTCATTAATGACTCATTAATTTGTCATTTGGCATGTTATGATAATTATTTTAACCCTCAAAGTGTAAATTACTTGATAAAACGATAAGAGTTAAAAGGATGTTAAAACAAAAATATAGGGATTAAGAAATATTAAAAACTTGTCTAATTTTAATTTGATGATAGGTATTAGAAAAAAAATCATCATATATTCTAAATAAATCAGTTTTATACCATTTTTAAATTAAAATGAATTTATATTAATTTAATACTTTTAATAATTCCAAGAGTGGCCCTCCCCTATCCTATAAAAGGGCACCCATTCATCTCTATTCCTTACACTTAAAAAACCATTTTGTTCTGACAATATATATAAAAAACCCTTCCTTTAATACCTTCCCACATTCTCAAATCCTTATTTTAGGGATAACACCCTCCTTATATGTTTTAAGGTGTTAATAAAGGTGATTGTCTGAGGGAAAGGTAATGTTTTTATTTAAGTGTTTTTATTTTATTTCTTCTTCCACTTAATTAAAATATTATTCATCTATGATGAAATAATAACTCAAGTATAATCAATATAATTAGATGTTATTATGTTAATATCATCACTTAAATCCATCTTCACTTCCTTTAAATGGGAAAACAATTAATCGTTCATGCGTACGTGTGAACTATCACCTCCAAGAACCGATATAATTTTTTTTTCCATAGATGTCTATCAAGAATGGTTATAATGATGGAATTAATGTTAATATGTGATATTCATGAAATATTTATCATTATAATGGAATAATATATCAATTACGTTCTAACTTTCCATGCACATAAAAATGATATTGTCATTAATGCATACATGTGAACTACCACCTCCACAAAGCTATGTGATTCATTTTTAATCACCATATCACTTAGATAATATATATAAGTATATTTAAATGATTAATATGATATTAATTATATTATTATCATTATTTAAATATAAAATAATATTTACCTTCTTCCCATAATGATCGTTGAAAAATAAAACCGTTACTTATGCGTACGTACAACTTACCATCTCCATGATTGTAATGTTGTTAATTTTCATATCCATATTTAATGAATATATTTAAAGGTATAAATGATATATAAAAGTGATTTTCATGTCATTAATATTATTCTGGAGATGATGGACTTATTAACACATGGACTATTGATATCATACCAAGATCATTTTCGACTCAAGTACAGAATATCGACAAAACATCCAATATGAACTTAAATAAATATGTAATTTTTATAATATGGTAATAAGTGATATAAAAGGAATAATAAAAATAAAAAATGTTCTCAAAAAATTATAAATTAACCTAAATTTATTATTCAGGAAAATAAAGAATTTATGAGATGAGTGTGACTCAAGGTAAGGGACTTCGTCTCAATCTCCTTTTATTGGGGAATTTCATGATAATATGCACCTATATACTTTTATAAGGTGTATATACAACCACTACAACATTTAATATCCATTATCTATAATAATGTTATTTAATGTTTTTGTAAATGTATTAATTCATGGAGATTAAGATTTAAATGTTTAAAGTGGTATGAGACACCTTGAACATTTAAATATTTAATTATAAAATATTTTTCTTTATGATATTAATTTACAAATTTATAAATATGGATATAATAGAAATTTTAAAGGATTTTTTTATATTTTTAATTTAATTAATTTTTTTTTCAGAATTAATATTTTTATGTGTTTTATATGGAATATTTTGACCAATAGAATGTTCTTTTAAATTTATACAATGACAATGACTTCTCCGCCGCTGTAATCGTTATTTGATATTTATATTCATATATAAGCCTTAATATTTTTAAAGGGAAAATAAATCCCTTATTCTATTACTTTTTGGGTATTTTAGTATTGAAAATGGTTTTTAAAATGTATTAATTATTTCGATATCTTGAAATGATTTCTTGTGATTGCAAATGAAATTTTATGAGTGAAATATTGATGATTGCAATATTTTATTTGTTATGATTATGTAATGGTACTTGAGAATTATATGAAACAGGTGATCCCAATATAGCTTATAATAAGGGTTAATCCCCATTATAGCTCACTGGTGAGCCCAATATAGATTATACGAAGGGATGAGACCCATTTTAGCTCACAGGTGAGCCCATTATATCTTATACGAAGGATTAATCCCCATTATAGTTCATGGGTGAGATCGATATAGCTTATATGAAGGGTGATCCCCATTATAGATATCCAATACATTGGGTATGGAAGTCGGCCATATGGATATTCTATTTGTAAGAGTGATATGTATGGAAGTCGACCACATGGTCTTTCCATTTAAGTATGATCATGTCCCATGTTACCTTTATGTGTTATATATGATTTATATGGGTTTTATAGTAATCTTATGATTTAAAAAAAGGTAATATTTTTTTAAGGAAAGTATTTACTACTAATTAAAGGTGAGAAATATTACTTTATGATAAAGTATTCATGGTTTACATGTTTTCACAAGAATAACATTTTTTTTCTTTGCGTAACCCTTACTGAGATTTTTGTGCCCATCCCATGTTTTGAAATGTTTTTTATAGGTCTTAAGATCACTATGGACAATGAAGATGCCTTGATGAAATATTTCAAGATGTGTCTAACTTTTAAGAGTTTTTCCTAATTATATAAAACTCTAAACTAAAAATATACTCTAATGTGAATTATAGTTCAAAAAAACACTAGAATAAGTTATGTTTAAGGTCAGGTCCTTATAAACCTACTCAATGATATGCTACCAAATAAATATGTCAAACATCAATATTTTTTCACTCTTTAACCATAATTTATAAATGAACCATTATGAGGGAAAATTATGATTTTAAGGTATTATTGGTGTTTCAATTATTAATAAATATTTAACAAAGGTAAGTTATTCTAAAAAATGGAAATTTTATATATTTTATGGTAAGTCCCATACAAGAGCCTATTTTATGTTTTATAATAGTGGACCAATTTATGATCAATTTGATCATACATTTATTAAATTTATTCTTCAAAAACATCAATAGAAGTATGGTTTGAATATTGATTCATTTTTAGAAATAATACAACATAATGTTATTAGAATTTGGGAAATAGAAGGAAAATGTACACATTTGTAACACCAAATTATTTTATGATATATTTCTATTTAAATAAATTTAAAGTGTTTAATTACTTTCTTTATATGCAACACCAAGCTTAAATGAATTGTGATATACTATTGAAATATTATCATTAAATGTGAATGTTATATTATATCTATTGTATTTTTGGGTATTAATAAGATTATCAAAATTATAAAAATTAAGTATAATAGTTTTTCATAATGAAAAAGTATCGACTAATTCCTTGAAAATAAGTAATCAATTTTAAATGTTAAAAATAATATCCTTTTATGTTAATAGATTTGTTCTTAAAAGTATTTTATTTCTCTATATGTTATTTATCTTGATCATTAATGAAATATAATTTTTATTAAATATATTTATATTTAATTTTTAGAAATCAATAATCATCCATACATTGACTATAAATTGGATTAAAATGAAGATAAAATCATTTGAATGTAAAAAGAGATATTTTTCAGAAAACTATTTTTATTGCGTGCAATGTATTTTATCTTAATGAATTGAATTAATAAATATTTATGAAATATTTTATTTAAAGGTATAGATAATATATTTCATAAAATATATAAACATTCACCAAATTGTTTTTACAGGGAAAAGAATAATAATAAATTTAGTTCTATTCTTTAAAAAGCTTTATGTAAAAATAGTTTTTATTGGATTTTCTATGATGATTTTATAATTAATTTCCATACATTATAAAAATTGAATTTGGTAAAATTGTTTTCAAAATTGGAATATTTAAGTTAAAATTTAGTATTTTTTTTGAATTATGAATAGTAACCATTATAAAACGTTGCCACCATGGTATGAGTTAACATGATTCTTAGGGGGTTAAACATATACCTAAGGCATAAAATATCTATAGAAAATGCATAATTGTGATTTAATAAGTGGATTTACACAAAATAATATATTATATTTGAATTTGGGTTACCTTTTTTCCATATTCACTTGAATATCAATTTGTTATATTTCAATGTTTTAAGTATTTACAAGTTTTCCACTCACCTCGCTTATAAAAAGGAACCTCCTATCCAATCTTATCCACACCACATGATCCCTATTACTCAACCATTATATTAAAAAAACTCTCCCAACTTCTATATCAATTAATTTGAGTTTATTTTCCAAACGACACATCAAATAAGACTTAAGGTGCTTCTCAAAGGAAGATACCTGTAAAAAGGGGTATATGTTCTTACCAACCATTTTCAAGTTTATTTCTTTATAAAAATATTCTAAATGATAAATAAACATATTAAAATTATGGAATAAGTATCATTACTATATTAATATGTTTTTATGTTAATTTTATATCTATTTTCTGTCTTCTTACCATCTGTTGGAAACTGATAACGTCACTCGTGCGTACGTGTAGACCACCTCCTCCTTGAAGTGATGTGATTTTTTTTCATTTATACATAACAAGAATGGTCATAAAAAATGATTTAATTAATATATATTATATATATGATATAATTATTATTATGTAAATTTTAATTATTATTTACCTTTCTTTACTTCAATCCAACTAAAAGAGAAAACATCACTGTGCGTACTATAGACTGTTGTCTCCACGATGGGATGTAAGTATTTTTCATCACCACTTTATATGTATGTTTATAAAAGAGTATATAATGAATAAATATGATAATTATAAAAATTTTATGATTTTGGATATAATGAAACCATGACCAAGGTTCAAGGACCGAAACCATCAAACCAAAACATACATGGAAAACATACCAGTTTTACCCAGATATTCATTTTGATGAAGAATTTTTAATAAATTAGTAACCAGGAATTATAAAATAATTATATATAGTAATTTATGTATAAATATTATTGTTTAATATATTTATAATAAATATATATTTATTATGTAGGATTATTTAATGCGTACGAAGTAATATGGGATTTACGGTAAAGATTTATATTAAAATATCATTTCGTTCAGGATTATTTATTTTAAATTTAAAATGAGGGAAATAATAAGATAATTATCATTTAAACCACATAAATTTTATTCTAATATGTTTATTTTTTAATTTTCAATTATTAGTACCTTTTTCTCTTATTAGTATATAAAATGATTGGGAAAATATTTTTAAGAAAAACTGAATTTATTTCTTCATTTTGGTTTGGGAATAAATTTTTTCCATATCCTTATACATTAATTTTTTATGGATATTCTATCTATAATTTAAATATTTTCAAAATATTATTTTCTTTAACATTGAGTTTATTTACAAAATTCTAAAGGTAATGTTTTTAAAATTTTTTCTGAAAAATTATTTTATGACTTTTTACAAAAGTGTAAAAAGAATGTTCATTTTTAATGTGTACTGCATGAATAGATTTTACCACCACTATGAATATTATTTATTTTGAATACTTATTTATAATTTTCCATGGTTATTTTAAAATAAATATATTTTCTCAATACTCTGGGAATTTTTACTTAATATTTTTTCAAAAGAAACAGATATTTTTCTCAAGTTTTCAAAGAATGGATCAGATGTTCTTTTTAAAGTATTTTTAAAATTTGTCAACATCATTTAATGTTTCCTATTATTCACTGAGGCTATAATTTTATGATATAATAAAATTTTCTATACTACTTGTGATGATTATTTTCATATGATAATTTCATGAAACTGGTCTCTTTCTCATGTGGTAATTATGCTATTATGAGATAATGAATGCTGTAATGATACCACCCACTTCCTTTCTCTTGATGGCTTAAGATTATGTGATAGTGATTTTTTTGAAAAGCTCATTTATTTTCCACAATTTATTCTATGAGTATTTGATGAATGTTATTATGATCTTATGGTATAAATATGTATTTTTTCATTATGTGATGAATGGGCCAAAATTATATATCTCTCTAATGCATTGGGTAAATATTGATATCTCATGAGATAATATTGAATAGAATATAGAGTGAACCTAGTTCAGTAATGGAATATCTTCACAATGATATTCTTGTTTGTAATCTTTAAGTATGGAAATGATGGAATGGGGAGTAAATCCAATCAACTATGGGACTCTCTACACTACAATAGTCTTGGAAGTGATCCTTGACCAAGGAAATTATTTTCAATATATATCTATATACTAGAAACTTATGTCATATGATTATTATATGTTATCATGGATCATGATTAATTATTGATGATTCCACCCTCTTATGGATTATGAATTTTGTTATAAAGAATCCTTATGCCATGACTCATGATTAATGATATTGGATGTATTGGGTATGATTTTTTGGTTATGTTCATATTCTCATACCCTTACATGTATCTTATGCTTTCGTATGATAATTTATTAATATCTACTATGTTTTCCCTTACTACGTATCTGAGTACAAATTTCCTTATATTTAATTTTCCCTAAGATACAATTAAAGGTTTTAAATTGGGTATGACTAATAAGGGTACAATGTGAGAAGAATATTATGGGAGATATTGAATATAATTCATGTAATAATTTTTATGTATCTAGTCACTAAATATACTAAACCATTATGGTGCTTAGTTTTGTATTATTATGAGATGTATTGAATATTCATCTAAAATGATGTAATATTTATTCATGTATTTCTCAGGACACTATAGTGGAATCAACCCAGGGTTTATTTATTTTTACTATTTAGGATTAGAAAACATTGGTGAAAATCCAAGGTATAAAACTTAAGTGTTATGGGTTTATAATAAGGTGTCACAATTTATGTCATCTCATGATGGATTTTATTATTATATAACATATCACTCTGATTATTTTTCTTAAATACTTATGCTATACATTTTGTTTTTATTTAATAGCTATAACTAGGAGGAATTGTGTTAGAAAAAAATGTAAAGGATAATCCAATGACTATCCTCATGAGTAACCAAATATAAAGGTAGTTATAATGAAAAAAATTGTGGAAATTATTTCCCTACTATATAAAGTAATGAATAATAATTTGAATCATGTTTAACTTATAAATACATAGAGGATAATTCAAAATGACATTGGTTATTTTATGCGATAATTTCTACTATCCTTTTTCATGGATTATAGTCCACTATTTTTTATAAATGGATCAATGAAATAGAAAATTTATTTTCTATTCTCCTATTCTTGTATCATGAGAATTATTTTTCTTCATACTGTCAATTTGAAGGTGAAACTGATCAATAGTGGACTCTTATAAAAAAACAAAGAAAGAGGAAGAAATAAACTATATGGAATGTGAGGAGTTTGGAATATTTTTCTTAATAATCAATTTTATAGAATCTTCTTACTAAAATAAATAGGGGAATTCTAAAATTGAATTAGAAGGATGATGAATCCAACTGTACATATGAAGAAAACATTAAAAAACATGCAAGGTAAATTTTTTGTTTTATCATCAATCCATAAAAAATATTCATCCCTTCTTTTATGGCTTGGAACCAATCTTTAAAATGTAATTAGCCATAAGGGAATTTAGTAGCTATAAATAATTCATTCGATTCACTATCAAGGTAGAAATTGAGTGTAGATATTCCCGTCACACTCATGGTTTTGATAAGATGTGAAAGATGTAATTTTGATTATATTATATTAACAAAACCCTCAGATGAATTAAAATTAATATTTCTTCATTATAGAAGTGTGTAAGGAGGCATGAAGAAAATTTCTTTAAGGGTTCTGGTAAAAATTTTAAGTGAGTAAAAGTAGGCCATTGATAAAAAGAATATTAATGTAATGTGAAGAGGCCATTTAATGAAATTAATGGAGAGAATTATCAAACTAATACACCACCCTCAAATCAATAACACAACTATGAAGTGTATGGGAATTATACTTACTCATACATTAACATGAGGGTTGATGATGATAATTATCATCAATAACCCCTCAAGATAAGAGATTAAGGTAAAGATCAAGCAACATTAAATGCCAAAGTGGGATATAAGAATAAAGTGGTGAATGATACAGTTATCATTCAATATAAAAATAAAAACTTATTAATTGATTCTAGATCTACCCACTATTTTATATCTAATGAACTTAATAAGGGTATCACATGACCACCTTAACAATTTTATGTGAAATTATCTGAGAAAACTCTTAATATTTTCAATTTCTCAACTGAAGTCTATATTTCCTCTAGTATAGATTTTTTTGGATTGTGATTTTAATAAATCATGTTTTTCTACCTCTTTTTTATTTTTATATTATTTTGGGTATGAATTAGTTCTCATTATATAGATCCCATATTAACAGTCGAGCTATGTATGTCACAATTGATATCCCAATCAACCTATGATTTTCAATCAGTGTGAGAATGAATAAGAACATCCAATGGAAATTACTTCCTATATATATTTATTTATACATATTTAAGAGGGATATTTATCTCAAATGGATAGGGATAAACTCAATATTGATGATATTTCTATTCTCCAGGATTATTCTACTGTATTTTTTTAAGATATTCATAGTCTTACTCGAAATCATGATGTTGAATTTTCAATAAAGATCATACCTTGTGCTACACATATTTCAAATAATCTATATAGAATGGACCTGATTGACTTGTATGAATTGAAGAACAAACTCTAGGAGAATCATGATAAGGCATCCAGTGATGACCAATCTTGATAACTCTTAAGAGATAGTAATGATGATATTTATGGTGAATATATTCTTAATCAAAGGAGGAGGAAGGGTTGTAAAGGCAACAGGAAGGGTCAGAAGGATTATTCCTATTTTCTCCTTCCAATGGAGACTAGATCTGCAAAACGGTCAAAATCCAAGGCAAGTGAAAATGATCCCAAGGTTTCAGATTCCCTTGATTGGGTGATAGATGTAGTCATTGAGGTAGTTACTTTAAAATAAATCATTAATAGTCATCAGAAAGAGGAAGTACTGGGTACAACGAATAATCTATATTTTCTTATGGACTTTGGTGAAGAAATGTTATAAGACATTCTGATTTAAGGCTACACAGGAGGATGATGATAAAATTATGAAAATAACACTCAAAGTGGACAATAATAGCGTCAAATATACTTGGATTGACAAAAAAGACATCATTCTAATAAGAGGATTCAACTAGGGGAAGATCAACAAATAGAAATACATGAAATCTTCGGATTATCTGGCAGATCATTTTGAAAACCTTCTAAAGGATGATCCGGGCTCTCAAGTAGCTTTTACCCCTTGGAAATTGTTTATGGATAATGATTTGAGGCATTTTAAACTCTCCTTTGATAATTCTGTAGTCTCTTTTAGTGCATGACCTGGGTATGCTATTCTGGTTCTTACTTTTTCCCCTAAATGTTTTTTATTAATAAAAAATTACTTTTCAGCCAGAAAGACGTGTCATTGCATCTTTCCATTGATCATAAAGAAATTAAAAAATTCATTATTATGAAAAAGTATCCCCTACCCCTTATTGATGATATATTTGATCAATTATATGGAGATAAATATTTTTATACTATTTATACATGATATGCATATCATTAGATGAGGGTAAAAAGTAAGATATACCAAATCCAACCTTCACTATTACAAATATGGCTTATAATAGCACTAAAAACCGCCTTTAACAGCTCTAAAAAAGCGCTGTTAATCTCGGCGAAGATAAAGGGGGGTCCCCTTTATCAGCGCTAAGCAAGCGCTGATAAAGGTAGTCTTTATCAGCTCTATTTTCAGAGCTAATAAATGTATCATATATCAGCGCTAAAAATAGCACTGATAAACACTACCTTTATCAGTGCTATTTTGAGCGCTGATAAACACTACCTTTATCAACGCTCAAAATAGCTTTGATATATTATCCATTTATTAGTGCTTAACTAGCACTGATAAAGGCCAAAGATCCTGTGAAAAACCAAAACCTGTACAGAACCTGCCCAGCACCTGCACACATTACAACACCTGCACAGAGCACAAACAACACCTGCACACATCACAAACAACACCCACACACAAAGCATAGAAGAACAAAAATGATACATACATTTACTTGAAATCATTAATACAAAACAATACACTTCTATATACATTTCAAACAATGTTTAATTTGGTTACAATTACATTTATCCAACAAACAGTTAAAAAACAATGATGTTCCATCCTTTTTTCATCCATCCGCTCTAAAATATTGTCATCCATGGCGGCGGTTTCCGAACAAATCATTCGAACAGAGGAAAAAGATTTCACCTACATAATAAAACAAATATTATGTTAGTAATACAATAATGAAATAAAGAATGGGGTTGCTAAATGGAATTATACTAGTGAGGCACAAAACATAAAATAAACAATTAACGAAGAGACACAATAAAAGAATATTGATTCATGAATGAGTTTTCAAAGATGGATTATCAAACTAAATTTGAAAAAATGAAGGAGAATTATGATAGTACCAACAACCAACTCAAGTCCAAATGATTTTTTTTCTAATCACATTTATTTACCATTTCATGTTAGTATAAGTTTAAATTTCTATTCTATATTCCCCTTAATTATTTAGAAAATAAAAGAAACCAAAATTCATTATTTTTTCATAAAATAATAATAAAAAAATTATTTTAGGTGAATTATATTATGTAAATACACAAGCTGAGAATCTACTCAAGTGATATGACCTCGGTCAACCTCTTTTCTACATTAGGGAATTTTTTTCCATGACCTACGACAGGCGTGCATCATGGATTTTGATACTCTAAAACAAAAATAACATTTTTAATCCCTTGGAACATAGGAAAATGGATGGGATAAATCATGTCTTAAAATTCCTCAATCATAGAATGGAGACTGACTGGAATAGAATGACCATTAGTAATGATGGAAAACTAATTCCCTACCCAGTCAATGAATACTGATGGGAGTAGGATTTCTGTTACTACACTCATTTCAGAGATAACACATGGGGTTTAACATCCCACAAGGATAGAGGGTCATGATTTAATGTCTTACAGAGATGTAATGGGTGGATCAAAACACTTATAAAGGTGGACCAGGTAGGTACATCTATAGGAGGGAGCACCTGGAATGTTTACCTGATAGATGGATCAAAACGCCCAATGAGGTCTGACCCAAGTGTGGTGTATCCCATAAAGGTAAGGTTTCTCATTTTGAAGACTTATTTGGACGCCACTAAGGGAAAATCAGGAGGGAAAATAAGTGAAGGTGTACCCCAGTGATGGGGTCACCATGGTTTACCATTGGTTGGGAGTTAACCTCATGGAGGCTTCCTATATACCCTATTTAGAATAAAAGGATAAAAACCCATATATTTAAAAGAGGTATGGTGTGGGTATTATCCATGGTTATATTCCCTTCACACTAGGAATACTCTTGGTTGGATGAGTATGGGTTTTGTGGGGCTTATGCATTGTCATATTCCTAGGTTCTTCCAAGAGTAGCAATGGGATGAATGGGACACACGTGCTAAGATGGACCATGTGAATGGTGTGATCCTTGTAAAGAGGCATGAGGCACAAAAAACATGTGGAGCTATCTGTAAAAATTATTTATGGTGGCCATGGGGCTCATCAGAATCCCCATACCTTCCATACACACTGCACACCATCATGCCTTACTTCAATATTGAGTTGTTCAAAGATTAATAATATGAATCTGAGGATAGAAAAAACTGAGTAATAAATTAATATTTCAATACATCGGAGCATTCTAAATTCACCAAATAAGGTTGGAGGATAATCAATGATCATATATAGATGACATAAGTAGTAGGAATTCAACTTTATCCTATTTGTGTACAATCTTCCATCAGGTATGTTGCCCATTCGTTTCTAAACACATGTATATCATCTTCTGAATATGAGTTTTTGTGACAGTCATGGTAGTACTGAAAACATATAAATACACAAAGGATTAATAAATATTTTAAATTAACTCATAATTATTTTCGAAAATACCTCATCAGGGATGCTAGTTTGTTGATGAAATGCAATCTATTTCATAAATTTACAAACATAATAACCACAATCCTTTCCGTTTGTTTGTTTTGGACACTGTAGAAACATCGAAAACAATAAGTAATTTGTTTTGATATGTGTTTGGATAGTGCAATGTTATTATATATACCTAGATACTTTTCTAGTTGTAGATCTTGTAGGCTTGCTCATCCTTATGCCCTGGATTCATTCCATGCACTAGACGATATTGATGCACCGCCCTATCATAACAGAATCCTCATTAAAAGATAACATAAATTATATTACTAGATGTTTAGTTTTAAAATGTTGGATCTAGTGTATTACAAATTAACAAACGCCATCATGCATGGTCGGTTTGTTGGATATCCATGCATTGAATCCAGAAAATAAATCTTTGGAGTATCCAAATTGACTGCAATCAGCATCCAATGCTCCCTAAAAATACAGAAAGGAATAAGTAAAGAAAGAAATGAAAATATAGTTGATATGATTAAATTTTATAGTTTTAACCCTGCATCGTTGGTATTAAAAAGAGTCTATCATCCATAATTTTTTTTCAAACGATTTGAGCAGGGATGACATTATTGCATCCTCTTTATCAGAATCTATTTCGTCTTTTAAAGAGGTGGTGTGAGGACTAACGAGTCCAAATTTTTTTTCATGGGGAAATCCCTTCAATTGTTTTTCATATATATGTCTGCGACAAATATAAAATGTATTTAGTCATAATTATCAGAGTATATTAGCTTTTGTAAAATCAAATCATGAAAGCTTACCTCATGTATACATTTACAACTGAGGTGCCTAGCCATTCATACTTGAGGAGTTCATTTACATTTTCAGAACTAATGAAATCTGATGTTTCCTCTCCATACATATCTTTTTCGAAATCAACTGTGTGAGTATTGCCGTCTTTCAACTTTTTATCCACATGAGCCTGCAATGATATTAACTATGGATATAGAACGGGCGGGGTGAAGGTGCTCTCAGTAGACCATTTCAATCGGTTGGTTGATCCTTGAGATAGTTTTGAGCTGGTATTTCATTTCACCCCACAGTCTTTGTCATTATATAATAACATTCATCAGTTCAGAACTTTTTTCATTAAATGTTAAAGGTCCAGCTTAAAAAATAAATTGGAAATGGATACCTTTTGTCGACATGTTTTTTTACAAGAAATATCGTCCATGCGATGAATGTTCCAACAACTTGTTCAACTGTATGAATGTCATCATCATCATTTGGAATAGGTAGATCGACACTCAGCTCATTAGCTACGTTAATTGACACTCTAAGATGATATTTTGGAAGCTGTCTGTTGTGTAGCATGTCGTTTTGCATATTGAACACCGTAGCCCTCGCTACAAGGTGATAGGTGAGAGTTGATAAATATAAATCACAGTCATTTTCACCCTTTGGAATATTAGTACAGGAAAGGTATCAATGTATATGTAAATCACATTTCACAGAAATAATTATTAAAACATTGATTACCTTTTTAGGGGAATGGCTCGCCTCAAAGCTGGTGGGGGGTGGGGAGGGATCATCACGCACGGGTTGTTGTTGAGTTGTTTCTTCTCTTTGCCTCTCCCCCATAAAATTTTCTATCATCTCTATCTAGTATTATAATTATTCTTGAAAAATAGATAACTGTTCTTGTAGCTTTTCCATTTTTTCATTTTGATCCTCCGCTTGTTTTTGTTTTTGAAAATATGTTCGGGGTGTCACCCCAAAACCCGCACCTCTGACGCGGCCATACTTTTCTGGATGCTTCAAGGCTGCTGGAAGTATTTCTACATCTGGTGTTGTTTTTGTTGATTCTTTTGACCATGTCAGATAGAAAATATAGAAAAATAATTAGTTATTATAATATAATAGTGATTTAAAACAAATCAAATTTATATTATGTCATACTTACACATGTTTCCCACACTTTTTGTGCGTTTTCATCTATCAGTATCCCCTCTTTATTTACACGAGCCCCCTTCTATAGCACATGGCATGGGATGGATATGGCTTTCGATTTTGATTCATTAATCTTCATATAAACAGAGAAACATGGTTATGATGTTGTTTTATGTCACATACTAGTAGTAGGGTAGATTTAAAAGACATACCAATTTTTTCTCAAGTTCAGCGTACCCCATCCTTGCTTTACGGTAAGGGTACACTGGTTTTATTGCATGTTTTTTATTTTCAGTACTTAGTAGCTGTTTCATAAATAAAAAACTGTCAATCATAGTGATGAATACAAGAAAACTTCAAACAACGTATTACCCCCACACAATGTACTTGAAAAGTCTACTCCCCATAATGGTTGCTAAATGCATCCCACACTCCTTGGGATATCAAGTGTGCATAAAGAGGAGGTGGGTGTGGCTTGATTTTCCCTTCTGCATCTTTAAGATGATATTTCATTAAAATTGTGCAGAAACCTCTATGAATCCTTCCTACAACTCTTAATACATATTCCTTGTGCAAGGAATCTACTATAAATGCACTCTACAATGGATGATGAAGAGTAAGTCAATGTTTTGGTATTTTATTTTATTTTAATAAATTAAAAAAATGATATCATAATGTTATCGTAATCTCTTCCCACATTAGTGTCTTCAGCCCAGTGACAACATGGTGCCACGACTGTACATCAATCGAAATGCGTTTCTGAGTGACGATTCTAATGTAGCTACTAAAGATGGCTCTGTTGGGGTTAACATGTTGGCCTCGCTTATTCCATCCCACCTCAAATTTGATGCCTTTTGCTTTTTCCTTAAGTATTTTGGCTAACACTATCAAACTACGATGCTCTTGTTTTTTGGCGCTTTCAGGGTTTCATTTCATACCATTTCCTCAGAAGTAACATCAATATATTCCCCCGGAACGCTAACATAGGAAATGAGACAAGCAGCAACAGGTTGAGAAACCTGTTGTACCTCAGCACTGGGATCAGCAACAACAGTTTGAGAAACCTGTTGTTGCTCTGTAGTGGGACCACCAGCTGTTGGTTGAGAGACCTTTTGTGACTTGGGATTGGGCGCATCAGCAGGTGCAGAAGTCATTATCTACAAAAGTGGTTTAATATTTAATTTAGATTACATAAAAACAGCAGCGAACAGATAATAACATAACATAACACAATTTATGTTACAATAAAAAATAACCTGATTATTGTACTCTCTTTTTTTTCTTTAAAGGCTGAAGAGATTTGACTCCTCTATCGACTATGTAAATCCCTTCATTGTGGTCTCCTCTGATATACAAAACGCCGTCTACATTAGGACCACTGTGAAATGATTGTGAAGTTCCTATAAAAGGGTCAACCTCCATTGAACTTTAATCTGACCCTTCAGTTGTTTTTGTCGATAACATAACAATTGAAAAATTTTGGTTTGCAGGGTCTGGAACATAAAATACTTGTACTACCTATGATGCCATTATAAATGGTTCATCTTTCTACCCTTCCTTATTAAAATCAACTTTCATGAATCCTAATTCATCTATTTTAACAACACTCCTGTTATCAACCCACTTGCATTGAAAAATCGGTACTTTGGATTTCGTATAATCCAACTCCCATATTCTTTTGATGATGCCAAAGTATGACATATTCGCATAAATTGGATTTTTGTCCTTAGAACCGGAAACATGCATCGCCTCATCCACAAGTGTAACCCCACTATTCTGCATGGTACTATCTTCATCATGTTCATTAGTATAGAATGTATAACCATTAAATTCATAATAATTGTAAGATAATACATACAAACTTGCTCCTCTGGCTAGCCATCGAATTCGTTCTGAAATTGAGTCTGGATTTTCATCTAACTGCTTAAAAATATGGTCTCAAAACTATCCTATAAACTGTCGATTATGTGTATCTGATATCAAATTTTCAGCCCTAGAAGGATTCAAATGCCTAAGAATTTATTTGTGGGTTTGAACATATGGGTCAACGTCGAAACTGTTATGAAAAACGTAAAGGTGGGCCTACTCCCGATCTGTAATATTGATTGTGACAACCTCTCTTCCAGAAATTCCTTCACCCTCAAGCTGCTCAGTGTGACGAGATTTCGGTAGGCCAACTATTTCCACACCAAACAAGTATTTGGTACAAAATTGAACAGCTTTCTCAACAATATATTTCTCCGCAATACAACCCTCTGGCCGAATTCGGTTTTTGACATACCCTTTCAAAATCTTCATATATCGTTCAATGGGGAACATCCATCTATAATGTACAAGACCACATAGTTGAATATCTCTCACAAAATGAACCATCATATCGAAAAATGTCAGCGGGAAGAACATTTCCAATTCACATAATATGATGGCAATTTCTCTTTCCATAGTTGGAAATTTCTCCGGGTCTATAACTTTGCTGCATATAGCTTTGAAGAAGAAACAGAGCTTCGTTAATGTATGGAAGATATTCTTGGGCAAAATGCAACGTAAAGCTATAGGAATTAGATCTTGCATAAAAACATGGCAGTCATGTGATTTCAGACCCTTTAATTTTAAATCACCCATTGACACGATGTTCTTGATATTTGATGAATACCCCTCTCGAACCTTTACGTCATTGAATAAGTTGAAAAACTGATATCTCTCCTGCCTGGAAAGAGTGTAAGCTGCAGGAGGAAGAAATGTTCATTTTTCACCCTTCATTGGTGCCAACTCTTCTCGTATTCCCATCTCAACCATGTCCAATCTAGCCTTAATTCTATCCTTTGTTTTTCCAGGTGCATTTAGCAACGTGCCGATGACACTATCACATACATTTTTTTTTCAACATGCATAACATCAAGAAAATGTTTGACATATAGACAATTTCAGTATAGTAATTCAAAAAAAACTGATCTCTTTTTCCAACCAGTTTTTGTAAGGTTTTTCGAAAATGGTTTACCAAAAGTAGTGTCCAAATATTTTACTTTCTCAAATAATTGATCACCTGTTAGTGGAGACGGTGATGTACGTTCTTCTGAACTTCCTTCGAATGATGTATTCCATGATCGGTACTTATGTCATCGGGGTAGAAATCTGCGATGTCCTAGAAACACGTTTTTTGATGAATGTTTCAACCTAATTGACTGTGTACCTTGTTCGCAAATGGGAAACCCTTGAGTTCCTTTAATGATATATCCTGAAAAATTTCCATAAGCAGGAAAGTCATTTATCATCCTATATAACATGGATTTCAAAGTGAAATGTTCATTTTTGTAAGCATCATACAGCGTAACACCTGAATCCCACAATATTTTTAAATCCTCGATCAATGGGGCCAAATAAACATCAATATCATTACCCAGTTATTTTGGTCCTGATATAAGCATAGATAACATGATATATTTTCGTTTCATGCATAACCACGGTGGTAAGTTATAGTTTACCAACATAACCAGCCATGTATTGTGACTGCTGCTTTGAAAACCAAAAGGATTCACCCCATCTGTAGATAATTCCAAATGAAGGTTTCTCAGCTCGTTCCCAAATTCAAGATACTCGTGATCAATTCTCTTCCACTGAGGAGAGTCTATCAGGTGACGTAGTTTCCCATATTTAATTCTTGTATCTGCATGCCATGTCAATTGTCCTGCAGTCTCCTCACTTCCATATAGGCGTCTAAACCTAAGAATGATTAGAAATTACCATACAACTTTCATAGGACTAGAATCATCTTTCTTGTATCGGGAAGCACCACACTTTGGGAATTCTTTAAGTGATTTGTGGTCCTTGCGAAACAATATACAGTCATTCGGGAAAGCATGTATTCTTTAAGAGATCATACCCATCGACCGTAGCATTCATTTGGCATCGTATGTTCGGCTTGGGAGTTCATTATATTCTGGGAGTATGTCATTCACGAGAGCAAGTAGTTCCGTAAAACTGATGTCACTCCACCCGTTGCCGGATTTAAAATTATACAGCTTCAATATGGCTGACAATGATGTATATTTAGTGTAACCAGTATACAATGGCGTTTTTTCACAACTCTTTAACTTCTAAAACAACTTTGGAAAATCATGAAGTTCATCTTCAACTGTCCTTGTCATTTACTCAATACGATCTTCATCATCATTTACATCTGTAATCACACCCTCCATATGATCGTCTTCACTGTTCACACTTCTAATCACATCAGATGATCTATAAAATGTCATGTTCTCTGAGTCACTACCTACATTCATTTTTTCCCCATATTTATTTCAACATGTATAACTTCGATCTATTCCATGACATATCAAGTGTTCTTCCAACTCCTCTGGACTAATTTGTCTTGAATAAAAATAGCGTAAACACAGACAAAGGATTTGAGAAGGGTCACATGCATGATCTTCTACAAACTTGATAAACTCTTTCATGCCATCTTCATACTCTTTTGTCAACCGATTGGTATTCATCCATTCTTTATTCATATTAATTGTCTTTATGGGTTTGATCTCGAACTTGCCTAATATTATGTTTTAATTAATCGGGTAGCATTGTTTGGGTTTTATAAAAACAAATCATGGTAAAAATGCCTTTAAACACATGTGAAATCCATATACATGGTGTGTTTAGTAGGGTGGACATCGTGTATGTATAAGATACCTGATTTAATCTGAAATATATCAAATTTATTCCAAGTTAGTCTTATAAAGACTGAATGATACCTTTGAAAATACATGACATTTAGAACAACATGATCTAAATGCGTGTACTTTAGATACATATTGAGTCACCTCACCAGCTATGCATCACATTTTTGTGGAATACACGGTGTGTAGTCCTTACATGACCACTAGGGGTGTATAGTCTATACACATCAAGTCTCTATGGTATCTATACATGGTGTGAGTGAAGTAAAACCCATGTCATATGGTTCTAACATTATTTCATGGCATGTACATGGTTTCATGATGAAGTATATGTCTTGGAGATACATTTTGTGTGGCCTAGGTTCACATGACATGTAACATTTAAAATGAAACTTATTCCAAGTTTGAGCCAGAAGATTAGTCATGTGGTGTAAATTTTGGAGATAAATGTTGTGTGGCATTAAAATATATATCAAATCCATGTATGGTGAAGCATGTTCCATGTATTTTAAAGTGTCTCATAGAGCCCTCTAGAAGTGGTTTTCTAGGATTCAGTGGAATTGCACTAGTAACAAAGTGGTGCTTCCATTCAAATGGGTAAAGTTTGGATTGATATTTAATGGTGGAAGAACTACAACATGGAAAACAAATGGCATATCAATCATTCCAATAACCGCAACACCATACAAAAACACAATCATGATCACATTCTCAACACCATAAAAACCAAACAATCAAAATTTTAGATTTTACAAAGCATCCCTTATTCAATTTTGTTTGTTAATTAAGGGGTTATCACAGAAGTTTTATAATCCTGGGGTGTTCATTCATAAGTCAAGTATACGTAAATTACCAATTTATATATTCCAATGTTCAACAAGAACCAAGCAACATTCAATTCATTTAGTGCGCAAACAAGGAACACCAACGACCACAATTTTTAGTGGGACGTTTAGCCCATACATTTCACATTATAACCATCAATATCAAATAGTAATAACATGCGAACAAGAGGAAACCAATGAGTAACATGAGAAAACTCACTGCGAAGGTGTCGTTAAGCACACAACAGAGGTGCGTACGTGGCCGAGGAGAGACGCACATCAGAGGAGATTTCCAACTGAAAAGAAAACATAAAATAGGGGAAACCCATGAGAATAAAATAATCTAAAACCGACTACACCATTTAACACATCCCACAAACCCCAAAAGAAAATTCATGCAAATAAATTTAAATTTATTGATAGAAATCACTATCTGATCACTAATTTTTATCCAAACCATAGGTGCAAACAAATCCAAATAGGAATCATAAGGATCACATACCTAGAGAAAAGAAATCCAACCATAATAGTGATCAATCATAGAATAATGTGAACTAGATGGAACTCAGGATGGGGAGTAAGCCATCCTGTAATAACTCTAAGAAATTGGTGTGGTGAAAAAAGCCCAACATCCTATTAGTATTTGTGGTGAGATATGTTATACTCAACACCCGATGTAAGGGAGTGTCATTTTCCTATATTCTCAACAATTACCTTACCATCTTATGTTATCCTCTATAAAGGTGTATTTTAATTTTAACTAGAATGGGGAATTACCTCCCATCCATCAATTTAATTAGGACCATTTTTATAAGTAAGGCATTATTCACATTCATATTTATATTACAAAACATGAAGAAAAACATCTCATATGTCCCATTATCCATGTACAATTTCATTTAACGAAATGAAATACACAATTATCATTCTATATAACATGAAGTAGATGGTGTTCCCTTTCAACCCATTATATATCATTTCAATTAATTTAATTAATTCATTAAATTAAAATAAATCCATCATGTAAAATTCATTCCTCATGATTATTACACATTCAATTTTACCAAGAATGGAAAATTCACTAATAAAGCACAAAAGGGTCTTCAAAATGGGCCATAATCAACATAGAAATTTCCTACATGGTAAATTCCATTAAGAATCTAGTCCAAACACCTATAATGTGTCTTCAATTCCATTTATATACCCTTTTATCAAGGGAAACCTCATTTAAAAGCTTTGACATAAGATAAATAGGTGTTCAGGGCAATTAATAATTTGACATTAATGGGATAATTTTACTTGGAACAATCAAGGGGTGTCCATAAAAGAGTTAAAGAACATATAACCCATGAAACAAGATTCAATAGGTGTTTATTGAGGTTCAAGGATTAAATAAATAACTCAATAATATCAATAATCCATTGACTCTTGAAATAACACCTTAAATCAGGATTTCACACGTTAAATTCAAGCGGTAGAAAAAAAAATTACCTGAAAATGAGTAACAATAATGGTAGCGGTGACGATGGAGGTAGCACTGGAGTTGGCGGCGACGGAAAATGCAGCAGCGATGACAGAGGTAGAGGTGGCGGCGGCGGCAGAGGCGGTGGCGGTCGCGGCAGCGGGGGTGGAGGTGGCAGAGGGAGCGGGGGTCGCGGCAGCGGGGGCGGGGGCGGTGGTGGCGGCAGAGAAGGAGGAGGATGAGGAGGAGGAAGGAGGAGGACGAGGAGGACGAGGAGGAGGAGGATGAGGTCACGACGGCAAGGGGCCTGGTTCAACTTCTGTGAGAGCTTGACTGCGTGCGAGCGAGGATGGCCTGTTAGGGTTATTAAATAAAAATCGACAGAACCTTTATCAGCGATCGTTAAAAGCGCTGATAAAGGTATGTTTTATCAGTTCTAAAATAAAAGCGCTGATAAAACATTCATTTATCAGCGCTTTTTTAGTGCTGATAAAGAGATACCTTTATCAGCTCTAAAAAAAGTGCTGATAAATGTTACCTTTTATCAGCGCTAAAAAATGTACTGATAAAGGTGCACCCTTTATCAGTGCTTATTTTAGCGCTGATAAAGGCATACCCCTTTATCAGCACTTTATGTTTAGTGCTAATAAAGGGAAGTGCTTCCCTTGCCCTGTTTTGTGGTAGTGCTTCCATACAAGTCATGGACATTATGAATTTATAAAATTTCCATTTAGAATTACTAATTCCTTTGTTATCTTCAAGGATATAATGTATAGAATATTTAGAGATTACATTGATCCATTTTTGGTAGTGTTTATAGATGATATTATTATATATTCCAAGAGCAAGGAAGAGCATGAATATCATTTGTGGGTTCTTTTGAAAACCTTTATGATATTAAAGTTTTATGAAAAATTTAGAAACCTTGAATTCAATCTACATAATGTATCATTATTAGGTCTTGTAATCATAAGCTATGAGATATAGGTGTATCCTTAAAAGAATGAATTTATTGAGCAATGGATCATACCAAACATAGTGATTGAGATCCTTAGTTTTCTTTAGTTGTTTGGATACTATATATGATTTTTGAGAAATTTATCATGGCTATAAAATCCCCTAACTAAATTTATGTAGAAGGTATCTAGGTTAAATTGAAAAATTAATGTAAGGAAAATTTCATGGAGAAGAAAATAAGTTTAGTTAATGCACCTATACACACACTAACCTATTGTGGAAAAAGGTTTGTGATCTATATAGACACATAAAATAATGGGTTGGATGAATCCTCATGAAGAATGATATGGTGATAGTGTAACATACCTCCCCTCAATTATGGTGGTGTTTATTAATGATATAATGTTGAATTATAGGACAAAATTAGATCATGAGAAACATTTGGCTATAGTGTTGGGTATCTTGCAGTATCATAGTCTATATTCCAAGTTATCAAAGTGTGATTTTAGGATAAAATTGGTACATTTACTTGGCCACATCATTTATAAAATAGATATTTCTATGGATCTTGAAAAGATAGATACTGGTATGTTTTGGGAACCACAGAAGAATGTCTTTTTGATATGTAGTTTTTTTAGCTAAGTAGGATACTACAAACATTTTTTGTTGGAGTTGGTTCTCCATAACCAACTTCTATGTACTTTATGATAATCTGTATTCATTTTTTTGAAAACTAATAAACAAATTATCACATCATGATTGTTCTTCTATGTAACATAGTATGTGATAATGTCCTAAGAGTAGCTGTCACACTGAAAGTTCATAGCAGTTACCCACTATGATGAGAACCCATAAGTTCCATGAAAATATTCTTAAATATATGTTCTATATCCAGATGAAATCATTTAATGGAAAAAATGATACAAGCTATAAGGGGTATAGAATCATAGGATATTGAAGCACACCTTCTCACGCTATACTCCCTTGGTAATATTTAGTGTAGGATATTATGAGAATAAGACCCGCTAGTAGGAAATCCATATTTAGATGTATAATCAGATATTCTTATCCATGGACATGTGTATTGATCCTTATACTTTAAGATTATAATTAATGAGTATTATAAGTCATGTAATTTGATGTATTAATTAAAACCGCGATGAAATATGTTTCCGGTGAGGTAGGATACACTGGGTGCTTCATGAATAATATTTCATTAATGAATAATGAAAGAAATAATTTATCCCTTTTATTCTTTAATGGAAGTTGATATCTCGATCCCTTTGATGAAAATGATATATCCAAAATAAATCCATGGACATGGTGTTCTATAGGCAAGTTCAATTTTTAAAAAGTCAAAGAAAGATACATTGAGCACATAGGTTGATGACAACATCATGCAACTTCTTGATCAGAGATATCACAATAAAAGGATTATATTACATAGTAAACATCCATATGAGGTATTATGTCATTACAACATTAACTTATTTCTCTATGGGTTCTTTGGCATGGTGCTAGAATCTAACCTTGGAATTTAGGATACTTTGCCTAATGCCACTGAGAAAGAGGCCTATAGGGCTATACACTAAGTGTATCCAGAATCTCAGTTAAATAATAAATTATTATTTATTATTTAATGAGTTGAATTAATATTATTCCCACACATGGTTTAATAATTATTCATGTTTTCTTGATCACATATATTCCATCACTAGTTATTCAATAGAATATTATGTGAGAAGAATATTTAATAAATATTTATTTTTATTTAGTGAATATAATATTTATTTATTTATTAATGAATAATGTAGTGATATATATTTATTAAATAAAGAGTCATTATTTAAATACCAATAAACATTATCTAAGAATAACAGATCAAGTTTAATGGTTCAATGAGAAATAATATATATTGAATATTATTCAAATAAATAGTATTTAATTTAATTCACCCGTTTAGCGCATGTTAAGAAATAATAATTCTATTATTATTATATATATAGGGTTCTACATGGATTAAAGAAATAATAAGGGCACATGTGTAATTATTATTCTCTAACACTAGTGGTATATAAACCCAATTATATTATTTTCTTAAGAGATTCAATTCATTTGTGTTGTGCACAATGAGACCTGAAGAGAATCATCTCAAAGCCCTAGAGGGATCCTTCTCTAAGAACAATCTCATGAATAAGGAGAGATACTCCTTCACCACCACTCTCAAGTCTAGAGAGATTGAAGATAACCCTTACTTGAAGTGGTTCTTGGGGTGATCAAAGGTGAATTATTTAATCATTCAAATCTTCTATGCTAGGACGAGAAGATTACTATAGAAATGTTCAAAGGTTCCTAGAAAACATGTGGATAACTTCTGGAGGTAATATATTCTTGATTCCAAAAATTCAACGATGGTACGACATAGTGACATTGTTAGATCCATAAACAAACAAAGAATTTCTCATAAGGCAATTATTTAATTGATTAAATTAATTATAAATAATATGTGATGTTACTATGCTTTGGTTCTATCCTTTATCCATTTTCTATATTCTTTTATTCAATTCCATTGATCATGACATATATCGTCATGTAAATCTCAGATTAATCATCGATTATGAAAAAAGAAAAGTTGGGCATGACCCATTCGATGCTTCCAATGTGCCTGGAACCATGAAGTTGTATCAGAGTGGGGTCATATAATTATTTATAATTATTTAAATATCATTGAATGATTTATGAATTTATCATTATTTTTCAATTCTATTTTAATAATTCTTCAATCCGTATTGTGAGATCTTATTTTTTTTCCTCTTTTTATCCCACAAATATAATCAAATATATTAATTTTATGAATAAAATAAATTCAAAGATCTCATTCAGAGGTGTTGAGGACTCTTTCTGGACAACACAAGAGTACAAATTGTGTAAACCAGAGTTACACACCATATAATTGTGTTTAATGTACCTTGAATTAATTCATAATTAATTCAATACATGTGAATTTATTACACATGGTGAATTTAATTACACACCATGTGTTTTTTAGTCCAGACTGACGCACAATCATCTAGAGTACACACAGTGCAACTTCTGTACATGACGTGTAGTCCTTTAGTCATAGAAAGACCATGTATCTTCTTACACAGCCTACATGACTAGTGGTTATGTAACTTGGAGAACACACATCGTGTATCCTATGTAAACAGTGTGTAGTCCAATATTTTACATGGCAGGATACACACCAAGTCCCCAGGCATGTTCCATGGATAGATGGTGAGAAAAATACACACCATGTAAACTAGAATGTACATTCCATGTACTTTTAATAAATTATGAAGAATTGAAAATTCATTTGTTATACTATTCAAACCTTGTCAACATGTGTTCCTTGTGGTCATTAATTTGATAGTACACACCATGTGATGAGTTATATATATATAAATTTCTAATTAATTTATATGTAATGTTCAGATCTGCATATCCTGTATAATTCATATTACAGTTTTTACTATATGGAAATTAAATCATAACACACAATGTAAATACCACAAGTTCTTTTTGTTCATTAAGTTGATAGTACATGAAATAAAATTACATAAAAATTCATGTATTCCACATGGTGTAATAGTAAACATTATACAAATATAATACATGTTGGGTTGTTTGGATGAGAACTCACTATGTTTCCTCCAAGGTATATTTTTGTACCCAATTAATTTTAAATAAATTTATTTAATTTTTTTAAAATTATTATGGATGAGAATCTCAAGAAAATTTAGATGATAATTAAGATAAAATAATTGATTAATTAAATAAGAAAATTAATTGATTCGAGCACAATTTAGCTTAAATAAGAAGAATTAGAATTGAATGATTATTTTATTAAATGAATAATTTATTACATTCATTTGGATGATCATGATAATAGACCAAAAATTTATATGTGATTTATTTATTTTAATTTATTATTAAATTAAATTGGTAGCTTTAATTTATAACTCCTCTCATTATGTAAGGGCTTGTGTGTCCATGGTTTCTTTTATGTAAACCCCTTAACCAATCCTTTGGTTCCCCTCGCCTATGTGTGAGTAAAAACATATTTAATGGATGGAACTCCTAATCTAGTGGATGCAGTTCATGTTTAGAGTCGAGGAAAAACCAATCCAAGAGAGATACATAAGTGGACATGTGGAAAGATGCAACACAAACATAAAATGGTTTATGGTGTTTCTCCCTAGGTCTACAGTTAGTTTATCATCTTCTAGATAAACTAACCATTAGTAAAAGCTTGTGATCATACCAATTTATTATTTTACTTCTTTCAAGATTCATGATTATTTCATTATGGATGTTTTTTTATGATTACATGAATTAATGAATTAATAAGCATGTAAGATAGAGGTAAAATAAATTGATGTATGCATAAAATTTATCTAATACATGGTTAATCACTTAAGTAAATCTACTTAATATTTAAAGTCATGTAATAAAGATAATAATTATAAATTTATTCATAAAATATAAAATTCATCAATTATATATATCAAGTTGGTATAACCTTCCACTACTTTAGTTAAAATTGAACTATAGTTCAAAGTGCTTGACCATAAAAAATTGGGATGATTTAAATTATTAGAGAATTATAACTTGAAGTTTTGGATCGAATTAACTTAGTTTACATCAATGTTTGACTTCCAGATAGGACTTGGTGTATCTAAGAGCAAAGGTTGAGGAAATCCAATTTAAGGATTTAAGGTTTTGGGAGTCCACTCAATAGATCAAGGAACTATGAGTTAATGTAATTAGAATATAGAATTCCTACCTAAAACCCTTAAAGTTTCTTTACCGACAAAATTCAAGGTGAAAAGAAGGGGAATATGGATCATTTCCACTATAATTTCCAAGAAAAATTATATTATGAAGCCAATGTTTAGGGATATTGGGATTAAATAAAATATTGGGAGATTAATAAATATAATATTTATTTATTTGTCTAAATTTTATCAGATAAAGTACTAAAACTATGATCATCTTATTTATAGAAATTGTAATAAAAATGATTCCAAACATATCAATATAATCCATACTTTATAAGGATAACCTTATCACCAGTGAAAATTTACAAGAATGGAAAAGGTGTTTACACGTTATCCTGCACCATGAAAGAAAATTTTATGTGTTGGAAGAACCTATTCCTAATGTGCTTGGTAATGAAGCTAATGAGGAAGAATTATATCTCTATGAGAAAAATTTGAATGATTCTACATATTTTTAGTGTTTCATGCTATTATCCATGACCAATGTGATTCTAAAGAAACATGAGGACATGGATGCGTATTGCATGATGTCTCACCTTTAGGATCTCTATCAAGAGAAGGCAAGACAAGAGATATATGATATCTCCAATGATCTATTTATTACTAATCTTGGATATTTTGTATCAAATGGGATGCATTATTCATTCATATTGGATACATTGAATGCTTAGACATCTTAGGGATTAAATTCCCAGATGAGTTGTGCACAAATATCATACTTTTCTCACTACCCAAGTCCTTATCTAGTTTTATTGTTAATTATAAAATGAGAAATAATGAGAAGAGTCTTTTGTAAATTATTACTCTAATTTACCAAGTGTATAAGGATATGGGGAATGAAAAAACTATAGTCATTATAGTGAATAAGAAAAGGAAGAACAAGGTGAAAGGGCCCATGAATCATAACAATTATAAAGCTCCCAAGAATTTTACTTCCAATAAGAAGAAGATCCAAAGGTTGGGAAAGAAAAAATAATTAAGTATATTTTTAATGTGGTAAGAAAGGCCATTGGAAGAGGGACTACACCCAAAATCATGAGGAAGCTAAAGGTTCATTCGTTATCGAGTGAAATATTTCAATATTTACACATTGGGTATTAGATATAGCTTGTGGTGTCACATCTGTATCCAAATATAGAAACTAAGTAGATTCCAAAAGATCTAAAGAGGAGAGGTGGATTTGTGAGCTTTCAATGCTGTGATGCTGGTTTCTCTAGCCATTGGTGACTAACACCTTTCATTTCCAAATGAAATGATATTGGTTTTAAGAGATTTTTATTATGTACCAACTATTACCAAGAACATAATTTCTATAACATTCCTAGATATAGGTGGTTTTATTTTTAAGTTTGGAAATAAATGTTTCTTATTTTATAAATACAATATATTTTATGGTATGGTGCTTTTAAATAATGGTATTTATGTATTAAATTATGAAAACCAAGTATTGTCAATAGATAATGAATAATATTCACATGACTCATATAACACCCAATTATGAAATCAGTGTCTTGGTTATGTAAATGAGAATCATTTAACAAATCTCTATCAAGATTGTTATTTAGAATCTTTTGAGATAAAAATACTTGAATTATGTCATGATTGTTTACATGAAAAAATGGAGAAACTTACATTTGGTGAAAAATGTGAAATACCCATAAATATTTTAGGATTGGTACACACTGATGTGTGTGGAGCATTTACAGTAGAAGCTATAGGTGATTATTCTTAATTTATAATTGATTGATGAATTGTGTAGATATGACTATGTCTACTTGATGAGGTATAAGTATGATTCATTTAATAAATTCAAATAATTAAAGAATGAAGTAGAGAATAAACTTAGAAATAAGATAAAGAAGATTTTATAGGATTGATATAGTGAATATATTAACCAAGAGTTCATCAAATTTATATGGGATTTTGGGATTCTATCTCAACTCACTACACCTTACTCACTATAGTGGAATGATGTTAGTGAAAGGAGGAACTGTGCCTTATTAGACATGGAAAGGTTGATGATGAGTCATGAAGATATTCCATTATCATTTTGGGGATATTCATTACAAACTATGGTATACACACAAAACCGAGTACCAAGTAAAGTGGAAAAATAAATTCTATTCTAGTTATGGAGTGGAAAGAAACCTGTTTAATCACGTACACATGTATGGGGATGTGAGAAATTTGTTAATTCCATTTTAGGAAACAAACTAGTGCTCTAGGGTACAAAGTGTATTTTATAGGTTATCCCAAGGGATCAAAGAGATACTACCTATACAACCCCTCAAACAAGAAAGTGACTATTTCCAGAAAAGACATATTTCTTGAGAGGGATCACATATTCAAAAAGGATAGTGGGATAAAGATTAATTTCGATGAATTTGATGATCAAGATATACAAGAGTTGGTATAAGAATAGATTCCACAAGTCTCTGTGGAATAAGCAGTTCTCGAAACACATGTACTACATTGGATCACTAAAGAGGTCAGAGGACTAGAAAGATATGGTTTTATATTCACTAAATATGGTGACTCATTATTATTTGAAAATGATGAACCTATCTCCTAAAAATAGATAGTAAAGAGATCATAAGCTTCAAGATGATAAAAAGCCATAAATTCAGAAATGGATTCCATATATCAAAACTAAGTTTGGGTTTTGGTCGATGCACAAGTTGATGAAAATATCACAGGGTTCAAATGGATATTCAAGAGAAATTTGGACATGGAAGGTAAGGTAAATACCTATAAAGTAAGGATAGTGGCTAAAGGGTTTAAACAAAATCAAGGAATTGACTATGATGAATCCTTTTCACAAGTTTCCATGTTTAAATCCATTAGAATTATACTTGATATAGTAGCTTACCATGAATATGAAATTTGGTAGATGGATGTAAAAACTAGTTTCCTTAATGGGAACCTTTAGGAAGATTTATATATGACACAACCATAAGGGTTTGTGACACTAGGTGATGACAAAAATATTTAAAAGTTTTAAGGATCCATTTATTGATTGAAGCAAGAATCAAGGTCATGGAAAATTTGATTTGACGATGCTATAAAATAATTTGGTTTCATTATGAATGAATGTGATCCACATGTTTACAAGAGGTTTAGTGGGAATGCATTCATTATCCTAGCAGTATATGTTGATGACATATTACTTATTGGAAACAACACACCTATCTTATAGTCAATTAAGGACTTGTCAAACAAGTGTTTCTTTATGAAATAATTAGGTGAAGTACCCCATATTATAGGGATTAAGATCATTCATGATAGACCTAATAGGCTGTATAGACTAAGTCAAAGTATATACATTGACTAGATACTAAAGAGATTTAGTATGGAATAATCCAAGAGGGGATTGGTTCTAGTGTCACATGGTATACATCTTTTTAATAAATGTGTCCTTATACATAATAGGATAAAGAAATAATGAGTAAGATACAATACAATATGGTGATAGGATGAATCATGTATTCCATGTTCTGTACTAGAATTGATGTTTCCTATGCATTCAATATGGTAGGAATATATCAAGTAGATCTAGGAGAACAACATTGGTCTGCTATTAAGGCTATCCTCAAGTATCTAATAATAACTAAGGATATGTTACTAGTGTATGGAGGAGACAAGGAGTTAGTCATAATGGGTTATATAGATTCTAGTTTTCAAATAGATCAAAATGATCTGAAGTTGTATTCAAGATCTGTTTTCTATCTCAATGGAATATCTATGATCTAGAAGAGTTAAACGCAACCAGTTCTCACTAATTATATAGTGTAGTATGAGTACATAGTATCTTCTGATGTATCTAAGGAATCTATTTGGATAATAAATTTTTTCTTGGAGCTTTTTGTGGTACCTATAATTAAAGACCATATCACAATGTATTGTGATAATACTTAGTGGTGGATCTTTCAAAAGAGCCAAGGTCACACCAATAGAGAAAGAGCATAATCTGGAAGTATAAAATCTTGGGGTATTTTTCTCAGAGGGGTGAAGTTATAGTAATAATAGTTCCAATAGAAGAAAATAGGGAAGATATCTTAACTAAATGCTTATCTTAGAAGAATCATGAGTATTATGTGAGAGCTAGCAGACTGAAGGTTGTTAGCAGTTTCCTATAGTTTAAGTGGGAGTATGTTGGAATTGGTTCCCTAGAACCAACTTATGTGTACTTTATAATAACTTGTATCCATTGTTTTAAATATTAATAAAATACTTATCAAATCATGATTGTTCTTCCGTATAACATAGCATGTGATATTGTTTTAAGAGTGACTGTTTCACTGAAAGGTCCTAGCAGTTCCCCACTATGATGAGATCCCAAAAGTACCATGATAGTATTATTAAATATATTTTCTTTAGATTAATGAAATAATTTGAGGGAAAAAATTATATAGGATATCAGGAGTGGATACTCAGATGAATTTGAGGAACCTTCTCATGGTGTACATCCTTAGTAATATCTAGTGTAGGATATTATGTGACAAGATCTGCCAATAATAAATCCACATTTATATGTGTCATTGGATGTTCCTATCTGCTGACGTCTGTATTGATCCTTATACTTTAATATTATTATTAATGAGTATTATAAGTTTCATACTTTGATATATTGATGGAAACCCTAACTTCATATGTTCTCGGTGAGGTGGGATATATTGGGTGCATCACGAATAATATTTCATTAATGAATAATGCAAGAAATAACTTATCTCTTATGTTCTTTAACATAAATTTATATCTCAGGACCTTTTATGGAAATTATATTGAATAAATAAACCCATGGCCATGGTGTTCTATAGGCAAGTTCTATTTCTAAAAAGTTAAAGAAAGAGACATCAAATACATAGGCTGATGGCACCATAATGAAACATGCTTTATTAGAGATATCATGATAAAAGGATTATATTATACAGTAAGAATTTGTATGAACTATTATGTCATTGTAATAATAACTTATTTCTATATGGGTGCCTTGGAATGTTTCTAGATGTTAATATTATACTTTAGGCTACATTGCCTAATGCCACTGAGAAATAGGCCTAGAGGGTCACACACTAAGTGTATCCATAATCTCAATTAAATAATATAATATTATTTATTATTTAACAAGTTGAATAAATATTATTCCCACATGTTTTTTAATAAATATTCATATTTTCTTGATCAAATATATTCTATCATTATTTATTTGAGATAATATTATGTGAGTAGAATATTTAAAAAATTTTATTTTCTATTTAATGAATATAATATTTACTTATTTATTGGAGAATAATGCAGTGATATTTATTTATTAAATAAATAGTCATTATTCAAGGCCCGATAAATATTATGGAGGGATGGAAGACCAAGTTTAATGGTCCAGTGAGAAATAATATATATTAAATATTATTTGAATAAATAATATTTAATTTAATTTGTGAGTTTAGTGCATGCAAGGAAATAATAAATATGACAACCCTTCTTTTATTACAAACTTAAACATGATTTATTACATAAAACTTCACTTGATACAACAGAGAAGATAGAGAGGTTTAGTGTATTTGGGGCTTAGGATCATTACATAAAAACTTGAAACATGAAATACAACATCTTTATTGAAAACTTTCTTTACATGACCACTACATTCCTTCGTACTTAGCATTGCATGGGATAACCTAAGGACATGCATAAGAAAAGGGTGAGATATAAAGCCCATTAAGGGGATACACATGGAATAACATGAGGAGTACAATACATGTTAGACATTAGGCATATCAATATAGCACAAGAGAAACATGAACATAAAGTCATGATAAAGCATGATAATCATAACATGGAAATGTGGCAACAACACTTAACATGGAATTAGCATCATCCAAAGCTCATTGCACATAGATCATGAGTAAATCCTCATTGCACATGAAGCACGAGTAAAAACTCATTGTACTTGAATTATCATGATTCAACACTCATTGCACATGACGTATCATGATACTATACTTTACCCAATGCATTTAAGCGCTATAAGGGCGCACCCTTCTTAAACATTTCATTTCATGCATAAGTGTGCCACATGGATCATAAAACATGAATTCATAAAACATAATAATTTATTCCATGATAAAGGAATGTGGAATTGATAAATTAAACCTTATAATCAATAATTAAATGTGCATAAAGGTGAATACCCTTGATAGAGAAATGGGCATGGTATTCACTACACAATGACATTGGCTTAGAAAATCGGTGCAATTTCGGCAGCGTAACATCGTGACATAAGAATTCATAAAAAAGGTTAATGAGATAGAAAGGGGTGTCTCATCATATGGACATTAAGGGGTTCATATAGATACATGTCCGAACAATTGTAATGGAATTTAGGTTTATGATACAAAAGTATTGCTTGAATGTAAATGAGGAGAGAGAAGTACCTTTTATAATTTTGGCATAGTAACGGGTGTACATGGGAGGAATTTAATGAGAGAGAAAGGGGTCTCCCATCATTCAAAAATAAAGAGGGCAGTATGAGGGAGGTTAAAAACCATACCCCAACATTAATAATTGAAATTAAAAGGGCAAAACAACATAAATAAAATTGGACAAAATTGAGAAAGGAAGAAAAAACCCTTACTTGGAAGTGTGCTTCCAAAGGATAGAGAGAGGCTTGTGAGAGGCTTCTTGGGATCTTGGGGCACCTTGGGAGGATTCTAGAGAGAGTAGGGTGGAGGTTGGATGAACTCCAAAGGCTTTGAGTGAGGAGGAAGTTGGATCTTGGGTGGGTTTATATAGGAAAGGTGAGGGAATTATTTATTATTTAGGTTTGGGACCCCTTATATTAAATTAATCCAAACCACAAACCATCCCATGGTTTTTGCCCATGGTTTTTTGAAAATGGAAGAGGAAAAAATATTTTATAAGGACAAAGTCCGAAATTCTTGAAATAATAGGGTTGCTTATGTGGAGGTGAGTCACACTCCCATGGAAAACAATTTAAAAAGACAAGGTGTTTAATAAGTCTTGAGGGTTCCATTAATTCTTTGAAAAGTAAGTAAAACAAACCCAAAATCACATTATTTTAATGGTAAAACATATATTGGCCGAACATAAAGATTATAGTATTTTATTACATCACTATTGGGTCATTATGATGTCATAAAACACATTTTATATTTAAACGGTATTTAATTTTTACCCAAAAATTTGACTGTCTCAGAAAATTATGAAAAATTAACCATTGGATAATTTCGACATCCTAATTCTAGAAATAACATTTATTTTATATAAATAATTTTCTAAATATTTTAATTTTCACTTTTAAAATAAAAACCGACATTTATCGAAAATTCACGGGTTTTGACCGAAATGGCTTTCAAACCTTAATAAAAATTATAATTACATTCATAAAATTATAAGATCATTTATATTTAATAAAAATTAATTTAATAATAATATTTTATTAAAATATTATTTAATTCAAAAATCCATTAATTTAATAAAATAGATTTCTAAATTAAATAATAACTAAAAACACTATTTGTACTTTAAAAACTATTTACAATGTATCAATAATGATAAGAAAGTATATTCATTATTATATACAAAAATAATGTACATGAACATAGTAATATCTATTTGTTACATAACCCCTTAAAACAGCCGCATAAGACCTAAGGGTAAGGTGTGTGATGGTGACAGACTCTTGGGGTGGCTCGGATAACATCGCTCGAGTGGTAATTTCTATCAACTTCCACTTCTCCCGTAGATGGTCCCGTTCGAGCTTGACATGATGAAGCTCATCTTGGGCTTGGTAAAGAGTGAAGCCCAAGGATGCCACCTCTTTTCCGAGATCCGACAAATGGGCTTCGTATGGGGAAATTCTACTGGATGAGGCCATCGCTTCCTTTGTCTGAGTAAATTTGGATTTTTTAAAGCCCTATATTTATACTAATCATCTGATCACTGTTCAACAGCTATAAAATCAATGGTCACAATTCTTAACATAAAACCAAAGAAGTTTTCATTTTATATAAACATAAAGATAAATTTAATTAGATCAAGAAGGATTTCCATTAATGAAACTTTTGGTCGTTATAATAATAATAATATTATTATAGACATGTGGTTTCATAGGTATTGAATAAATAATAAGATCACATGTGCAATTGTTATTTTCTAACCCTATCATTATATAAACTGAATTATATTATTATCTTATGAGATCCAATTCATTTGTGTTGTGCCCAACAAGATCTAAAGATAATCCTCTCAAACCCCTAGAGAGATACCTCTCTAAGAATGATCTCAAGAATAGAGAGTAATATTCCTCCACAACTACTCTAAATTATAGAGATATTGAATAGAATCCTTCCTTGAAGAAGTTCTTTGGGAGATCAAAGGCGAATGATGCAAGCATTAGGATCTTCCGCATTAGCACCTATAGATTACTACTACGGAATTTGGAGCTTCTCGAAACACATGTGGATCACCAATGGAGGGAATCCATTATTGATTCATACAATAAAACAATGGTATGATGTATCAATGTTTTCATATCCATCAATGAAGAAAGAATTTATTTCAAGGTAATTATTTAATTACATAAATTATTTATCAATAATATGTGACAATCTTTCACTTTGGTTTCAGTGTTTATCCATTATCTATATTATTTGATTCAATTTCTTTGATCATGGAATTTATCATTATGTAAATCTCAGATTAATCATTGATAATGATAAAAATAAAAGTTTGGAATAATCCATCCGATGCTTTCTCTATGCCTGAAAACATCATTTTTTAAATAATTTTTCATGCTTAGCATCACAAATGATAACTTTGGTGAGGAAAGGTGTTATTTTACAATGGAACGAGGAATATTATAAACAATTTAATGAAATTAATGTTATAATTACATAATCTCTTATCATCATGTTTCCAAAGTCTGGATTGGGCGATATAGTCTATTATGATGCATCAAGATTTGGGTTGGGATGCGTTCTCATGATAGAACACCATGTTGTTGCTTATAGTTCACAAAAGTTATGATTTCATGATAATAAATACACAAAACAAAATTTATAATTGAATATTATAGTCCATGTTTCAAAGAAATATAATCATTACCTATTTGGTGAGGAATTCAAGGTGTTTACGGATCATAAGAGTTTGAAACACATTTTCCCATAAAGAGATTTAAATATAAGGAAACATCGATGGATGAAATATCAGTAGATGTTTGAGTTTGAATTGATGTATACACCAGGTAAAGGGAACTCTATATTAGATTCATTGAGAAGAAAATCATTTGTTTAGTTTGATAGAGTCTTTAGACTAGTGGAAAATAATGCCATTCATAATGGATATAAATCTAGATTGATCAAACCAAGGTGATGTTGCAGTTTTATTTCCAGTTTCATTTGCTTCTAATTTGGTTAATAAGGTTATAGTTTCTCATAAATCTAGCCCTAAATGTGTTTCTATGAGTTTAAAACTCAATGGTGGTGAGACCATTAAGGGTTGGAAGTTGGATGAGAGTTTAGAGTAAGGGTTTAGTGATCGGAATGTTATACCTTTGTCTTATTAGAAAAAAATTCTTAGTGCCTAAAACCATTTGATATGGGTTTTTCTCCCTGGGATTTAGAATATGTATAAATATTTGAATTCACAATTTTTGTGGGATGGCATAAAAAGTGCTATAGAAAATTATGTCTCGAGATGCACCAACTATCAGTAGGTAAAGGTGGAGCATCAACGAACAATATGTATGCTATAGTATTTACCAATTTATTTATATAAATGAGAGCATATATCCATGAATTTTGTAATAGGTCTACCAAGTAAGATTAAGAAACATGATGCCTCATGGGTGATAGTGTATCGAGTCATAAAGTTGACTCACTTCATTCTGATTCATGAAATTAATATGGTTGAAGATATACCCAAACTTGAAATTTGGGAAATTGTAAAGATGTAGAACATTTCTGTCTTGATTATATCAGAAAAATACCCCATGTTTACACATCATTTTTTGTAAATACTTACTAAAATCCCTTGGAACACAGTTGAATATGATTATGGATTATTATCCTCAAATGGAAGGACAGTCTAAACAAAAAATCCAAATATTGGAGGAAATTATTAGGTATTTTGTGATAGATTTTAGTGTCTCATAAGAAGATAATATACCCTTAGTAGATTTATCATACGATAACAGTTATCAAGCCTCAGTATATATGGCTCTTATTGAAGCATTGTATGAGAATCCTTGTCGTTCTCCAAATTTTTGTGTGAAAATCGATGAGACTTCACTAATTAGACCCATCCATGTAAATAGACAATAAAAAAGATTCATTAGAACATAAAGAGGATATATATGGCTTAGAGTATTCAAAAATCGTTTTCAGATCATTATTGGTGATTGTTTTCATTTTAGGTGAGTGATAATGTGTTTTTTAGAATCACTTCAATGCTTGGGAATCATTATTTTGGTAAAAATGGAAAGTTTTCTTCTCAATACATATACCATTTTGAGATACTTCAATGAGTGGGTGAGGTGGAATACCGGTTGGATTTTCCACCAAGGTTCAGTTCAATGCATAATTTTTTTCATGTATCTCACTTGATAAAGTAAAATCTTGATCCTAACCATGTGATTTGATGGGATCACATTGAAATAGAGTTGGATTATATATTTATTAATCTTCCAATAAAGATTGAGGATAGTCAAGTGATGATATTTCATGGGAAAAGAATCAATCTAGTGTGGGTTTTATGGAAATATGGTCTGATTCTAGAAGAAATATGGGGTTGTGGGATGGAAATGTTAGAGTAGTGGCCCAAAATATTCTTGGATAATGAGGGGTTTATACTTTTTGGGGGTGGAAAGGCCAATGTTGTGGAGAATATAGAACCCTCAGTTTTAGGTACATGACACTTTTTTAATTTATTTTGAGTTTATATAATGTTTTGGTCAATTTTTGGGATGTTCCTAGGGGTTTCGACAAATATTAAATGATTTTATGTAGGTGAATATTTTGTGCATGGTTAGTAGAAACCATGCAACATATCCAGAAATCCTTGAAAGGGAAGATAGTAGGAAATGGGTAGGCACACTGTTGGTGCATGATTTGACCAAATCGTGTGAGTGACTAGGGGAATTTGTGCTTCTAGAAACATAGGGAAATGCATGGTTGGCGCATGGTTTCTATAACTGTGCAAGCCAACTGTGCGAGGTGAGGCCTTAAGATAGTAACACTGTATGGTTAACACATGGTTTTCAAAAATGTTTGGGCAAACCATGTGGCATATAGTTGGACCTCCATAAATTTTGGATCTAATATAAATTAATCATTTTGAACATCGTTTTCCCCTAATCCTCCCATAACCCAAATTCCTTTTTCTCCCCAGGATTTATAGACAACCCCTTTGATCTAAGAACGGTTCTTAGGAAAGGAAAAGTGTGTTAGAGGCCTAAATTTATGAGTAAGTTCCGGTTCTTCATCGTTATTCTTAGATCAAAGGTTCTTATATCTATAAAAACTATATATCTAGTCCATTATGGATAGATCTATGTGTTATGGATAGTTTTATAATGAAATCTTGTTGTACATATTAAAGGTAACATGGGATGTGATCATATATTTATGTTTTATAACATTGTTCTTCATTTTCATAAACATTTTTGATGTTGGTGGCTTCTCTCTTGAATCTATTTGATTTAGAAAATGAAGGTTTAGTTTTAATTTAATGATTTGATTTAAATGGTGGGGGAATCCTTCTATGATTTTTTGGGAAAATACTATTTTTTTATGTCTTGGAATTTATTACTAGCCTTTGGTGTATTGGGGATGTCACCTAAGGCTTACTAGAACCACAAACTCTTCTCAAGATAATGAAGAGGGTAAGTGTTTCTACTAGGCCTTAGGTGACATCCCCAAGAAACCAATGGCCAAAAATAAATGGAAAGGGCCTCAATAAAAGTTTATGGATGATTTTAACTTTTATAGATAAAAAAATCCAAACTATATAAACAAAAACATAAAAAACTATATATAATGCATGCCTATAAAATGAAACTCAAAACATAACCAAACCAATAAACCATATTAGAGTATGAGTGAAAAACAAAATACACAAAACTCAAAACTCCCATGTGAAATCAACTAGAAACACATCACCCACTCCAAGTTCCAAATCTACATGACATGAACATGGTATCAAGAAGAATCACTAATGAACTGAGATACATTTCCTTTACCCATTTCTTGATATTAAACATATGAAAACACACAACAGTTCCCCAGAAAGGGGTGAGTCTAAACTCAATAGGATTTTACCAATGACTTACCAACTCACTCCAATAGGATAAAAATCATTATAAAAATTATATAAAATAGTTTAAAATCTTTTTAAAATAGTTTATATCAAAACAATAAACCAGTTCCATGAAAAAAAACTAGTAACAAGTTCCAAAACTATATCACATTCATTTAGCATATTCAGTCCCATGTCTACTCAGACAACCAAAAACACACACTCAAGATTATTTTTAAAATTGATGGTGTAAATTCACATATATAATCTATCCCAACTTTTATGGAGGTACTTCATGACTATAATCTTTCCCACTTAACAAACAAAAAAATGGTTATGCAAAAATCATACCAAGACATTCCACTTTGAAAAAAATTATTTCTTTAAATAATTTCATCAAAAAATTTACTTGAATCCAAAACCAAAGAAAATTTTAAAACTATCCTTTTAAAATTATAACCAAAGAGTCTTATAAAACCAAATCAAATTTTTACGGTTTCCAATCAATAAAATGAATCCGAATTTTCTAATAAAAATAACACAAGGATTATAAGAATTCAAGTTTTCACTTAGGTATAGATCCATTAAATTTTGGCATAATTATTTATTTTGAACATAATATGGATACCTAATGAGTCAGAGAAGGTATCTGGGGTGTCTGGGGCTCATTTGGGGTCCAAAAACCAACTTTTTGGGAAAATGGTCCTGTTGCACAGTTAGAGTAAACCATATAGGGAGGATGAACTGTTAGTCTAAACCGTGAAGGTGACATGATTTTTCAGATAGCGCCTTACCGCATGATTGGTGCATAGTTTCCATAACCATGCAACCTAACCATGTGGTACACCCCTTTTTTCAGGTACCCATTCTTGGTTTGTGCATGGTTTGACAAACCATATGGACAAACCATGCACATGCTAAATTTTGTGTAATTTTACATTTTTTCCCTTAATGATCTAATGAATCTGCTCATTCTTCCCTAATCTCATACCTCATGGGATTAACCTCCATTTTTCTCATTTTGGAGATTTTTGAAGTCCTAACATTAGGATCAAGATATCCCCTTCATCCATGATATGTTCGAGCTTCCATTTGTCATGTTAGACGTGCAGTGGTAAGTACTCGAGTCCTTTTTAGCTGTTCTTCATCTCTCTTGATCTTGACCTAATTATTGAGGTGTAAGAATTTTTACTATTTTCTCATATATACTATGTTCCAAGATGAATTAAAGGCTAATACTAGACCTGGATAGTTATAAAATCCTAAGGTGGGTGGTCTACAACTCATCCCTTAAGTTTGTTGATTTTGGAATTGGTGTGTGGGGCCTACCGATTTTATTGGGTGCCATTTGTTGAATTTATACGTCATGATTATAATAATTAGAACTATATGGTTATGATATTTCCAAATATGTGATTATTTTTTAGTGGTTATTCCCAAAACTCCAACCATCCCATGTAGTATGTTTTTCTACAATTGACGTTTTATTTTTTTGACATGTTTGAGTCGCCATTCGGGTGTTCCTTGGATTGAACTTTCTAAGGGTAATATTTTCTATATTAAGTGGATTTTTTTAAATTGTGAATTTAATAATGAAAATTACCATTTATTATCACCACTTAACCCACCTAAGGTAATTGTTTCAAATTTATAATTAAATGTGAAATAGAAATGGGAAAGTATACTAAGTATATGACTTGTCCTTTTTAAATGTAATTGAATAATAGGTTTCACGTCCATAACACCCCTTACCATGTTAATGGAAGGTATAGAAGTGAACCTTGATTTTTGAAAATTCCTTAAATGGATTAAATGAATGGTTTCATGCTACTTGGCCTTATCAAACTAATGGAAGGCAAGGATTGAACCAAATAGATTTATTGATTAATTATGACCTGATTAAATGGTATCATGATCAATTAGCCTTATCTCACTAATTAAAGGTAATGGATTGAACCTTATGAATTATATATGACTTCATTATCAAAATAGAAGTATCTTGACTCAAGGTCACCTTGGATTCCTGAGGGAATGCCTTGAGCACTCGAGGACCCCATTCTGAATTCAAGGATACAACTTTATTAGGTTGAGATCCACCTAGAACCTGATTTTTTACTAAATTTGGATTCCTGGTATGAAACCATAGGATCCCTCATGTATTAATACATGATTCCTTTGATACACTCCTTGGATCCAACATTAATAAGTAGGTTCCATGGTTAAAGCCCATCGGGCCTAGTCATTTCTGAGCCCCGTTTTACCTTGGATGAAATCCTTGGACTTGATAGGAATATTATTGTGGAATTACTTGGACTATTCTCCTTGGATTACACTCTTACCCTTATCCAAGCTACAATCATTACTGAGTTGGTGACCCTTGAGGTCTATGTTTCCTTGGTTATTACTTGGAACTTCATTATTAAATATCATTATAGGTTTCCTTATTACATCTTTAAACCTTTGATATTGCTAACATGTGACATATTTATAAATTGGTAATAGTAAAATAATGAATCGGTTACTTGTTTAGACACCAGCTGAGGGATGAAACAAGTACTTGAGTATTTAGTTACATTGTACTGCTTTACTTTATATATGCATGTTTTCAAACTATTATATTTCCATTGCACGAGATGGATTTTATAGACACCATTGGTAGTGGACCACTGATATTTATCTCACAACCTCTCCAAGCACCATTTGGTACCTGAGGAAGATTACATGCATACAAGTGTTGATAAAGGGAAGAGTAATGCTTTAGACAAGAATGGAGTTGGTAGCAGATGACCCAGTTGAGGATCAGGATGCTTGGGATAGTTTATGTATTTACCTTTTCTATATTGATTTTTTATGTATGGTTTTTACTTTGTAACCATGTTTTCCATCTTAATAAATACATGAAATGTCATTATCATTTGTTGTATGTTATTCCAGTTATTTCAGTTATTGTTATCCTTGACTATTTACATTGTTCATTTTGTTTACTTATATTGCTTCTTCTATTTACCTCTTTTTATATTTATACATTGTGATACACTATGGTAATGTGGGAATAGTATACCCACATACAAACACTAGGCCCTCACTTCTAGTCGGCATCCTCTAGTGTTTGGGGAGATGCAATTGAGGTTATGTGGCCCATCGGGCTCGGGGAACCTATTAAGTGGAATCTAGGTCCAGGACATCACAAAGTGGTATTAGAGGCAGGTTTAATTTCTTACTTTACTATTTTAAGACAATATATTAGAGATTAGGAACTCTATGAGACTTGGTTATAATCCTTTCTTGGTCATCACGAACCTGAGTTTGGGGTAAAATCCAAGTTACCTAAAATATAATTTTGTTCTATTTTTCCTATTACAGTTGACATTATTTCACTATTGGGTGACACACATGTTGTGTTGTGGTTATTATTATTACTCTTATTGAGGATTTATTCCATCCTTGGACTAATGATATGAGGTCAAGGAGCATAATTCATGCATTATTATAGGCACCTAGAATTCCCATGTTATGCATATTGGCATGCTATATAGGCACATTTTACTACTTGCATTACTTGATATGCCTATGATTGTTGAGTCATGTTGTGATAGTTAACTTATGTTTGTGATATTACTTGGTTGAGATTGAGTGATTATCATGCAGTCCATGCATGGTGCTCCACATGATGCACCTTCGATGTCTGATCTGACTCGTGAGTTCTAGCTATAGTATCCTCCCACCTTTTTAGGTGATGGAGGTCTCAAGGCTATTGAGTCTTGGATGAAGTCCAACCTATCTATATTTGAGCATAAGTAAACACCTCTATAGTGTAGGGTCAATCTTTCCACATACATGCTTCGGGATTCGACCAAGCATTGGTGGGATGTGGCTACCTAGGATGGTCTCCCTCAGTGCATGGTATGAGTGGATTTCTAGACTGCCTTATATGATCAGTTCATTCCTCAAATGATGAGAGCTTACAGAGCCATAGAGTTTATGAATCTCGATTAGGGTTATATGTAAATTATGGAGTATTTATCATGTTTCACTAAGTTACAAAACTTTTCACCACTTCTTTCCGGTGATGAGCTTTCGCGTGCTCGATACTTCGAGGATGGGCTTGTGTACACCATCTGTACACAGTTGAATATCTTTCTCCTACCTAATTTTTCTGAAATAGTCAGTTAGGATCTTATCATTGAGCATAAATTGAGGGATGGAAGTATCACCATACATAGAGGATCAATGATACAATAGGCCAATAGACCTTTCAGTGGTAAGAAACGTTCCCTAAAAGTTTCTCATCAGGGCAATGAAAACTAGAGTACCTATTTTGATTACTCTATGGTGTGTCATCAGTGTGTATGATGGGGGAACCTGAAGCCTCATTGTGATAGATACCCAATGGAGTGTCAGGATTTCATCCATATGGTAAATATTTAGAGATTATATAGGACCGTTTTACCAGCTTCAAGTGGAAAAGGATGAGCTCCATCTCCACCTTCAGGAGTAGGTTCTTTTGCACCACGTCACGTGGGGAGTTGGAATAGAACTGATAGGACTGGTTGAGGATGAGTTCATGGTTGTGGTTTCCATACCCCTAATCACTAGTAGTGCCAACAAAGTAGTTATGATCATGGTAATCAAGAAATTGCACAGGGCTATGGATTAGGTCAGTTTCATGCTTTACAGTCAATACCTGAGGATTAGGCTGTGAGATCATCTACTATACAAGGTACTATTCTAACAGCCTCTACTATAGTATATTCTTTATTTGATGTATGTGCTTCTCACTCTTTAATATCCTTATCTATCATGGAAAGTCTCATATTAGAGATATAGTATTACGTTGGTGTAATGACCCTAGATACACCATTAAGAGTGTGGTCATAGGGCATATGATAATGTGGGGATTGTCCCCTTGAGGTAGGAAGTTACCATTTTTTATGGAAAATATTCATTATCAAGATTACAAGCTTCGATTTCATTCTTAGGATGGATTGGTGTAACGTCCTGGTTCCAGAAGCCACCCAGAGGCGCCCCGTACTTGGTTGGTCACATGGCCTCAAGCACATTTCCCAGAACGCCAGAGGCTACCAACTAGTAGTGAGGGACTTCAGTGTGATAGTGGGGAAACTATTCCCTCATTGGCAGAGTACACAATGGATGAGAAACAATATAAAATAACGGAAGCCGTAATAATCCATACACAAGTTAACAATAGAAGACTAGAGATAATAAACAACTGGAGAAATGCATAATAAATGATGCATGATACATATGTCTAGGAAAACAACCAAACAAGTCACAATGATGAATAAAATAGTACTGAACCAAAGTATAAAAGAAAAGATAAATAGCTCCTCAGCATCGCAAGCCTAGGCTTTCTCTCTAGCTCCATAGCAAGTCAAGTACCTGAAGTGGAAGGGCGCTTGCCCTTATCTATAACTGCAACAATATAATCTGTTTAGGCCCAAAAGCATGTCCCAAATAGGGTGTGAGACTAAATCCCATTTGGCAACCACCTGAAGATCTATGCCTAACAGTCAGTGAATATATGGCAGGTAAAAGTACAGAAAGTAGTAAACAGGAAAATACTCAGTAGTAAACAATCCATAGTTCCAATATCAAGCAACAACTAACAAGCAGCTAAACACAAACAGGTAAACCTCTAGTAAGTACTCATAGACATCCCCTCTGGTCCTACCTAACAAGTACCAACAACCTTCTGGGCAGTACACTCAGCCTAACCCCTCTGGTTTGGTCAAATGAAAATTATAAGACTCTCTGAGGAAGCTCACTCGGTCAATTACCCTTACAGTCTAAGGTAGTCCAGAACTCTCTGAGGAATAACACAAGGTCAATTACCCTTATAGGCCCAAGGTCAAGAGACTCTCTGAGGAATCTCACTCGATTAATTCATCTTATATCCCTAGGTCATTTACAGACTCTCTGAGGAATCTCACCTAGTCAATTCCCCTTATAGCCTGGAGTGTTTCAAGATAATTCAAGTAAAACAAGGACTCTCTAAGTAATCTCACTCGGTCTATCCCCTTATAGTCTATAAAGCTCAAAGAATATCTAAGAAAGCTCACTCTGACTATACCCCTATAGTCTATAATGTTTAAAGATTCTCTGAGGAAGCTCACTCGATCTATCCTCTTTTAGTCTATAACACCAGGTTATCACAGCCCCGTGTAAGTCAATGCATAGTAATGATATAAGGAAAAATTAAACCTACAGAACTACTTGGCTAACCAGTCTACAACATCTCACACTTGTCAGAAAATAACACTCCATCATACGACCACAAGGCATGGAAAATAGGTAAACGACCAATAGGCTAAACAGAACTAAACGGTCATAAACAAAACAAGGCATGAGAAAAACATCCAAGGCATATCAATAAATCAAATTCATATCCAAATTACCTATACACTGGAATACAAGCATGGCAGGAAAACAACAGGGGTAAAACGGTAAACATGCAATACCTCGTTCAAGGGTATTGGTGGATTTTGCACATAATACTGAAAGAATTCAAACAGAAAGGCACCAACCACATACCTCGGGATTAGGAGATCAATATACTTTAACCACGAATCTTGAATCTCCTTGGAACATCATAGATCTAGGAAAATGTCTAAAATGTTCAACCCACGATAACTTGGAAAAGAAGAGAAATTGGAAAAAAGGCTCAAGTAGAAGAGAGGACTCACTGATGTGATTCCAACACAATCAACAGTACTTGAATTGGAGGACAGATAGAGGATCAAGGGCTCATCAAAGATCCACAGATGCTCGGTGCTCTCGGACGAACAAAACCTAGAAGGAGTGGTTTCTGTCCGTCAGACGTAACCCCGGTGCATTTAATGAAAAAAAAGTACACGGTGTATAATTTTGGAGTAAATGGTGTGTACTCACCTTTTCTATACTCCGCATTAAGTGGCCTCCATGTCACCCCACACGACCGTGTGTGTGGATAGGACACGGCCAACACACGACCTCCTACGACAATGAAGTACATGACATGTACTTATTTTTTTTTACAGAAACTCCTTTTTTCTCAAAAACTCAAGAAAAAGGAAAAAAATACTTGAAAAGAAGATTCAAGTTCTTAAAAAATTTACCCCTTAAAGAAATTCATCCCCAAATTTCCCTAGCGTGGCGTAGAATAAGAAACCTCAAACAACTCTGACCTCTGTGATCGTACGTAGACCTCCCTCTCCCAAGTTTCATCTTGTACCCGCCTGTGCTGCCATAACACTCATACCAGAGGAACAGACCAGCCATGAATAACCTTTGTACTGCAATCCACAATCTGGATAGGATTCTCTTCAAACGACGCATCCACTTCGAGCTCAACCTCCTCAGGTTGAAAGACATGAGATTGGTCTGAGAAGTAACGTCAAAGATGAGAAACATGGAAGACTTCATGCATAGCCCGGTACCTCTGAGGTAACTACAACTGATAGGCAACCAGACCAACTCTCTCCAACACCTCAAATGGCCCAACGTACCTTGGCGAAAGCTTACCCTGTCTCCTAATCCTCTTATGTCCTAACCTCAGTGTGACATGCAGAAAAACCTGATCCTCGACCTTGAACTCCAGAGGTCGTCTCCGCTGATCAGCATAAGACTTCTGTCGAGACTGTGAAATAGCCATCCTCTTCTGAATCAAATTTATCTGCTCTAAGGTCTCCTGAACAAGACGAGGTCCCATCAAAGCTGCCTCTCCTGCCTCCAGCCAACATAAGGGTGATCGTCATGGCCTACCATAAAAAGACTCATAAGATTCCATATGAATAGTTTCTTGAAAACTATTATTGTAGGAAAACTCCACAAGAGGTATATGCTTCTCCAAAGAACCTCAAAAATCCAGAATGCAAGCTCAGAGCATATCCTCAAGCACCTGAATCATATGCTCGAACTGGCCATCTGTCTGGGGGTGGTAAGCTATACTCAAAAGTACCTATGTACCCAAAGCCTTCTGAAGCCCCTGCCAGACCCGAGAAGTAAAACATGCATATCTGTTTGATACAATGGAGTGCATAACTCCATGCAGACATACAATCTCATGGATATAGAATCGTCCCAACTCATCAACATTGAAGGTCTCCTTGATCGACAAGAAATGAGTAACCTTCATGAGTCTATCAATGACAACCCATAATGCGTCGTTCCCTCGAGGAGACCTTGGAGATCCTATCACAAAATCCATCGTGATGTCGTTCCACTTCCACTTAGGAATGGGTAACTAATATAAAATCCCTGCTGGTCGCTGATGCTCCACCTTCCCCTGCTGAAAAGTGGAACGCATCATGAAGAACCCAAAAACATCCCTCTTCATACCTGGCCACCAATACTGACAGTGTAGATCATAATACATCTTGGTGACGCCAGGATGAACTGGCCAAAATGAGGAATTAAAGTCCCACATTAGCTCCTCGCGTATATCTGCTGGCACCCATATGTGCCCCTGGAAACACAAGATCGCTTCCTCACCTATGGTCTATCCATGAATAGGGTCCTCTCCTGACACGATTTCCTGTAGGACTAGGCCTTCAGAATTTGATAGCTGCCTAATTCATACTCGATCAAGAAGGGTAAAGGTAATAGCTACAGAAGATAGAAAAGTCTTCCCCTGTCTATCATGCACCTCCAAATGCATCTAAGAGAACAGATCCATAAGCTGCCACTCATTGATGGCCTCCTGAACTTCCTATATCTTTGTCCTCCTTCTTAGTGCATCAGCCACACCATTGCATTTCCCGGGCATGTAGGAAAGCTCAAAGTCAAAGGATTGAAGGTACTCAACCCACCTTTTCTGCCTCAAATCCAAGTCACGCTGAGTGAAAATTTACTTGAGAATTTTGTGGTTGGTGAAAACCACAAAATTCTCTCGCAGAAGATAGTGTCTCCAACAGCATAAGGCATGAATAACAGCTGCCAACTTCAGATTGTGTGTCGGGTAATTCCTCTCATGTGGCCTCAACTACTGAGACTCATACGCAACAACTCCATCTCCCTGCATAATCACAACTCCTAGACTGATACCTGACACATCACGGTAAACAATATATCTCTTTCATGGCTCTAGCAAGACTAGTATCAGTGCTGAAGTCAACCTCCCTTTCAGTTCCTGAAAGGCTGACTCACAAGAATCTGACCATAAGAACTTCACACCCTTCTTGGTCAGACCTGTCAGCGGTGCTGCTAAAGGTGAAAAGTCTTGAATAAAGAGTCTGTAGTATCCATCCAGCCCTATAAAACTCTACACCACAAATATGTTCATCAGCTGCTCCTAGGAAACTACTTCCCTCACTTTCTATGGGTCTACTGATACTCCTGTATCTGAGATGACATGACCCAAGAAGTGAATCAGTTCATCCAAGAGTGGCACTTTGAGAGCTTAGCATATAAATGATGCTCCCTCAGTGTACTCAAAATGATCTCAAGATGGGTAGCATGGTTGTGTCGAGTGTGAGAGTACACCAAGATATCATCCATGAAAACCACCACGAAGGAATCCAAGTATGGATGGAACACTCGGTTCATCAGTTCCATGAAAACTGAAGGCGCGTTCGTGAGACTGAACGACATAACCATATACTTGTATAGACCATACCTACTTCAGAAGGATGTGAAAGTTATATTAGATGGTCTAACATGCAACTGATGATAACCGAACCTCAAGTCAATATTCGAGAACACTCAGGCTCCTCGAAGCTAATCAAAGAGGTCATCAATCCTTGGAAAGGGATATCGGTTCTTGACCATTAACCGGTTCAACTTCTGATAGTCCACAAAAGACTGAGGGTACCATCTATCTTCTTCGCGAACATGACAGGCGAACCCCAAGGAGAAGTACTGGGTCAGATGAAACCATTGTCCTGCAACTCCTCCAACTATTTCTTGAGCTCCTACAACTCTGGTGTAGCCATTCTATAAGGAGGAATGGACACTGGTGCCACCCCTGGAACAAGTTCAATAGAAAAGTCTACCTCATGCTCCAAAGGCAAACCTGAAAAGTCCTCTAAAAAGACGTCCCTGAAATGATCCACCATTGGAGGAAAGTATAACTGTGAAGTCCCCTAGTCATCCAGATATAGACTAGAAATCTGGGCTGTAACTCCTCCTAGCCCATGATGCTCGGGTCCTTCTCTGCTCGCCTGGACATCCCACCTGCCCTTGTAAAGAAAAGATCCACCCTCTGGTGATATGAAACTCACCCTGCGGTGTGGCGATAAAAATTGATGACTTCCTGAAAGGAAACTAACCAGTCCATCCCAAGAATGACATCATAGCCTATCATATCTATGAAATAAAAGTCCCATAGAAAGTGACACCCACCAAACTCTAGAGGGAACTCCTTACACTGATGTACACTAGCTGTCCTAGTCCCCAACGATGTGTCTAGTGTCAATATATTGGTAGAAGAAAAGATGTAGAGACCAAGACTCTCCACAACAGTGACAGATATAAAGCTATGAGAAACCCCTGTATCAAAAAGAGTTAAAGATAAAAATGAGGCTACTAAGATCGTAACTCGAACTATAGTGGGGTCATGATCCTACTGCTAATGGGTCTTCTCTACTGCAAATGTCTGGCCTACTCCACGGCCCTGTGACCCTGCCTGACCACTCTGAGGTAATCCACTCTGCTGTCGCTGGTAGCCTGGTGACTGACCACCACGGCCGCGACCTCCACCTCGACCCAAATGGCCGGAAGAACTCCAGTTCCCAGACTGGTGAGAAATTGGTGATGCTTCTCCTGATCATGGGGTCATAGAAGAACCCCTTCCACCAACTGCAGGTGAGAAGATCGGACAAAAACGCTGAAGATGGCCCATCTTGCCACAAGATCAGCACTCCATCAGGTCTCTCTATCACTGAGGCCTAGTATGCCTACTCCTCCAGCATTATAAAGAGTAACCTACTCCAGACTCATAAACTCCTGAGCTCGATCAGACCTAAAGGTCTCTGGGTAGAAGTAATCATAGAAGATGTGCCAAAAATCATCCCAAGTCATACTCTACTAGCGTCCTGAATGTGAGATCACCTCCCACCACCTCTTGGAGGAGTCTTTGAGCATATAGGTAGCGAGATTCACCCTCTTCTTTGGAGGTATCTCCAGATGCTCAAAGATTATCAGCGTGGCCTCTAGGCATGATTCTGCAGCCTGGGGTCCTCTATCCCCTGAGAAAGTAAGAGGATGCTGTTGCTGAAAAACCTGTGTCAATTCCGCTATCGACAAGGCAGGAGAAGACACTCCCTAAAAATCCTGCATCATCCTCATAAATCCTTCCCTGAACTATGCATCAGCACCTATGATAGGTATAATGGCTGGTGACAAGGCTGGCACAACAGGAGGATTTTTTGGAAGTCCCTAATCATCTATATCCGGTGTCTGATCACCATCTGGAAACTGGAGTACAATCGAAGGAAGTCTTGGTGGCATGACTCTACAAGGTCAAGCACACACCTTAGATCAATATATCAAGGACTGAAAACAAGGAGTGTTATAAGGGAATAGGAGGAAGAAAGCACTCACATTTTACAAAGCATGACTACACGGTGTGTACATTTCCTACACGGTGTGTTCTATAAAGTCATTCACATGGGCGTGTACTCTTTCCCTAACTGTTCGTGTAACACCCCAAACACACGGCGTGTTCTCCAAACACACGGAGTGTACTTGAATCCTCTTCCTCTGCTCGGGTCCTTTTACACGGTTAAGTTACACAACTCTCCCAATACAAGACTACATGGCGTGTTCAAGGTAGACATGGCGTGTACTGGATAAGCTTCACCGGACCGTGTTGTTAGTGAAACGACCTGTGTACCCTGGTTATACTACATGGCGTGTTCCAAAAAAACACAATGTGTACTAAGAAGGATAACACCGACCCGTTTTGTTTGTTACAAGACAGGCTACATGGTTTATTATACACAACATGCTCTATGTGAAAATGGTGTGTACTTGAAGGATTTCCCCAGCCCACATTGTTTGTGACACAGCTGGGTACCTAAGTTAAACTGCACGGTATGTGAAATTAGGGCACGACATGTATAATCGAATTTCCATCCATCCATGTCATTAGTCAAATTGTTAGACACACAGTCACTACAACACGGCGTGTACGTACCATACACGGCATGTTCCTATAAGATTTTTCAAAACTCTGTGTCCCTGCCCACACAGTCAGTGACACGGTTAAAAACTACACGGCGTGTACTTTTGAAAAACTATTTCTTCCCAAACAGGAGAACACATGGCATGTAGTCAAGACTAAACGGTGTGTATTTTGGGTTTTTCCAGACATTAAGCCTTAGAAACTACTTCATATCCCAAAAAAAACACTGAAACAAACATTGAAGGTGCCAAATTATGATCTGTGAGGGCCCATACTCCCCGCGAATCAATGTTTGGCAACTTATACAAGTTATAATAAGGGAACAAAGTGATGATCCACCAAATTCAGGTCCATGAGGGCCCATAGCACCTCAAGAATCAAAGTTTGGTGTTCACCCAAACAAAGCACTACACAATAATGCCCTATCAAAAAACAGGTATCTTTATCAAAGCATCTATCACAATAGCATGCATATTCTACACAACATCTATTACAACAATATGAAATCGCTAATGCATCCTCGATGGCATGGAAAGAATGCATGACATGTGATTTATAGCAAGTGCCTATATGATGCATGAGATGGAATACCCTCATCTCATTGAGTTGCGATAGAAATAGAACCTCAATAACAACAACGGTAACAAAACAAGACAAGTGAATCACCCAATGGTGAAATAAAATCAACTGTAAAATTGCAAAACAATAAAATTGCAATAAATGAGGTAGTATGGATTTTCCCTGTACACGAGTTAGCTACTCCTGGGGACAGCTCATTACCAAGTACCTATTCTGTCCTATCCCTGGCTAAAGTCTCCAAACAGTAAATCAAGAGAAAAGAAATCCTATGATACCACTTTGTAACATCCCAATTCCAAAAGCCACCTAGAGGCGCCCCGTACTCGGTTGGTCACATGGCCTCAAGTGAATTTCCCCGAATGCCAGAGGTTTCCGACTAGAAGCAAGGACCTTGGGTGTGATAGTGGGGAAACTATTCCCTCATTGGCAGAGTACACAATGAATGATAAACAATATACAATAGCGGAAGCAGTAATAATCCATACACAAGTGAACAATGGAAGACTAGAGATAATAAACAACTAGATCAATGCATAATAAATGATGCATGATACATATGTATAGGAAAATAGCCAAACAAGGCACAATGCTTAATACAATAGTACTGAACCAAAGTACAAAAAAAAAGATAAACAACTCCCAGCATCGCAAGCCTAGGATTGGTCCCATGATCTCCAGCTCTATAGCAAGTCAAGTACCTAAAGTGGAAGGGCACTTGCCCTTATCTATACCTGCAATAATATAATCTATTTGGGCCCAAAAGCATGGCCCAAATAGGGTGTGAGACTAAATCCCAGTAGGCAACCACCCGAAGATCTGTGCTTAACTGTCTGTGAATATATGGCAGGTAGAAGTACAGAAAGTTGTAAATAGGAAAATACTCAGCAGTAAACAATCCATAGTTCCAATATCAAGAAACAGCTAACAAGAAGCTAAACACAAACAGGTAAACCTCTGGGAAGTACTCATAGTCATCCCCACTGGTCCTACCTAACAAGTACCAACAACCCTCTGGGTAGTACACTCAGCCTAACCCCTCTGGTTTGGTCATACGAAAATTATAAGACTCTCTGAGGAAGCTCACTCAGTCAATTCCCCTTATAGTCTAAGGTAGTCAGGGACTCTCTGAGGAAACACACAAGGTCAATTAACCTTATATCCGCAAGGTAAAGTGACTCTTTGAGGAATCTCACTTGGTTAATTCCTCTTAAATCCCCAGGTCGTTCACAGACTCTCTGAGGAAGCTCACCCAATCAATTTTTCTTACAGCCTGGAGTGGTTCAAGGTAATTCAAGTAAAACAAAGACTCTCTGAGGAATCTCACTCGGTCTATCCCCTTATAGTCTATAAAGATCAAATACTCTCTGAGGAAGCTCACTCAGTCTATCCCCCTATAGTCTATAATGTCCAAAGATTCTCTGAGGAAGCTCACTCGGTCTATCCTCTTTTAGTCTATAACACCAGGTTCTCACGACCTCGTGTAAGTCAACGAATAGTGATGCTATAAGGCCAAAGTAAACCTATATGACTATTTGGCTAACCAGTCTACAACATATCATGCATGTTAGAAAACAATACTCCACCCTACGACCACAAGGCATGGAAAACAGGTAAACAACCAATAGGCTAAACATGACTAAACGGTCGTAAACAGAACAAGGCATGATCATAACATCCAAGGCATAACAATCAATCTAATTCATATCCAAATTACCTCTACATAGGAATACAATCATGAAAGTAAAACAACAGGGGTAAAACGGTAAACAAACAATACCCCATTCAAGGGTATTGGTGGATTTTGCATATAATACTCAAAGACTTAGAATGAAAAGGCACAAAACACCTACCTCAGGGTTAGGAGATCAATATAATTGAACCAAAAATCTTGAATCTCCTTGGAAAATCATAGATCTAAGAAAACGTCCAAAACGTTCAACCCATGATAACTTGGAAAAGAAGAGAAATTGGAAAACAAGGCTCAAGAAGAAGAGAGCACTAACTGATACAATTCCAACACAATAAACGGTGCTCGAATTAGAGTATGGATGGAGGATTGAGGGCTCATCGAAGATATGTAGATGCTCGGTGCTCTCGGATGAATGAAACCTAGAAGGAGTGGTTTCTGTCTGTCAGACGCGACCCTGGTGTGTTTAATGAAAAAAAGAAAGTACACGATGTGTAATTTTGAAGTACACAGTGTGTAATCACCTTTTCCGTACTCTACTTTAAGCGGCCTCCATGTTACCCCACATGACCGTGTGTGTGGCCAGGACATGGCCAGCACACGGACTCCTGCGGCAACGAAGTACACGGTGTGTACTTCAAAATTTTCCAGAAAGTCCTTTTTTCTCAAAAACTCTATAAAAAGGAAAAACATACCTGAAAATAAGATCTATGTTCTTATAATTGGTCAGTTCAATTTCATGATTTTGTATAGTTCTATCATCATATGGTATATTTTACATCACCATAGAGTAGTAGTTATCTATATAAGGGTGAGTGGGTGTCCAGGATAGTAGAGGAGGACCAGAGCATCATGGGATAGGTGGAGTGACTGTCCAGATTGAAAATATCTTCAAGGAGGATCAGGGTTTACATCAAGCTTATTTCCCTCTAGTAGTAGACTGTTTCAGGGATGTTTTTTCCGGATGAATTTTCTAGTTTACCTTCAAAGAGGGAGGTAGAGTTTATGATTGATCTTGTTTTGAGAATAGATCTCGTGTCCATTCCTCCATATAGAATGGAACCTACTAAGCTCCAGGAACTCAAGAATAAGTTAGAGGATATAGAGGCTAAAGGTTTTATATGTCCTTATACATACTCCTGGGGTTCACCCATGCTTTTCAACAAGAAGGCAGATGGAACCTTACATCTATGTGTGGATTACAGAAGGTTAAACCAGCTTACCGTCAATAATTGATATCCACTACCTTGAATAGATTATATCTTTGACTATCTATAAAGAGATATGGTCTTCTCTAAGATCTCCTTAATATCAACATATCACCATGTGCGAGTAAGGACATTATACATACCTTGTACATCATTTCATAGCAGGTATGGTCTATATGAATACCTTGTTATGCCATTAATTCTTACAAACTCACCCACCATTTTCATGGATCCAATGAATATAGTTTTCTATCCCTATCTAGATTATTTTATCACGGTATTTGTAGACGAAATCTTGGTTTGTTACCATACTTGTAGAGACCATATTAATCACCTTGATATCATTATAAATACAATGAGAGATCATTAGATTTACACCAAGCTTGCTAAGTGCCACTTCTAGATTGACAAATTTCACTTATTGGGTCATATTGTTGGAGTTGGTGTCCTAGAACCAACTAATTTGTACTTTATTCATGAATAAATACCTTATCACATCTTGATTTTTATTCTGCATGAAAATGCATGTGATAATTTCCTAAGTATAGCTATTTCATTAAAGGGTCATAGTAGATCCCTTCTATAATGAGAACCCAGAAGTGCCATAACACTATTTTTGAATATATGTTCTATGGACAGATGATGTTATTTTAGGGATAGAAATAATACATGCCATTTGGGTTTATGAATCATAAAACTTTGAGTCACCTTCTCATGGTGTACGCCCTTGGTAATATCCAGGAGGATATTATGAGAACGAGACCCGCTAGCAAGAAATACAAATTTCATAGTGTCATTGGATGTTCCTATCTACAGACGTGTGTATTGGTCCTTAGACTTTAATATTATTATTAATCAGTATTAAAACTCGTTCACTTAGATGTATTGATGAAAACTATGATGACACACTGTTTATAGTGAGGTAGGATATATTGGGTGTGTCATGAGTAATACTGCATTAATAGATAATTCAAGAAAGGATTTGTCCCTTCTATTCCATAATTGAAGTAGATATCTCATGACCTTTGATGGAATTTATAGAGCCTAAATAAATCCATGGCCATGATAAGGAATGGGTGAGTTCAATTCTGGAAAGTCAAAGAAAGAATAATCGAGCACATGTGTTGATGACACTAGCATGCAAACCGCTTGATTCGAGATATCGAGACAAAGTGATTACATTACATGGTAAGAATTCGTATGAGGTGACACATCATTGAGGCGTTAACTTATTTATCTATGGGTGCCTTGGCGTGTTGACTGATGCTAAACTTGAAATTTAGGTAGGCTCCACCTAATGCCACTGAGAAAGAGGCCTAGAGGGCCACACACTACGTGTTTCCAAGTATCTTAGTTAAATATTAATTTAACAAGTTGAATAAAGATTATTCCCAATTATGGTTTAATAATTATTCAAGGATGCCTGATCACATTTATTTCGACACTTGTTATTCGAGAGAATATATTATGGGAGAAATAATATATTTATTAGTGAGTAATGCAGTGATATTTATATGAGAAATAAATATCCATTATTCAAGGTCTAGTAAATGTGGTGGAGAAAATAATGAAAATGAAAAAGTACATGTCGTGTATATTAATATACACGCCATGTAATTTTTATATAGATTTGTGAGAAATAATATTATTTATTTAATTAAATAATATTAGGTGTAATTCACTGAGTGCATGTCAAGTAATAATAATAGTCAGCTTTTATTATTAGACATGTGGTCTTACTAAGAATTAAATGAAATGAATAAATGATTTTGGGTAATTAATTCATTTTATTATTCTAATTAATTAAAATCCCAATTATATAATTCTCATTAGCCTAGCCATTTTGGGGGTTGTGTACAACGTATCTAGAGAAAGATCTCAAGCTAAGAGAGAATTTTTTTTCTTCTAAGAATGCTCTCATGGTATTAGAGAGATCCTCCTCCACTGAATCTAGGAGAGCCCTTTTGCGAGCGGCTCCCAAGAAGATCGAAGGTGGACATCACAAGCAAAGGATCTTCCATGCTAGAACCCAGAGATCCCTTCATCGATGTCTAGAGATACATCAAGAACATGTGGATCACCGCTAGAGGAATCCTACAATTTGATTCTACGACATAATGGTAGATCAACTCAGATCGTGACTGGAAACATCAATGCAGAGAGAATTCCATAAAGGTAATTATTTTCTTTCATTTAAATTAATTATAACCAAAATATGATAATCCTCTCTATGGTTTTGGGAATCTATTCCTTTCTTTAATTATTCATTCTATTTTGAAGATCCAACGTTTTATTATCGTGACAGATCTCAGATTGATCGTTGTTAACGGAAAAATTAAAGGCGGGTACACCCGCCAACGCACTTCCGCTGCACTCGGAACCTAAAAGTGGTATCAAAGGGGTCATATTGCTGATTATAATTATGTAGTTTTTCATTGGTGATTTACACATTTTATATTTTAGCTGTTTCAATTCAAGTTAATCATTCTATAAATCTGAATCTTGAGATCTATTCCTCCTCTTTCGTTTCTCATTCACCTTACAGAAATTATTTTTTTCTTTTAATTTTGATTAAAATAAAATAGAGGATATCATCTAGAGGTGCCAAAGCTTCTTGTCTGTACAAAAATAGAACACAAGACATGTATTCAGTAGTACACTTCCTATAGTATAGGTTCCATGCACCAGGATGGTCCTCTAAACCGTGTCGTGTCATTGTATTCTATTTAAGTCTTTAAGACTCCATGTGTTGGCCAAGAACAGGCGACAATTGGTTTTCAGATTACAAGTTGTGTGGCCCACTGAACACAACATGTGGTCCCTTTGGGTTAGGGTTGGACCTTGTACCCTGTACACGGCTTTCCCGGCTGGAAACTGTGTAACACAGATACTACATGGCGTGTGTCCCATTGAACATGCCGTGTACACCGAATATTTCTAAAGTACATCTACACACCATGTCCTCGGGAGTGTACTTCGGATGGACGATGAACAAAAGTACACACTGTGTAGTCAGAAATACACACCGTGTACTCATCAAAATTATGCATATTTACTAAAATTTATTATTATATTGTACAAAACCTTGAGACGTATACCATAGTGTCCATAAAGCTGAGGCACAACATGTGATAGGTGTTATATATATATGTGTTTAATTTAACATCTGCATAATGTTCATTTCTACTCATTGGGTAGTTATGAATGGAAATTCACAGAGTTGCCTCCAAGGTACAAGTGATGTAAAAAAATAATTTTAAATGAATTTATTTTTTTAAAATTATGATGGATGAGAATCTCAAGAAAATTCAGAAAAGGGTTTAAGATAAAAGGATTGATTAATTAAAAATAATTAATTTATTCGAGCGTGATTTATCTTAAACAAGAACAATTAAAGAATTGAATACTAATTTTATTTATGCGTAAATATCGTTGCATGTATGGATGATCATGAGCTAGACCAATACCTTTGTATGTGAATAGTTTCTTTTAATTTATTTATTTTAAATTTGTTGGTTTGCGAGCCTTATCCTCATTAATATATATGGCCTTCTTGTCCAAGTTTTCTTTTATGTAAAAACCCGTTTTACCTATCACATGTGAGTGAGATAAAATCATATGTAATGGATGGAGCTCCCAATCTAGTGGAGGCATCTCAAGTTAGGAGCCAAGGTGAAACCAATCCAAGGAGATACAAAGGTGGATAGATGGAAAGCTATAAAAATGAACCCAAAAGGTTCAAGGTGTTTATCCCTTAGGTCTTGGGTTAGTTTATCAACTGCTAGATAAACTAATTAATAGAACAAGCTCATGATCATACCATTTATTTTATTTGTTTCCATTGAATGGTTTATTTATTGTGGGTGTGTTGTCACAATCACAAAATTAACGAATTAAACAAGCGTGCAACATGAAACTAAAATAAGACTGACTTATGTGTAAATATTATCTTAGACATGGTTAATCACTTAAGTATATCCCATTTAATATTAATAAGCATGTAATCAAAGATAATAAAAATAAAAATTTATGTATAAGGATAAAATCCCTCAAAGAAAATATTAAGTTGGTATATCCTTCCATAATATTGGTTAGAATCAAACCATAGTTCAAAGTGCTTGACCAACCCTAGTTGGGGTGATTTAAATTATCAAGGAATTCTAATTCAAGGTTTTGGGTTGACTTGAATTGGTTCACATCAAGGGTTGAATTCCACAATAGGACTTGGTGTGATCAAGAGGCAAAGGTTGAGGAAATCCAAAATAAAAGGATTTTAGGATTGGGGAGTCCACTCAGCGGATCAAGGAGCTGCGAGTTAATGTAGTTGGCATTTGGAATGCCTACCTAAAACCCTTAAAGTTTCTTGACCAACCCTATTTGGGGTAATGCGAAGGGCAATATGGATCCTTTCCACTAGAATATTCAGGAAATAGAATATTCCGAAGTCAATGGTGAGGGCTATTGGACTTAGATAAAATAGTGGGAGACTAATAAGTATTAAATTATTTATTTGTCTAAGTTTTATCATGATAAAGTAATAAACCTTTTCTCATATTAATTTTTCGAAACATCAAGAAAAATTAATTTAAACATGTCATTGTGAACCATACTCCAGAAGTAAAACCTTCTCACCGACACCAATTTCTAGGAATAGTAGAGATGTTTACACATCATCCTTCACCACGAGAGGAAATTGTAGGTGCTGGAGTAGCCTATTCTAGTTGCGCCTGGAAAAGAGTCCAGTGATGAGGAACTATCTCTCTATATGAAACATACAGATGATTCCACATATGTACAATGTTTCATGCTATCGTCCATGTATAATGAGCTCTTGAAACAACATGAAAACATGGATTCATATAGCATGATGTCTCAACTTAATGATCTCTATCAAGAGAAGGCGAGACATGAGAGATATTAGATATACAACGCTTTGTTTACAACTAATCTTGGAGAGTCTGCGCCAGCTGGGCCTCATGTATTCAAGCTTATTTTCTACATTTAACACCTGAACATCTTAGGGATTAAGTTCTCGGATGATTTGCGTATAGATCTCATCCTATCATCACTACCCAAGACCTTCTATAACTTTATTGTCAACTAAAACATGAGAAACAATGAGAAGAGTCTATCAAAACTTCTGACCTTAATTCACCAGGTAGATAAGGACATGGGGTGTGACAAACCTGCCATCCTTATGGTGAATAAGAAAAGGAAGGAAAAGGAAAATGGGCCAAGGATTCATAAACGGTCTGAAGCCCCTGAGCACCATCCCTCAAAGAAGGGGAAGATCTAGTGGCAGGGAAAGGAATAGGAGGCGGTATGTTTTTCATGTGGCAAGCTAGGACATTGGAAGAGTAACTGCACCTAGAAGCATGGGGACGCTAAAGGTGCATTCATTATAGAGTGTAATCTTTCCATGTCTACACATTGGGTATTAGATATAGCTTTTGGGGCTCACATATGTATTCAAATGGAGGAACCAAGTAGATTTAGAAAGATTTACAGAGGATAGGTGGATCTTAGAGCTGCTAATGGTGCGGGGCTAGTTATGTTGGCCATTGGAGATTACCACCTATCATTTCCAACTTGGATGCTTTTGGTTTTACATAACTGTTATTATGTCCCTAGTGTTACCAAGAATATAATTTATGTATCAAGTTTGGATATGGATGGATTTATTTTCGAGTTTGGAAATAAGGGTTGTTTCTTTTATAAGAACAATGTATATTATGGTATGACGCATTTAAATAATGGTTTGTATGTATTAAATTATGAAAACCAAGTGTTGGAAATCGATAAAGGAACAAAATCACATGACTCACACATCACCCAGTTGTGGCATCACTATCTCAGTCATGTAAACAAGAAGCGGTTGAAAAAGCTCTACCAAGATGGTTATTTAGACTATACTGAGATAAAACCAATAAATGTCACACTTGTTTACAAGGTAAAATGACCAAGATACCTTTCAGTGGATAGGGTGAAAGGGCCATAGAGCTTCTCGGATTGGTTCATACAGATGTGTGTGGAGCATTTCCAGTAGAATCTAGAGGTGGATATTCTTACTTCATTACTTTTACTGATGATTTGAGTAGATATGTCTATGTCTACTTAATGAGGTATAAGTTAGAGTCCTTAAAAGAATTTAAGGAATTAAATAATGAATTAGAGAATCAGTTTGGTATGGAGATAAATAAACTTCAATCGGATTGAGGTGGAGAATATCTGAACCAAGAGTTCATTGATCTTTTACGGGTGTCTGGGATTCTATGTTAGCTTACTCCTACTTATACACCATAGTGGAATGGTATTAGTGAAAGGAGGAACCACACCTTTTTGGATACGGTGTGGTCAATGATGATCCATGCAGATCTTCCATTATCCTTTTAGGTATATGCATTACAAACTGCAGCATACACATCAAACTGAGTAACAACTAAGGAGGTGAATAGAATTCCCTACGAGTTATGGAATGGAAAGAAACCCATTTTGTTGCACACACATGTATGAGGATGCGAGGCACTTGTTAAGGCCTTATCAGGCAACAAACTAGTACCTCGAGGCATGAGGTGTATCTTTATAGGATATCCTAAGGAAACAAAAAGATATTACCTATATAACCCTTCATAGAAGAAAGTGAATGTCGCTAGACAAGCTTTCTTTATTGAGAGGGAGAACATCCTCAAAAAGGATAGTGGGAGAAAGATTGACTTTGATGAAGTTGATGCTCAAGATACACCGAAGTTGGTATAGGAAAAAGTTCCATAGGTCCTCATGGAAGAGGTTCTAGAAACACAAGTACTACGTAGGAGATCAAGAGAGGTAAGGGAACCAGAGAGATTTGGTTTCCCCATCACCAAGGATGGTGAGTAATTATTTTTGGAAAATGATGAACCTCTCTCCTACAAGGAAGCAGTAGAAATATCAGAAGCTGCAAGATGCCTAGAAGCTATGAATTCTGAGATGAATTCCATGTATTAGAACCAATTCTAGGTTATGGTCGATGATCCAATTGATGTAAATCCTGTTGGATGAAAATGGGTATTCAATAGAAAGTTGGACATGGAAGGTGAAGTTTGCACCTATAAAGAAAGGATAGTGGATAAGGGATTCAGACAACATCAAGGAATTTAATATGATTAAACCTTCTCACCAATTTCTATGTTTAAATCCATAAGAATCATACTTTCCATAACAACTTACCATGACTAATAGATTTAGTATATGGATATCAAACAACGTTCCTTAATGGGAATCTTCAGGAAGATGTCTATATGACAAAACTGGAAGGTTTTGTGACACCAGGTGAAGCCAAATGGATTTTAAAGTTACAAAAATCCATTTATGGATTAAATAAAGCATCTAGGTCATGGAACATTCGATTTGATGAAGTCATAAAGGAATTTGGTTTCATTAAGAACGAATTTGATCCATGTGTCTATAAGTGGTTTAATGGGAATGTTGTTGTTATCTTAGTAGTATATGTTGATGATATATTTCTTATTGGAAATGATGTACCAGTATTATAGTCAGTTAAGGACTGGTTGAATAAGTGTTTCTCCATGAAGGAATTGGGTGAAACAACCTATATTCTAGGGATCAAGATCATTCGTGATAGATCCAAAAGGCTTCTTGGACTAAGTTAGGGTAAATACATTGAAAAGATACTAAATGTGACAATTGGGCCCCAGTGACAGCACAAAACACCTCGCCTTAACATGGCCGCCGGGTCCTGGCCCGCCAGGTACCACCAGTTCCCCACAGACATGTGGTCCCCATCCTGGGGCCCACCCATGTGCCCAAATGGGTCATATGACTAATGAATATCCCCACAGGCCAACACATGTCCTTTACATATGTTTTGTCCTCACTTGCACACACCCTAGGAAACATCCCAGAAGGTCACCCATTCTGATCACTACTCCAGGCCAAGCACACATAACTGTGGATTTCTAATCTGGCAGGCTCCCAAAAAGGAAGGTGCAACTTGTTGATATGAGTCATATCATTTGGTCATTTAACCCTTTATCATTCCGGGGTGTTACAATCAACCCCCCTTTAGAGCACAACATCCTCATTGTGGGCCCTACATCTCAACCCATGCAGTGCGCTGCACTTAAGGCTGAGTACCACCTCTGATACCAAATGTGACAACCAGGCCCCATTGAAAGCATAGAACACCCCACCTTAACATAGTTGCTAGGTCCTGGCTTGCCAGGTACCACCATTTGCCCCGCAGACATGTGGTCCCCACCCCAGGTCCCACCTACATGCCCGAATGGGTCATCTAACTAATGACTATCCCCACATGCCAACACATGTCCTTTCCAGTGTGTTTTGGACTCACCTGCACACACCCTGGACAAATTTCTAGAAGGTCACCCATCCTGATCACTACTCCAGGCCAAGCATGCTTAACTGTGAAGTTCTAATCAGGAAGGATCTCAAAAAGGAAGGTTCACCTTGTTGACATGTGCCATATCATTTAGTAATTTAACCCTTTATCATTCTGGGGTGTTACACTAAATAGATTTAGTATGAAACCATCCAAGAAGGGATTGGTTCCGGTGTCACATAGCCTAAATCATTCTAAGAAAATGTGTCCTCAGACATAAAAGGAGAAAGATATAATGAGTAAGATCCCATACGCTTTGGATATAGGATCTATCATGTATTCCATGTTATGTACCAGGCTTGATGTTTCATATGCATTGATCATGGTGGGCAGATATCAAGAAGATCCAGGAGAATATCACTCGACTGCTGTTAAGACTATCCTTAAGTATTTGAAAAGAACTAAGGATATGCTCCTGGTGTATGGAGGAGATGAGGAGCTTTTCATCAGAGGGTATGCTGATGCTGGTTTTCAGATAGATCATAATAATCTGAAGTTGCAATCTGGATATGTTTTATGTCTCAATAGAAGAGCTGTGAGTTGGAAGAGTTCAAAGAAGCCAGTTGTTTCCGATTCTACAGTGGAGTCTGAATATATAGCGGCTTATGATGCATCCAAGGAAGCCTTATGGATTCATAATTTTGTCCAGGTGCTTGATGTGGTGCCTAAAAGTAAAGATCCTATCACACTGTATTGTGATAATACTATAGTAGTAGATCTTGCAAAAGAACCAAGGTCACATCAATGGAAAAATCACATTCTCTGAAATTATCACCTCTTTAGGGATTTCTATCAAAGGGATGAAGTTGTAGTGAGTAGAGTGTCCATGGAAGAGAACGTGGAGGACCCCATGACTAAAAGATTATCTCAGTAGAAGCATAAATATCATCTGAGAGCTAGTGGGTTGAAGGTTGTTAACAGTTGGATCTAGTCCAAGTGGGAGTATGTTGGATTTGGTGGCCTAGAACAAACTACTTTGTACTTTATTCATTAATAAATACATTGTCACATCTTGATTATTCTTCTGCATGACAATGCATGTGATAATGTCCAAAGGATAGCTATTGCATTAAAGGGTCATAGCGGATCCCTACTATGATGAGAAACCGAAAGTGCCACAAAATTGTTCTTGAATATATGTTCTATGACCGGATGATTTTATTTGAGGGAAACAAATAATATAGGTCATTAGGGTTTAGGACTCATAAAACTTTAAGGTACCTTCTCATGGTGTGCACACTTAGTAAAATCTAAGAGGATATTATGAGAACGAGACCTGCCAGTAGGAGATCCATATTTCATAGTGTCATTAGATGTTTCTATCTGTGGACATGTGTATTGGTCCTTAGACATTAAGATTATTATTAATGGGTATTATAACTCGCGAACTTAGATGTATTGATGAAAATTGTGATGAAACACTATTTGCAGTGAGGTAGGATATGTTGGGTGTGTCACGAGTAATATGACATTAATAGATAATGCGAGAAAGGATTTTTCCCTTCTATTCCATACTTGAAGTATATATCTCAGGCCCTTTGATGGAATTGATATAGAATAAATAAATCCATGACCATAGTAAAGAATGAGCGGGTTCAATTCCAGAAATTCAAAGAAAGAAAAATCAAGCACATGGGTTGATGGAACTAGCATACGACCCACTTGATTCGAGATATCAAGAAAAAGGGATTACATTACACGATAAGCATTCATAGGAGGTGACACATTATTGTGGCATTAACTTCATTCAATATGGGTGCCTTGGTGTCTTTCTAGACGCTAACCTTGGACTTTAGGTAGGATCTACCTAATGCCACTGAGAAAGAGGCCTAGAGGGTCACACACTAAGTGTGTAGAAGTATCTTAGTAAAATATTAATTTAACAAGTTTAATAAAGATTTTTCCCAATTGTAGTTTAATAATTATTCAAGGATGTTTGATCACATTTATTTCGACACTAGTTATTCAGGAGAATATATTGTGGGTGAAATAATATATTTATTAGCGAGTAATGCAGTGATATTTATTTCACAAAAAAATAGCCATTATTCAAGGTCTAATAAATGTGGTGGAGGAAATAATGAAAATGGAAAAAACAAAATTACATGTCGTGTATATTAATATATAGGTCATGTAATTTTTCTAGGGATTTGTGAGTAATAATATTATTTATTTAATTATATAATATAAGGTGTAATTCACTGGGTGCGTGTTAAGTAATAATAATAGTTGATGTGGCTTTAAAAGAACATGTTTTGCCACATCTTTTTTAGTCAATTTTTATCAATTTAATTATTCATTTTAACACTTTTTAATAAATAATGGATATTTTGTATTTTTATTATTAATTTTATCAATTTAATCATTTTTTGCAATTAATTGTGTTTTTAAGCCTTAAAATAATTAATTTATTTCTTACTTTAATTTTATAGACTAATAACTTTTTATTTAGATTGTTGTTCTTGTTCTACATAGTTAAAAATTTAACATTAATTAGCTAATTAATTAATTCTACTTTTGGAATAAGATAATGAAGCTTTTATTTAACATTTCATGTACTAAATATTAATTAATATAACATAACATAAATTTTAGTTGACTTTTAACAATTCAAATTTTATAAATTTAAGTGTATAAACTCACTACATCTCTTTAATTTAATTTCATTAATTAACATAATTGTTTAATAACATAATAATTATCTATCTTCCTTAAATTTATTTAATTTGATATAGTGGAATTTTATAAATAATTAAATTTTGTTTTATAATTGTTCTAATTTTATATTAACTTTTAATAGCTTAGTTTCATTCTTTAATTTTAGCTTTAATTTGGTAACAATTTTTGTTTTATAAATTAAAGTTAATATTAATTTAACTTTAGTTTATTTTCTTTTATAAAATATCAAATCATTTATTACGGAGCATTAACGGTTAGTTAACTTTTTAACAAGTAATTTAACTTTAAATTAAAAAGATAACTGCTTTATTTTCTTTACATTTTCATTTAGTTATTTTTTTTCTAACAATGCAGGTTCATTCAGGGGTTTAAAACACATCCATATTCATCTAACTGACTCACTGAGAGTTAGTTATGAGGGAATTTCTAGAGCGACGTGCCAGTCGCGAAAAAAGCACACATGTGTGGTGCACAACTGAGGGACTTTTAAAGTTAGTGGAAGCGTGCAGTGACATACAGTAGATGACGGAGGGTATTAAAACAGAGATGCAACATAATTACGGGGCTTTTGTGGGAGATATATTTTTTGACGATCACACATTGGAGAGAAGATCGTGACACTCATTTCCAGGAGTCTCATTCTAATTATATGAACACACCAGACTCGGAGCAGAGCAGAGAGCCATTCTTCAGAGTTCTGAGGCCAGGAGAAGCAGCAATTGATGCTAGAAGAGGGAGTTTTATTCCTCTGTTATCTTTCGATTCTTCTCTTTTGTAATTGAATTGTTTTAGTATACGTAATAGAGATGATGTTAAGCTAAGTCTTTAGTTCGGGGATGAATTGAAGTTCTACTGATTATTTTTAATTCTCATTTCACTTAATAATTTTAATAAATTTAGTAACGATCGGCGAGATCAATACTGAGTTCATCTAATTTCTTGTATTACTATAACATACTCTCAAAATTCCACAATCAGTTGGCGAGACTGATTGTGGAAACACTTTTCAAAAAAAAAAGATTCAAATGACTTCAAGATTTACAGTGAGTTTTTCTTATTGATTAATTTTTAAATCAGTTAATAGTTGATTAATTTTGGAGTGGCGAACTCTAAAATTAGTTGGCTAGTATGACTCAACTCTTGGAGAGGGAGGTAAGTCATATCCTTTATAGTGGTGCTCTGCAATAACCTTTAAGTGAATTGAGACACCTTAAAAACTAGTAGAATAAATATTTCTCCCTAAGCATTTTAATAGATTGTTCATTTTATCAGTATTCTAAACCTATGTTATTCATTATTTTACATCTTTCTCTAGTTTCAATATAGTTTTTAAAAATGTTTCCAATTTTCTGTCACTATACTGCTTATTAAAAAATATATAAAAAGTAAAAAAAAGGAAAAAATCACTCCACTGTTGAAAACAGTAGAGTTTATCAAGTTTTTAGAAGATTAGTGGCCAAATTTACCTTCCCTATGGGTTCGAACCTGCTTTCCACATATACAGTATTTAGTAGGAATATAAATTTTTAAACTTTGACCGACTTCAATGACAGTTTAGGTCAAGTTTTTGGAATTTAAGAATATAATTTAGTTATCTCAACTAAATGTTAATAATACTAACACTAGTTATATAATTTAATTAATAATAATAAATTAAATACTTAACAATTTTACCTTTTATAAGATTTAGTAATAAATTAATAATCATATTAATATTTAATAATAATTATCAATTAAGTTTTTTATTAATTAACGGTTAGTTAAATTTTTAACAAGTAATTTAACTTTAAATTAAAAAGATAACTACTTTATTTTATTTATGTTTTCATTTAGTTATTTTTTTTTATTCTAACAATGAAGGTTCATTAAAGGGTCTAAAACACGTCCATATTCATCTAACTGACTCATCAGGAGTTAGTTACGAGGGAATTTCTAGCGTGACGTTCCAGTCACGAAAAACGCACACGTGTACGGTGCACAACTGAGGGACTTTTAAAGTCGGTGGAAGCATGCAATGACATACAGTAGATGACAGAAGGTATTAAAATAGAGATGCAATATAATTTGGGGGGATTTTGTGGGGGATATATTTTTTGACTATCACACATTGGAGAGAAGATCTTGAAACTCATTTTTTGGAGGCTCATTCTAATTCCACGAACACACCAGACTCAGAGGAGAGCGGAGAGCCATTATTCAGAGTTCCGAGGCTAGGAGCAGCAACAATTGATGCTAGAAGAGGGATTTTTCTTCCTCTATTATCTTTTAATTATTCTCCTTTGTAATTGAATTGTTTTAGTATACATAATAGATATGATGTTTAGATAAGTCTTTAGTTCGGGGATGAATTGAAGTTCTACTGATTATTTTTAATTCTCATTTCACTTAATCATTTTAATGAATTCAGTAATGATCGGAGAGTTCAATACTGAGTTCATATAATTGCTTGTATCACTAGAACATACTCTCAAAATTCCACAGTCAGTTGGCGAGACTGATTTTGGAAACACTTAAAAAAACTATTCAAAAGACTTAAAGATTTAGGGTAAGTTTGTCTTGTTGATTAATTTTCAAATCAGTTCATAGTTGACTAATTTTGGAGTGGCAAACTCTAAAATTAGTTGGCTAGTATGACTCAACTCCTGGTGAGGGAGGTAAGTCATATCCTTTACAGTGGTACTCTGAAACAACCTTTAAGTGAATTGAGACACCTTCAAAACTAGTAGAAAAAAGATTTCTCCCTGAGCATTTTAATAGATTGTTCATTTTATCAGTGTTCTAAACCTCTGTTATTCATTATTTTACATCTATATCTAGTTTCAATATAGTTTTTAAACATGTTTCCAATGTTCTTTCACTCTACTGCTTATTAAAAAATGTATAAAAAGTAAAAAAATAGAAAAAAATCACTCCACTGCTGACAATAGTGGAGTTTACAAAGTTTTTAAAAGATTAGTGGACAAATTTACCTTCCTTGTGGGTTCGACCCTGCTTGCCACATATACAGTAGTTAACAGGAATATAAATTTTTAAACTTTGACTGACTTCAATGACAGTTTAGGTCAAGTTTTTGGCACTGTTTCCAGGGAAGGCACGAGCCCTTACTCTCTTTAAAAAAACTAAGAAAAACACATATATAAAAATCTTAAAAAAATTTGAAAAATTTGAAAAATGTTAAAAGAACTATTACTAATCATTATAACCTGTAACTCTTGATTATTGTCTACTGTTGTTTGCATGAGCATAAGAACTTCTGGTGCTAGATTAGAGCATCTGGACCTTGAATTAGATAAACATTTAACTGCTCTAAGAAAGAAGAAAAAAATGGAAATGGAAAACTTATATAATAGAGTTCCTGCACCTAATAATTACCAAAATCAACTTGAACTATTTGATGAAAATGAAAGTCCTAGGATGAGGGAATTCCAACTTCCTCAAGTTTCAAGCAATCCATCATCTATAAAACTTTGTCCTAGGGCCAGAAATTATGAATTGAAACAATCACACATCTCACTACTGCCTGTATTTAATGGGATTTATAATGAGGACTCTCTAGCCTTCATTAGAGACTTATATAATACTATGCAACAATTACCTCTTCTAGGACTCATATAAAATGAACTTATAATGAGAGTCTTTCCCTTTTTCCTTAAGGGTAATGCTATAAATTGGTTTCTGAGTCTAGATGAAAACATTTTTGAAAACTGGGATCAAGTGTATAAATCTTTTATAATGAAATTCTATCCCCAAATATTAAAAGGTGAACTTAGAAAAAAATCACTAGTTTTTATTAAGAGGATGGAGAAGCTTTTCATGAAGCTTGGGATAGATTCAGGGATCTTCTTAGGAAGTGTCCCCATCATCAACTCCCATCACACCTTCTCATGGATACATTCTATTAAGGGCTATCCTCCTCTGGACAGAATCTAGTTGATCAAGCTGCTGGGGATAATTACAATGATAAAAAAGATGAAGAACTTAGACAAATATTTAATAATATTGAACTGAATTCACAACATAAAAATTCAAGAAAAAAGAGTCAATATAAATGTTAATTCAAACACTGGTTCAATGAATGAAACTCAAGCTCAACTTAATGAAATCACCAACCAACTTCAATCCTTAATGAACCAGAATTCAAAAAAAACTATTAACCCAACTTGGCTGTCAAAATACCAACCAATCTTTAAGAGAACAGTGTGTCTAGTGTGGTATGTTTGGACATACTGATAACTTTTTTCCTAACTTTGATATGCCATCTCAATAACAAGAAAATTCAAACTTTGTTAACTATGGTCCTAGAATGACTCCTAAAGAAGATCCATTTTCAAACAATTATAGTCAAGGCTATAGGAACCAACCTAATATGTTATAGAAAGATCAAGGCTTAATTAAACAAACCACTACCCCTAATTACTCTAATCAATCAAGACCAAACATTCAAAATTAACATAGGGGTGAGTCTTCAACTGTACAAGGAAACAATGATAGTCACATGTCTTCTAAGCTTGATCTAATCTTAAATAAAATTAACTCTAAATAAGAAAGATACATGACTAAGCTAACCAAACATAAAAATCAATATGAGTCTAATAAAATGCAAACTGACGTTAGAATGCAGAACATGGAAACACAACATGGTCAACTTTCTAGACATTTTTCATCTAGGAAAAAAGGTATACTCCCTAGTACCACTGAACATAACCCTAGAGAGAATTTCATGGCTGTTGTCACTAGAACTGGGCTTAATACACAAACTGTTGCTGAAAAATACCATGAAAATTCCCAAAATAAAAATCTGCTTCAATCTGAAAAAAAAATCTACTTTGCACACGTGCTGGAAATTCACAAAAAGGTAATGAAAATGATCAAAATATGAATTTTTCACCTGAAACTCAAGCTGGAACTTCCTCTAAAAATCAAAGGAATAAAGGAAAAGAAAAAGTTGAGGAAGAGGTGACGGATATTCCTACTGTCCTTAAATTTTTTTCCCCACCCATCCCTTTCCCTGAGAAGCTAAAACCATATAGTAACACCAGGGCTGAACTTCTTTAATTCATTGGTCTCCTTTCTAAAATTCAAGTAAAAATTCCTTTCATTCAATCCTTAATTAAAATCCCATCTTATCTAAAATCTTTGAATAAAATTTAAAAAAAAAAACTCTTGAAGAATTTACTACTTACAACCTCACTGAAGAGTGAAGTGTTGTAATCCAAAAGAAAATCCCACCTAAACTAAAAGACCTAGGTAGTTTTGTCATACCTTGCACACTATAAAACTCTGATCAACTCAACTGTTTGTGTGATTTTGGTTCTAGTATTAATCTTCTCCCATACTCACTATTTCAACAGTTGTGGTTGGGTGACCTTCAACCCACCACAGTCATACTACAATTAGCTGATAGATCTTTAACTCATCTTGTGGGTAGGGTAGATGATTTTCTATTTGGGGTTGGGAAGTTGTTTTTTCCTAGAGACTTTTTAGTCTTGGATATGGAATGTGATCAAGAGGTTCCCATTATATTGGGTAGGACCTTCTTGGACACAGGTGGTGCTATTATTGATGTCTAAAAGGGTCAAATAATTTTTAAAATTAGAGAACAACAAGAAGAGTTCAATGTGTTTAAAAATGATAAAGGACCAATGTTTTCTGAAAACTGTTCAATGATAGAGTCCTTAGAAGATGAGAACTAAATTTCTGATGAATATGAAAATCAATCCTCTACTGAAGAAAATAATTGTGAAGTTGAAAATTTATTTGAATCTATCTTAGAAGTTTAAAATACTGATCAAACTCCTAAATTGGAAAATTTTCCAGAACTAGACAACTGTCCTGTTTCTGTTGTAGAAGGGCCCTCTGTTTCTGAACTTAGGAGATTTTTGAGTGAATTTGATGGTGTTTATATTAATGCCAACATTTTTGAACACTTTGATGATATTGAGGGAGAATTTATAATACAACTATATGATTCTACTCTAATTAACTTGTTAAAATCTAATCTGTAAAATCTAGATAGTGTACTGCCCACTCTGGACAGTAACACTGTTACTTCTGAATCTGAGCATGAAATTGAAAATATCTCATCTTTCAATACTCCTTAAAAGAAATATGTTGAAGATATTAGACCTACTAAGCCTAAGAGTCTTCCTTCGAGTGTAGAACCACCCACTCTTGAACTAAATCCAACACCTTCTCCTCTTAAATATTCGTTTCTGGGTGAGAACTCCACTTTTCCTGTAATAATTTCTTCTAAACTCAATGAAAATCAAGAACAAAGACTATTGACTGTTTTGAAAAAGTTTAAATCTGCCATAGGCTGGACAATAGCTGATATCAAGGGTATTAGTCCCTCATTTTGTATGCATAAAATACCTATGGATCCTAACCATAAGCCTAGGGTAGAGTGTCAAAGAAGGTTAAATACAAACATGAAAGAAGTTTTGAGAGAGGAATTGATTAAACTACTGGACACTGGAATGATTTATCCCATTTCTGATAGTGCTTGGGTCAGCCCTGTCTAAGTTATCCCCAAGAAGGGAGGTTTCACTATAGTTAAAAATGAAAATAATGAATAAGTTCAAGTTAGGAAAGCCAAAAAATGGAGAGTTTGTATAGATTATAGGAAGCTTAATTCAACCACTAGGAAATACCATTTTCCATTGCCCTTTTTGGACCAAATGCTTGAGAGGCTTGCTGGAAATGAATTTTTCTATTTTTTGGATGGGTATTCTGGTTACAACCAGATTACTATTGATCCAGAGGATCAGGAAAAAACTACTTTCACATGCCCCTTTGGAATATTTTCCTACGGATGGATGCCCTTTGGGTTGTGTGGAGCTCCAGTCACCTTTCAAAGGTGTATGCTGGCTATCTTCTTAGATATTATTGAAAGAATCATTGAAGTTTTCATGGATGATTTCTCCATTGTCGGTAGTACTTTCGATACTTATCTTAAAAATCTTAAATTATTATTGTAAAGATGCATTGAAACCAACCTTGTTCTTAATTGGGAGAAATGTCAATTCATGGTAACAGAAGGTATTTTACTTGGTCATAAAGTGTCTAATAGAGGTATAGAAGTTGATACTTCTAAGATTGATGTTATTTAAAAACTACCACCTCATGTAAATGTCAAGGGTGTTAGAAGTTTCCAAGGTCATGCTGGTTTCTACTGGAGATTCATAGAATATTTTTCCAAAATAACTAAGCCCTTGTGTTCTTTGATGGTCAAGGATGCACCTTTAAATTTTGATGATAACTGTCTGAAATCATTTAATCTGCTTAAAGAGAATCTCACTACATCACCCATTATCACTGAACCTGATTAGAAACTACCTTTTGAGATTATGTGTGATGCTAGTGATATGGCTATAGTTGTTGTCCTTGGATAGAGGAAAGATAATAAACTAAATGTGGTGTATTACGCTAGTAAATTGCAAGATGATTCCCAAAGGAATTATACCACCACTGAAAAAGAATTGTTTGATGTTGTGTTTGCTCTTGAGAAGTTTAGACAGTATCTGTTAGGTTCAAAAGTTATCATTTTCACTAATCATTATGCTTTAAAGTACTTTATGTCTAAGAAAGAAACTAAACCCATGCTGATTAGATGGATTCTGTTGTTACAAGAGTTTGATATAGATATTAGGGATAAACAGGGAGCTGAAAATTTAGTTGCTGACCACTTATCTAGGATTCCTCTTACTCAATCTGGATCTTAAGATCTTAGGGAGATAAACTCTTCCTTTCCTGATGAGAAACTGCTTACTGTGTCAATCAAGAAATCTTCTTGGTTTGCATATTTTTCCAACTTCCTTGCATTAGGTGTTTTCCCAAGAATTTGTCCAATAACCAAAGAAAGAAATTCATTTCTGAACTTAAATACTACCTTTGGGACGATCCTTTGCTATTTAGGAGATGTGCTAATGGTATTATTATAATATGTATACCTGAGGAAGAAATTATAGCGACCCAATCCTTTTGCATAAAACATTTCATGATTTTAAGCTTCATTAATCATCAGAGTACAAGACAAGGATCGTTAAGTCTAGTGTCTTGGAAGACTAGGTACATAAAACATAAAACATGGGGATAAAAAAACTACTTTATTTAATCTCCATAAAGATATCCTAACTTCCTTTGAGCTCTTACATCTACACAGGGTAACCTGGGGAACACATGAACAAAGGGATGAGCTAAAAATCCCAGTAAGGGAAATAACATAAGAATAAACTTTAAGCACATGAGTTAGGAGTCCTGACATAATGATACTGGAAGCATGGAACATATATAATTATAACATATAAACATGGGATCATAAAAACATGGAATAAAATAAGCATGAGATCATATAATCATGAGATTATATAAGCATAGTTTCATAGAGAGGTGGTCACGACTTTAAACATGACATTGGTATGAGTCAAGGCTAACCGCCAATCTCGTTTCCCATAGTAGCACAAGCCAAGGATAACTGCCCGGACCATTTTCCCATAATATTCTCATGAGACATTAACTTTACCCAATGCATTGGAGTGCTATCCGGGAACACCCATCTAAGATTATTCATGTATATGCTTTCCACATAAAGAATCTCACATAATCAATCATACATAAACATAAGAGTACCCAAGGAAAGAAATGGGCACACAATCACGTCATGAAGCATAATAAAAAGGGACGTAACATACAAGAGTCCATGAAAGAAAGGAATTAAATCAAAAATAGAAATTAATAATTTATGAAGTCATAAATTATGACAATAGATAACAAATTGAAGTGATAACATGTAGAAATAGTTTTTATGAATCTTTGAGTCAAAACATTTTAGTGCGGTTTAAGAAAACATCGAATATCTCTTAAAATGAAAAACGACATAATATTTTTTTATAAAACCAGAATTAAACCAGGAGGGTTTTCATAATAAAAATAATTATTTTATAAAGATGAATGTGACTTAAAAACTAGGATAGAGTACACTTGATAATAGGAAAGAATTCGGGAAGTTCCCTTAAAATGAGTTCACTTATCGGGAAGTAATGAGGAGAGAATCACTTAAAATCATGCATATCCATGAAAGAGAGTGATGAAGAGTCTTGATAAATAATCTTTTAACATGTACACAACATTTATATTATGCACAAGAAAATATAAGATAACATCATTTTGGTAGAAAGGTATATAAGACAACCGAAAGGAATAAAAGAGGTTCGGGTAGAATTCTTTACTGATTATCAGCATGGTATCCGGAGTACTTGAGGTGGATTAGTGAGAGTGGAAAGGGAATTATCATCACTTATACATAAATAGGGAAGTATGGGGGAGTTTTAAAATCATACCCCATAATTAATAATTACACACAACATGTCCTAACATAGTGAAAAATCTTGAATAAGGGTGAAATTGAGAGGATCCCTTACCTTAGGTCCATTGGTGTTCTCCACTTGATATTAATGAACTATATAGTCAAATTAGGTTCATTAATCAATAGTCCCAGAACCTTATATATATGTAAAATATTAATTATAACCTTTTAAGTTCATTTATACCCATTTTGATTGATTACAAGGTTCAATTTCATTGTTCGGGTCCGTTTGTTTCATTTGTTTTAATGATCGGTTCAATTGTATTTAGGTTCAAATGAAATGTAAGATGAAAGTGGTTGTCCAGAATTGAAGTTATATAACATTATTGGACATACATTGGGTTACATGGTTACAAAATTCATTTAGAGTGAAAGAGAACCTTTACATTAAACATTAATGATAAACACTTGAATTAACTTTAACGATTTTGCCCATAATTGACTTGTTTTGTATTATTGTTTTATATCATGAGTGTATGAGGATTACAGAACCTTAAATAGGACATATAACATATATAATAATCTGTTTCAACCATAACATAAATGGTCACATGACCAGAAACAAAATGATAAAAGAATTTGAAAACACATTATCCATGATGTTGGTAATTTGACACATCACGAGCAGTGTTTTAATTCTAGAACGTGAGGGAGAGGAGGGGAAGCATGATGCTTGAAATTTTCTATAAACATGATTATCATCCAGAATATATGATATTATTGAGCTTTCATGCCTTTTGGATAAGTTAAGGGGAAAAGGGTATAAGAAAAGAAAGAAAATGAAAACAAAACACTTGAAAACGAAAGAGGGTTCTTACCCTTTGATCTCCTCTCTTTGAGACTCCTCTTAGGGGCTTTGATTTTGGTCTTTTGGAAAGAACAGAAAGACTTGGATGTGGGGAAGGAGCTTGGGAGGGTATTTGGGAAGAATTTAGATAATTCTTGGGGCTTGAGAGGAGTGGAGAAAAGAGGGAGTGAAGGGGGGTTTTTATAGTGGAGGAGAGAGGGGTTTTCTTAATATAAAATTCATTACTTTATTAATTCCTCCCAAGACAAGGAATAGTGAGTATTCTATGACAAAAAATAGTAGTTTTATAATGTAATCCCGAAACAAGTGTGATTACATCAGAAGAACATCACACATGACTCAATTAATCAATTATTTAGCATTTATTGTGAATTATCGGTTTCTACTATTCATAAAGAATTCAAGTATTTCAGAAAAATACCAAAACTTCACCCAAACCATTTTTTGACATGTAGAATCCAAAAATGAATTCCATTTATCAAAAATAATTTTCTAAATATGATTATTTTAATATTTAATTAAAATAATAATTTATTATAAAAAACTAGTTTTAAAACATTCATTAACTTATTCTAAAATATAGGTTTATCGTACTTCCAACTTGAATATTATTTCTATACCACCATAGGTGAGGTTAATATTCATTAGGGTATATCACTATTCATAAGGGTATTTTACTATTCATTCGGGTAGGTTACTATTCACCAACAAAAATTATTTTTGTTTTATTAGACTCCAAAAAACTTCTTGAACACAACCGTGAATGCCAGATTTTTGAAATTCCAAACACATAAGTGAAAAACTTATTTTTAGAGGTCACTTATCACTTATTAGTTCATTATGTTGTGTTTTCATGTGATTTTATGACATAAATATATGAAGGGAATGTCCATTTAAAAACTTTGGGTTGTTACATTCTTCCCCCCTTAAGAAATTTCGCCCTCGAAATTTCATTTTACATTCTAGGCCAAAAACAGATGTGGGTACTTTTCCTTCATTACTTCCTCCAGTTCCTATGTTGCCTCTTCGTACTTATGGTTTTTCCATAGTACCCTGACCTGATGAGTAGTCTTGTTACGTAGAACATTGTCTCTACGATCCAAGATCTTCACTGGCTGCTCCTCATAGGAAAGGTCGTCATCTAACTGTACCCCCTCTAAAGAGAGTATATGTGAAGGGTCTGGTATGTACTTCCCTAAGAGGGATACATGAAAGACATCATGTAATTTTGATATGGTAGGTGTAAGTGCTAGTCGATAGGCCACAACTCCAACTCGATCAAGGATCTCGAAGGGGCCGATATACCTGGGACTTAACTTTCCTTTATTCCCAAACCTCATGACCTTCTTCCACGGAGATATGCGTAGAAATACCATGTCTCCGACTTTGATCTCAAGGTCTCATCGACAGTTATCTGCATAACTCTTCTATCGACTTTGGGCTGCCTTGATATGCTGCTGAATGGTTTTAACCTTCTCCACCATTTCTTCGACCATTTCAGGTCCTAGCAGCTTACGCTCACCGACTTCATCCCAATATGCCAGTGTTCTGCACCTTTTCCCATAAAGGGCTTCATATGGTGCCATTCAGATGCTCGAGTGGAAACTATTGTTGTATGAGAATTCAACCAGTGGAAGATGTTGGTCCCATCCTCTTTTGAATTCCATAGAACATGCTATCAACATGTCTTCTAGTGTCTGAATAATTTGCTCAGACTGGCCATCGGTTTGAGGATGATAGGCCGTACTGAAGTTCAGTTCAGCACTCAACGCATGCTGGAGACTTTTCCAAAACTTTTAGGTGAATCTTGGATCACGGTCGGATACAATAGATGGTGTTACTCCATGCAGCCTTACCACTTATTTAATGTAAATCCGTGCAAGCTAATCCAATGAAAAGTCCTCTCGAATCATGATAAAGTGAGCTGTCTTCATAAGACGATCCACAACGACCCATATAGAATTGTTTTCTTTGGTTTTCCTTGGAAGTCCAGTGACAAAGTCCATGGTAATGTTCTCCCACTTCCATGCTGGTATGGGTAGTGGTTGCATCATCTCCTTAGAATTTTGTCTCTCAGCCTTCCCTTGCTGATATACGAGGCACTTTGATGTATATTCGGCAATCTCCCTTTTCATATTGTACCACCAAAAGTTTTCTCAGAGATATCGATACATCTTTGCGCTCCCTGGGTTGATAGAGAAGGTCGAGCTATGTACATAATTCAATAGCTCCTTCTTTATCTCTGGATTGGATGGTACACATAATTGTGTCCCAAATCTTACAAATCCTTCCTCATCAATTTTGAAATCAAAGGATTTCCCATTTTTTAACAGCTTTCACACTTTTCTGAATTTCCACATCTTCTCGTTGAGCATCCTTTATTTTCCCTAAGAGGGATGGTTGTGAAATCAGTTGAGAGAGGATTGATGATGTTCCTCCCATAATTATTCCCATGTCCATCCTTTGCAAATCTAATAAGATCGTATCCTTTTCAATTCTCATCATTGATAAAGATGTAGGATCCTTTCTACTTAGAGCATCCGCCACCTTGTTTTCCTTACCGGGATGGTAGTGGATTGAGCAGTCTTAATCCTTAATGAGCTCTATCCATCTTCGCTGGCGCATATTAATATCTTTCTGTGTGAATATATACTTGAAACTCTTGTGGTTAGTATATATCTCACATTTCTCCCCATAGAGATAATGCCGCCAGATTTTCAAGGCAAAGATCACAGCTTCTAACTCCAGATCATGCGTTGGATAGTTTTGCTCATGGATTTTGAGATGCCTTGAGGCATAGGCTATCACTTTATCGTTTTTCATTAGCACAAATCCTAATCCATTCTTAGAAGCATCACTATACACCACAAAGAGTTCCCCACTGGTAGGGAGTGTGAGTACTGGCGTAGTGATAAGCCTCTTTTTCAACTCCTTGAAACAGTATTCACATTCTTGTGTCCATAAAAACTTTACTCCCTTCCGCGTCAGCTTGGTCATTGGGTTTGATAGTCGTGAAAAGTTCTTCACGAATCGTCGATAATACCCAGATAGACCCAAAAATCTATGGATATCCATTACAGATGTTGGCCTGGGCCACTCTTCAATTGCCTTTGTCTTGGAAGGGTCCGAAGATATCCCTTTTCTAGTGATAACATGCCCCAGGAATGACACTTCCTCCATCCAGAACTCACATTTACTGTACTTTGCATACAAATTCTCCCTTAGAAAAGTATTTAACATAGTTTTCAAATGATCCTCATGTTCCTCATTGCTCTTGGAGTATATCAGAATATCATCAATAAAGACCACCACAAATTTTTCTAGGTAATATCTAAAGACTCTATTCATTAAATCCATGAAAATTGCTGGAGCATTAGTGAGTCTGAAGGGCATCACTATGAACTCATAGTGTCCATACCTCGTTCGAAAGGCAGTCTTGGGAATATCTTCCTTTCTCACCTTTAGTTGGTGATATCCCGACCGAAGGTCCATCTTAGAGATATAACTGGAACCACGTATCTGATCGAAAAATTCATCTATCCGTGGAAGGGGATACTTGTTTTTTATCGTGATTTTATTGAGCTCATGATAATCAATGCAGAGGCACATTGATCCATCCTTCTTATTGACAAAGAGGACTAGAGCACCCCTCGGTGAAGCACTCGGGCGTACAAAACCCTTCTCCATATTATCCTGTAACCGCTTCTTCAACTCTTCCAGCTCTATGGTGGCCATTCTATAATGTGTCTTTGAGATTGGCAGAGATCCAGGGATAAGTTCAATTGAGAACTCGACCTCTCGGTCTGGAGGAAGACCAGGCAACTCCTCAGGGAATACATTAGTGTAATCCCTCACGATAGGCATGTATTCAATCATGATTCTCTCCTTTGTCTCAATAATTTTACCTAGATATGCTTGTTCACAAGGAAACAGTATCCAAACTTGAGAAGAAGATTCTAAAGGAGATTCATCTTCCTCCTTACACTTGTAAAGAATCAGAGGATGCTTCGGGATGTGAAAAGTGATCTCCCTTTCATGAAAGTTGATGTTGGACTTGTACAAAGATATCCAATCCATTCCCAAGATGGCGTCAAACTCCACTAAAGGAAGTATGGCGAGATTTGCTGGGAGGTTCAGTCCACAAACGTTAACCGGGGAGGAGTTATAAACCATGGACACAATGATTTCCCCATTCGATGTTCTCACAGATAACTTTTCCTCTAAATTTTGAGGTGGTGTTTGAATAGTTCTACTAAATTTGCATGATATGAAAGAATGCATAGAACCAGAATCAAATAGTAAGTTCGCTATTCTTGAATGAATAACAAGCGTTCCTGTCACCACATCATTTTCCACCTCCACCTCAGCAGTAGTGATAACATAAGATCTTCCTTGTTGCCTTGGAGGTTGTTGCTGATTGCCTCCGATAACCCTCGGCTTAGGACAATTGTTCGCATAATGCCCAATCTCTTTACAGTTGAAACACTATACTTCAGGATGAGTGTTGATCTGAACCTTCCTTTCTTCTTCAACATCAGCGGGATTTTTCATATCCCTTTGGCAGTTCTTGTCCAGATGACCAAACTTTCCGCATTTGAAGCAATTCTTGGTTCCCTTCAGACAGTTACCAGAATGATTCTTCCCACATTTTTTGCAAAGGGGAAAGTTGGGATTCTTTCCATCATGAGATTTGTTTGATGGACCACCCATGTTTTTTTCCATCTTCCGCTTCTTGTCACTGGCCTCATGAGACCACTGAGAGTCTCCAATCTCCATTTCCACCTTGAGGGCACAACATACAATGTCCTCATAACTGTCGAAGTCTTGAATCCCCAACACTTTTCATAGACTCGACTTTAGTCCGCTAAAGAAGTGATCCACCTTGCTTTCAGTGTTCATGAAAAAGCTAGAGGCGTACCTTTCAAGCCTTATAAAGTTTGCTTCATATGCCCCGATGGACTCATCTTCCTTCTGCTTGAGTCTGAGTAACTCTCTTTCTATCTTGAGACGGAGGGTTTGAGGAAAATATTTGTTGAAAAACATCCTCTTGAATTACTCCCAATCTATGGAATCAATTTCCTCTTGGGACATTGTATTCTTGATCAGTTTCCACCACTGATCAGCTTCCCCATCAAAACGATAGACCACCAGTACCACCTTCTTTTCTTCCGAGCACTGGAGGATGGATAATATCTTTTCAATGAAGTTAATCCAATATTCCGTGAGGAGGGGATTAGAAGATCCTCTAAACATGGGAGGCCTTTACCACATAAAAGATTCCATGGCAACTTGCTCCTTCCTTGGAGGAGGAGTACTTTCCACCTGATTCAAGTTATTATTCATAACTTGAGCCAGCTGAGAAAGTACTTCCATGAAGTTTTGAGCACCCGATTCCATCACCTTAGGCATATTATTAGGGAAATCATCACATTTACTATCACGTTGGATGTTTGTACATGTTCTTCTATTTCCCACCATTAACTAAGAGAAATAACATATAATTAGAGGTCTTGAATACTTATCTATTGAGAAAAAAGAAACTTTTAACATAAAAGGACAAACTTATAAAGATGAATTATATCCTAACTTATGATTCCTCAGGTTAAATCTAGGTTACCCTCAATCTACTTTTTAACTTTTATTCTTATGGGATTTTCTTTTTTTTTTGTCCCCTAATAATGGTTTGTACTAAGCTTGTGAATCTACCAAAGAATATCCCCCAGGAGTGTTGTAACCAAGAGTGAAGCAAGGCCCATTGTCGTGCACCAGTTCCCGTTCGAGTCTAGCTCAAAGCGGTGTTTTCGGGTTTTACCCCTAGGATACATCTGTGCTAGAGCCACCTCTACCTGCTTGTATCCAGACAGGGATGTATTTTCTTGATAAACCACTTACTCAATACTCACCAAAATTTTGGGAATGTTTTCTAATACTTAGTCTCATCCTTAAGGCTCTCACTAAGGTGCTCTATTCCTAATCACCAAAAATAACCAGAACTCCCTCTGATACCAACTATAGTGACCCAAGCCTTTTGCATAAAACATTTCATGATTTTAAGATTCATTAATCATCAGAGTACAAGACAAGGATCGTTAAGTCTAGTGTCTTGGAAGACTAGGTACATAAAACATAAAACATGGGGATAAAAAAAACTTCTTTATTTAATCTCCATAAAGATCTCCTAACTTCCTTTGAGCTCTTACATCTGCACAGGGTACCCTGGGGAACACATGAACAAAGGGATGAGCTAAAAATCCCAGTAGGGGAAAGACCATAAGAATAAACTTTAAGAACATGAGTTAGGAGGCTCTACATAATGATACTGGAAGCATGGAACATATGTAATTATATCATATAAACATGGGATCATAAAAACATAGAATAAAATAAGCATGATATCATATAAGCATGATATTCTGTAATCATAGTTTCATAGAGAGGTGGCATAAACTTTAAACATGACATTGGTACAAGTCAAGGCTAACCGCCAATCTCGTTTCCCATAGTAGCACAAGATAAGGCTAACCGCCTGGACCATTTGCCCATAATCTTCTCATGAGACATTAACTTTACCCAATGCATTGGAGTGCTATCTGGGTGCACCAATCTAATCTTATTCATGTATATGCTTTCCACATAAAGAATCTCACATAATCAATCATACATAAACATAAGAGTAACCAAGGAAAGAAATGGGCACACAATCACGTCATGAAGCATAATAAAAAGGGACGTAACATATAAGAGTCCATGAAAGAAACGAATTAAATCACAAATATAAATTAATAATGTATAAATTCATAAATTATGAGAAGGGATAACAAACTAAAGTGATAACATGTAAAAATAGTTTTTAGGAATCTTTGAGTCAAAACATTTTAGTGCGGTTTAAGGAAACATCGAATATATCTTAAAATGAAAAACAACATAATATTTTTTTATAAAACCAGAAGTAAACCAGGAGGGTTTTTATAATAAAAATACTGATTTTATAAAGACAAATTTGACTTAAAACAGAGGATAGAGTATACTTGATAATAGGAAAGAATTCAGGAAGTTCCCTTAAAACGGGTTCACTTATCGGGAAGTAATGAGGATAAAATCACTTAAAAGAATCCATATCCCAAAAAGTGAGTGATTAAGAGCCTTGATAAATAATCTTGGAAAATGTACAAAACATTTATATTATGCACAAGAAAAGATAAGATAACATCATTTTGGTATAAAGGTAGATAAGACAACCCAAAGGAATAAAAGAGGTTTGGGTAGAATTCTTTACAGATTATCGACATGGTATCAGGAGTACTTGAGGGTGATTAGTGAGAGAGGAAAGGGAATTATAATCACTTATAAATAAAGAGGGAAGTATGGGGGAGGTGAGAAATCATACCCCATAATTAATAATTACACACAACATGTCCTAACATAGTGAACAATCTTGAATAAGGGTGAAATTGAGAGGATCCCTTACCTTAGGTCCGTTGGTGTTCTCCACTTGATATTAAGGACCTGTATAGTCAAATTAGGTTTATTAATCAATAGTTCAAGAACCTTATCTATATGTAAAATATTCAGTATAACCTTTTTAAGTTCATTTATACCCATTTTGATTGATTACAAGGTTCAATTTCATTGTTCGGGTCCGTTTGTTTCATTTGTTTTAATGATCGGTTCAATTGTATTTAGGTTCAAATGAAATGTAAGATGAAAGTGGTTGTCCATAATTGAAGTTATATAAAATTAGTGAACATACAGTAGGTTACATGGTTATAAAATTCATTTAGAGTGAAAGAGAACCTTTACATTAAACATTAATGATAAACACTTGAATTAACTTTAACGATTTTTCCCATAATTGACTTGTTTTGTATTATTTTTTTATATCATTAGTGTATGAGGATTAAAAAACCTTAAATAGGAAATATAACATATATAATAATCTGGTTCAACCATAACATAAATGGTCTCATGACCAGAAACACAATTATAAAAGAATTTGAAAACACATTATCCATGATGTTGGTAATTTGACACATCATAGGCGATGTTTTAATTCCAGAACATGAGGGAGAGGAGGGGAAGCATGATGCTTGAAATTTTCCATAAAAATGATTATCATACATAATATATGAGTTTCTGGAGCTTTGATGCCTTTTGGATAAGGGAAGGAGAAGAGGGTATAAGAAAAGAAAGAAAATGAAAACAAAACACTTGAAAACGAAAGAGGGTTCTTACCCTTTGATCTCCTCTCTTTGAGACTCCTCTCAGGGGATTTGATTTTGGTCTTTTGGAAAGAACAGAAAGCCTAGGACGTGGGGAAATAAATTGGGAGGGTATTTGGGTAGAATTTAGAGAAGTATTGGAGCTTGAGAGGAGTGGAGAAAAGAGGGAGTGAAAGGGGGTTTTTTATAGTGGAGGAGAGAAGGGTTTTCTTAATATAAAATACATTAGTTTGTTAATTCCTCCCAAGACAAAGAATAGTGAGTATTTTATGAAAAAAATAGTAATTTTATAATTTAATCCTGAACCAAGTGGGCTTACATCAGCATAACATCACACATGACTCAATTAATCCATTATTTAGCATTTATTGTGAATTATCAGTTTCTACTATTCATAAAAAATTCAAGTATTTCAGAAAAATCCCAAAACATCATCCAAACCATTTTTCAACGTGTAGAATCCAAAAATGAAGTCCATTTTTTAAAAATAATTTTCTAAATAATATTATTTTAATATTTAATTAAAATAATAATTTATTATCAAAAACTAGTTTTAAAACATTCATTGACTTATTCTAAAATATAGGTTTATCGTACTTCCAAATTGAATATTATTTCTATACCACCATAGGTGAGGTTACTATTCATTAGGGTATATCACTATTCATAAGGGTATTTTACTATTCATTAGGGTAGGTTACTATTCACCAACAAAAATTATTTTTGTTTTATTAGACTCCAAAAAACAGCTTGAACACAACCGTGAATGCCAGATTTTCAAAATTCCAAACACGTAAGTGAAAAACTTATGTTTAAAGGTCACTTATAACTTAGTAGTTCATTATGTTTCATTTTCATGTGATCTTATGACATAAATATAAGAATGGAATGTCCATTGAAAAACTTTGGGTCGTTACAGAAATGCTGCCTGTTTTAGAAAGTTGTCATACTTAACCTTGGGGAGGTCACCATGGTGGTGAAAGAACTACTCATAAATTACTACAATATGGTTTGTAGTGACCTTCTATTTTTAAGGATGCTAGGAGCTTTGTGGTTGGCTGTGATATATGTCAGAGGCTAGGTAATGTTAGTATAAAGCAGGAGTTACCCCAAAAAGGAATTCTGGAAGTTGATATTTCTGATGTCTGGGGTTTAGATTTCATGGGTCCATTTCCATCATCTCATGGGAATGAGTATATTATTGTTTCTGTTGACTATGTCTCAAAATGGGTTGAGTCAGTGACACTGCCCAACAATCAAGCCAATTCTGTAATCAAAGTTGTGAAAAAGAATATCTTTACAAGATTTGGAGTCCCAAGAGCTTTTATCATTGATAATGGAAAACACTTTAAGAACTATAAGTTTAAAGATTTGATGGGAAAAAATAGTTGTGTTCATAAAACTGGTACTCCTTATCATCCACAGCCTAGTGGACAGGTGGAAACTTCAAATAGGGAACCGAAACAAATACTTGAGAAAACTATGTCAAACTCTAGGAAAGAATGGTCTCTTAAATTGGATGAAGCTTTATGGGCATATAGAACTTCTTTCAGGACCCCAATAGGTTACAGGATATTGTTTGGAAAATGCATTCATCTACCTATGGAGTTGCAACATAAGACTAATTGGGCAGTTAAGGCTCTAAACTTTGACCTTAAGAGTGATGGTGAGAAGAGGTTACTTGAGCTGAGTGAACTTGATGAGATTAGGAGATAGAGTTATGATAATTCAAGGATTTATAAAGAGAGGACTAAAATCTTTCACGATTCTATCATTCAAAACAAAGAGTTTAAACCTGGACAGAAGGTCCTACTCTTTAACTCTAGACTTAAACTCTTCCCTGGAAAGATGAAGTCCAAGTGTTCTGGACCTTTTACTATAGAGAGAGTGCTTAATAATGGAGTTGTTGAAATTATAGGCGAAGAGAATAAACCCATGTTAGTTAACGGGCAGAGACTGGAACTTTATATTTAGGGACAACCAAAGGGCTTGGCTACCTTCACCGTGCTTGAAAATTGTTCTTGAATGAAGTCCGACTGGGAACTTTAAACCTAGCGCTGTATGGGAGGCAACCCATGGTTTTTTTTGTGTTAATAAATAAAAAATTTGTGATTAAATAACGTCTAACTGAAGACTTTAAATTCAGTGCTTCATGGGAGTCAACCCATGCCCTTTCATAGTTCTTATTTTTTTACTATTTAGTGTTGAATAAAGTGCTGCTTTGTTGTCTTCTATATGATTTATATCTACTGGTTTTTTGTACTTAGTTTATATTCTTTGTGTTTTTAGGATGGTGCTGCTATGTAATAAAGGAGTGGAATTCCCATAATCATCTCCGGACAAGAACCTAGTTAGGGAAGTAATTTAATTTTCTGCATGTATTTCTGCTTCTGTTTTGAAAATAAAATTCTTCACTGAAAAATTCTGCTTGTATTAAATTTTTTTTTGCTACATGTCACTAAGTTAAATTAAAAATCTTCATGTTCCTGTTGCTGTGAACTGAAATTCATTGTTTAAAACCCATTCACTGCATGAAATTAAGTGTGTGTGTGGGGGGGGGGGGTACATGCTTGCTGGTAGTTGTGTTTTTCATTGGAACCGATTAGTCAATAGGGTGTTTAGCATGCATCTTTTTGCTATATTTAACATCCATTGGAATCATACATTTTTAAAATGTTTTCACCCAATTAATTGTGCACCCATACCTTATATGCCACTTTTGAGATATATTAAAAATCTTTGTCATTGGACATAAATGTTAATGTATGTACTTGCTAATGAACCTACTGTTAATGTATTCCTTGTGGAAAATAATATTTTTGAACTTTATTATGACCTTTATACATGTCATATATCTACTAAATTGAAAATCTATTTTGAACATTAATTGTCAAATTGTTATTCTCCATATTTAGAAGTCAACTTTGGGGAAAAAGTTAGGTTTTAAGTGTGGGGGAGGGGTCAATTCTTGAATGTACTTAACTGTGCTTAATTGGGAGCCCATCAATTCCCACTGCAACTCAAAATTGTTTGTAAAAAATGGTTAATTTTTTTTTTAAAAATTCTTGCATAATTTAGGCTTTACACTGTATTCAAATGGGTCTTGCCTTAGGAAAAGTTCCTTGCTGGAAGTTAGGAATTGCTTTGAATATGAAATTTGTGATAATGGATGATTGCTGAGTGGTCTATCTTAGTGATCTAATGGAAATCGTGGTTTAGGAATTACTTCTGAGAGTGACATGGGTGATTTGTTAAGGGAATTATGATCATAACTCTTAGAATTGGAAATTTTATTTTGATCATAAGTGACTCGTTTTTCTCTAATTTATTAAAGTAATTACCTTAATGAGCCAATATAAATGGTTTTTGGTATAAATCTTTTGAAACTGGAGTAATTTGGGAATCTAGGATCCCATAGTGAATCTATGAGAATCGAGATGCTGGGTGCGTTTCTGTAAACTTTAAGCCCTCTGTGCACTTTGGATAAGTGAATTGCACAGTGCTTAGCACAATGATACATGGCTTGGGAAAAATTAAATAAAGTGCTTAGGGTAGGGGAATGATGAACGCCAAATGAAGAAGGGGTTAGTTGGTTTACATGTGAGTCATTTAGGTTGTATCATTGAGGTGATTCACAAATAAATTATTTATTTTTGGAACCTAGGTGAAAAAGTTAAAGTACAAAGTTCCTACTATTAAGTTCTCAATTCCACATAATTTTTACTTTTTTCACCCTTAGACTTTTGGACTTAAGCCAGGATTGAAGTTAGTCATTAATCAATATCACATATGAGGCATGAAATCTTCATTGCTTGATGGTTTATAGTTATCTTGATTACCCTTTGAGTATTTGTTCTAAGTAAGATTCATTTGAGCAATTTATTTTCTAAGCCTAATGACATGTTTTTTTCCTTCGTTACAAATTGATGGACATGTTACATTTTGAGAAAAATCATGAATACCATTTTTCTATTCCCAATGATAATAAAACATGAGATTGTTTGAGGAAAAAAAATGATTAAGTGTTGGGGAATTTGATGTGGCCTTAAAAACATGTCTTTCCACATCTTTTTAGTTAATTTTTAACAATTTAATTATTAATTTTAACACTTTTTAATAAATAATGGATCTTTTGTATTTTTATTATTAATTTTATCAATTTAATCAATTTTTGTAATTAATTTTGTTTTCTAAGCCTTAAAATAAATAATTTATTTCTTACTTTAATTTTATAGACTAATAACTTTTTATTTAGATTGGTGTTCTTGTTCTGCATAGTTAATAATTTAACATTAATTAGCTAATTAATTAATTCTGCTTTTTCACTATGATAATGAAGCTTTTATTTAACATTTCATGTACTAAATATTAATTAATATAGCATAACCTAAATTTTAGTTGACTTTTAACAATTCAACTTTTATAAATTTAAGTGTATAAACTCACTGAATCTCGTTAATTTAATTTCATTAATTACATAATTGTTTAATAACATAATAATTATCCGTCTTCCTTAAATTTATTTAATTTGATACAATGGGATTTTATAAATAAATAAATGTTTTTTATAATTGTTTTAATTTATATGAACTTTTAATATCTTAGTTTCATTCTTTAATTTTAGATTTAATTTGGTAACAATTTTTGTTTTATAAATTAAAGTTAATATTAATTTAGCTTTAGTTTATTTGGTTTTATAAGTTTATTTAATTATATTAATAACTATATTTTCAATTCCTTTATTTATTATTTTTAGTTTTAATTAATTATTTTGTTCAGTTTTTATTTGAGTATCAATTTATTTTTCTCTGTTTTTGTTGCAGGTTTACAATGTCAATTTATTTTTCTATGTTTTTGTTCATTCACGGTGGAACCGTAACTTCCTAAACCATCTCACCGTATTCCTTTACGGTTTCTCAGTTTTTCCACCATTTCCACTTTTTCACGGACTCACAGTCACCATAACTACACCTTTACGGTCTCACTGCTTTTCCCTTGCACCGTGACCTCCCTTTCATGGTCTCACCGTATCAACCACAACCACCGTAAACCTCTATATATCTTCACACCAGTTTCACCCCTCTTCTTTGCCACTATTTCCCTTTTCACCGCAACTCACCCCGTGGTACCTTAACTGCAACACCGCCACCCTTTATCTCTTCCATTTTCATGGATTCACTCCTTCCCTGCGTTTATCTCAATACTCTTCGATGGCAATCATCTCGGAGATTGGGGAAAGAAAAGGGTAGTGAACCTCATGACCTTCCCATCCCAATCAACATGATGAGTCGATGTCAGTGGAGCCACGAGCCACTGTCAATCTATCCGCAGTGAGTCTTCAGAGGGATGAAAACCAGAAGCGATGAAACCTCCTTTACCCTATGCAACGAGGATTTGGGAGGGAGTTGTGTAGTCGTCGAAGCCTAGTTTTCGCTGGTTTGAAGGAGGAGATTTCTCACCTGAAAGATGTCATACCAACCACTGCAAGATGAGGAGATGAAGCCGAGGAGATCTACTGTCAAGGCCGCACTGCATGTAGATCTGGTAAATTCAAAATCAGAGAGGATATGTGCTTTCGATGAAGCTCGGAACAAGCCGGAAAGAAGAAGGATACCACAAAGAGCCGCCAACACTTCTGAGACGCCGTGCCATCGCCTGAGGAGAAGCTGAAGCCGATGCCGCCTACTGGAGGCCGCCCGAGCTGGTGTTGAGGAGTTCCGCGGCTACTACCGCGCTGCAATCCAGGAGAATAATTGGAGAAGAAACCCCCCTGTAGCTCCGCAATTGGGGGGGAGATAAGATTAATTGATAAAGAAAAAAACAAAAAAACAAATAAATAGTATAATATTAAAAAATTTCATAATTAATAAATGGTTAATAATTAATTAACTAAAAAATTACGCTAATTAAATTATCTAATTAAACTAAATTATAACTTAATTTAAATTTTTATAAAATAATTATAATAATTAAATTAATTAAGTTAATTTAAGAATATAATTTAGTTATCTCAACTAAATGTTAATAATACTAACACTAATTGTATAATTTAATTAATAATAATAAATTAAATACTTAAGAATTTTACCTTTTATAAGATTTAATAATAAATTAATAATCATGTTAATATTTAATAATAATTATCAATTAAGTTTTTTATTAATTAATGGTTAGTTAACTTTTTAAAAAGTAATTTAACTTTAAATTAAAAAGATAACTACTTTATTTTCTTTACATTTTCATTTAGTTATATTTTTATTCTAATAATGAAGGTTAATTCAAGGGTCTAAAACACATCAATATTCATCTAACTAACTTACCAGGAGTTAGTTACGAGGGAATTTCTAGCACGACGTGCCAGTCGCGAAAAAAGCACACGTGTGCGGTGCACAACTGAGGGACTTATAAAGTTGGTGGAAGTGTGCAGTGACATAGAGTAGATGACGGAGGGTATTAAAACAGAGATGCAACAGAATTTGGGGGATTTTGTGGGGTATATATTTTTCAATGATCACACATTGGAGAGCAGATCGTGACACTCATTTTCAGGAGGCTCATTATAATTCCACGAACACACCAGAATCGGAGCAGAGCAGAGAGCCATTCTATGGAGTTATGAGGCCAAGAGAAACAACAATTGATGCTAGCATAGGGAGTTTTCTTCCTCTGTTATCTTTAGATTATTCTCCTTTATAATTGAATTGTTTTAGTATACGTAATAGAGATGATGTTTAGCTAAGTATTTAGTTCGGGGATGAATTGAAGTTCTACTGATTATTTTTAATTCTCATTTCACTTAATCAATTTAATGAATTCAGTAATAACCGACGATATCAATACTGAGTTCATCGAATTGATTGTATCACTAGAACATACTCTCAAAATTCCATAGTCAGTTGGTGAGACTAATTGTGGAAACACTTTAAAAAAAAGATTCAAAAGACTTCAAGTTTTACGGTGAGTTTGTCTTGTTGATTAATTTTCAAATCAGTTCAGAGTTGATTAATTTTGGAGTGGCAAACTCTAAAATTAGTTGGCTAGTATGACTCAAATCCTGGCGAGGGAGGTAAGTCATATCCTTTACAGTGGTACTCTGCAACAACCTTTAAGTGAATTGAGACACCTTCAAAACCAAACGAATAAATATTTCTCCCCGACCATTTTAATAGATTGTTCATTTTATCAGTGTTCTAAACCTCTATTATTCATTATTTTACATCTATCTCTAGTTTTAATATAGTTTTTAAACATGTTTCCAATGTTTTTTCACTATACTTCTTATTAAAAAATGTATAAAAAGTAAGAAAAAGAAAAAAAAATCACTCCACTGCTGACAACAGTGGAGTTTACCAAGTTTTTATAAGATTAGTGGCCAAATTTACCTTCCTTTTGGGTTTGAACCTGCTTTCCACATATACAGTAGTTAGTAGGAATATAAATTTTTAAACTTTGACCGACTTCAATGACAGTTTAGGTCAATAGTCAACTGTTATTGTTAGACATGGGGTCTTACTAAGAATTAAATGAAATGAATAAATGCTTTCGGGTAATTAATTCATTTTATTATTCTAAGTAATTAAAATCCCAATTATATAATTCTTATTATCCAAGACATTTTTGGGGATTGTGCACACCAGATCTAGATAAATCTCTCAAGACAAGAGTGAATTTTCTTTTTCCAAGAACGCTCTCAAGGTAAGATAGAGAACCTCCTCCACCAGATCTAGGAGAGAAATTTTTCAAACGGCTCTCAAGGAGAGCGAAGACAGACGTCACAAGTGAAGGCTCTTCCATGATAGCACCCATAGATCCCTTCGGCGATGTCCTAAGATATTTAGAGTATGTGTGGATCACCTCTAGAGGAATCCCACACTTTGATTCTACGACGCAACGATGGATCATATTGGATCTTGACCAGAAACATCAATAGAGATAGAATTCCATCAAGGTAATTATTATATTTTAATTAAATTAGTTATAACCAACATATGATGATCCTCTCTATAGTTCCAAGACACCCTTACTTCCTTTATTTCTTTGTTCTATTCTAAAGATCCGACATTTTATTATCGTGATGAATCTCATATAGACCATTGTTAACGGAAAAATTAAAGTTGGGTACACCTACCAACACACTTCTGTGGCACTCAGAACCTACACATATCATATCAAAGTCAGGAGTATTTGTTGACCCAAAAAAGGTTAGTGATGTATTTTCCTAGGATTAACCCAAGAATGTGTTTGATATACAGAGTTTATTAGGACTGGATGGATATTACAGGCATTTCATACAGAACTTCTCACGCCTTGCTTCACCTCTTACTGGCCTTACAAAGAAGGGTGTACAGTTTTTATGGTCAGAAGCATTTGAGAAAGCCTTTAAATAGAAGAAAGGGAGGCTGGTCTCGGTACCTATTATGATCCTTCAATATCATAGAAAAGGTTATATCATCTTATATGATGCATCAGACATCAGATTAGAAGCAGTAATGATGTAAGATGACAAATTCATTGCATACAGATCTTAGAAGTTGAGGCCTCAGGAGAGAAATTACCTGATGAACGACCTCGAGCTAGTAGTAGTTATCCATGCCTTACGTTGCTGGAGACACTATATTTTGGGTGAGTGGTATGTAGTGTATACGAATCACAAGATCCTCAAATATATCTTTTAAAAGCATGAATTTAACCTTGGACAACAAAGATGGATTAAATATCTACATTCCTTTGATTTTGATCTTGCCTATATGCCTAGGAAGGGAGAAGTGGTTACACATGCACTAAGTCAAAAAACTCAAACACAGGCTGTATGGGAAGCTAGTGATGAATGGAAGTTAATCAGCCTATTTTCTGAGTTGCATACAGAGTTTCATGATAGTCAGGAGTAGTCTTACCTCTCATATTTGGTAGTTACCACTACCTCCTTGAGAAGATAAAGGGTAGAAAATTTTCAAATCTTGAGGGATTGTTTCTCCATGAGAGTATATCAGGAAATAACACACCTCTAGATTGGTATGTGGATAGAGACGACATCTTGTGTATTCATGGGAATGTATGGGTTCTTATAAATATGAGAGAGGAGTTGATGTAAGAGTCCCACACTTATCAGTGAGAAGTTTATCCTGGTATCTCCAAAATGCATCAAAATATGTGATGATATTATTGGTGGCCTATTATGAAATATAATATAGAAGTCTTTTTCACTAGGTGTTCAACCTATCAATAGGTGAAGGTGGAGAACCATAGACCTGCAGGATTTTTACAGTCACTTCCAATACTAGAATTGAAATGAGAATATATTTCCATGGAATTTTTAGTTGAGTTTACTAGGCCACAAGGGGTAGAGATTCTATATGAGTAGTTATTGACCAACTAAAAAAAGTATCCCACTTTATTCATATTCAAGAGACCTTCTCAATTGATGAGCTGGGAAGATAGTATGTTTGTGAGATCACATGACTACACGGGGTCCCTCATACTATCATTTCAGATAGGGAAACTCATTTGACATCATGGTTTTAGAAGGGTTTGAAGAAAGATATGGTTACACAAGTGCTTCTAAGCACAAATTTTAACTCTTAGACTAATGGAAAATTAGAATGGAAAATACAGGTTTTAGAGGACATGATCCGAGCTTGTGTCCTTGATTTCAGTGGTTATTGGGAGAAAAATATCCCTCTTTCCAAGTTCATATATAATAATAGCTTTTAGGAAAAAATTTATATGGATCCTTTTGAGGCCCTATATAGTAGGTTGTTCCATTCACCCTTGTGCTGACTAGTGGAAGGTTAGGTAGACCTACTAGGTCCTCATCTCATATAGGAGACTTCAGTGCAGGTTCAGCTGATCAGGAAGCATATGAATACTACTCTGTCTAGACAGAAATCTTATGCCAATTGCCACAAATGACCTCTAGATTTTGAGGTCAGGTATCTTTTTTTCTTTCAATTATCTTTCAGGATGTGGATTAGATAGTTATAGAAGTAAGGAAATTCGTTTTTTCATTACGTAGGCCCATTTGAGATCCTAGAGAGAGTTAGGATGGTATCCTATTGGTTGTTACTACCTCATAGGTACCATGACATGCACAATTTATTCCATGTTTTATATCTTCTCCAATATCATGCCGAAATGTCTCATATATTTGATTCTAATGCTACCTTTGACTAGTATCCAGAACACATCATTGATTTGAGCACGAAGGATCTCCGAGGCCAGTTTGTACCTCTAATATGGGTGCTATGACAGTACGACCACTTGCAGGATGAGACTTGGGAGTTGGAGGCCGACGTATGTGCCAAGTGGCTAGAGTTGTTCTTAGATAGTGTTTTACCACCCTTAGAAGTTGAAGTCGAGGAAAAGTTATTTTAAGTGGGGAAGATTGTAAGAACCTAGTTTTTCACTCAGGTATGGATCCTTCAAAATTTCAATCTATTTTTTTTATTTTTCTCATAATATGGATACCTAATGAGTTAGAGAAGGTCTCATGGGTATTTGAGGATCGTTCGGGGCCTGAAACCTAACTTTTTGGAAGAAATGGTCCTGTAAAATAGTTAGAGTAAACCATATGGGGAGGACACAAGATAGGTCTAAACCATGTGGGTGGCATGATTTTTTGGATAGAGCCTTACCACACGGTTAGCACATAGTTTCCCTAACCATGCGACCTAACCATGCAGTATGACCCTTTCTCTAGGTAACCGTGTATGGTTTGTACATGGTTTGGAAAACCGTGTGGACAAATCATACACAAGCTAAATTTTGGGCAATTTTACATTTTTTACCTCAATGGTCTAATTAAGCCCCTCTTTATCCCCTAACATGAACCCTAGTGGTATTAACCTTTATTTCTATCATTTTGGAGATTTTTGAAGGCCTAACCTAGGGATAAAGAGATCTCATTCATCAAAGATCTGTTCAAGCTTCTTTTTAGCATGTTAGATGCACAACGATAAGTACTCGAGTCCTTTTTAGCCATTCTTCATCTCTCTTGATATTGACCTAGTTATCGAGGTTTAAGAATTTTTATGACTTTCTCAGATCTACTCCATTACAAGAAGAATTAGAGGCTAATATTGGATGAGGAGAGTCATACAAGCCTAAGGTAGGTGTTTTATAAATCACCCCTTAAGTTCTTTGATTTTGGAATTATCATGTGGGGCCCACTGATTTCATCAGGTGTCGTTTGTTGAATTTATACGTGATGCTTATAATTGTTATAACTATATGATTATTCTCTTTCCAAATATGTGATTAGTTATTAGTGGTTATTCCCACAACTCCTCCATCCCATGTAGGTTTTTTTTCCATATTTAAAATTTTAGTGTTTTGACATGTCTGAGTTGCCGTTCAGGTGTGCCATGGATTGAAAATTTTGAGGGTAAGATTTTCTATATTAAATTTCCTATTTTAAATTGTGAATTAAATAATGGAAAGTACCTTTTATGATCACCTCTTGACCCACCTAGGGTAAGTTATTCAAATAAACTTTTAACATAAAAGGACAAACTTATAAATATGAATTATATCCTAACTTATGATTCCTCAGGTTAAATCTAGGTTACCCTCAATCTACTTTTTAACTTTTATTCTTATGGGATTTTCTTTTTTTCCCCTAATAATGGTTTGTACTAAGCTTGTGAATCTACCAAAGCATATCCCCCCAGGAGTGTTGTAACCAAGAGTGAAACAAGGACCATTGTCGTGCACCAGTTCCCGTTCGAGTCTAGCTCAAAGCGGTGTTTTCGGGTTTTACCCCTAGGATACATCTATGCTAGAGCCACCTCTACCTGCTTGTATCCAGACAGGGATGTATTTTCTTGATAAACCACTTACTCAATACTCACCAAAATTTTGGGAATGTTTTCTAATACTTAGTCTCATCCTTAAGGTTCTCACTAAGGTGTTCTATTCCTAATCACCAAAAATAACCATAACTCCCTCTGATACCAACTATAGTGACCCAACTATGGTGAGAAGAGGTTACTTGAGCTGAGTGAACTTGATGAGATTAGGAGAGAGAGTTATGATAATTCAAGGATTTATAAAGAGAGGACTAAAATCTTTCACGATTCTATCATTCAAAACAAAGAGTTTAAACCTGGACAGAAGGTCCTACTCTTTAACTCTAGACTTAAACTCTTCCCTGGAAAGATGAAGTCCAAGTGGTCTGGACCTTTTACTATAGAGAGAGTGCTTAATAATGGAGTTGTTGAAATTATAGGCAAAGAGAATAAACCCATGTTAGTTAACGGGCAGAGACTGGAACTTTATTTTGAGGGACAACCAAAGGGCTTGGCTACCTTCACCGTGCTTGAAAATTGTTCTTGAATGAAGTCCGACTGGGAACTTTAAACCTAGCGCTGTATGGGAGGCAACCCATGGTTTTTGTTGTGTTAATAAATAAAAAATTTGTGATTAAATAACGTCTAACTGAAGACTTTAAATTCAGTGCTTCATGGGAGTCAACCCATGCCCTTTCATAGTTCTTATTTTTTTACTATTTAGTGTTGAATAAAGTGCTGCTTTGTTGTCTTATATATGATTTATATCTACTGTTTTTTTGTACTTAGTTTATATTCTTTGTGTTTTTAGGATGGTGCTGCTATGTAATAAAGGAGTGGAATTCCCATAATCATCTACGGACAAGAACCTAGTTAGGGAAGTAATTTAATTTTCTGCATGTATTTCTGCTTCTGTTTTGAAAATAAAATTCTTCACTGAAAAATTCTTCTTGTATTAAATTTTTTTTTGCTACATGTCACTAAGTTAAATTAAAAATCTTCATGTTCCTGTTGCTGTGAACTGAAATTCATTGTTTAAAACCCATTCACTACATGAAATTAAGTGTGTGTGTGTGGGGGGGGGGGTACATGCTTGCTGGTAGTTGTGTTTTTCATTGGAACCGATTAGTCAATAGGGTGTTTAGCATGCATCTTTTTGCTATATTGAACATCCATTTGAATCATAAATTTTTAAAATGTTTTCACCCAATTAATTGTGCACCCATACCTTATATGCCACTTTTGAGATATATTAAAAATCTTTGTCATTGGACATAAATGTTAATGTATGTACTTGCTAATGAACCTACTGTTAATGTATTCCTTGTGGAAAATAATATTTTTGAACTTTATTGTGACCTTTATACATGTCATATATCTACTAAATTGAAAATCTATTTTGAACATTAATTGTCAAATTGTTATTCTCCATATTTAGAAGTCAACTTTGGGGACAAAGTTAGGTTTTAAGTATGGGGGAGGGGTCAATTCTTGAATGTACTTAACTGTGCTTAATTGGGAGCCCATCAATTCCCACTGCAACTCAAAATTGTTTGTAAAAAATGGTTAATTGTTTTTTAAAAATTCTTGCATAATTTAGGCTTTACACTGTATTCAAATGGGTCTTGCCTTAGGAAAAGTTCCTTGCTGGAAGTTAGGAATTGCTTTGAATATGAAATTTGTGATAATGGATGATTGCTGAGTGGTCTATCTTAGTGATCTAATGGAAATCGTGGTTTAGGAATTACTTCTGAGAGTGACATGGGTGATTTGTTAAGGGAATTATGATCATAACTCTTAGAATTGGAAATTTTATTTTGATCATAAGTGACTCGTTTTTCTCTAATTTATTAAAGTAATTACCTTAATGAGCCAATATAAATGGTTTTTGGTATAAATCTTTTGAAACTGGAGTAATTTGGGAATCTAGGATCCCATAGTGAATCTATGAGACTCGAGATGCTGGGTGCGTTTCTGTAAACTTTAAGCCCTCTGTACACTTTGGATAAGTGAATTGCACAGTTCTTAGCACAATGATACATGGCTTGGGAAAAATTAAATAAAGTGTTTAGGGTAGGGGAATGATGAACACCAAATGAAGAAGGGGTTAGTTGGTTTACATGTGAGTCATTTAGGTTGTATCATTGAGGTGATTCACAAATAAATTATTTATTTTTGGAACCTAGGTGAAAAAGTCAAAGTACAAAGTTCCTACTATTAAGTTCTCAATTCCACATAATTTTTACTTTTTTCACCCTTATACTTTTGGACTTAAGCCAGGATTGAAGTTAGTCATTAATCAATATCACATATGATGCATGACATCTTCATTGCTTGATGGTTCATAGTTATCTTGATTACCCTTTGAGTATTTGTTCTAAGTAAGATTCATTTGAGCAATTTATTTTCTAAGCCTAATGACATGTTTTTGTCCTTCGTTACAAATTGATGGACATGTTACATTTTGAGAAAAATCATGAATACCATTTTTCTATTCCCAATGATAATAAAACATGAGATTGTTTGAGGAAAAAAAATGATTAAGTGTTGGGGAATTTGATGTGGCCTTAAAAACATGTCTTTCCACATCTTTTTAGTTAATTTTTAACAATTTAATTATTAATTTTAACACTTTTTAATAAATAATGGATCTTTTGTATTTTTATTATTAATTTTATCAATTTAATCAATTTTTGTAATTAATTGTGTTTTCTAAGCCTTAAAATAAATAATTTATTTCTTACTTTAATTTTATAGACTAATAACTTTTTATTTAGATTGGTGTTCTTGTTCTGCATAGTTAATAATTTAACATTAATTAGCTAATTAATTAATTCTGCTTTTTCACTATGATAATGAAGCTTTTATTTAACATTTCATGTACTAAATATTAATTAATATAGCATAACCTAAATTTTAGTTGACTTTTAACAATTCAACTTTTATAAATTTAAGTGTATAAACTCACTGAATCTCGTTAATTTAATTTCATTAATTACATAATTGTTTAATAACATAATAATTATCCGTCTTCCTTAAATTTATTTAATTTGATACAATGGGCTTTTATAAATAAATAAATGTTTTTTATAATTGTTTTAATTTATATCAACTTTTAATATCTTAGTTTCATTCTTTAATTTTAGATTTAATTTGGTAACAATTTTTGTTTTATAAATTAAAGTTAATATTAATTTAGCTTTAGTTTATTTGGTTTTATAAGTTTATTTAATTATATTAATAACTATATTTTCAATTCCTTTATTTATTATTTTTAGTTTTAATTAATTATTTTGTTCAGTTTTTATTTGAGTATCAATTTATTTTTCTCTGTTTTTGTTGCAGGTTTACAATGTCAATTTATTTTTCTATGTTTTTGTTCATTCACGGTGGAACCGTAACTTCCTAAACCATCTCACCGTATTCCTTTACGATGTCTCAGTTTTTCCACCATTTCCACTTTCTCACAGACTCACAGTCACCATAACTACACCTTTACGGTCTCACTGCTTTTCCCTTACACTGTGACCTCCCTTTCATGGTCTCACCGTATCAACCACAACCACCGTAAACCTCTATATATCTTCACACCAGTTTCACCCCTCTTCTTTGCCACTATTTCCCTTTTCACCGCAACTCACCCCGTGGTACCTTAACTGCAACACCGCCACCCTTTATCTCTTCCATTTTCATGGATTCACTCCTTCCCTGCGTTTATCTCAATACTCTTCGATGGCAATCATCTCGGAGATTGGGGAAAGAAAAGGGTAGTGAACCTCATGACCTTCCCATCCCAATCAACATGATGAGTCGATGTCATTGGAGCCACGAGCCACTGTCAATCTATCCGCAGTGAGTCTTCAGCGGGATGAAAACCAGAAGCGATGAAACCTCCTTTCCCCTATGCAACGAGGATTTGGGAGGGAGTTGTGTAGTCGTCGAAGCCTAGTTTTCGCTGGTTTGAAGGAGGAGATTTCTCACCTGAAAGATGTCATACCAACCACTGCAAGATGAGGAGATGAAGTCGAGGAGATCTACTGTCAAGGCCGCACTGCATGTAGATCTGGTAAATTCAAAATCAGAGAGGAGATGTGCTTTCGATGAAGCTCGGAACAAGCCGAAAAGAAGAAGGATACCACAAAGAGCCGCCAGCACTTCTGAGACGCCGTGCCATCGCCTGAGGAGAAGCTGAAGCCGATGCCGCCTACTGGAGGCCGCCCGAGCTGGTGTTGAGGAGTTCCGCGGCTACTACCGCGCTGCAATCCAGGAGAATAATTGGAGAAGAACCCCCCCTGTAGCTCCGCAATTGGGGGGGAGATAAGATTAATTGATAAAGAAAAAAACAAAAAAACAAATAAATAGTATAATATTAAAAAATTTCATAATTAATAAATGGTTAATAATTAATTAACTAAAAAATTACGCTAATTAAATTATCTAATTAAACTAAATTATAACTTAATTTAAATTTTTATAAAATAATTATAATAATTAAATTAATTAAGTTAATTTAAGAATATAATTTAGTTATCTCAACTAAATGTTAATAATACTAACACTAATTGTATAATTTAATTAATAATAATAAATTAAATACTTAATAATTTTACCTATTATAAGATTTAATAATAAATTAATAATCATGTTAATATTTAATAATAATTATCAATTAAGTTTTTTATTAATTAATGGTTAGTTAACTTTTTAACAAGTAATTTAACTTTTAATTAAAAAGATAACTACTTTATTTTCTTTACATTTTCATTTAGTTATATTTTTATTCTAATAATGAAGGTTAATTCAAGGGTCTAAAACACATCAATATTCATCTAACTAACTTACCAGGAGTTAGTTACGAGGGAATTTCTAGCACGACGTGCCAGTCGCGAAAAAAGCACACGTGTGCGGTGCACAACTGAGGGACTTATAAAGTTGGTGGAAGTGTGCAGTGACATAGAGTAGATGACGGAGGGTATTAAAACAGAGATGCAACAGAATTTGGGGGATTTTGTGGGGTATATATTTTTCAATGATCACACATTGGAGAGCAGATCGTGACACTCATTTTCAGGAGGCTCATTATAATTCCACGAACACACCAGAATCGGAGCAGAGCGAAGAGCCATTCTATGGAGTTATGAGGCCAAGAGAAACAACAATTGATGCTAGCATAGGGAGTTTTCTTCCTCGGTTATCTTTAGATTATTCTCCTTTATAATTGAATTGTTTTAGTATACGTAATAGAGATGATGTTTAGCTAAGTATTTAGTTCGGGGATGAATTGAAGTTCTACTGATTATTTTTAATTCTCATTTCACTTAATCAATTTAATGAATTCAGTAATAACCGACGATATCAATACTGAGTTCATCGAATTGATTGTATCACTAGAACATACTCTCAAAATTCCATAGTCAGTTGGTGAGACTGATTGTGGAAACACTTTAAAAAAAAAGATTCAAAAGACTTCAAGTTTTACGGTGAGTTTGTCTTGTTGATTAATTTTCAAATCAGTTCACAGTTGATTAATTTTGGAGTGGCAAACTCTAAAATTAGTTGGCTAGTATGACTCAAATCCTGGCGAGGGAGGTAAGTCATATCCTTTACAGTGGTACTCTGCAACAACCTTTAAGTGAATTGAGACACCTTCAAAACCAAACGAATAAATATTTCTCCCCGACCATTTTAATAGATTGTTCATTTTATCAGTGTTCTAAACCTCTATTATTCATTATTTTACATCTATCTCTAGTTTTAATATAGTTTTTAAACATGTTTCCAATGTTTTGTCACTATACTTCTTATTAAAAAATGTATAAAAAGTAAGAAAAAGAAAAAAAATCACTCCATTGCTGACAACAGTGAAGTTTACCAAGTTTTTATAAGATTAGTGGCCAAATTTACCTTCCTTGTGGGTTTGAACCTGCTTTCCACATATACAGTAGTTAGTAGGAATATAAATTTTTAAACTTTGACCGACTTCAATGACAGTTTAGGTCAATAGTCAACTGTTATTGTTAGACATGGGGTCTTACTAAGAATTAAATGAAATGAATAAATGCTTTCGGGTAATTAATTCATTTTATTATTCTAAGTAATTAAAATCCCAATTATATAATTCTTATTATCCAAGACATTTTTGGGGATTGTGCACACTAGATCTAGATAAATCTCTCAAGACAAGAGTGAATTTTCTTTTTCCAAGAACGCTCTCAAGGTAAGAGAGAGAACCTCCTCCACCAGATCTAGGAGATAAATTTTTCAAACGGCTCTCAAGGAGAGTGAAGACAGACGTCACAAGTGAAGGCTCTTCCATGATAGCACCCATAGATCCCTTCGGCGATGTCCTGAGATATTTAGAGTATGTGTGTATCACCTCTAGAGGAATCCCACACTTTGATTCTACGACGCAACGATGGATCACATTGGATCTTGACCAGAAACATCAATAGAGATAGAATTCCATCAAGGTAATTATTATATTTTAATTAAATTAGTTATAACCAACATATGATGATCCTCTCTATAGTTCCAAGACACCCTTCCTTCCTTTATTTCTTTGTTCTATTCTAAAGATCCGACATTTTATTATCGTGATGAATCTCATATTTACCATTGTTAATGGAAAAATTAAAGTTGGGTACACCTACCAACACAATTCCGTGGCACTCAGAACCTACACATATCATATCAAAGTCAGGAGTATTTGTTAACCCAAAAAAGGTTAGTGATGTATTTTCCTAGGATTAACCCAAGAATGTGTTTGATATACAGAGTTTATTAGGACTGGATGGATATTATAGGCATTTCATACAGAACTTCTCACGCCTTGCTTCACCTCTTACTGGCCTTACAAAGAAGGGTGTACAGTTTTTATGGTCAGAAGCATTTGAGAAAGACTTTAAATAGAAGAAAGGGAGGCTGGTCTCGGTACCTATTATGATCCTTCAATATCCTAGAAAAGGTTATATCATCTTATATGATGCATCAGACATCAGATTAGAAGCAGTAATGATGTAAGATGACAAATTCATTGCATACAGATCTTAGAAGTTGAGGCCTCAGGAGAGAAATTACCTGATGAACGACCTCGAGCTAGTAGTAGTTATCCGTGCCTTACGTTGCTGGAGACACTATATTTTGGGTGAGTGGTATGTAGTGTATACGAATCAAAAGATCCTCAAATACATCTTTTAAAATCATGAATTTAACCTTGGACAACAAAGATGGATTAAATATCTACATTCCTTTGATTTTGATCTTGCCTATATGCCTAGGAAGGGAGAAGTGGTTACAGATGCACTAAGTCAAAAAACTCAAACACAGGCTGTATGGGAAGCTAGTGATGAATGGAAGTTAATCAGCCTATTTTCTGAGTTTCATACAGAGTTTCATGATAGTCAGGAGTAGTCTTACCTCTCATATTTGGTAGTTACCTCTACCTCCTTGAGAAGATAAAGGGTAGAAAATTTTCAAATCTTGAGGGATTGGTTCTCCATGAGAGTATATCAGGAAATAACACACCTCTAGATTGGTATGTGGATAGAGACGACATCTTGTGTATTCATGGGAATGTATGGGTTCTTATAAATATGAGAGAGGAGTTGATGTAAGAGTCCCACACTTATCAGTGAGAAGTTTATCCTGGTATCTCCAAAATGCATCAAAATATGTGATGATATTATTGGTGGCCTATTATGAAATATAATATAGAAGTCTTTTTCACTAGGTGTTCAACCTATCAATAGGTGAAGGTGGAGAACCATAGACCTGCAGGCTTGTTACAGTCACTTCCAATACCAGAATTGAAATGAGAATATATTTCCATGGAATTTTTAGTTGAGTTTACTAGGACACAAGGGGTAGAGATTCTATATGAGTAGTTATTGACCAACTAAAAAAAGTATCCCACTTTATTCATATTCAAGAGACCTTCTCAATTGATGAGCTGGGAAGATAGTATGTTTGTGAGATCACATGACTACACGGGGTCCCTCATACTATCATTTCAGATAGGGAAACTCATTTGACATCATGGTTTTAGAAGGGTTTGAAGAAAGATATGGTTACACAAGTGCTTCTAAGCACAAATTTTAACTCTCAGACTAATGGAAAATTAGAATGGAAAATAAAGGTTTTAGAGGACATGATCCGAGGTTGTGTCCTTGATTTCAGTGGTTATTGGGAGAAAAATATCCCTCTTGCCAAGTTCGTATATAATAATAGCTTTTAGGAAAAAATTAATATGGATCCTTTTGAGGCCCTATATAGTAGGTTGTTCCATTCACCCTTGTGCTGACTAGTGGAAGGTTAGGTAGACCTACTAGGTCCTCATATCATACAGGAGACTTCAGTGCAGGTTCAGCTGATCAGGAAGCATATGAATACTACTCAGTCTAGACAGAAATCTTATGCCAATTGCCACAACCGACCTCTAGATTTTGAGGTCAGGGATCTTTTTTTCTTTCAATTATCTTCCAGGATGTGGATTAGATAGTTACAGAAGTAAGGAAATTCGTTTTTTCATTACGTAGGCCCATTTGAGATCCTAGAGAGAGTTAGGATGGTATCCTATTGGTTGTTACTACCTCATAGGTACCATGACATGCACAATTTATTCCATGTTTTATATATTCTCCAATATCATGCCGAAATGTCTCATATATTTGATTCTAATGCTACCTTTGACTAGTATCCAGAACACATCATTGATTTGAGCACGAAGGATCTCCGAGGACAGTTTGTACCTCTAATATGGGTGCTATGACAGTACGACCACTTGCAGGATGAGACTTGGGAGTTGGAGGCCGACGTATGTGCCAAGTGGCTAGAGTTGTTCTTAGATAGTGTTTTACCACCCTTAGAAGGTGAAGTCGAGGAAAAGTTATTTTAAGTGGGGAAGATTGTAAGAACCTAGTTTTTCACTCAGGTATGGATCCTTCAAAATTTCAATCTATTTTTTTTATTTTTCTCATAATATGGATACCTAATGAGTTAGAGAAGGTCTCATGGGTATTTGAGGATCGTTCGGGGCCTGAAACCTAACTTTTTGGAAGAAATGGTCCTGTAAAATAGTTAGAGTAAACCATATGGGGAGGACACACGATAGGTCTAAACCATGTGGGTGGCATGATTTTTTGGATAGAGCCTTACCACACGGTTAGCACATAGTTTCCCTAACCATGCGACCTAACCATGCAGTATGACCCTTTCTCTAGGTAACCGTGTATGGTTTGTACATGGTTTGGAAAACCGTGTGGACAAATCATACACAAGCTAAATTTTGGGCAATTTTACATTTTTTACCTCAATGGTCTAATTAAGCCCCTCTTTATCCCCTAACATGAACCCTAGTGGTATTAACCTTTATTTCTATCATTTTGGAGATTTTTGAAGGCCTAACCTAGGGATCAAGAGATCTCATTCATCAAAGATCTGTTCAAGCTTCTTTTTAGCATGTTAGATGCACAACGATAAGTACTCGAGTCCTTTTTAGCCATTCTTCATCTCTCTTGATATTGACCTAGTTATCGAGGTTTAAGAATTTTTATGACTTTCTCAGATCTACTCCATTACAAGAATAATTAGAGGCTAATATTGGATGAGGAGAGTCATACAAGCCTAAGGTAGGTGTTTTATAACTCACCCCTTAAGTTCTTTGATTTTGGAATTATCATGTGGGGCCCACTGATTTCATCAGGTGTCGTTTGTTGAATTTATACGTGATGCTTATAATTGTTATAACTATATGATTATTCTCTTTCCAAATATGTGATTAGTTATTAGTGGTTATTCCCACAACTCCTCCATCCCATGTAGGGTTTTTTTTTCCATATTTAAAATTTTAGTGTTTTGACATGTCTGAGTTGCCGTTCAGGTGTGCCATGGATTGAAAATTTTGAGGGTAAGATTTTCTATATTAAATTTCCTATTTTAAATTGTGAATTAAATAATGGAAAGTACCTTTTATGATCACCTCTTGACCCACCTAGGGTAAGTTATTCAATTTTATAATTAAATATGAAATGGAAATTGGAAAGTATACTAAGTATATGACTTGGACTTCTTAAATGTAATTAAATAATAGGATGCATATCTATAGTACCCTTTCTATGTTAATGGAAGGTATCAGAGTGAACATTAATTTTTAAAAATAAATTAAATGGATTAAATGAATGGTTTCATGATACTAGTCCTTGTTACACTAATGGAAGGCAAGGATTGAACCAAATGGATTTATTGAATAATTATGACATGATTAAATGGTTTCATGCTCCATTAGCCTTGTCACACTAATGAAAGGTAATGGATTGAACCTTATGAATTATATATGACTTAATTATCGAAATAGAAGTGTCTTGACTTGAGGTCGCCTTGGATTCTTGAGGGAATTCCTTGATATCTCAAGGAACCCATTCTGAATTCAAGGATATGTATTACTTAGGTTGAGACCCACCTAGAACCCGATCCTTGTATAACTTTGGATAGCCAGTATGAAACTATAGGATCCGTCATGTAATACTATAGGATTCCTTGGATACACTCCTTGGATCCAACATTGACATATAAGTGCCATGGTTAAATCCTATAGGTCCTAGTCATTGATTAGCCCCATTTTACCTTGGATAAACTCATTGGACTCAGTAGTTATCTTATTATGGAATTACTTAGACTATGATCCTTGGATTAAACTCTTACCCTTAGATAAGATACATTCATTTTTGAGTTAGTGACCCTTGAGGTCTATGTTGTCTTGATTATTACCTTGGAACTTCAATATTAAATATCATTATAGGTTGCCTTGTTACATATTGAAACCTTAACTATTTCTAACATGTAACTAATTTATAAATTAGTAATGATCAAATAATTAACTGGTTACATGTTCAGACACCATCCAAGTGCTGAAATAGGTACTTGGGTATTTAGTTACATTATACTACTTTACTTTATACATGCATGTTTTCACACCAATACATTTCCATTACACTCGCTGAATGTTATAGAAACCATTGGTGGTGGACCACTGAGATTTATCTCAAACCCTATATGGATGCCATTTAGCACCTGATGTAGATTACATGTATGCATGTGTTGATAAAGGGAAGCATAATGCTTCAGACACTTGATTGCTTGCTCTACTATGATGGAGCTGGTAGCAGATGACCGAGCTGAGGCTTGGGATTCTTGGGTTAGTTTATGTATTTTCTTTTTCTACATTGAGTTTTTAATGTATTATTTCTACTTTTTATCCACATTTTATAGCTTACTAGATACATGAAATATCATCATCAATTGTTGTATGTTATTCCAGTTATTTTAGTTATTGTTATCCTTGACTATTTTCATTGTGCCTTCTGTTTACTTATATTTCTTCCTCTATTTACCTCTGTTTTATATTTATCCACTATGCTACACTCTAGTAAAGAGGGAATAGTCACCCCACTAACACACCCTAAGTCCTCATTTCTAGTAGGTAGCCTTTGGCATTTGGGGAGATACGCTTGAGGCCATGTGGCCCACCAAGATCGGGGCACCTATTAAGTGGCATCTGGGTTTAGGACATCATAAGGATTTCCCCACCATTTCAATCAAATCATTCAATTAAAACTAAGACTTTAAGTTCTAAATCGAGTGGAGTTGAGAGAGAATTCACCCACCTCATAAACATTGATGAAAATAAATAACGACACTATAAAACATCAAGATCTGATCAAAACCCACATACCATACAGTAGATACACCAATATTTCATCATAAAACCATTCATAACACATAGATATATCCATAAAGGACTAGATATATGCTTTCATGAGAGGTAAGAACATTAGATCTAATAATAAAGAAGAATAATGGGTACTTACCAATGAATCTAGGCCTCCAACTCCCTTTGATTCTCCTATGAATCACTCCTGGATTGATGGGGATAATTTATAAAGACTAAAGAGGAAAAAGAATTTGTGTTATATTGGGATTAAGGAAAAAACAAGGGTCAAAATTATTAATTCGTATTTTATTCACAATTTAAGAAGGTATAATTCTTCACCGTAAGGTTATTCCATATAGTTTGGAAATCCGTGCTCTAATAATGCAGTGTTACTATCTTAAGGCCACAACTCTCATGACTAGATCACACAGTTAAACAATCTGTTCACCAACCATACATGTCCTTCTATTTCAAGAAGCATAGTTTCCCCTAGTAACTTGCACAGTTTGGCAAAGCCATGCAGCAAACATGATCCTACCCTGTTTCCAATGTATTCCCTTACATGGTTTCCAAGATATGGTGATTAGTTTCTACTAATCATGAACAAACTGTTCACCTCCATAAAAGCCTCCAAAACATGAAAAAAAACCTTAAAACCTCCCAAATAATAACTCTAACATTATATATTCTCAAAATATATGAATAAATGGTCATGTACCTAAAAAGAGGGGTGATACAACATATCATTCCTCAAGACAATGGAAAACTCATGAGAAAAATTAATTGACTGATGATTTGGATGTGGTAGTGGTCATTTTTCCATTAATGATACAATGAAATTATATTTATGGTGAAATTTGAGACACATATTCTAATCATAAAATATTTAAGTATATTTTCACAAAAAAGTTGAATATTCTATAATGGTGACTATTTGAGATGATTAAATATTATGACTTCTCTATTCACTGCCACCCTAGGAAGGAAAACTGGGTGGCTAATTCTCTAATTCAGAAGGACCATGAAATTTTTTACATGATAACGTTTGAAAGAGATACAATACTTACAGATTTATAGAATATGGATCATGTAATAATTTGGAAAGGGGAAATATAATATCTTTCTTAGAAGATTGTTCAACCATCCATCCATGTGAGGATTAATGAGGCATAAAAGGAAGATGTAATACTATAGAATAAGTTGACAAATGTTCATGAGATAGACCATGATAGGGATGGAATGATCAAGTTTAGGAAAATAGTATATGTCCCATCAATCTAGATTTAAATAAATATTTATTGGATGAATCTCATAGTTTAGCATTATCTATTTATCTTGGAAGTATAATGAAAAATAGAGATATAAAAAATTATTTTTTAGAACACATATAATGGGATATAGTGGTGTATGTATCTCATTTCTTGGTATATCAAAAATTTATGGATGATACATACAAGTATAATGGGATGTTGAAATAATTACCAAAACTATAATGTAAATGGGACAACATCACTTTGGATTTCAACATTGGACTCCCAAGAACATCTAAAGTATATAAGTCTATTTAAGTTGTTGTCAATATCCTTACAAAGTCAGTATATTTCATTACTATTAGTGATGATTTATCTCTTTATAATATTTCTTGTATATTCATAAATTTAGGAATAAGGATTCATGGGGTACCATATTATATTGTATATGAGAAGGATCCTGGATTTACCTCGATGTTCTGGAGATGTTTTACCCAATCCTTAAATAAGGAGTTGAACATAACACTACATATCATCCTTATATTGGTGGTTAGTTTGATAGACCATTCAAACCGAATAAGATATGTTGAGAGATTGTTTAATGGATTTCAAAGGTGGTTGGGATCAACACCTTCCTATAATAAAATTTTAATATAATAATATCTTTCAATAAAGTATTTTTTTGGTTCCTTATGAATCCCTCTATGTAAAATAGTTTAGGACTACAACATATTGGAATTAAATTAGAGAAAGAATGATATTGGGATTTAATATTACTAATGGAAATGTAATATGATGTTATATCTATTCAATAACACATCAAGGTTTGTCATATTTGATTGAAGATTAATGATGATAATTATCAGTGAGATAAAGAGTTTTAATTTGGTGACAAGGTATTCATATGAATATCTCCTTGGATGAAATTTATGAGATTTTGAAGGAAGGGGAATATGAGGCTGATATATATCCGTACCTTTCAGATTATTGGTCACATCAGGATGGTTTCTTATCACTTAGAACATTTAAAAAATATTTCTCAAGTTAACCATGTGTTTTATATCACTTTTTAAGAAGTACATACCTGATCCTTCAGATGTACATAACTCAGAGGTTGAACCATTGAAGAATGATTGTTATTATGAGGAACAACCAATGGAAAACATGGATCATAGAGATAAAGTTATATGGCATAAAACTACAAACCAAGTAAATGTTATATAGAGGAATCCTAAATTTGAGGAAGGAACATGGGAACCAAAGGATGTGATGAGACAATAGAATCATAAGTTTTTTTTATCACATTGATGAAATTTTGATAGCGAAATTTTTATAAGGGGGTAAAATTTAATACCCCAAGATTTTATGATAAATTTCTCTTTCAATAAATTCAAAGTGTTTGATAAAATTATTCAAACATAGCCCATAACTTAAATGAAACATGATATAATATTATTTTTATTATTAAATTTTACATTTATCTACTAGTTGATGAATTAATGGGTATGAATTGAACTAGTGTAAGACCCCATCCATTTTCAGGTGTAAATATTTTTATTTTTTTTGGTGATTATGACTTATCCTTATTTTAAATTCACGACTTGAAATAATTTATAAACTCAAGAGTTTACACCACCTAAAGGTGGTATTACCTACATGTAATCATACTATGAAAGGATATTAAAAGGTGTGAAAAGGGATTTCACATCATGTAATTCTTACACATATCATTAAAATGAGATACAACACATGACATGAAATGAGAATTCACGTTGTGTAGTTTTGATGATCAGTTTCATTTTAACTGATTTCAACCTCACGTAAATCCTCTATAATAAAATTGGCTACAAAAATTACATGACATGAAAGGGGGTTTCACATCATGTAATCATTATACCCATTTTTTAAAAACATGTTTCAGCATTGCGCAATGCTGCTAACTCATTTTTGTTGGCTATAAAAGCTTCATACACCACACTCCTTCAACAAAAAACATCTCTTACACCTCTTCCTTGGACTGGAACACCTCCATGAACCGAAGCCTTCAATCAAAGAAATCTGTACTCCTCTATCCTTACTGCAGGTCTTTTTGTGTAAATTTTTGGGAGTCTGCTTCAATCCAAAAGTGATCTCACATCGGATATTGGATGTCTAGACCTATATTTTTAAGGAATTATTCTCAGTTTCTAATATTATTCTAGATCAATTGTTAATGAATTATCTGATTATTATTGAGAAGAATCCATAATCAGATTGCTATCACAGATGTAGGGATTTTGTCACTGCTTCCTCTACTTTCAAGGATTTGGATATAAATCTTGTTCTTCGATGAAATATTGATTGATTATGCTAAATTGGGAGATAATTTTTGGTGAGAGTTATTTATCTCCATTCTAGAGGTGGGTGATCTAATTTCTAAATCCCATAGTTATAATTTTTTCTCATATATGCAGGTTATAGAATTGCTAGATTTTTTTGGAAATTGAGACCTCTAATTGAATTAATTAATATGGTAGATTAATTAATTGGGAAATTAGTGAAATTATGGGATTTAGGGATTATTGAATAACATAATTAATTGTGATAATTAATTATGATGGGATTGAGATGGTCGAGTTGTGTATTTGAATGAGAAACAAGGATAATTAATTAGTGAATTAATTATAAATTTAAATGATTGAGAAATTGGGATAATTAAATGTCAAGTTAGTTATTAAGATTTCATTTTTGTGGTAAAGAATAATTAATTAGTTAATTAATCATTTATTTTTGAGATTTTGAATGGTTAATTAATTGTATACTTAATTAACAGGAAATTGAAGTTGTTAATTAATTTTTGAATTAATTAATAGAATGGAAAAATTAATTTATGAATTAATTAATTAATAGGATTTGGGGTGTTAGACATTGTGTTATGCAGCAATGAGATTTGGGGTGTTAGAAATAGAATGATTCACAAATGATATATATAAATGAATGGGATTTTGGGTGTTAGACATGGAATTCTGCACCAATGGGATTTTGGGTGTCAGACATGACATTCTACACTGATGAAAGATCTATCTGTATTGTTAAGAATTAGGGTGTTAGAAATCGAGTTCTACACTAATGATAAATAATAATTAATGAGATTTTAGGTTATTGACATGGAATTATACACCAATGATATTTTTGGTGTTAGACATGGAATTCTACACTAAGGATAAATATGTATAAAAGTTGTGAATTGAATGTGGGAAACGATTCAAACCTCATGATCTATGTGGTTAATAATGTTTAATTAATAATGTAATAACTGTTCAATTGTGCATTGTAATTATTTTCTTTATATAACTTCATACACTTGTTATTTACTGGATTTGTTTTAGACACCATTGGTGATAGCCTACTGAGTCTTACTCACACTCTATTTGGGTTTCCTGATCGGTACCCGAATAGAATTTATTATTTCAAGATAGGTTAAGGGAAAATGCCCTTGATTAGATTGTTTGTAACAACCTGAAATTTTGAATAAATCTTGTTTCCTAATTTTATGTGTTATTTTATTTTTATACTCAACAAAAATGTTTCATTTGATAACATGAGTATAATTAAAATGATATTGTTGGTTTTTGACTGTTATATGACCATTGGTCAATATGACCACTGGAAACTAAACGTTTTGATTATTGTCTCTAAATACAAGTAATCTTGGTTAATTAATATAGAAAGAAGATTCGATGACCTCACCCAGTAGTCTTGGACCAATCGAAGCCCATCTAACAGAACTTGGGAAGGAGGTAGCACCACTGGGCTTTGCTCTGGACCAAACCCAAGCTGAACTTCATCGTATAAAGCTAGAACGGGATCGCCTTCGCGATAAGTTCAAACTGATAGAAATTACTACTCATGCAATGTTGGCCGAGCCTCCCTCGGATTCTCTCACCTTAGCACACCTTACAGTTAGGTCCTATGCTGGTGTGATAAGGGGCTATGTAAGGAGACCGTAACTGCCTTGTGTAATCCTTTGTTTTAAATAAAAATTGGGATTTCTTCTTATGATGAAGTTTATGAATTTTCAAATGACCGGATAAATATAGTATGCATATTTTTGATGAATTTTAGAAAAAGTATATTTTAAAAATGGTTGTGTAAACCTTAAATAATTAAAAAAATGTAATGATTTTTGAAAAATGGTCTTCTAAAATTATGTTCAGTACGAAATTTAGAGTCTAATAAGATCAACTTAATTTTTGATGAATAGTAAATTATGAATAGTGATTTTATGATTAGGATTAGTAATGTGTCCAAATGGATTAGTAATCTCACTTAAAGAAAGTATTAATATAATCTAGGCACCTTGATTAAGTAATGTGATTCAATAAAATGGTTAAATAACGGTTTCATAAATTATTATTAAAGTATTAGTTTTTTCGGGTGAATAGTGTTTTTTAATTAAAAATTTAATTAAAAATATTTAGATAATTATTTTTATAAAACGAATTTCATTTTTGAACTCAGAGCACCGATATTATGCTATGGTAATTTTTGGGGTTTTTTCTGAAAAAAATGAATTTTCGGTGAATAGTGTTTTTATTTAAAAATAAAATTTAAAAATATTTAGAAAATTATTTTTATAAAACGAAGTTCATATTTGTAATCAGAGCATTGATATTTGGTTAAGGTGAAATTTTGGGATTATTCTGAGACAGTTGAATTTTCGATGAATAGTGAAAATACAGTTTTTAAGTTACGGGTGTTTAATGACATCATTAAATGATGTATTAAGTTTGTAATCAATATGTTCGAATTATGAATAGTGAGATAAGGTATGAGGTGTCCCAAGTGGCCAATACCATGGGAAAATACCATGGGCAAGCCCATGGTTTTTCCAAAACCACTAATGAGGTGTCCCTTTGCCATTAATGCCTTGTCCCCTCACTTTCCCTATAAATACCAAGCCATCCTCTCATCCATTCGACTCCCCACTCTCCCCCAATGAATTTATGGTCTCATTACCTCCCAAGGAGTCCTCCCATGGTACCCCCAAGCCCTCAAGGTCCCAACCTTTGAGTTTTAAGAGTTATGTTTTAAGGTAAGGGATCCGATCTCTCTTTTTCTTTTCAAGAAATCTCTTTTATGTAATTTCTTTTATGTTCCATGTTATTATGTTAAAGGATGTTATTTTATACTCCTCTTACTGCCCTTTTCATGTTCATATAATGAGATATTCCCTCTTTCTCTCATTATTTCGTTTTATGAAGTTTTAAGTGGCGCCGTTAGGCTGCCGAAATTTTTGTAACGGATTCTTTCTCCCTTCTCATTTTTCAAGATCTATTATCATGTAAAGTATTTCAAGATCCTTTTTGTTATGTTGGGGTATGATCTCTATATCTATCATACTGGACTCTTATGTTCATATGATGATAGACCCCATTTGATCTCTTCAATTCAGTATTTTGAAGTTTCAAGTGGCGCCGTTAGGCTGCCGAATTTATTAAGTGGTTCTTCACCCTTCTCGTTTTGAAGTTCTACTTTCAGGTCAATTATTTCAAGTTCCTTTTTGTTATGTTGGGGTATGATCTCTATATCTATCATACTGGACTCTTATGTTCATATGATGAGAGAACCCATTTGATCTCTTCAATTCAGTATTTTGAAGTTTTAAGTGGCGCCGTTAGGCTGCCGAATTTATTAAGTGGTTCTTCACCCTTCTCATTTTGAAGTTCTACTTTCATGTCAATTCTTTCAAGTTCCTCTTTGTTATGTTGGGGTATGATCTCTATATCTATCATACTGTACTCTTATGTTCATATGATGAGAGACCCCATTTGATCTCTTCAATTCAGTATTTTGAAGTTTTAAGTGGCGCCGTTAGGATGCCGAATTTTTAAGGGATTCTTTCACCCTTCTCATTCTTTTCAAAGTTCCACTTTCATGTCAAGTCTTTCAAGTTCCTTTTTAATTATTTTGGGGAATTATCTCTATATCTATCATACTGAACTCTTATTTTCACATGATGAGAGACCCTATTTGATCTTTTTAAATCATTTTTGGTTGAAGTTTAAGTAACGTCGTTAGGCTGCCGAACTTTCATAAGAGAAATCTAATTTTTGTCTTCCTTCCATGTTTTTCATTTCAAATGGTATGTCCTTTAAATTGCATTACCATGATCATGTATCCTTCTTATTCTGTCCATCTACTGTTTTATGGGTCATTTATGAATGTTTGACCCATTTCCCCTCTCTTTTCAATGTTTTCTAAAACCCCGAAACATAGCTGTTATGCTGTAGAATTTTCGTCTCAAAATGCCTCTCTCGTTTTCTCAAAATTATTTTATGTTATTAAGTTAATACTCAAAGCTCTTATTTCTATATGGGTATTCACATATATATCAAAATGTTCTATTTTAAATACTGGGATTTACATACATGAAACCCGCTTTCCCTTTCCGTGGGTTTAAAGTGATATAAAGATCATGTCTTTAAAGCAGTTTTTAAAACGTTATGATTATGAAATGAAACCCATTTCTTTTATGCTATATGGGTTATTTATGAAATGTTTGATGATGATATATGTGGATCACATTATAATAAAGACAAATTTAAGGGTGCGCCCTGATAGCACTCCAATGCATTGGGTAATGATGTAACCACTAGAGATTACAATTTTCACGATACCTTGGTGAATAACCTTGGTAATTTTCAAATGACACCTTGGGGATGGACCTTGGTGATATGTTCATGATTGTCTATGTTAAATGATGTAGCCACATTTTCAAGTTATGAAAAATGTTATTTTTATTATGATATGCCTCTTTATTTCATTCTCATGCCTTAAAGTTCTTTTTCATGACCTTATTGAAGTATCTCAAGTTCACATGTAAAATGTTTCTCTTGTTTTCCTTACTGGGATTTTTGCTCACCCTTTCTTTTGATGTATGCTCCCAGGTTATGTGATGCAGTAATGAACCTAGGATGAACATTAGGAGAATCCTTTCAAGTGTTTTAGAAGAATGTTTTATGTTTTCATGTTTAAAGTTCCTGGTTTCCAAGACACTAAACCTTAAAGATCCTCGGTTTTGTAAAATGTAATGAAAGTTTATGTGATAAAGAGGCGGGATGCTATATTGTTGATCGGGGGATGGATCATGGATGATGGAACCAAACGTGGTTCAAGACCCGCTTGGGAGTGTTTAGTGTCTTTCCTTTCTATTTAATTTTAGATACTGGGGCACTTACTCTGGAATGGAATGTTTTCCTTTTTGTTGGATATTGTATTTTCCTATTTGGTTATCTTGAGAAATTGGTATGGTTATGAATATATATTCTTCTGCCATTGTATATTTATTTTCAATGGTGTTTTAATAAAATAAAATAGGGTATAATCTCCCCATGAAATGAATTATCAGACCCTATTTAGTAGTCAGTAGCCTCTGCGATACAGGGAGGCGGTCCTGAGGTCATGTGGCAGTCCGGCTCGGGGCACCAGTGCATAGAACCTGGGCCAGGACATTACAAAGTGGTATCACATGAGTTTTATTTTCTTATTCTTTTCTTTTACTATTTGTGGAAATGTATAAAAGATACTAGGAAGAATCGAGTCTTGGTAATGATCTCCTGCATGGGAGTTACAAACCCATGTGCGGGGGGAAAACCCAAGTACTCAGGGTGGGATTGTTTTTATTTTGATTTTTTACAGCTGAATATTAGTTCACCTTGGGTGACAAACTTATTGTGTAATGTGATTATTATTTTTTGAATTTATTGAGTGTTGAATCATGGCCCAGAATGGAATGCGAGTTGAGTTTTCATGCACCATTCTAGGCACTCAGGATTATTTACAACATGCATCAGTTTAGGCACGTACAGGAAAATGGGTTACAGGTACATTGTTGAACTTAAACTATTTAACTTTATTGAGAAATTTAAATGAAAATGGTTCCTAAAATTAAATTGAAAAATATTTTAAAATGTGTAAATAAAATAATAATTGGGTGTCTAAATGAGAAACTTGAATGTGATAATGTGTTTACCCTTGTCAAGAAAGACCTAGGTGTAGAATGGTTAAGGGTAGTGATAACGCCTCGATTTTAACCATGTGGAGAGACTTGGGGAAAAGTATTGTTGTATCTTATTATGTTTCACTCATAAATAAATGTTTTAACCTTGTGATTTGTGTCCTATAGTGTGCATTAGGCTTTGTATAAATATGCCTCCATGATGACGCTTGTTGAGGGAATGACCATAGGACATGGCAGTGAATGATCCTCTAGCAGTGGAACCTGAGGCACCGATAGTGCTGGGTGAGGAAGTCAGAGAGCAGTTCTGATATAACTTTGCTTTCTTCATTAAATTGATGGAAAGAGACCCAAGATGGGTTGTGAGGAGCATGTATGACCTTAAGAGAGATCTACAGTTGGAGAACCCTTTAAATTTTACTGGAGAGGGTGTACCTGAGGGAGTTGAGTTCTAGATTGAGTCTATCCAAAATATACTTGACCATATAGAGACTTATACTGAGAGGAGATTCAATCTAGATTCTTACATGTTACATTAATAAGTGAAGCATTGGTGGGACATTCAGAATTGGGATGAACAGCTGGAGACTATGGAGTGGAATGACTTTCAGGAGAAGTTCTTTGAGCACTTTTACACAGAGATGCTGAGGCAAGAGAGAGCAGCTGAGTTCATGAGGTTGATTGAGGGGACTTATCCATGATGGACTATGCTGGACGCTTTACAGACTTACAACATTTTTCTCTATCATTGGAATTAGATGTGGCTACTTCAACAAGATGATTTCAGGATGGGATTAAATGTTAAATTAAGTCTCAGGTGAATATTTTCAGGCTGGAGAAGTTTATGGAAGTGGTAAATTAGTCTATCATTTTTGAGGGGAACCTGAAGGGGGATTCTAGTGGTGAACAAGTGATTTATATTGTATGGTCAGGTGGTATGAATTTTTAGAGTAGGAAGTGAATTTATTAGAATGTTATCTAGAGAAATGAGAAGAAGAGTGTCCAGTCAGGGGGATCGATTACACATGATCTTACCCATGCGCCTTACCACCAGTGTGGTAGGCCAGGACATATTATGAAACATTGATCCTAAACTCCATTGGATTTCTGATCCTATAGAAATATGGGACACCTACATAGGTTATGAAGGAACCTGAGGTAGTCAGGTACTGATGGAGGAGCTAGATAGAACCAAAGTGCAGGAAGAGGGTCTTCTACAACATACCAGTCCAGCAGCTGGAGTTCAACTGGAAAAGGTGATAGAGGTAGTGGATGTGGTGGTTCTGGGAAAGAGAACTCATATCAGAATACCAATGCAACTCGAGGAAGTTAGATAGAATCATAGGTAATAGGGTAAGATAGTTACATGCGATGAAACCTATGCTTGTGGATAGTGAGGAAGGGACATCAACAATGAGAGGTACTATTTATTTAGCTTCTACATTATCTAGCATATTATTTGATACTAGTGCCTCACATTCCTTTATATCTACTAAACCTATTAATGGTTTGAGGATGGTGGTATAGTGTGTGAGTGGGGTTATGAAGATAGATACACCTTTTGGAAAGGAAAAAGAGAAAGTATGTTTTTCATGTGGTAAGAAAGGCCATTAGAATATGAACTACACCCAGAATCACGAGGAAGCTAAAGCTGAATTCGTTATCAAGTGAAATATTTCAATATTTACACATTGGGTATTAGATATATCTTGTGGTGTCACATATGTATCCAAATACAGGAACCATGTAGATTCCAAAATATCTATAGAAGAGAGGTGGATTTGAGAGCTTCCAATGGTGTGATGCTGGTTTCTCTAGCTATTGGTGACTACCACCTTTAATTTTCAAAAGAAATGATGTTGGTTTTAAGATATTTTTATTATGTACCAATTTTTACCAAGAACATAATTTCTATATCATGCCTAGATATAGGTGGTTTTATTTTTAAGTTTGGAAATAAATGTTGTTTCTTTTATAAATACAACATATTTTATGGTATAGTGCGTTTAAATAATGGTATTTATGTATTAAATTATGAAAACCAAGTATTGTCAATAGATAATGAATAATGTTCACATGACTCATACAACACCCAATTATAGAATCAATATCTTGGTCATGTAAATGATAATCATTTAACAAATCTCTATCAAGATTGTTATTTAGACTATTTTGAGCTAAAAACACTTGAAAGATGTCATGATTGTTTACATGAAAAAATAGAGAAAATTCCATTTGGTGGACAATGTGAAAGACCCATAAAGATTTTAGGATTGGTACACACTGATGTGTGTGGAGAATTTACAGTAGAATCTATAAGAGATTATTCTTAATTTGTAACTGACTGATGATTTGTGTAGATATGACTATGTCTACTTGATGAGGTATAAGTTTGATTCCTTTAATAAATTCAAATAACTCAAGAATGAAGTTGATAATAAACTTGGAAATAAGATAAAGAAGATTTTATAGGATTGAGATAGTGAATATCTTAACCAAGAGTTCATCAAATTTATATGAGAGTTTGGGATTCTCTCTCAACTCACTACACCTTACACACTATAGTGGAATGGTGTTAGTGAAAGGAGGAACCATGCCTTGTTAGACATGGTAAGGTTGATAATGAGTCATGAAGATATTCCATTATCATTTTGGGTATATTCATTACAAACTATGGTCTACACACTAAACCGAGTACCAAGTAAAGTGGAAAAATACATTACATTCTAGTTATGGAGTGGAAAGAAACCTGTTTTATCACATACACATGTATGGGGATGTGAGACATTTGTTAATTCATTTTTAAGAAACAAACTAGAACTCTAGGGTAAAAAGTGTATCTTTATAGGTTATCCTAAGGGAACAAAGGGATACTACCTATACAACCCCTCAAACAAGAAAGTGACTATTTCCAGAAAATACATATTTCTTGAGAGGGATCAAATCTTCAAAAAGGATAGTAGAAGACCGTTTTATTTCAATAAATTTGATGATCAAGATACACAAGAGTTGGTATAAGAACAGATTCCACAAGTCTCTAAGGAAAAAGGAGTTCTCAAAACACATGTACTACATTGGATTAATAAAGAGGTCAGAAGACTAGAAAGCTATGGTTTTATAGTCACTAAATATGGTGACTCATTATTAGTTGATAATGATGAACCTATCTCCTACAAATAGATAGTAAAGAGCTCATAAGCTTCAATATGACAAGAAGACATGAATTCAAAAATGGATTCCATATATCAAGACCAAGTTTGGGTTTTGGTCGATGCACCAATTGATGAAAATACCATAGGTTTCAAATGGATATTCAAGAGAAATTTGGACATGGAAGGTAAGGTAAATACCTATTAAGTAAGGATAGTTGCTAAAGGGTTTAAACAAAATCAAGGAATTGACTACGATGAAGCCTTTTCACAAGTTTCCTTGTTTAAATCCATTAGAATTCTACTTGATATAATAGTTTACCATGAATATGAAATTTGGTAGATGGATGTAAAAACTGGTTCCCTTAATGGGAACCTTTAGGAAGATGTATATATGACACAACCATAAGGGTTTGCGACACCAGGTGATGAAAAAAATATTTAAAAGTTTTAAGGATCCATTTATTGATTGAAGAAAGCATCTTGGTCATGGAAAATTTGATTCAATGATGCTATATAATAATTTTGTTTCATTAAGAATGAATGTGATCCACATGTTTAAAAGAGGTTTAGTGTGAATGCATTCATTATCCAAGCAGTATATGTTGATGACATATTACTTATTTAGAACAACACACCTGTATTACAACCAATTAAAGACTTGTCAAACAAGTGTTTCTTTATGAAATAATTAGGTGAAGTACCCCATATTATAGGGATTAAGATCATTAATGATATACCTAATAGGATATATAGACTAAGTCAAAGTATATACATTGACCAGATACTAAAGAGATTTAGTATGGAACAATCCAAGAGGGGATTGTTTCTAGTGTCACATGGTATACATCTTTCTAAGAAATTTTTCCTCAGACACAATAGGATAAAGAAATAATGAGTAAGATATAATACACTATTGTGATAGGATCAATCATGTATTCCATGTTGTGTACTAGAATTGATGTTGCCTATGAATTCAGTATGTTAGGAAGATATCAAGTAGATCCAAGAGAACAACATTGGTCTGCTATTTAGGATATCCTCAAGTATCTGATAAGAACTAAGAAAATGTTACTAGTGTATGGAGGAGAAAAGGAGTTAGTCATCATGGGTTATACAGATTCTAGTTTTCAAATAGATCATAATGATCCAAAGTTGTAGTCAAGATCTATTTTCTATCTCAATGGAATATATATGATCTAGAAGAGTTCAACGTAACCAGTTATCACTGATTATATAGTGTAGTATGAGTACATAGCATCTTCTGATGTATCCAAGGAATCTATTTTTATAAGAATTTTTCTCCAGTAGATTAATGTGGTACCTAGAAGTAAAGACCATATCACAATGTATTGTGATAATACTACATTGGTGGCTCTTTCAAAAGAGACTAGGTCACACCAACAGAAAAAGCACATACTCTGGAAGTATAAAATATTGGGGTATTTTTCTCTGAGTGGTGAAGTTGTAGCAATAATAGTTCCACTAGAAGAAAATGGGAGAATATCCCTTTACTAAATGTCTATATTAGAAGAAGAATGAGTATTATGTGAGGGCTAGCAGATAGAATGTTGTTAGCAGTTTCCAATAGTTTAAGTGGGAGTATGTTGGACATGGTTTTCTAGAACCAAATTATGTGTACTTTATAATAACTTTTATTCATTGTTTTTAATATTAATAAACTACTTATCAAATCATGATTGTTATTCCGCATAACATATCATGTGATATTTTTTTAAGAGTGACTATTTCGCTGAAAGGTCCTAGAAGTTCCCCACTATGATGAGATCCTAAAAGTACCATGATAGTATTATTAATTTTATGTTCTATAGATGAATGAAATCATTTTAGGGAAAAAAATTATATAGGATATCAGGAGTGGATACTCAGATGATTTTAAGGAACCTTCTCATGGTGTACATTCTTAGTAATATCTAGTGTAGGATATTATGAGATGAGATCTGCCAATAAGAAATCCAAATTTATATGTGTCATTGGATGTTCCTATCTACAAATGTCTATATTGATCCTTATACTTTAATATTATTATTAATAATTATTATAAGTTTCATACTTTGATATATTTCTAGAAACCCTGACATCATATGTTCTCAGTGAGGTAGGATATGTTTGGTTCATCACGAATAATATTTCATTAATGAATAATGCAAGAAATAATTTATCTCTTATGTTATATAACAAAACTTTATATATTGGGACCTTTGATGGAAATTATATTGAATAAATAAACCCATGTCAATGGTGTTCTATAGGAAATTTCTATTTCAAAAAAAGTCAAAGAAAGAGACATCGATTACAGAGGCTGATGGCACCATAATGCAACCTTTTTTATTAGATATATCATGATAAAAGGATTATATTACATATTAATAATCCGTATGAACTATTATGTCATTGTAACACTAACTTATTTCTATATGGGTGCCTTGGAATGTTTTTAGATGTTAATCTTATACTTTAGGCTCCTTTGCCTAATGCCACTGAGAAATAGGCCTAGAGGGTCACACACTAAGTGTATCCATAATCTCAATTAAATAATATAATATTATTTATTATTTAACAAGTTGAATAAATATTATTCCCACATGTTGTTTAATAAATATTCATATTTTCTTAATCACATATATTCTATCACTAGTTATTTGAGATAATATTACGTGAGTAGAATATTTAATAAATATTTATTTTCTATTTAGTGAGTATAATATTTACTTATTTATTGGAGAATAATTTATTGATATTTATTTATTAAATAAATAGTCATTATTCAAGGCCTGATAAATATTATGGAGGGATGAAAGACCAATTTAATGGTCCAGTGAGAAATAATATATATTAAATATTATTTTAATAAATAATATTTAATTTAATTCTTGAGTTTAGTGCATGAAAAGAAATAATAATAATAATATCATTATAGAAATGTGGTTTCATAGGTATTACATAAATAATAGGAGCACATGTGAAATTTTTATTTTATAACCCTATCATTATATAAACCGAATTATATTATTTTCTTATGAGATCCAATTCATTTGTGTTGTGAAAAATGAGATCTAAAGAGAATAATCTCAAATACCTAGTGAGATACCTCTCGAAGAATGCTCTCAATAATGGAGAGTAATCCTCCTCCAACACTACTCAAAATTATAGAGAGATTGAATAGAACCCTTCCTTGAATCAGTTCTTGGGGAGATCAAAGGCGAATGATGCAAGCATTAGGATCTTCCGTGTTAGAACCTAGAGATTACTACTACAAAATTTGGAGCTTCTTGGAACACATGTGGATCACCAATGGAGGGAATCCATTCTTGATTCATAAAATGATACAATGGTATGATGTAGCGATGTTGTCATACCCATCAATGAATAAAGAATTTATTTCAAGGTAATTATTTAATTACTAAAATTATTTATCAATAATATGTGACAATCATGTGCTTTCGTTTCAGTGTTTATCCATTATCTATATTATTTGACTCAATTTCATTGATCATAGAATTTATCATTAGATAAATCTTAGATTAATCACTAATAATGATAAAAATAAAAGTTTGTAATGATCCATTAGATGCTTTCTCTATTCCTGAAAAAATCATTTTTTAAATAATTTGTCATTCTTATCATCACAAATGATAACTTTGGTGAGGAAAGGTGTTCCTTTACAATAGAAAGAGGAATATTACAAACACTTTAATGAAATTAAGGTTATAATTACATAATCTCTTATCATCATGTTTCCAAAGTCCGGATTGGGTGATATAGTCTATTATGATTCATCAAGATTTGGGTTGGGATGAGTTCTTATGATAAGACATCACGTTGTTTCTTATAGTTCAAAAAAGTTATGATTTAATGAGAAGAACTACACAAAAAAAATTTATAATTGGATCTTATAGTCCATATTTCAAAGAAATAGAATCATTAACTATTTGGTAAGGAATTTAAGGTGTTTACAGATCATAAGAGTTTGAAACACATTTTCCTATAAAGAGATTTGAATATAAGGAACCATAGATGGATGAAATATCAGTAGATTTTTGAGTTTGAATTGATGTATACACCAGGTAAAGGGAACTCTATGGTAGATTCATTGAGAATAAAATCATTTGTTTAGTTAGATAGAGTCTTTAGACTAGTGAAAACTAATGCCATTCATAGTGGATATAAATCTAGATTGATCAAACCAAGGTGATGTTGTAGTTTTATTTCCAGTTTCATTTGCTCCTAATTTGGATGAGAAGGTTATAGTTTCTTATACATCTAGTCCTGAATGTGTTTCTATGAGTTTAAAACTCAATGGTGGAGAGACCATTAAGGGTTGGAAGTTGGATGAAAGTTCAAAGTAAGGGTTTAGTGATAAGATGGTTTTACCTTTGGGTTATTAGAAAAAAATTCTTATTTACTAAAACCATTCGATATGGGTTGTTCTCCTTGGGATTTAGAAGATTTATAAATAGTTTAATTCACAATTTTTGCAGGCTAGCATAAAAAGTGTTGTAACAGAGTATGTCTCGAGATGCATCACATATTAGTAGGTAAAGGTGGAGCATCAATGAATAGTATGTATGATATAGTATTTAACAATTTCTTTATATAAATGGGAGAATATATCCATGGATTTTGTAATAGGTCTACCAAGTAAGATTAAGATACATGATTCCACATGGGTGATAGTGTATCGAGTCATAAAGTTGACACAATTCATTCTGATTCCTGAAACTAGTATGGTTTAAGTCTTATCCAAAATTTAAATTTGGGAAATTGTAAAGATGCAAAAAATTTCTTTTATGATTATATTAGAAAAATACCCCATGTTTACATATAATTTTTTGGAAATCATTACTAAAATCCTTTGGAACACAGTTGAATATGAGTATGGATTATCATCCTCAAATGGAAGGACATTCTGAATGGAAAATCCAAATTTTGGAGGAAATGATTAGGTATTTTGTGATATATTTTAGTGTCTCATAAGAAGATAATACACCCTTAGTAGATTTATTATACAATAATAGTTATCATGCCTCAATATATATAGCTCTTATTGAAGCATTGCACGATAATCCTTGTCGTTCTCCACATTTTTGTGTGGAAATGGATGAGACTTCACTAATTAGACCCATCCATGTAAATAGAAAACAAAAAAGATTAATTTGAACATAAAGAGGATATATATGGATTAGAGTCTTCAAAAATCATTTTCGGATCATTATTGGTGACTGTTTTCATTTGAGGTGAGTGATCATGTGTTTTTGAGAATCTTTAAAAGGCTTGGGAATCATTTTTTTGGTAAAAATGGAAAGTTTTATCCTCAATACATAGAACATGTTGAGATACTTCAATGAGTGTGTGAGGTGGAATATCAATTGGCTTTTCCACCAAGGTTCTGTTCACTGAACAATTTGTTTCATGTATCTCACTTGATAAAGTGAAAACTTGATCCTAACCATGTGATTCGATGGGATCACATTGAACTAGAGTTGGATTCTATATTTATTCATGTGCCAGTAATGATTAAGGATAGTGAAGTGATGATATTTCATGGGAAAAGAATCAATCTAGTGCGGGTTTTATGGAAATATGGTTTGATTCAAGAAGAAACATGGGGTTGTGAGATGAAAATGTTAGAGTAGTGACCCAAAATATTATTCGTTAATGAGGGGTTTATACTTTTTGGGGCCGGAAAGGACAATGTTGTGGAGAATATAGCACCCCCAGTTTTAGGTAAATGACACTTTTTTCATTTATTTTGAGTTTATATAATGTTTGGGTTATTTTTTGGGATTTTCCTAAGGGTTTCGACATGTATTAAATGATTTTATGTAGGTTAATATTTTGTGCATGGTTAGTAGAAACCATACAACATATCTAGGAATCCTTGAAAGGGAATATAGTAGGAAATGGGTAGGCACACTATTGGTGCATTATTTGACCAAATATTGTGAGTGACTAAGGGAATTCGTGCTTCTAGAAACATAGGTAAATGCATAGTTGGCGCATGGTTTCTATAACTGTGAAAGCCAACCATGATAAGTGGGGCCTTAAGATAGTAACATTTTAGGGTTAACACATGGTTTTCAAAAATGTGTGGGTAAACCATGTGGCGTATAGTCAGACCTCCATAAATTGTGGATCTAATATGAATTATTCCTTTTGAACATCATTTTCCCTATAATACATCCATAACCCAAATTCCTTTTTCTCCCCAGGATTGATAAATAACCCCCTTTGATCTAAGAGTGATTCTTAGGCAAGCCAAAGTGTGTTAGAGGACTAAATTTATTAGTAAGTACCTATTCTTCATCGTTATTATTATATCAAAGGTTCTTCTATCTATCAAAACTATATATATAGTCCATTATGGATATATATATGTGTTATGGGTAGTTTTATAATGAAATCTTGTTGTATATATTAAAGGTAACATGGGATGTGATCATATATTTAATTTTTATAGCATTGTTCTTCATTTTCATAAACATTTTTGATCTTGGTGGATTGTCTCTTGAATCCATTTGATTTCTAACATGAAGGATTAATTTTAATTTAATGATTTGATTTAAATGGTGGGGGAATCCTTCTATGATTTTTTTGAAAAAAATCCTATTTTTGTTATGGATTGTAATTTATTACTAGCCTTTAGTGTCTTGGGGATATCACCTAAGGCTTAGTAGAACCACAAACTCTTCTCAAGATAATGAGGAGGGTAAGTGTTTTTACTAGGACTTAGGTGACATTCCCAAGAAACCAATGGCCTAAAATTAATGTAAAGGGCCTCAATAACATTTTAGGGATGATTCTCACTTTTATATATAAAACATCCAAACAATATACACAAAACCATCAAAACCTATATATAATTCATGATTACAAAATGAAACTCAAAACATAACCAAACCAATAAACCATATTAGAGTATGAGTGAAAAAAAATACACAAAACTCAAAACTCCCATGTGAAATCAACTATAAAGACATCACCCACTCCATGTTCCAACTACACATGACATGAACGTGGTATCAAAAAGCATCACTAATGAATTTAGATACCTTTACTTTACCTATTTCTTGATATATGACATATGAAAACACACAATAGTTGTAACACCCCGACCCCTCTAGGATGAAGATGGTGCATTACTTGTGATATTGTAATGGTTAGAAGGAATGAAAATCCCAAAGGAAAAATTAGTTTAATAGTCTTGAAGAAACTAGATACATTAATGTTACTCAAATTACATTGGAAAAGTTTACAAAATACAATACATAACAAAAACTAAAAAAACAACATCCCCAGGAACTCAGTAAAAGATCTTCTCTTCATCACCTGTTGAAGGTAGAAAATGAAAGGGGTGAGCTCAAATGCTCAGTAAGGGTTAAAAATAGTGGAACCATGAGTACAATAATAAGTGAATCACAAACAATCTGACATAATAAATATGGCACAGTGAATAAATGAATAACTAATTCCATTAATAAACTAAGAATGAAACTGCATCCATAGATTTTTGTCATATTTAAAACCTCATGGATAATAATAATAACTAAAAATGAATAAATATAATGATTATTAATTGGATGTCATGTATCTATCACATGAAACCATAATACCGTAAAAATGGTTTAGTTCTATGGGTAGAAACCCTTCTGATTTTTTGGAAACAAACTCAAAGGGTTTGTCGCCAAACTGTTTTGTCTCATGAGACCTACCGATGCATCGAGGGGCTATAGCGGGCCCCACATGACACTTCATGTCCATATCATTATTTATACATTGATTCAATACAAGAACAATATCCCCTTTAAATATCTGTATATATTAGAGTATATGGATTCATCAATATTTCCATAATTAAAATAACTTTCCAAATAAACACCGTATGTAAAATGGTATACGGTTTAGAAAAAAAACATATCCATGACTTGAGATTATGGATATTTAATATAAATATAGTTTCAAATGAAAATTGATCTCAAATGGGATTTAGGTACACCACATAAGGATTATTAGGTTCACAATATAAATATAGTCACAATGAAAACGGTAGTTGAGACAAAGTCCCTTACCACAATCTAATCAGTCGAATCATATGACTAGAAATTAATGAACATCAAGTGAATAATTTAATAACATGAATATAAATAGAATCATGTTATTATACATTAAATGGAAGTACACATATACCACATACAATAAATAAGTGGTGAACAATGAAAATCTCAGAGAAATGAAAGTGAGATGAGAAACCCCTTACCTTTTGCTCTAGTGTGTTATTGATTGTTCTTAATGACCTGAATAATCAAATTTAGATTCATTAATTAATAATTACATAACCTAAAAAAAATGTAATTGATATGATATAACTTTATTAAGTTCATTAATGGCCTATTTGATGGTTTTAAGAGTTTAAATCTTATTATTTTGGAAGCATTTTCTTACTTGGTTTTCATGGTTTGTTTACTTGTTTCCATGAATGGAAGTTTATTTGAAACATGGTTAAAAATACAGAATTTTTAATACATATTATTAAAGAAATTATGGAGATATAAATGATCTTATAATTATTTTGGGTTATATACCAAGATGATGATTCATTAGTCAAAACATTAATGATGTTCGTTTAGACCGTTTTAGTGGTTTTTTGATAATAACAACCTCATTTTGTTTTATAAATTAGAACCATGAGTAACAAATAATTAAAGAACCATGGGTGATTCATAACACATATATTATAAACTGGTTCAACCATATAAATGGTTTCATGACCATACTTGAAATAATTAATGGAAATTGATATTACATCATCTATAATGTCGGTAATTTGATACATCACGGACAATGTTTTTAATTCCTTGAACAAGTGGGGGAAAAGAAGAAGATTGATGATGAATTTATCATGAATATGAGAACACCTAGAATATAAAATATTCTGGAGATTTCATTCCTCTTGGGTAATAAGAGATGAATAAAGAATAAATAAAGAACTCAAAATAAAAGAATAATTTTGAAATCCCTTACAAAAAATTTGGCAGCCTAACGACTATGCAACATGGTTTTAGAAAATAATAAAAATAGAGGGGACAAGGTTCACCTATCCATAAATGAATCATAATATATATTAGATCAATAATAAGAAGAAAAATAATAACATGGTATGGAAACTTGAAATATATACCACATAAAAGAGATCTCGAAAGGAAAAAGAAAGAAATTGAAAATTTTCTTACCTTGTAGAATAACCCTTAGAAATTGAAGTTTGGGACCTTGGGGGATTGAGGAAAACTTTGGAGGACTAATATGAAAGTAATGAGGCCAGAAATTCGTTTAGGGAGAATTGGGAAGGAATTAAATGAAGGTAAGAGTTGGTATTTATAGGAAAAGTGAGGGATTATTTTAATAATTTCCAAGGGACACCTCATGGGTGGTATTTGCAAAACCATGAGCTTTCCCATGGTATTTTACCATGGTTTAATCCACTTGGGACACCTAACATATTATCTAACTGTACACAAGTCTACCAGATTTATGAAATAATTATTACATCATTAATTATGTCATAAACACATCGAAACTAAAAACTGTAGTTTTTTACTATTCACTAAAAAATCAACTGTTTCAGAAAAATTCCCAAAATTCACCCTAACCATTTTTCGATGTGTAGAATTAAAAAGTGAAATCCATTTTTCAAAAATAATTTTTCTAAATATTATTAATTTAATTTTTAAATAAGGTCATAGTTAATTAGAAAAATAACAATCTTAAAGTGCAATTAGTTTTATTTCTCATTGAAAAAATAATTAAGATCTCATTATCTTATTGACTTAAGAAAATAAAATAATAATAATATTTACTATTCATAAGGGTCATATTACTATTCATTTTACTATGCATATTACTATTTATATAGATATGTTAATATTCACCAAAAATCAAGTTTTTTCTATCAGACTCCAAATGACTTACTAAAAACAACTCTAGATGACCATTTTTCGAAATTCAAAACAAAGAAGAGGCAAAGTTCTGTTTAATGGATAGATTATAAAATTTCATTCTATATTTATTTTCAAAACCTTGGGGTGTTACATTCTACCATCATTACAAAAATTTCTTCCTCGAAATTCACAAAATATTACCTAAAAAGATTCGGGTATGTCTTTAACATAAGCTCCTCAGGCTCCCATGTTGCTTCCTCCATCTTATGGTTCCTCCATAGAACGTTTACCAGACGAGTGGTCCGATATCTCAATACTTGTTCTCTAGTATCAAGAATCTTGATAGGATCCTCACAATAAGATAAATCTGGATCAAGTTCTACTTCTTTATAATTGAGTACATGTGTTGGGTCTGACATGTACTTTCTTAACATTGACATGTGGAACACATTGTGAACTTTGGAGAGACTTGGAAGCATTGACAAACAGTTAGCAATGGATCCAATTCAGTCCATAATTTCAAAAGGTCCGATGTACCTGATACTTAACTTTCCCTTTTACCAAATCATATAATACCCTTCCATGGAGATACCTTTAAGAAAACGTGATCACCTTCTTGAAACTACAAATCCTTCCTACGGTTATCTACATAGCTGTTTTGCTTACTTTGAGCTATTTTGATATGGTTCTGGATAATCTTCACCTTTTCTGTTGCTTCTTCAACAAGTTCTAGGCCCACGAGTTTTCTTTCACCAACTTAATCCCAACAAGTTGGTGTATGACATCTCCTCCCATATAATGCTTCATATGGTGCCATCTAAATACTTGAATGGAAGCTATTGTTGTAGGAAAATTCTACGAGAGGTAAATAGTTATCCCAAATGCCTTGAAAATCAAGTGAACAAACCTCAACATGTCTTCCAATGTTTGAATAGTTTGTTCTAATTGTCCATTAGTTTGTGGGTGGTAGGCAGTGCTCAAACGAAGATCATTATCTAGGGCCTTCTGAAAACTTTTCCAGAATCTTGATGTAAAAAATGGATCATGATCAGAAACAATCGATAGGGGTACTCCATGAAGTCTCACAACTTCCTTAATATATAGTCTTTCTAGACATTCTAGTGGTAGATCTTCTCTTATAGAAAGAAAATATGCTGACTTGGTAAGACGATCAACAATGACCCATATTACATCGTTCCTTCTAGGAGTATTTGGTAGTCCCACGACAAATTCCATCATGATATTATCCCATTTCCACTCAGGTGTGGGAAGAGGTTGCAATACTCTTCCAGGCTATTGCCTTCCAGCTTTCACTTGTTGAAAAACCATACATCTTGACACAAAATCAGCAATCTCCCTCTTCATGTTGTCCCACCAAAAATGTTCCTTAAAATCTCTATACATCTTAGTGCTACCAGGGTGTATAGAAAAATTGGAACTATGGGAATTATCCAACAAATCCCTTTTTAGATTAGGTATATTGGGAACACAAAGTCTCTTCCCAAATTTCAAAATTCCATCTTCATATACGAGTTCACTCAATCTCCCATCATTCACAGCTTTAATCTTCTTTTGAAACTCCTCATCATCAGCTTGAGAAATTTTTATTCTTTCTAGTAAAGATGGTTTGGAAACCATTTGAAAAAGAATTAATGTTTCACCTTCCATGGATATTCCCATATCCATATTTACTATATCTATGAAAATAGGATCCCTTTCAACTCTCATCTTGTTTAAAACTCCATGATCCTTTCTTCTCAAAGCATCTGCCACCTTATTTTCCTTCCCCAGGTGGTAGTGTATCGTGCAATCATAATCCTTGAGTAGTTCAAGCCATCTCATTTGCCTCATGTTGAGTTCTTTCTATGATAAAATATACTTCAAAATCTTGTGATCAGTATAAATCTCACATTTTCACCATAGAGATAATGTCTCCATATCTTCAAAGTAAAGATTATAGCAGCTAACTCAATATCATGAGTAGGATAGTTTTTCTCCTGAAATTTTAACCATCATTATGCATAAGCAATAACCCTATCATTTTTCATAAGGACACAACCGAGTCCTTTCTTTGAAGCATCACTATAAATAAAAAACCCATCATTCCTCAATGGTAGAGTCAGTATAGAAGCATTGACTAATATTCTCTTCAGTTCTTCGAAACATTCTTCACAATATTTTGTCCAAACAAATTTAACCCCTTTACGCGTGATCTTAGTTAGCGGGTTAGCCAGTCGGGTAAAATTCTGCACGAAACGCCGATAATAACCTGCCAAGCCAATAAAACTGCATACCTCAGTTATGTTTGTTGATGTGGTCCATTCTTGGATTTACTTTGTCTTTGCAGGATCAATTATAATTCCATCCTTAGTGACAATATGACCTAGAAAAGGAACTGACTGAAGCCAGAATTCGCATTTTCTATACTTCCCATATAATTGATTTCTCCTATGAGTTTTCAGAATAGTTCACAAATGATCCTCATAGTCTTCATATCTTTTTGATTATACCAGGATATCATCGATGAATACCACAACAAAGTTATCAAGATATTCCTTGAAAACTCTATTCATTAAATCCATGAAAATAGAGGGTGGATTTGTCAGTCCAAAAGGTATCACTGTAAACTCATAATGCCCATACCTGGTTCGAAATGTTGTCTTTGGAATATCTTCCTTCCTCACACATAGTTGATGATATCCAGATCGAAGTTCAATCTTTTAAAAGTATTGAGCTCCATAAAGTTGGTCAAATAAATCATCAATCTGGGGAAGATGATACTTATTCTTTATTGTAATAGCATTGATTTACCTATAATCAATAAAAATCCTCATGGATCCATCTTTCTTCTTGACAAAGAGAATAGGGGATCCCCATGGAGAAACACTAGGTTGAATAAATCCCTTTTCACTCAAATCCTCTAGTTGTTTCTTTAGCTATACTAATTCCATAGTGGACATTCTATAGGATGTATTTGATATAGGTCTTGCATCAGGAATTAAATCAATAGAGAACTCAACTTCCCACTTTGGAGGATGTCTAGGTAAATCCTCTAAAAATACATCAATGTACTCTTTCAGTATGTGCACATCTTCAATTTTAATATTTCTTTACTCTCCCATAGATATTGGTTTATCTTCCTCTCTAAGTATTGAATTCAATAGAGCTACTGGGGGTGGTACTAGATAAGAATCAGGTGGCAAAGTTTCTACCCTAAAGACAAGGGATTCTACACCATTTCTAAAAATTGCGACTTCCTTTTTATTTCAATAATTCCTCGCATCATAATTTGATAGCCAATCCATACCGAGAATTATATAAAATTCAGTCATGGGTATGATAATAAGGTTGGAAACTAAAGCACGTTTTGGTGTTTGGAGGGGTACTAGTCGATATGCCTTTGTTGCAATGATACATCCCATGGGAGTTTTGACTGAAAACTCCTTTATTAAATCAAATTGGACATATCTAATTTTCTTGGAAAACTGAGAGGATATAATTGAATGTGATGATTCAGAATCAAATAAAGTGTTGGATAAGTTTGAGGAAACAATTAAAGTACCTGCCACCACTTCACTAAGAACTTCAACCTCCGCGGTTGTAATCATATAGGCTCTCCCTTGATCTCTCGGCTTTTTATGAGGCATGTTTCCTTGAATCTTAGTACACTCATTTTCATAATGTCCCATATCTCTGAAATTATATAATTTAAAATCATTGAATTGTTTCTTCCCCTTGAATTCATTAGATCGATGACCCTTTTCTCCACAGTTATAGCAGACTCCCCTGCCTTTCAAGCATTTCCCAGGATGATTCTTTCCATAGTTATTGCATAATGGGAAACTATTCATTCCCTTGCTCTTCTTTGGTGCTTCTCTTTTTTCCCTTTTTATTAGAATTCCACTTCTTATCTTGGTTTCCTTTGAAAAAATTTGATCTAGCAAATTCCTTCTCTGTTTTGATGGCACTTGATAAAATTTCATCATATGATGAAAATGATTGAGAAGCCAGTGCCCTTTGAAGATTTGGATTAATACCTTCAAAGAAATGATCAATCTTGTCCGCTGAGTCACGAACGTAATCCACAACATACCTGGCTAGCCTTGTGAAGGTAGCCTCATCCTCTGCAACACTGTCTTCTTCCCTTTGATTCAAGCCAAAGAATTTCCTCTTCATTTCAGTTCATTGCTCACGAGGGAAATATTTTTCATAGAATATTTCCTTAAAAGTCCTCCATTCTATATCCTCTATCTCTTCTTCCTCCATGGTATTTTTAATCAAGGACCACCATTGATCAGCGTTGCCCTTGAGACAATATATTGCCAGTACTACCTTTTCATTTTCATTGCATCTTAATGCCATGAATATCTTTTCAAGGAACTTGATCCATTGCTCAGAAACCACTAGATTAGTAGTCCCACTAAAATATGGGGGATTATTCCAAGTGAAACGATCCAACACATGTGTTGAATGGTTATTCATTACAACTTGATTAAGTTGTCCCAATATGGGCATGATCTGATCTGCTCCAACGTTGACTATGTTGACTTTCTCAGTAGGGATATCCATACCTTACCCACGAGTATTGATTCCCCTTCTTCTATTAGATTCCATTTCTAAATAATGGGATACACTAGATTAGTTTATGAATCTCAAATAGAAAATCACTCAACATAGATTGAAATTCTATGCATAATTAATCTTATAAACATGGTTCCTCTGAGGAAATATTTACATAACTCCTTCATAATGGATTATAAAGAAAATATGAATTATCCTAAGCATATCCCCCATGAGTGTCATAACCAAGAGTGCAGCAAGACCCATTGTCGTGCACCAATTCCCATTCGAGTCTAGCTCAAAGAGGTGTTTTCAGGTTTTACCCCTAGATACATTTGTGCTAGAGCCGCCTCTACCTGCTCGTATCCAAACAGGGACATATTGCTTAAAATATCCACATAATCTATTACTTACCAAAATACCAGGATGTTCTTGTATGTTAATCTGTAGATACTACCTTAGGTATTTGTTCCCTACTATACATTTATTACTCTAGTTTCCAATTTTTCTACTAAACTTCCTCTGATACCAACTCTAACACCCCGAACCCTCTAGGATAGAGCCAGTGCATTAATTATGATATTGGGATGGTTAGAAGGAATGAAAACCCCGAAGGAAAAATCAGTTTAGTAGTCTTTAATAAATTAGATACATAAATGTTACTCAAATTACATTGGAAAAGTTTACAAAATACAATACATAACAAAAACCAAAAAGTAGCATCCCCAGGAACTCAATAAAATATCTTCTCTTCATCACCTGTTGAAGGTAGAAAATGAAAGGGGTGAGCTCAAATGCTCAGTAAGGGTTAAAAATAGCAGAATCATGAGAAAAATAATAAGTGAATCACAAACAATCTGACATAATCAATATGGCATAGTGAATAAATGAACAACTAATGCCATTAATAAACAAAGAATGAAACTGCATCCATAGATTTTGTCATAGTGAAAACCTCATGGATAATAATAATAACTGACAATGAATAAAGAGAGTTCTTATCAACTAGACATCATGTATCTGGCACATGAAACCATAATACTATAAAGATGGTTTAGTTCAATGTGTAGAAACCCTTCCGATTTGTTGTAAACAAACTCGAAGGGTTTGTTGCCAAACTCTTTTGTCTCATGAGACCTATCGATGCATCGAGGGGCTACAGAGGGCCCCAACCACCACTGCATATACAAATAATTATTTATACATTTATTCAATACAAGATCAATATTCCCTTTCAATATTCATATAGAGTAGAGTATACAGATTCATCAATATTTCCATAATTAAAATAACTTTCCAAATAAACACCGTATTTAAAATGGTATATGGTTTAGAAAACAAACATATCCATGGAATGATATTATGGATATTTAATATAAATATAATTTCAAATGAAAATAGATCTAAAATGGGTAGTAGGTACACCACATAAGGATTATTAGGTGCACAATACAAATATAGTCACAATGAAAATGGTAGTTGAGACAAAGTCCCTTACAACAATCTAATCAGTCGAATCGTATGACCAGAACTTAATGAACAGCAAGAGAATCATTGAATAACATTAATATAAAGAGAATCATGTTATTATAAATCAAATGATAGTACACTTATACCACATACAAGAAATAATTGGTGAACAATGAAAATCTCACAGAAATGAAAATGAGATGAGAAACCCCTTACCTTTTGCTCTAGTGTGTTCTTGATTGTTCTTAATAACCTGAATAATCAAATTTAGATTCATTAATTAATAATTAAAGAACCTAAAAAACATTTAATTGATATTATATAACTTTATTAAGTTCATTAATGGCCTCTTTGATGGGTTTAAGATATTAAATCTTATTGTTTTGGAAGCATTTTCTTACTTGGTTTTCATGGTTCGTTTACTTGTTTCCATGAATGGAAGTTCATTTGAAACATGGTTAAACATACAGAATTATTAATACATATTATTAAAGAAATTATGGATATATAAATGATTTTATAATGATTTTGGGTTATATACCATGATGATGATTTATTAGTCAAAACATTAATGATGTTTGTTGAGATCGTTTTAGTGGTTCTTTGATAATAACAACCTCAATTTATTTTATAAATTAGAACCATGTGTACCAAAGAATTATAGACCCATGGGTGAGTCATAAAAAATATATTATAACCTGGTTCAACCATATAAATGGTTTCATGACCAGACTTGAAAGAATTAATGGAAATTGAGATTACATCATCTACGATGTCGGTAATTCGATACATCACAGACAATGTTTTTAATTCCTTGAACAAGTGGGGGAAAAGAAGAAGATTGATGATGAATTTATCATGAATATGATAACACCTAGAATATGAAAGATTCTGGAGATTTCATTCTTCTTGGGTAGGAAGAGATGAAGAAAGAATAAATAAAGAACTCAAAATAAAAGAATAATTTTGAAATCGCTTACAAAAATTTGGCAGCCTAACGGCTACGCAACATGGTTTTAGAGAATATTAAAAAGAGAGAGGACAAGGGTAAACTATCCAGAAATGAATCATAATATAAATTAGATCAATAATAAGAAGAAAAATAATAACATGGTATGGAAACTTGAAAGATATACCACATAAAAGAGATCTTGAAAGGAAAAAAGAAAGAAATTGAGAATTTTTTACCTTGTAGAATAACCCTTAGAACTTGATGGTTGGAACCTTGGGGCCTAAAGGAAAACTTGGGAGGACTAATATGAAGGTAATGAGGCCATAAATTTGTTGAGGGAGAATTGGTAATGAATTCAATGAAGGGAAGAGTTGGTATTTATAGGAAAAGTGAGGGATTATTTTAATAATTTCCAAGGGACACCACATGAGTGGTATTTGCAAAACCATGGGCTTGCCCATGGTATTTTCCCATGGTTTAAGACACTTGGGACACCTCAAATATTATATAACTATAAAAAATTTGACCAGATTTATGACATCATTATTACATCATTAATGATGTCATAAACACACCAAAACTAAAAACTGTATTTTTTTTACTATTCACTGAAAAATCAACTGTTTCAGAAAAATTCCCAAAATTCACCCTAACCATTTTTCGACATGTAGAATTAAAAAGTAAAATCCATTTTTAAAAAAAAAATTCTAAATATTATTAATTTAATTTTTAAATAAGGTTATAGTTAATTTGAAAAATAACATTCTTAAAGTGCAATTAGTTTTATTTCTCATTGAAAAACTAATTAAGATCTCATTATATTATTTCCTTAAGAAAATAAAATAATATTTTTATTTACTATTCATAAGGGTCATATTACTATTCATTTTACTATTCATATGGGTATGTTACTATTCACCAAAAATCAAGTTTGTTCTATCATACTCCAAATGACTTACTGAACACAACTCTAGATGACCATTTTTTGAAATTCAAAACATAGAAGAGGAAAAGTTGTGTTTAATGGATAGATTATAAAATTGCATTCTATATTTATTTTCAAAACCTTGGGGTGTTACAACAGTTCCCAAGAAAGGTGTGAGTTTAAACTCAATAGGATTTTACCAATGAATAACCAACTCACTCCAGTATGATAAAAATCATTATAAAAATGATATAAAATAGTTTAAAATCTTTTTAAAATAGTTTATATCAAAAAAATAAACCAGTTCCATGAAAGAACTAGAAACAAATTCCAAAACTATATCACATTCATTTAGTATATTCAGTCCCATGTCTACTTAGACAACCAAAAACATGCACTCAAGATTATTTTTAAAATTGATAGAGTAACTTCACATCTATAATCTATCCCAAATTTGATGGAGGTACTTCATGACTATAATATTTCCCACTTAACACAGGAAAAAATGGTTATGCCAAAATCATACAAAGACATTCTACTTTGAAAAAAATTATTTCTTTAAATAATTTTTTCAAACACTTTACTTGCATCCAAAAACAAACAAAATTTTAAAACTATCATTTTAAAATTATAACTAAATAGGCTTCTGAAACCAAATCATTTTTTTACGGTTTCCAATCCATAAAATGAATACAAATTTTCTAATAAAAATAACACAAGGATTGTAAGAATTTGGTTTTTCACTCAGGTATGGATCCATTAAATTTTGGTCTAATTATTTATTTTGGACCTAATATGGATACCCAATGAGTTAGAGAAGGTCTCTGGGGTGTCCGGGGATCATTTTTGGCCTAAAACCCAACTTTTTGGGAAAATGGTCCTATCGCACAGTTAGAGTAAACCATATGGGAGGATGCATAGTTAGTCTAAACCGTGCAGGTGAAATGATTTTTCAGATAGAGCCTTACCACATGATTGGAGCATAGTTTCCATAACCATGCAACCAAACCATGTGGTACACCCCTTTCTTTAGGTACTCATGCATGGTTTGTGCATGGTTTGACAAACCATATAGACAAACCATGCACATGCTAAATTTTGTGTAATTTTACATTTCTTCCCTTAATGATCTAATGAATCCCCTCTTTATTCCCTAATCTCATACCTAGAGGGATTAACCTCCATTTTTCTCATTTTGGAGCTTTTTGAAGTCCTAACATTGGGATCAAGATATCTCCTTCATCTGTGATCTGTTCGAGCTTCCATTCATCATGTTGGATGTGCAGCGGTAAGTACTCAAGTCCTTTTAGCCATTCTTCATCTCTCTTGATTTCGACCTAATTATCGAGGTGTAATCATTTTTTCTATTTTTTGATATATACTATGTTCCAAGATGAATTAAAGGCTAATACTAGACCCAGAGAGTCATATAAGCCTAAGGTGGGTGATCTATTACTCATCCCTTAAGTTTGTTGATTCTGGAATTGGCGTGTGGGGCCCACCGATTTCATCAGGTACCATTTGTTGAATTTATACGTTATGTTTATAATTATTTGAACTATATTGTTATGATATTTACAAATATGTGATTATCTGTTAGTGGTTATTCCCACAACTCCATCCATCTCGTGCAGTATGTTTTTCCATAATTGATATTTTAGTTTTTTGACATGTTTGATTCATCGTTCAGGTGTGCCTTGGATTGAATTTTCTAAGGGTAATATTTTCTATATTAAATGGATTGTTTTAAATTTCGAGTTTCATAATTAAAATTACCATTTATTCTCACCACTTGACCCACCTAAGGTAAGTGCTTCAATTTTATAGTTAAAGGTGAAATAGAAATGGGAAAGTATACTAAGTATATGACTTGTCCTTTTTAAATTAAATTGAATAATAGGTTGCACATCCATAACACCCCTTACCATGTTAATGGAAGGTATAGGAGTGAACCCTGATTTTTTAAAATTCCTTAAATGGATTAAATTAATGATTTCATGCTACTTGGCCTTATCAAACTAATGGAAGGCAAGAATTGAAACAAATGGATTTATTGATTAATTATGACCTGATTAAATGGTCTCATGATCAATTAGACTTATCTCACTAATTAAAGGTAATGGATTGAACCTTATGAATTATATATGACTTCATTATCAAAAAAAAAGTTTCCTAACTCCAGGTTACTTTGGATTCCCGTGGGAATGCCTTGAGCACTCGAGGACTCCATTCTAAATTCAAGGATACAAATTTATTAAGTTGAGATACACCTAGAACCCGATCCTTTTATAACTATGGATGCCTTGTATGAAGCCATAGGACCCCTCCTGTATTAATACAGGATGCCTTCGATACACTCCTTGGATCCAACATTAATAAGTAGGTTCCATGGTTAAAGACCATTGGACCTAGCCATTTCTTAGCCCCGTTTTACCTTGAATGAAATCCTTGGACTTGGTAGGCATCTTATTGTGGAATTAATTAGACTATGCTTCTTAGATTACACTCTTACCCTTAGCCAAGCTACAATCATTACTGAGTTGGTGACCCTTGAGGGATGAAGCAAGTACATGGTTACTTAGTTACATTGTACTACTTTACTTTATATATGCATGTTTGCAAACTATTTTTTTTCCATTACATGTGATTGATTTTATAGACACCATTGGTAGTGTCCCACTGAGATTTATCTCGCAAACTCTCCAAGAACTATTCGATACCTAAGGAAGATTACATGTATACAAGTGTTGATAAAGGGAAGAGTAATGCTTCAGACACTTGATTGCTTACTGTGCAAGAATGGAGTTGGTAGCAGATGATCGAGCTGAGGATCAGGATGCTTGGGATAGTTTATGTATTTACTTTTTCTATATTGGTTTTTTCATGTATGATTTTGTACTTTGTATCCATGTTTTAAATCTTAATAGATACATGAAATATCACCATCATTTGTTGTATGTTATTCCCATTATTTCAGTTATTGTTATCCTTGACTATTTACATTGTGCATTTTGTTTACTTATATTGCTTCTTCTATTTACCTCTTTTTATATTTATACATTTTTCTACACTCTGGTAATGTGGGAATAGTCTCCCCACATACACCCCCTAGGCCCTCTCTACTAGTCAGAATCCTCTAGTGTTTGGGAAGATGCAATTGAGGATCTGTGGCCCACCGGGCTTGGGGAACCTATTAAGTGGCATCTGGGTCCAGGACATCACAAAGTGGTATCATAGGAAGGTTTACTTTCTTACTTTACTATTTAGAGACAATATATTGGAGATTAGAAACTCTATTAGACTTGGTTATAAGCCTTTCTTGGGCATAATGAACCCGGGTTCAGGGTAAAATCCAAGTTACCTAAAATATAATTTTGTTCTATTTTTCCTATTAAAATTGACATTATTTCACTATTAGGTGACACACATGTTGTATTGTGGTTATTATTATTACTTTGATTGGGGATTTATTTCATCATTGGACCGATGATATGAGGGTAAGGAGCATAATTCATGCATCATTATAGTCACCTAGAATTCACATGTCATGTATATTGGCATGCTATATAGGCACATTTTACTACTTGCATTTCTTGATATACCTATGATTGTTGAGTGATGTTGTGATAATTAACTCATGTTTGTGATATTAATTGGTTGTGATTGAGTGATTACCTATCTAAATTCATGAGGTGTATTGGTCCTCGTGGGTTGGGATGAGTAATTTACCAATTCAAGCCATTATGATATAAATAAATGGGTTTTATTTTCAGTGATGAGGTGTATGGAAACTGATTTAATGGGAATGGATATCCATTATAAAGTGAAACCTGGAATCTAAAATGAAGTGGTTTCATGTCCTTATACTACCATGTCAAGTTTGTGAAAGGTAAAGGAGTGAACCTGGTAATTAAATCTAAAATAAAATGAAACTAATAATTGAGAACTTACCAGTACCTAGCCATATAAGAGGGTAGTTGGGGTAATATACCTAGGTTAGCGATCCTTTCATTTTTAGCTTATGTAAGTTTATTCATATATCTTATTTGAGTTTTTTATGATTTGTGTGATTGGAATTTTTAGACCAATGCCGCCATGACATCCTCGTATTGTATGCTAAGAGGGTGGTGATGACCAGACTCTAGACATGGTGGGCCCTGAGCCACCAGTCTTACCTTCAGGAGTTCCACTTGAGGAGATGTCTGCTGTACTTGATCCAAGAAATGATTTCCAAGTTTGTGATAGTTTCCTACATCTGATTCAGTCCATGCATGGTGCTCCACATGTTTCACCTACGATGTCTGATCTGACTCATGAGTTCTAGCTATTGCATCCTCCCACCTTTTCAGTTGATGGAGGTCTGCAGGCTATTGAATCTTGGATGGAGGCCAACCTATCTATATTTGAGCATATAGAAACACCTCTAGAGTGGAGGGTAAATCTTTCCACATACATGATTTGGGATTCGACCAAGCATTGGTGGGATGTAGTTACCCAAGATGGTATCCATCAGTGCATGGTATGGGTTTATTTCTAGACTAACTTATATGATCAGTTCATTCCTCAAATGACGAGATCTTACAGAGCCAGAGAGTTTATGAATCTTGATCAGGGTTCTATGTTAGTTATAGAGTATTTAGCATGTTTCAATGAGTTACAAAACTTTTCACCACTTCTTTCTGGTGATGAGATTTCACCTGCTCGATGCTTCGAGGATGGGATTGTGTACACCATCTGTATACAGTTGAATATCTTTCTCCTACCTACTTTTTTTTGAAATAGTCAATCATGATCTTATCATCTAGAAAAACTTGAGGGATGGAAATAGCACCAGACATAGAGGATTAGTGCTACGGTAGGCCAATAGTCCTTTCAGTGGTAAGAAATGTTCCCTCGAGGTTTCTCATCAGGGCAATGAAAACCAGAGTACCTATTTTGATTACTCTAAGGTGTGTCATCTGTGTGTATTATGGGGGAACCTGAAGCCTCATTGTGATAGATACCCAATGTAGTGTTAGGATTGTAGCCATATGGGAAATCTTCAGATATTATTTTGGACTATTTCACTAGCTTTAAGTAGAAAATGATCAGCTCCATCTCCACATTCAGGAGCGAGTTCTTTTGCACCGTGTCAGGTGGGGAGTTGGAATAACACCGACAAGAATGGTTGAGGAGGAGGTCATGGTTGTGGTTTCCAGACCCCTGATCACTAGTAGTGCTAAAAAAAGAAGTCATGATCATGGTAATAAATCAATTGCTCAGGGCCATGGATTAGGCCAGTTGAATGATTTACAGTCAATACCTGAGGATCAGGCTGTGAGATTATCTACTATATGAGGTACTATTCTAGTAACCTCCACTATAGTATCTTTTTTATTTGATATATGTGATTCTCACTCTTTAATCTACTTATTTATCATGGAAAGTATTATATTGGAGATATAGTATTACTATGGTGTAATGACCCTAGATACACCATTAAGAGCGTGGTCATAGGGCATACACTAATGTAGGGATTTTCCCCTTGAGGTAGACAATTACCATTTTTTATGGAACCTCTTAATTATCAAGATTAAAAGCTTTGATTTTATTCTCAAGATGGATTGGTTGGTTCAATTTCAGGATTTTGTAGACTTCTATCACCATAGGGTATCCTTTACATCACCATAGAGTAGTAGTTATCTATATAAGGGTGAATGGGTATACAAGATAGTAGAGTAGGACCAGAGCATCATGTTCTAGGTGGAGTGACCACCCAGATTAAAAATATCTTCAAGGAAGATCAGGGTTTACATCATGCTTATTTCCCTACAATAGTAGATTGTTTCAGGGATATTTTTTCCGGATGAATTTTTTTGGCTTACCTCCAAAGAGGGAGGTAGAGTTTATGATTGAGCTTGTTCTGAGAGTAGATCTTGTGTCCATTCCTCCATATAGAATAAAACCTACTAAGCTCCAGAAACTCAATCAGCAATTAGAGGATCTATAGGCCAAAGGTTTTATATGTCTTAGTAGATACTCTTGAGTTTCACCCATGCTTTTCACCAAGAAGGCAGATGGAACCTTATGTATATGTGTGGATTACAGAAGGTTGAACCAGCTTATAGTCAAGAATTGATATCCACTACCTTGAATAGATGATATCTTTGACTAGATATGAGGAGATATGGTCTTCTATAAGATATCCCTAATATCGAGATATTACCAAGTGTGAGTAAGGCCATCATACATACCTTGTACATCCTTCCATAGTAGGTATGGTCTATATGAATACCTTGTTATGCCATTAAGTCTTACAAACTCACCCACCATTTTCATGGCTCCAATGAATAGGGTTTTCTATCCCTATCTAGATTATTTTATCACAGTATTTGTAGAAGAAATCTTGGTTTGTTACCATACTTGTAGAGACCATACCAATCACCTTGAGATCATTCTGAGTACAATGAGAGATCATTAGCTTTATTTCAAGCTTGCTAACTTCCACTTCTAGATTGACAAAGTTCACTTCATGGGTCATATTGTTGGATTTGGTGGCCTAGAACCAACTAATTTGTACTTTATTCATTAATTGATACCTTATCACATCTTGATTGATCTTTTTACTAAAAATGAATGTGATAATGTCCTAAGGATAGATGTTTCATTAAAGGGTCATAGAAGATCCCTGCTATGATGAGAACCCAGAAGTACCATAACACTGTTCTTGAATATATGTTATTTGGTCAGATGATGTTATTTGAGGGAAAAAAATAATACAGGCCATTTGGGGTTTATGACTCATAAAACTTTGTGGCACCTTCTCATGGTGTAATCCCTTGGTAATATCCAGGAGGATATTATGAGAACGAGACCCGCCAATAGGAAATAAAAATTTCATAGTGTCATTGGATGTTCTATCTGCAGACATGTGTATTGGTCCTTAGACTTTAATATTATTATTAATGGGCATTAAAACTCACGCACTTATATTTATTGATGAAAACTATGATGAAACACTGTTTGTAGCGAGGTAGGATATGTTGGGTGTGTCATGAGTAATAATGCATTAATAGATAATGTGAGAAAGGATTTGTCCCTTATGTTCCATAATGGAAGTAGATATCTCAGGCCCTTTGATGGAATTTATATAGCCTAAATAAATCCATGTCCATGGTAAGAAATTTTCAAGTTCAATTCTGGAAAGTCAAAGAAAGAATAATCGAGCACATTGATGGAACTAGCATGCAACCTGCTTGATTCGAGATATCGAGACAAAGTGATTACATTACATGGTAAGAATTCGTATGAGGTGACACGTCATTGCGACATTAAATTCTTTCTCTATGGGTGCCTTGGCATGTTGATAGACACTAACCTTAGAGTTTAGGTAGGATCTACCTAATTCCACTGAGAAATAGGCATAGAGTGTCACACACTAAGTGTGTCCAAGTATCTTAGTTAAATATTAATTTAACAAGTTGAATAAAAATTATTCCCAATTTTGGTTTAATAATTATTCAAGTATTCCTGATCGAATTTATTTCAACACTTATTATTCGAGATAATATATTATGTGTGAAATAATTTATTTATTAGGGAGTAATGTAGTGATATTTATTTAAGAAATAAATAGCCATTATTCAAGGTCTACTAATTGCGGTGGAAGAAATAATGAAAATTAAAACAAAGTACACATTGTGTATATTAATATACATGTCATGTAATTTTTATAGTGATTTTTGAGAAATAATATTATATATTTAATTAATTTATATTAGGTGTAATTCACTAGGCGCATGTCACGTAATAATAATAGTCAACTTATATTATTATACATGTGGTATTACTAAGAATTAAATGAAATGAATAAATGATTTCGGGTAATTAATTCATTTTATTATTCTAAGTAATTAAAATCCCAATTATGTAATTCTAATTAGCCTAGCCATTTTTGGGGGTTGTGAACAACGGATATAGAGAAAGATCTCAAGCCTAGAGAGAATTTTTTTTCTTCTAATAATGCTCTTAAGGTATGATAGAGATCCTCCTTTATCAGATCTAGGAGAGCACATTTGCAAACAGATCTCAAGGAGATCAAAGGCGAACATCACAAGCAAAGGCTCTTTGAAGATAGCACCCAAATATCCCTTCAGTAATGTCCATAGATACATGAAGCATGTGCGGATCACTGATAGATGAATCCTATACTTGGATTCTATGATGCAATGATAGATCACATCAGATCGTGATTGGAAACATCAATGGGGAGAGAATTCCATCAAGGTAATTATTGCCTTTTAATTAAATTAATTATAACCAATATATGATGATCCTCTCTATGGTTTTGTGACTCCCTTCCTTTCTTTTGTTATTCGTTCTATTCCAAATATCCAACATTTTATTATCATGACGGATCTTAGAATTGATCATTGTTAACGGAAAAATTAAAGTTGGGTTCACCCACCAACACACTTCAGCTGCACTCAGAACCTACAAGTGGTATCAAAGGGGTTATATCATTGATTATAATTATTTAGTTTTTTGTTGGCGATTTACAAATTTTATAATCTAGTTGTTTCAATTCAATTAAATCATTCTATAAATCAGAATCTCAAGATCTATTCCTCCTCTTTTGTTTACCGTTCACCTTACAAAAATTAGTTTTTCTTTTAATTTTGATTAAAATAAAATAGAGGATATCGTCCAGAGGTGCCAAAGATTTTTTCTATACAAAACTAGAACAAACAACATGTATTCAGCAATACACTCTGTGTAGTTTAGGTTCCATGCACCAGGATGGTCCGCCAAACCAGGCTATGTCATTGGATTCTATCTTAGTATTTAAGACTCCATGTGTTGACTAGGAACAGGTGGCACACAGTTTTCAGATTACATGATGTGTGGTCCACTGAATAAGGTGTGTAGTCCCTTTGGGTTAGGGTTGTACTGTGTACCCCATACACGGCTTTCCTGGTTGGAAACCGTGTAACGCGGATACTACATGGTGTGTGTCCCACTAAACACGCCGTGTATGCTGAAGATTTATAAAGTAAATCTACACACCATGTCCCTAGGTGTGTACTTCTGATGGACCGTGAACAAAAGTACACAACATGTAGTCAGAAATACACACCATGCACTCATCAAAATCATTCAGATTTATTAAAATTTATTATTATATTATACAAACCCTTGAGACGTATACCATAGTGTAGGCGTAAAGTTGATGCACAACATGTGATAGGAGTTTTAAATATATGTATTTAATTTAACATCTATGTATTGTTCATTTCTACTCATTGGGTAGTTATTAATGGAAATTCACCAAGTTTCCTCCAAGGTACAAGTTACGTACAAAGTTAATTTTAAATGAATCTATTTGTTTAAAATTATGATGGATGAGAATCTCAAGGAAATTCAGAAAAGGTTTTAAGATAGAAGGATTGATTAATTAAAGATAATTAATTGATTTGAGTGTGATTTATTTTAAACAAGAACTATTAAATAATTGAATTCTAGTTTTATTTATGCGTAAATATCATTGCATGTATGGATGATCATGAGCTAGACCAAGACCTTTGTATGTGAATGGTTTCTTTTAATTTATTTATTTTAAATTTGTTGGCCTGAAAGACTTCTCCTAATTAATATGTAGGGCCTACGTGTCCAAGGTTTATTTTATGTAAAACCTCGTTTTACCCCTCACATGTGAGTGAGATAAAATCATATGTAATGGATAGAGCTCCCAATCTTGTGGAGGCAGCTCAAGTTAGGAGCCAAGGTGAAACCAATCAAACGAGATAGAAATGTGGACAAGTGGAAACCTATAAACATGAACCCAAAAGGTTCAAGGTGTTTCTACCTTAAGTCTCGGTTTAGTTTATCAACCTCTAGATAAAATAACCAATAGAACAAGCTCACGATCATACCATTTATTTTATTTCTTTCCGTTTTATGGTTTATTTATTATGGGTGTGTTTTCATAATCACAAAATTAACAAATTGAACAATCATGCAATATGGAACCAAAATAAGACTGGATTATGTGTAAATATTATCTTAGATATGGTTAGTCACTTAATTATATCCCACTTAATATTAAAAAGCATGTAATCAAAGATAATAAAAATGAAAATTTACATATAAGGATAAAATCCCTCAAAGAAAATATTAAGTTGGTATATCCTTCCATAATCTTGGTTAGAATCGAACTATAGTTCAAAGTGCTTAACCAAACCTAGTTGGGGTGCTTTAAATTATTGTGGAATTATAATTCAAGGTTTTGGGTTGACTTGAATTGGTTTACATCAAGGGTTGACTTCCACAGTAGGACTTGGTGTGATCAAGAGGCAAAGGTCGAGGAAATCCAAAATAAAAGGATTTCAGGATTGTGGAGTCCACTCAGCGGATCAAGGAGATATGAGTTAATACAGTTGGAATTTGGAATGCCTACCTAAAACCCTTCAAGTTTCTTGACCAACCCTAGTTGGGGTAATGTGAAGGGAAATATGGATCCTTTCCACTAGAATATTCAGGCAATAGAATATTTCGAAGTCAATGGTGAGGGCTATTGGATTTCGATAAAATATTGGGAGACTAATAAGTATTAAATTATTTATTTGTCTCAGTTTTATCATTATAAAGTACTAAACCTTTTCTCATCTTAATTTTTAGAAACATCAAGAAAAATTAATTCAAACATATCATTGTGAACGATACTCGAGAAAGAAAACCTTCTCACCAGAAACAATTTCTAGGAATGGTAGAGGTGTTTACGCGTCATCCTTCGCCACAAGAGGAAATTGTACATTCCGGAGGAGCCTATTCTAGTTGCACATGGAAAATAGGGAAGTGATGAGAAACTATCTCTCTATATGAAACATATAGATGATTCCACAGATATCCAATGTTTCATGCTATCGGTCATATCTAATGAGCTCTTAAAACAACATGAAAACATGGATGCATATAACATGATGTCTCACATTAATGATCTCTATCAAGAGAAGGCAAGGCATGAGAGATATGAGATCTACAAATCTTTATTTACAACTAATCTTGGAGAGTCTATGCCATCTGGGCCTCAAGTAGTCAAGCTTATTGGCTACATTGAATGCCTGGACATCTTAGGGATTAAGTTCCCAGATGAGTTGCGTACAGATATCATCCTATCATCCCTACCCAAGACATTATATAGCTTTATTATCAAATAAAATATGAGTAACAATGAGAAGAGTCTATCAGAACTTCTAACCTTAATTAACTAGGTAGATAAGGATATGGGGCATGAAAAACCTGCAGTCCTTATGGTGAATAATAAAAGGAAGGAAAAGGAAAATGGGATAAGGATTCATAAATGGTTTAAATCCCCTGAGCATCATCCCTCAAAGAAGGGGAAGATCCAGAGGCAGGGCAAGGAACGGGAGGTGGTATGTTTTTCATGTGGAAAACTAGGACATTAGAAGAGTAACTACACCTAGAAGCATGGGGAATCTAAAGGTGAATTCGTTATTGAGTGAAATATTTCCATTTCTACACATTGGGTATTAGATACAGCTTGTGGGGCTCACATCTGTATTAAAATATAGGAACCAAGTATATTTAGAAAGATTTACATAGGAGAGGTGGATCTTCAAGCTGCTAATGGTGCGAGGCCGGTTACATTGTCCATTGGAGATTACCATCTCTCATTGCCAACTGGGATGCTTTTGGTTTTACATAACTATTATTATGTGCCTAGTGTTTCCAAGAACATAATTTCTATATCAAGTTTGGATATGGATGGATTTATTTTTAAGTTTGGAAATAAGTGTTGTTTCTTTTATAAAAATAACGTATGTTATGGTATGGTGCATTTAAATAACGGTTTGTATGTATTAAATTATGAAAACCGAGTGTTAGAAATCGATAATGAAACAAAATCACATAACTCATACATCACCCAGTTGTGGCATCACTATCTTAGTTATGTAAATGAGAAGTGGTTGAAAAAGCTCTGCCAAGATGGTTATTTAGACTCTACTGAGCTAAAACCACTTGATAAATGTCACTCTTGTTTACAAGGTAAAATGACTAAGCCGTCTTTTAGTGGATAGGGTGAAAGGGCCACATAGCTTCTAGGATTGTTTCACATAGATGTGTGTGGACCATTTCCAATTGAATCTAGAGGTGGATATTCTTACTTCATTACTTTTACTGATGATTTGAGTAAATATGGCTATGTCTACTTAATGAGGTATAAGTTAGAGTCCTTATAGAAATTTAATGAATTCAATAATTAATTATAGAATTAGTTTGGTAAGGAGATAAATAATCTTCAATCGGATTGAGGTGGAGAATATATGAACCAAGAGTTCATCAATCTTCTACAGGAGTCTGGGATTCTATCTTAGCTCACTCCTCCTTATACACCATAGTGGAATGGTGTTAGTGAAAGGAGGAACCAAACCTTGTTGGACACGGTGAGGTCGATGATGAGTCATGCAGATCTTCTATTATCCTTTTGGGGATATGCATTACAAACTACATCATACACATTAAATTGAGTACTAACTAAGGCGGTGAATGGAATTCCCTACAAGTTATGAAATGGAAAGAAACACATTTTTTTGCACACACATGTATGGGGATGAGAGGTGTTTGTTAAGGCCTTCTCTGGCAACAAACTAGCACCCCGAGGCATGGGGTGTATCTTCATAGGATATCCCAAGGAAACAAAAGGATATTACTTATATAACCCTTAAAACAAAAAAGTGACTATCGCTAGACAAGCTATATTTCTTAAGATGGAGAAAGTCCTCAAAAAGGATAGTGGGAGCAAGATTGACATTGATGAATTTGATGCTCAAGATACACCATATTTAGTACAGGAAATAGTTCCACAGGTCCCCATGGAAGAGGTTCTAGAAACACAAGTACTGCGTAGGAGCTCAAGAGAGGTAGGGGAACCAGCGAGATTTGGTTTCCTAGTCCCCAAGGATGGTGAATAATTATTATTGGAAAATGATGAACCTATCTCATACAAGAAAGTAGTATAAAGCTCAGAAACTACAAGATTCTTAGAAGCTATGAATTCTGAGATGGATTCCATGTATTAGAATAAAGTCTGGTTTCTAGTTAATGATCCAATTGATGTAAATCCCATTGGATGAAAATGGGTATTCAAGAGAAAGTTGTACATGGAAGGTCAAGTTAGAACCTTTAAAGCAAGGATAGTGGCTAAAGGATTCAGACAACATCAAGGAATTGAATATGATGAAACGTTCTCACCAGTTTCCATGTTTAAATCCATAAGAATCATACTTTCCAGAACAACTTACCATGACTAATAGAATTTGTATATGGATGTCAAAACAGTGTTCCTTAATGGGAACCTTCAGGAAGATGTCTATATGAAACAACTAGAAGGGTTTGTGACACCAGGTGAAGCCAAATGGATTTGAAAGTTGCAGAAATGAATTTATGGATTAAAGAAAGCATCTAGGTCATGGAACATTCACTTTGATGAATTCATAAAGGAATTTGGTTTCATTAATAATGAATGTGATCCATGTGTCTATAAGTGGTTTAATGGGAATGCGATCGTTATCCTAGTAGTATATGTTGATGACATATTGCTTATTTGAAATGATGTACCAGTCTTACAGTTAGTTAAGGACTGGTTGAATAAGTGTTTCTCCATGAAGTAATTGGGTGAAGCTGCCTATATTCTAGGGATCAAGATCATTCGTGATAGATCCAAGAGGCTTCTTGGACTAATTTAGTGTACATACATTGACCAGATACTAAATAGATTTAGTATGGAACAATCCAAGAGTAGATTGGTTCTAGTGTCACATGGCCTACATATTTCTAAGATAATGTGTCCTCAGACACAACAGGAGAAAGTAGAATGAGTAAGATACTATAATCTTTGGATATGGGATCCATAATGTATGCCATGTTATGTACCACGATTAATGTTGCCTATGCACTGAGCATGGTAGGCAGATATCAAGAAGATCTAGGAGAACAACATTGGACTGCTGTTAAGACTATCCTTAAGTCTCTGAGAAGAAATAAGGATATGTTCCAGGTGTATGGAGGAGACGAGGAGCTTGTCATCAGAGGGTATGCTGATGCTGGTTTTCAGAAAGATCAGAAAGATCTGAAGTCACAATCTGGATATGTTTTCTGTCTCAATGGAGGATCTGTGAGCTGGAAAAGTTCAAAGCGGCCAGTTGTATCCAATTCTATAGCGGAGTCTGAATATATAATGACTTATGATGTAGCCAAGGAAGCCTTTTGGATTCATAACTTTATCTAGGATCTTGATGTGGTGCCTAACAGTAAAGATCCCATCACAACGTATTGTGATAATACTATAGTAGTGGCTCTTGAAAAAGAACCAAGGTCACATCAATGCACACAACACATTCTCTAAAAGTATCACCTCTTGAGGGATTTCTATCAAAGGGGTGAATTTGTAGTGAGTAGAGTGTCCACTGAATAGAACATGGAGAACCTCGTGACTAAAATCCTATCTCAGTAGAAGCATGAATATAATGTGAGAGCTAGCGGGTTGAATGTTGTTAGCAGTTGGCTCTAGTCCAATTGGGAGTCTGTTGGAGTTTGTGTTCTAGAACCAACTACCCTGTACTTTATTCATTAATAAATAAATTATCCCATAATGATTTTTCTTTTTCATGACAATTCATGTGATAATGTCCTAGGGATAGCTATTGCATTAAAGAGTCATAGTGGATCTCTGCTATGATGATAACCCAAAAGTGCCATAACAATGTTCTTGAATATATGTTCTATGGCTGGATTATTTTATTTGAGGGAAACAAATAATATAGGCCATTAGGGGTGAGGACTCATAAAACTTTAAGGCACCTTCTCATGGTGTGAACCCTTAGTAAAATTCAAGAGGATATTATGAGAATGAGACCTGCCAGTAGGAAATCCACATTTCATAGTGTCATTGGATGTTCCTTTCTGCAGACATGTGTATTAGTCCTTAGACTTTAAGATTATTATTAATGGGTATTACAACTCACACACTTAGATGTATTGATGAAAACTGTGATGACACACTATTCACAGTGAGGTAGGATATGTTGGGTGTGTCACAAGTAATACGACATTAATAGATAATGTGAGAAAGGATTTGTACCTTTTGTTCCATAACATAAGTATATATCTCAGGCCCTTTGATGGAATTGATATAGACTAAATAAATCCATGGCCATGTTAAGGAATGAGTGGGTTCAATTTTAGAAATTCAAAGAAAGAATAATTGAGCACATGGGTTGATGGAACTAGCATGCGACCCGCTTGATTCGAGATATCAAGACAAAGGGATTACATTACACGGTAAGCATTCATAGGAGGTGACACATCATTGTGGCATTAACTTCTTTCTCTATGGGTGTCTTGGATTTTTTCTAGATGCTAACCTTGGAATTTAGGTAGGATCTACCTAATACCACTGAGAAAGATGCCTAGAAAGTCACACACTAAGTGTGTCTAAGTATCTTAGTAACAAGTTGAATACAGATTTTTTCTGATTGCGGTTTAATAATTATTCAAGGATTCCTGATCGCTTTTATTTCAATACTAGTTATTTAGGAGAATATATTGTGGGTGAAATAATATATTTATTAGCAAGTAATGCAGTAATATTTATTTCAGAAATAAATAGCCATTATTCAAGGTCTAATAAATGTGGTGGAGGAAATAATGAAAATGGAAAAAAATTACATGTTGTGTATATTAATATACATGCCGTGCAATTTTTCTAGGTATTTGTGAGAAATAATATTATTTATTTAATTAAATAATATAAGGTGTAATTCACTAGGCGCATGTCAAGTAATAATAATAGTCAATTGTTATTATTAGACATGGGGTCTTACTAAGAATTAAATTAAATGAATAAATTATTTCGGGTAATTAATTCATTTTACTATTCTAATTAATTAAAATCCCAATTTTATAATTCTCATTAGACTAGCCATTTTTGGGGGTTGTGCACAATGGATCTAGATAAATCTCTCAAGCCAAGATAGATTTTTTCTTCTTCCAAGAAGGCACTCAAGGTACAAGAGAGATCCCTCTCCACCGAATCTAGGAGAGAACTTTTGCGAGTGGCTCTCAAGGAGAGCGAAGACAGACATCACAAGTGAAGGATCTTCCATTCTAGCACCCAAATATCCATTTGGAAACATCTTGAGATATGTGGAGCATGTGTGGATAACCGCTAGAGGAATCCCACACTTTTATTCTATGACTCAATGATAGATCACATCAGATCGTGACTAGAAACATGAATAGAGAGAGAATTCCATCAAGGTAATTATTATATTTTAATTAAATTAGTTATAACCAATATATGATGACCCTCTCTATGGTTCTGGAAAACCCTTCCTTACTTTATTTCTTCGCTCTATTCTGAAGATCCAACATTTTATTATAGCGATAGATCTCGGATTGATCATTGTTAACGGAAAAATTAAAGTTGGGTACACCCGCTAATGCACTTCCACTATGCTCGGAACCTATACATATCATATCAGATTCAGAAGTATTTATTGACCCAAAAAAGGTTAGTGATGTAGTTTCCTAGGACCATCCCAAGAACGTGTTTGATATACAGAGTTTCATAGGACTAGATGGATATTACATGCATTTTATACAGAAATTCTCACACCTTGCTTCACCTCTTATTGAACTTACAAAGAAGGGTGTTAAGTTTTTCTGGTCAGAAGCGTTTGATAAAGACTTTCAATAGATGAGAGGGAGCCTGGTCTCAGAACCTATTATGATACTTCAAAATGCTGGAAAAGGTTATATCATCTTCTATGACGCATCAAGCATTATATTAGAAGCAGTAATGAAATAGGGGGACAAATTTGTTGCATACGGATCTCAGAAGTTGAGGCCTCATGAGAGAAATTACCTGATGAACGACCTTGAGCTAGTAGTAGTTATCCATGCCTTATGTTGCTAGAGACACTATATTTTGCGTGAGCAGTATGTAGTGTATAAGAATCACAAGGACCTCAAATATTTATTTTCAAAGCATGAATTGAACCTTAGACCTCAAAGATGGATCAAATATCTACATTCCTTTGATTTTGAGATTCCCTATATGCTTAGAAAGGGATAAGTGGTTACAGATGCACTAAGTCAAAAAACTCAAACACAGGCCGTATGGGAAGCTAGTGATGAATAGAAGTTAATCACCCTATTTTCTGAGATGCATACGAAGTTTCTTGATAGTCATCAGTAGTCTTACCTCTCATCTTTGATAGTTACCTCCTACCTCCTTAAGAAGGTGAAGGGTAGAAAATTTTCAAATATTGAGGGTTTGGTTCTCCATAAGAGTATATCAAGAGATAACACACCTCTAGATTGGTCTGTGGATAGAGATGACATCTTGTGTATTCATGGGAATGAATGGGTTACTATAAATGTGAGAGAGGAGTTGATGTAAGAGTCCCACACTTATCAGTGGGAAGTTCATCCTGGTATCTCCAAAATGTATCAAAATATGCGATGACAGTATTGGTGGACTATTATGAAATATAAGATAGAAGTCGTTTTCACTAGGTGTTCCACCTATTAGTAGGTGAAGGTGGAGCACCATAGACCTTCAGGCTTGTTATAATCACTTACAATATGAGAATGGAAATGGGAAGATGTTTCCATGGACTTTTTAGTTGAGTTTACTAGGCCGTGAGGGGTAGCGACGCTGTATGGGTAGTTATTGACCAAATATTAAAAGTATCCCATTTTATTCATATTCAAGATACCTTCTCAATTAATGTGCTGGGAAGACTGTATGTCTGTGTGATCACATGACTACACGGGGTCCCTCATACTATCATATCAGATAGGTACACTCATTTCACATCACGGTTTCAGAAGGGTTTGAAGAAATATATGGCTACAAAAGTTCTTCTAAGCACAAATTTTAACTCTCAGGCTGATGGAAAATTAGAATGGACAATACAAGTTTTAGAGTACATGATCTGAGCATGTGTCCTTGATTTCAGTGGTTCTTGGGAGAAGAATATCCCTCTTCCCGAGTTCAGATATAATAATAGATTTTAGGGAAAAATTAATATAGATCCTTTTGAGGCCTTATATGGTAGGTTGTTCCATTCACCCTTGTACTGACTAGTGGAAGGTTAGGTAGACCTACTAGGTCCTCATCTTGTACAGGAGACTTTCAGTGCGGGTTCAACTGATCAGAAAGTGTATGAATACTACTCAGTCTAGACAGAAATTTTATGCTGATTGCCACTAAAGACCTCTATATTTTGAGTTCAAGGATCTTTTTTTCCTTTCAGTTATCTTCCAGGATGTGTATTAGATAGTTATATAAGTAAAGAAAGTTGTTTTGTCATTACTTATGGACATTTGATATTCTAGAGATATTTAGGATGGTAGCCTATCAGTTGATACTACCACATAGGTACCGTGACATGCACGATGTCTTCCATGTTTATAGCTTCTCCAATATCATGTTGAACCATCTCATACATTTTATGCCAATGCTACCTTTTACTAGTATCCATAACACATCGTTGATCAGAGCATAAAGGATATATGAGGTTGGTTTGTACCTCTAATATTGGTGATATGGTAGCAAGACCACTTGTATGATGAGACTTGGGAGCTGAAGGCCGATATATGTGCCAAGTGGATGGAGTTGTTATTAGATAGTGTTTCACCACCCTCAGAAGGTGAACTCTAGGAAATGTTCTTTTAAGGGGGGAATATTTTAAGAACATAGTTTTTCACTCCGGTATGGATCCTTCAAGATTTAAATCTATTTTTTATTTTTCTCTTAATATGGATACCTAATGAGTTATAGAAGGTCTCATGGGTATTTAAGGATCGTTCGAGGCCTGGAACCTATCTTTTTGGAAGAAATGGTCCTGTAACATAGTTAGAGTAAACTATCTGGGGAGGATGCCCAATTAGTCTAAACCATGTGGGTGGAATGATTTTTTGGATAGAGCCTTACCACATGGTTGAAACATGGTTTCCCTAACCATGTGACCTAACCGTGTATTATGCCCATTTCTCTAGGTAACCGTGTAAGGTTTTCACATGGTTTGGAAAACCATGTGGACTAATCATACACAAGCTAAATTTTGGTCAATTTTACATTTTTTCCCTCAATGGTCTAATTAATCCCCTCCTTATCCCTTAACTTGAACCCTAGTAGGATTAACCTTTATTTCTCTCATTTTGAAGATTTTTGAAGGCCTAACCTAGGGATCAAGAGATCTCCTTCATCTATGATATGTTCAAGCGTATTTTCAGCATGTTAGATGCACAACGGTAAGCACTTGAGTCATTTTTATCCATTATTAATATCAATTTCTATCGACCTAGTTATCGAGGTGTAAGAATTTTTTTCCTTTCTCAGATCTACTCCATTACAAGAAGAATTAGAGGAAAATATTGACTATCTCAGAAAATTATGAAACAATCACCATGGGATAATTTCATCATCCTAATTCCAAAAATAACATTAATTTTATCTAAATAATTTTCTAAATATGTGAATTTTTTCTTTTAAAATAAAAAATACATTTATTGTAAATTGACAGGTTTTGACAAAAACAGTTTTCAAATCTTAATAATAATTATATGATCATTTATATTTAATAAATTTAATTTAATAATAATATTTTATTAAAATAATATTTAATTAAAAAATCCATTAATTCATCAAAATATATTTCTTAATTGAATTTGAATATTAACAAAAAAAATACTATTTGTGCTTTAAAAATTATTTACAAAATAATAATAATAAAATAAAAGTATTCTCATTATTATATAAAAAAATAATGCACATAATTATAATGATATGGTATTGTTACATATCTCTTTATTACACCAACATACGCCCTAAGAGTAAGGTGTGTGATTGTGGGGCTTTCATGGGGCCATTCGATGAACATGGTTTGGGACGTGATCTCGACGAGCTTGAACTTATCCCGTAAATAGTTTATCTCATGCTTTAGTTATTGGATCTCATATTGGGATTGGTCTAGGGAAAATCCCAGAAATGCTATCTCCCTCGGAAGCTCCGATAAATGGGCTTCATTGGGTATGATCCTACTGGTTAAGGCTATCACTTCCTTTGTATGTATCCAAAGGATTTGTTAAAACCCTATATTTATTATAGTCATGTGATCACTATTAAAAGTCTATATTATCAATGGTAATGATACTTAATGGTCATTTAAATCCAAAAGTATTGCATGTGTTTTCCATATCTATAATAAATTTAATTAAATGAAATAGAAATATATTTTTAAAATTTTTAATATGATAGAATATTTAAAAATTTTATTTTATAAATAAATAATTAATTTTAATTAGAGTAAAATTTAATAACTATTATTTTGTGATATATGTAGAAAAAATTGACAACAAAATGAATGATTTTTCATATTTAATTTTTTAATCATTTAAACTATTTATATTTTTTAAAAAATTCATTTTTTATTTTGATTTTAAAAACCATTTTTTGATTCTGATAACACTTTTTTATATTATTTCATTTATTACTTTTTAAATTAAAAAAATTAATATATATTATTGTTTTTATAATTGAATTTTTTTCTATATTAGAAGGATATATTTGATATTTTTACAATTCTAATGAAATCTTATTTTAAAAATTACCTACCTTCCAAGGAATAGTGTTAAATTTTGAACATGGAGATATTTCACTTTGATTTCACAAATATATTGTTTCCAAAGGCTCTAATAATGTAATATATCTTGGTTTAGTGTAATATGTTCCAAGGAAGGATATATGTTAAGAACTATTATTAATTTCTTTTTAGTAGGTGTTTGAGGGGAGGTTCAATCAAGATTATTAATAATAAAAATTTAAAAATAATTATTAATTCTTTATATAAGTGAATTTAATTATTTATCTTCACATTTATATGAAACTAATTATTGTGTATTATTTTTATTTTTCAAACAAACATAAAAAAGATAAATAAAATTTAATTAGTGTATTTTTTAATTTACCAATAAAACAAGAATTGATATCTTATTTCTCATATCCAATTAAAATCTTGTAATAAACTATAATTCAAAATAAATTCACTAATATAACGATTAATAATCCTTGATAATTAAACTAGTATAATGTTATAATATTTAGAATTTTTAGTATATTTGGATCTAAATAAGAATCACTACCTTATTATTGAATCAATCGCCAATAAACTAGATAGTTATCGATGATACCTAGATATAAATAGGTATTAATGTCCTTACAAATTCACTATAAGGGTGATGTGTAAATTAGTGAATCCTTATATTTTACATTTAACCATTGAAAAAACTACATCACCTATTAAATTGATTATATTTTATGTTGTTAATAATTTTATACCCTTCAATAAAGATTAACTGAGTGGAAACGGTGAATTTATATGATTTAAAACTCAAAATGAGTAGCTATATCCATGGTATGTCAATAAAACCAGATATAGCATGAATAACTAATATTAATGCATAGAAATTATCAAAAATTATCCAGTAAATCATGTTATGCACAAAATATCTATCCATTAATGTCACATTATCCTAAATAATAAAAAAATGATATTCAATATTACAAAAATAAGAATATTCACCCTTCAATAATAGGCTCCACTTTTTTATTTCTATGTACCAAATACACTACTTTTATTTGCACACTAATCTTTTTCGCAAAATAGTGAGTGATCAAGATGTTTGAAAACCCAAATTTTTTTCTCTCTTCCTCATTATGTTACCTTGATCATAGAGAAATCACTAAAAATTAATTTACAAATAAGAACTCAAAACATACTTCACATACCGAAACCTCCTTTATTCTATGCAAGAGAATCCATAATTTTCACATTGATGAATTCCTTTTATAATATTTTTTTGATGATTTTACTCTATAATATATCTTCCTATTAGGTGTCTTCTTCTTCATCTTCCACTACAACACTTCCCATAATTCATGTAACACTACTTCTAGACATAATATTTATTCTCTATATGTTAATACGCCAACTAAATAGAAACCTTTATTCTCCTTCATTGGAAATTTGAATTTAAAATTAAAATTCTAGGCCACTACAAAATTATACTTTTTTAATTCGAGCCTCTAGATAAATAAAAAACCTTATAATCACCCTTGATATTTTTAGGAACCTAAATGATATATTATGATTATAAAGTGACTCATCTATAAAGAAACATTTGAAAATTCACTTGAAACTAGACTTCTGTTGTTAATCACATCATTACCATGAGCTTGTGGTATGATAATATTAATCATGGTTTAGTCCATATAGTTTTCTATAATTTCAAAAACACAAAAATCTGAACATTAAGGATAATTATTATGTTATCTCCCTCATTGTTGTGCATTATCTTTGGAATTATAATTCAAAGTATCACTAAATTTTAATGGAGAAAATAATTACAATTTTTTTATGTACTCCATAGTGCAATGAGATAGATTGTGTAAAAATAAAATTGATCACACTATAAAGTGTTAACATGAAAAATCATAGCTCATCCATTATAGAATGATCCTCACATTATGAAGGACCATCTCAAACATCATCACTTTTCCAAATAAAATTATAATGTGAACCATATTATTGTGTAATGATATATTATAACTTCAAAATATTTTTTATCATACACAAACACATCATACTATAATTAATTCCCCTATGAAACTATTTTATTTCCATCCCCAAAACTCTATAAAAACTGCACTCTTAAACTCTAATATTCTTCTAAACATCCAAATAGTCATCCCATCATCCTATTTATCTAAATTTACCTGAGTTTGAATATTATTCACATATTTCCTAATTTGTTGAAAACTATAGAGAATAACAATGTTATAAATCATAACAAATTGATTATGAACCAAAAATACCCCACTTTTACACAAACACCACTATGAAAAACACCAAAATCAAATAGATTTTTAGTCACAAAAATACACCCTTTGATTTTTTTTCAACCATCAACCAATAATCATCCATTTAAAAAAATAAATGAATAATAAATCATTACATACCTATGAGTAATGAACCATGCCAAGATATCATATCTCGATTCCCATGTTAGTCTACCAAAAGGCCCGAAGTGAGTTCCTGATCTCCATTGGCTATAAATAAGTTCATTTAACATCACCATCAAGTTATTTCAATGATTTATTCCAAATAAAACTATGGAAAATTAATGAGACAACATAATAAAAAATTAGACTAGTCATCAATACAAATAAATAATGACATACATTTCAATATACAGATACAAATTGGTTAAGAATAAAAATAAATTAAAATGACACACTATTAACTCCTCATGACACATGACACCACTGTATGGAACCACCACCATTTCTTTATAGATGAGATAATTTTATAATTCCTATTTATGAGATATTTTTAGTTCACACATTCTATAAATATCCAAATAAAATGATCTATATACACTTGAGGGTGTACATAGGGTACGGGCAAATACACCATATAGGATCCCACCATATTCTCGATGCATAATGAATAAAAATTAACCCATAACATGATTTTTTATCTATAAATATGAAATTACCATTTAATTTTTAAATAAAATATGTGGAATTGGAATAATTTTATTTGTAACACAAAAGTAAAAAAAATAGGTCATAAAAGTCCCCATAAAAAATGTAAGTGAAAGTATGTACATGTAAATAGAACACCATTATTTAGTTAAATAAAACTAAGCATCATTAGAGTATACTTAGAGAAATTAATTCTAGAAAAACATGTATCAGCATACTAAAATATAATCATACAAATAGATATAGTAATACCTTATCAGAAGACACACCATACACTAGCATGAGGCTATAGAGATAATCAACTAATATAAATTATCCCAGGATTTACCATACACTAATGTGAACCCATAAAAGGAATTATCAAATAATATATTTTCATAATGGTTTTATAATGCACTAATAAGGACCCATGATGGGTAGTATAAGATAGTTCCAACATGGTCGAGTGTCCTCATAATCGTAGCATGGTATTTTTCTTAGGTACATGCCCAATAACCCAAGGATTACTAAGATAAAATTTATAAATATAATGGGTTTAAACTAGCTAAAAAATTGTGTAATAAAAAATTCATTTATAATATTTCACAAGTATTTAACTAATAAAAGTGACTAATGGAATTCCTTTCAAAATGAATGATAATAAAAAAAAGAATGACATTTAAAATAAATAATTTAAAATTAGACAAAGATATTTTCAATATAGGAATAATTGATTAAAAAATATCCATAATTTATGATAAGTTATATCATGTCATTCCATGAAATCAAACATAGTTAAATTACATTTCACCATCATTGGTATATTAAAAAAATATATTATTGAAAACTAAATTATTTCATATAAGGTATCCATTCCATCAAATAAATGGGTAAACCATGAAGGATGAGTATATGATATATATAAGACAAAACAGTTATAAAAGCAAATATCATTTATTTCAAAACATAATTTTAAATCATCATGAACTCAGGGTTCTTTAAGTAAAAGAAAATGCATGGATATAACTACATTTTGAGATGTATTCAAAATTAAAATAGGTATTATTTACATAATACCCTTATAATATACCTAATGAATTATTTTAAATAAATTAAAATCCTATATGGGGATGAGTGATATAATTTTTCGAAGCACTGGCAGTGCAAAAACTTTCTGATGAGTTGAATGTCAAGCATGAAGCCTACAAACAGGTGTAGATGTTTTATAGAGGGATGATCTTAGTACTTAGAAAAAATATCATGTTTTATATGTATTTTTACTTCATAGGGTAAAATACCATCATCAACCATGTACTATAGACATATAAGAAATAAGGGAAGGAAAAATAGGTGGAATTGAAATAGAGGAGGAACCATAAAAAATACGACTTATGATATGATTATATGGTGTTTGAATAAAAGAACCCTTGTGTATAAAGAATAGTGGTCATGGTAATACCTTTTCCGTATTTCTTGAGGCATCCTTAGAATGACAGGTAAGTAAGAGGATATCTTCTACTTCACTTGGAAATGATTTTTTTAATAATATCACTATAATTAATGCAACTACCATAAATTCTAGAAATCTCTCCCTAGAATAGAAAATATAAATTATCACTCCACACTATGATTACAATTTTATTTAATATATTTATTCTAGGTTGATGGTAATTTAACATAAATATTTCTATAATAATATTTATAATCAAAAATATCCTTGACACCCATAAGACATATATTTTAAATGTCAAAATATGATAAAAATTTAAAATATTATTAACAAATTACATATAATTTTTTAGAATTTAAAAAATATTATAATAATAACCTAATAATTAATTATAAAAATATTGAGAAGTCTATATATGAATTTTAAATTTTTAGGTATCTTTCAATGTGTTACTAAAGTAATAAATTTATATTTAAAATAATTATGGTGATGGTGTTACAATTCTCACTAACATAAAACTTTCAGCCCTTTAAAATATCCCCACAAGGGTTTTTATTCAAAACCATAATTTAATTCAACAAATAATAAATAATTATTTTAAAATACTATAATAATTAAATGTTTAAGTTTCTTAATGAAAACTATTTAAGTCAAAACATAACTTTGACCAAAGTTTTAACTTTATAATATTATTTTCAAGTTCAAAATTTTCATTGTTTTGTTTTCTTCTTATTTTTTATTGATCTATATTCTTTCTAGTGGTTATAATATTATAACATAGGTTAAAGGTGTGCCTCATATAGTAGGTGGGGTGTAGAGATGAAACTATAGAAAATTAATTTTTGATGGTCCATTGGATAATAGTGAGGGACACTAGTTAGCTAGTGGGTTTGGTAGTGGCTACAATATTCTATTATATCCACCATCTATCTGGTGGTTCCACTGAACTCAAGAATTAGTGAAGGTTTAATTGTAATAATTTATATAAACACCCATTTTATTTATTAATCTTTCTCCTTAAAACTAAACTTGATCAATATGAAATTTGGGTCACTCCTTAGACATGTTTGGATTTTCCAACTTGAATCCTTTTTGGGTTAAACTATCAATCAATTTTGCAATCCTATCATGGTATTCTTAACTATGATTTGATATTGGATCCATTTATTCTTCACATTACTCTTAAACAAAGGATATGATATCCAACTAATTTTTTTGGGTCTGGTTTTTTAATATTGTTCCTTATAGATCGATCAAGGAATTGGGGATTTTGTATGGATCTCCAATTATCTTATAGCAATTGTCAGGATTTATTGTGGAAAGTATTTTTTTACTTTGACCTATATATTTGTAATTTAGAGATTATTTATTTGGAATTAATGTTTTCGGGTTCTTCCACATTTCCTAGGATACCTAATCCATTTTATTTTGTTGTTTATTCATGGGTGTTTATATTTAATGTTTCACATAATAGGTGTTTTCTTGAGATAGATTAATTCTACAAACCTTGTTTATTTCTCCTTGAAATTGGTTTGGAAATTTTTTTAACGGAATGATAAATGTCTTGATGAAATATAGTGGTTTTGGGTTATGTGTATGAAATGGAAATTTCCAATTTATAATTTTTAATGGAAATGGGTTTAAACCATATATTATATGGTTTCATATAAAAAATTATCATTGATTTATTCTTATATGTAAATCGTGCCTATTATCGTTTAAGAGGTAGGGATCCATACTTGGGTATTCACTCTTACCCTTTGGCCTATTTTACCAGGGTAAATTTTGAACCATGTGGCCTAATTTGTGGTAATGATACACTCTAGGGAGTTAAATCTTACCCCATAAGATTGTTGATTTTGGGTAATATGAACACTGGGTGGCCTATCAATCATGGGAGTTGTATGAGGATCCTCATTAAACTAAACCTACTATTAACCCAAGGACATGTTTTACCTATTTTTATACTTGAAATGTGTGTTTGAAATTTTTATTAAAATTCATTGAAAACTAGTTTTGTTAAATATGTTTTACAAGTTGTTGACATGATGATTATATTTATTTATATTAAATTGTGTAAAACTATACCTCAAAACTTTTATTTATTTACTTGGGGTATGTTTGGTTTATATCATAATGTCGGCTTATCAAACACTTGGTAGGATTCTACTGGTCTAATTTTGCTCACACCCTTCACACAGCTTTGGGTTCATATAGATCTTATTTTATTTGATGAAAGTAAAGGTAAGGTGTTTCATGGAGGATATTGGTTTGATAGTTAATAGGGTGTGCTAATATAGCGTGGCTACAAGCCACAAATTTTTAGGATTTTTTTATGGTACTTGTGTTCTTGGTCTTGTTTATGGATCATAATACTTGTATTTTATTTACTTCCACATCCTTTTTGATGTTCAATTGTATTGGATTACTATCATTCTATTTGTTCACATTAACTATTTTTAATTTATTTTTTTATGAATCATTCCCAAAGGTAGTTCTTTATTTCTAGGTGAAATTCGCTAGTCTATGGGGATCAGGAATTCCCTTCAGGCTATGTTAGTACTGGATTGAATTTCGAATAGTTGAAAATTATAGGTTGGTTTGTGATAACAATGATTTTAATTATACACATAATATAATAAATTATCACAATCGATCCATGTAATTATACATCATATATTAAGTGAATACACCCTACAATAATAAAACAACATATAATCAATAACTCACTGCTAGGAACCCATCATCCATTTTTTGATTTCATCTCACTAATTACCATATTATAAAATCATGACCAATTTCTCTTAAAAATACATAAAAATATTTATTCAAATTATTTTTTATAAGAGAAAAAACTTTAAGAAATATTATTTCATTCTAAAATACAAAATAATATATTAAAACCGATGTTTAAAACAAAATTAGTTAACTTAAAAATAATGTAGGAACCCCCATAAGAACCACATGTTTTCCACTGAATACAGAAAATTTTATGATCCAAATTAAGAATCAATTTTGATTATGTTATTAGACTATTTTGGATAATGATAAATATTTTAAGGGGAACCGGTTATAGTAATTATTGCAAGGTATGTTAGAATCTTTTATTTGATAGCTCACCGAGCACAAATGAACATATGTATCAAATGTAAACTTTGTTTGACATTGAAACTTATTTTACAACTTCCAATAGGACATTTTGAATTTCAAAAGACCATAAAAAATACCTTGAAAAGTTTTTAGTGTCAAAAGAGGGTCAAAAAATGTTCTAAAAGATGTTTTCACCTTATATTAGTACTATAAATAGTTCTCATACTGTGTGTGTGACACATGCAACTCGTTGCCTCTTACGGGTGCGACATGCATGTTTTCATTAACTGAAATACATGAAACCAAGAAACTCATTGAGTCAATTAATTTTTTTTCTAGAAACCCATGTATCTAATTTTTACCCATGCACCTAGCTTATACAACACCTCTATAAGTGTTTAAAATGAATAGAGATTTCTCGATTTCTATAATATTGACCCCAAACATTTGAGAGTCATGTTATAAATTAATATATATCATATATATAAGTATTTAAACTCTTGAAAGAAGTTTTGGATGGGTTATGTTTATCTTAAGACTTTTTTATTTACAAAATGTGACAAATTTCATGGATTTTAAATTTCTTGACAAACCCTTTTTGTAACACATGACTAAAATTAGTTAAAAAACACAACACAACTATTTCATCATATTAAACAATTTTAAAACATGAATTATAATTTTTTAATTCATGTGAGACAAAAAAATCAATACCATAAAAAAATAACAAAATTCATTGGAAATATATATTTTCAATATATATATCCCAAGAAAACATGTTCTTTACCTAAAAGTCTAGAATATAGAAAAGAATTTTAATCCCATTGACTTTTAAATAAAAAATCATGAATAATAAAAATCTCAGATCATTTTTTTACTCATAACCACATATTAACCATTTAAACGATTCAAAATAAATAATTTTAAATAAAACACAATAAAAAAATATAACCTATCCTTGAACCATCATTATTGATCATAAAATTCAACCATAAAATGAAAAACTCTTAATAAAATGTGGAACCATCATCAAATTGTTTTCCATGAAATAAAATACTATCCCATTAAGTTAAAAGTTCGAAATAATTTTTTTTCCAAACTCCAAACCATGAAACCCCATTTTGAAAATACTTAATCACCCAAAAATTTGATCTAAAAAATAACTATTATTTTCAAAACCCTATTAAAGATATTTAGATATTGATTTGGTAATACTGTAAAAATATTTTATTTGAATTGAAATAAATCCAATACCACCCAAAATTAATAAAATTTAATCATTCCCTCAAAATAATTATAATAAATAGTTAAAATAATTGAATCGAAGAATTTTTAGAATCTTTTACACACAATATATTAGTTTTAAAAAACATATACACATAAACCATAATAGATATGATTTTTTTATCATGAGAACTAATGAAAAACTATTATTAATTCCCTTTCAAATAATTATAATAGAAAACACTTTAATCATATAAATAACCTTATTATAGTATATTTACAATACATATAATTAAATAATGTTATTTTTTAAGCGCATATGTCAAAATTGAATTCACATAATCTCTAAATAACACTCATACAATTATTAGATGACAATGAATTACAATAAATCATGTAACCACATCTTGATTATTTCAAAATTAGTCTCCAATTTAAAAAAATTAGACGACCATCACTTAGAAATTTCTAATTTCTCAATTTAGATTTTTAATTGAGATTAATTAAATTTAATAAAATTACATATTCATAGTATTTATAATAATTCTGTCAATAAATTAAACATTAAATCACTATAAAACATTCAAATAATCAACCGTGTTAAATCATTCCTTATTATACATAATATTTTAGTATGAAATAAAAAATCCATTTAATATTAGGGTTTATATTCATTTATTTAAATAATCTATTAATAATAATTTCAAAACATATTTAAGGTTCCAACCTAATGAGATAATAATTGAATAATTTCACTGAAAAATTTATTTAAACTAAAAAAAATCAATCATATAAATAAAAATGAATCAAGACTAGCATTTTACAAATAATAATTTAAATAATTTAATGTATAATAAATTATATGAGATATCAATGTAAAATATAATAACCAATTGTAAATAACACGGTTATCCAAATAATTACATTTAATATAATTATCCACTAGTCACACTAATCTGAAAAATTAATAGATAACCACATGCTAATTATGTATCTATTGAAATAAGTCATTCAAATTTATCTATGAATATTATTTAGTGAATTTTAAATTGAAGTAACCTTCTACCCCATTTTATAGATTCCAAGTACACTCTCTATAAAAATATGATTTAATAAACATTAAAAAAAACATATGAACACCTAAAAATAAAAATAATACAATACCAGCAAATGATTACTAGTAATATTTAAAATCTATTAAATAATATCAAAGAACATAAGAACCTTTTTAAAAATAAATAGATAATAATTTTAAAACATGTTTAATTTATTTAACTTAAAATCCAAGGTTACAAAACAATTTTATCACTACTACTATTAACAATCTACATTAAATAATGTTTCAAAAGTATATTATCATAAAAAACATCCATTTATGTTTCATGATTGTGATAACGACCTCAGTTTTTAAATATATTTTTTTTTTCTCTAAATTAATAATATGTTAGATAGATTGTTTTACATGAAACACTGAACTAAAACCATCTTAAACAAGTTGTATGAATATAATTATGAAACTTTATGAATAATTAAACTTATAGTAAATAAAAATATTTCAATCAATTAAAAATTCATAAAAAATAATATCAACGAAACTTAAAGTTTTAAAAGGGAATATTTTAAATAAATATAGTTTTTATTATTATATATTGATTTTTATTTTAAATAATATATTTTATAATTTTATAATTTTTATTTCAAAAAACTAATTTAACTCATTGATTAATCATGGAAATATTATATTATAATGAATTTTAAATATTTTTTAAAAATAATTAATTTTTAGCACTGATTTTTAAAATTCCATAAATTTTATGACATCATAATAGTATAAGAATGAAATAAAATATTTCAAAAAAATTTTACTATAAAAATACATATTTTTAAAGTAAAATAATTAATTTAAAAACATAATGTTTAATATATGAAACCTGTGATTAACATTTTTAAAACTTAATTAATATTTAACTTCAAAACCTATTTTTATTTGATTATAATGAAAATCAGTTTATAGTGGATTAAATATTTTATAAAAAAAATGTTACTATTTTTTTATAAGTTTAATTTCATTTTTAGTAAAAATAATATGATAACTAGGATTGAAGTTAATTTTCGCAATAATTTTAAAACTGTTATTTTCGAAGAATTGATTTATTAATAGTGTTTAATTTAAATATAATATAATAAAATACCATTTTATCAAAAAATTATTATAATATAATTTTTTAATCCATATATATGTACATTAACCCTCATTAAATTTCAAGTCAATACCAAATAATGTTAAGAATATTTAATCAAGAAAAAAACAATTTTCTACAAAAGAATTTTTCTATATATTAAATGTTTAATTTTAAAGGTTATTTTTATATTATTTAAAACCTTAATTAGACTATATGGATCCTACATATAGGTAAATAACATATAAATTTTTTTTAATTGTAAGATTATATTTTTAATTAAATATAATCTATTAAGGTAAAAAAGCAATAACTAAGGTAAAAAACTGAAATGATAAAATGTAACAAACAAGTAGTAAAAGGATAAAAGCATGTTTTAAAATTTTTGGTTGAGGATTTATTGAAATTATATAATCCAATAATCCATTACTATAATATTTTGGAGCCATTAAACTTTGAATAGTTTCATGGCATTATTGAAAAATAATGAGTATTCACAATAGTACCCCTTTACTTATAAAAGGGGAACAATTACACCCATTCATAGAACCCTTATTACTAATTATTTAATCATAATAATATAATATTTATATCCTAATTTTATCTTATCACATTCTCATAATCATACTTTCTTATCTAGTTATCATAATCTATTCATTTCCAAGCACACTTTCAAGAGAAAGTTTAGGATCCGAATGTGAGTATTTCTTAATCCTTAACATTTTCTTCTTAATTTTTCAATTCCTAACCTAAACTAATATTATTAATATAATTAAATATGTATAAATAGTATAATTTAGTGTTATTATATGAATTTAACCACCATTATTTATTCATTATCATCAAATTAGAAAAATAATAGAACGATAATTGTGCTTATAATGGACTACTGGCACCATGAAAAAATGTCCAACATTATTCATTAATTACTTATTGATTCATAAAAATAATGGATTTGATAAATTAATATTTTTCATATTTTAAAATTATTATTATTAGATTATAATTTAAAATATACCTCTAATATATCACATTCATTGAGAAATTGAATCTTTAATCTTGTGTTTAGAAAATTACCGCCTCCGTAAACAAAGTTTTTTTGTCATGACAACCATTCACAGATGATTTTTAGAATTAATTTAATGATGGTTTGTGATATTTATGATATTTTTAATATTATGTAAAATATATATTACCATTATATAAAATCAAATCCTTTCTTGAAAAATCATTATAACATGCTCTCGTTTGGGTCAGTTTTACCACATAAGTGAACAATGTTATAATGTATATATAATGAATGATTAAGTAATGTTATATAATTGTAATATAATTTAATAATAATGTAGTTAATATTTTTTAATTTTTATTGAAATATGTTATTAATTTTTAATTTATTTATTAATATATATAATCTTTTTATTGTTAAACCTACCAAAACAAGTTCTTCATAATTTATATTTACAAAAAATATACCTTTATCTTTCCCTGAATGAAAATGGTATTAGATGAATCATTAAATAATTATGAATATTTTATCTGGGGTAATATTATAAAAATTATTTTTTTAATAAAAAAACAATTCACAACACCATTATAAAACTAATACAAAAAAGTGATCAAAGTTTCTAGCATCTGATGATGATAATGAACTATAACCGACTAATATAATTGTAATAAATAGTTATAAATGAAGTGTATAAATGTAAATATATATGTATTATTATATAAAATAATTTTTTAAGATAGTTATATCTATTATATAAGAGGTTAGAGTGTGTCCAACTAAGAGGAGAACAAGGTAATGGTTTCTTTGTATCATTTTCAAATCCATGATACATGTTTGATGTTGTGCACCATAATTTATTTTATATAGTTTTATTACATAATAATAGATTTATTTTAGAATATTCATGTATTTAATGGTGTTTAATGATCTATATCAGTTTAATTTATTTAAATGGACTTCAATTAAAAAGATGCCAATGTTATGAGTGTTTTTATTAACTCATATCCCTTTGTTAAGATAAAATTATTCTTCTTGATATTATTTTTTCCAAGAATTGTTTCTTATTCCCTAAGAATTTATTTCATGGTAAATTATATTTTTATATAATTAAAATGTTACTTTTGATTTTTATATTCCTCCATGATGAATTTATTTTCTATAAAAGGTATATCATTGTTGAAAGTAATTACCATTCTCTTTAATAATGGTGTTTCATCCTTATATACATTTTAAATTCCCTATAATGTAATCCTATATATTTGGAAACCCAGTTATGTGTTATCTAAAGCGACCTTAATTTTTCCCTTATCCCCTTTTCAAAATGAAGTTTTATTATTCTTTTTAAAATGTGGGTTTTCAATAAAACAATTTTAAAATATTAAAAGAAAAAGTTTTCCTTCCTTTAGATTTCAAATGATTAACCTTCCAATATAAATCATTTTTGATAACCTCTATTTCATTTAAGGGATTAACTATTGAGGTTTAATTTTATAAGTAAATGGTTCCAAATTTTTGATTTCAACTTTTTGAAACCTTTATGTACTTTTCAGGGATGCTTTATTGAAGATCATTTTTAAAAGGAAAATGTTTTCAAAATGTTTTTACTTCACCTTTTTGTAACCTTTTTATATTTTAATGGATTTATTATTGAGATATCATTACAAATATTTATTTTTAAATTTATTTATTTTAATTTTTTCAAAATTTTCTTTTTTGAAAATGAGATTTGAATGTGATCATAACTTTAACTATTACACCAAAGATAAAATAATTTTCTAAAAACTATTTTATGATTTCAATAACACATTTTTCATTACATAAAATGGCCTTATTTACATGGAATTTATTTTTCATAAACATTACTCTAAATGATATTATAAAATAATCTTTTGGGGTGATTAAATTTTTGGGTATTGACTATTTACATTATTATGGTAAATTTTGGTAGTACCATCTAGAAATTTTGTCAAACCCATTTTACTTTCCATAAGTTATTTATAATATAATAAATGATTGATTTTAAGTGGAACATATATGAATAGATGATTCCCATGTGGGTTACTATATCACCCTCTAAAACATTGGTTAAGGTTTTAAGTCTCATGAGATAATGATTTTGTGTATGGGCATAATTATGGTTTAAGCAATGATTATAAGGTTATACATGGGTATAATTGAGGTTTAATATTTTTTATAGGGTTGTGTATGAGTATAACTGTATTTAATCTATGATAAATTTATTATGTGTGGAAATTATCATGTATAGAGTTTTCCACATGATTTGGCATGTACATGATCTTGTATAACTTTGTTTATATGATTGTGTATGGAAAAGGATACATATGGAATTGTTCATATGATTATGCTTATATGTGGTCACATGTGGATTTGTTCACATGAAAATGAATTAAAATGATCATATTTTTATTTCCTCAAATTATGGTGTGTGTACATAAAAATGTATATCTTTTTTATAGGATCACGTGTAGACATGATCTCAATTTTTTTTGTTCACAATATCATGATTTATTATACTTACACCAAATTTATATGTCATATGACTATGACTGTACTCCATAGTTTATATTTATTATCTCACACTTATATTACATGGTATATGTTTGTTCATTTTAGATTACATGTTCTTCTACCATAAAAAATGGAGAACTCTTATGGTTTAATGTTATTTTAATAATACATTTCCCCCTGCTCATGCTTTCCCATATACATATTATATAACACTTGATGTCATGTTGATAATTTTTTACTATAACGAGCATTCAAGATATCCCATTTTTTGTTTCCTTTTTCCTAATAATTTTTTATAAGACTATATTTAGAAGGAGTTATTTTTAGAGATGATTTTTGGGAGATGTTGAAGACATAAAAATGAAATATTTTTACAGTGGAATAGATTTTTTTGGATAAAATTTATGTAGAAGAAAATAATCAAGGACAATAAACCTTATGTTCCTAGGATTCTTTATTTATAGTGAGTTTTAATGTTTAACTTATGGTAATTTTGTTTTAAAAAATATATTTTTATCACACTTTATATAAATTTTGGTGTTTAATGAAAGTGGTTTTAGAACTGGACCTAGGATTGCTGGTTTAGGGCACATCGATTGGTATTAGAATAGGGTTGTGTTATTTTTTAGGATAAATTTAGTTATTATGGGGATTATAATAAGATAACATTAATAAAACCCATAATGGTAATTCTCTGTGTAGGATAACATATTGGATTTTTGTTAATGTAGAGATTTTGTGGTTTCTTAGAAATTACATCCATGTATGGATACTAAAAAGTGGATATATATTTGGAACAAACACAAATTTGGGAAATATTATGGAAAAAGGATGGTTAATTATAATCTCAATCTTCATTATAGTTTATGATGAGTGGACCTAATAATTTAAACTAGGGCATACACTCTAAGGGGAAATGATTTATTTAAATGAAATTCTCTTTACAAAACGTTATGAAGGATTTATTTTCTAATTAATTTAAGGAATTTGGTTTATAAATATGAGAGAAATAAACTTAAATAAAACTATATTTAAAAAAAAGTGATTTAGGTTAGACTTAAATCTAATATAATAATTTCAAAGAGTAAGATATTGTGAGGTTAAATTTTTCATGTTATAATTTTCACGTATGGTGTTAATTTTTCATCAATGATGAATAACTAATTTTAGTTTTAGTAATGGTTGAATCATAAGTTAATTAAGTTAATGGTGGATTCTATAGGGAATAAAGAGATTTCCCTAATGAGAAAAAAGTGGGATAAACAATGGTGTTGAACATTTTATGGTTATTCCCACCAAACTATCTCGAGTAATGATTAATAACAATTATCTTTTAGAATATATGATCACACCAATGAATTGAATGATGTAGTTTATAAAAGAATATATAATAAATATGATGAAGGAAAGAATATTAAACTTCTTATATGTCAAGAATGTGGGCATAAAAACCCAATGTAGTGCCTAAAAAACAAGAAAATGTTTGAAGTATAGAAGTATTGTTCATCGAGCTCATGATTTACAAAGAGATATTAAGTGGTTATACAATACCATGGAATGTATTAGAGTCATAAATTATACACCATCCACACTTTGACACATCACATACGATGAAATTTTCGATTATCCAATTGACACCCCAACTAATGATTTAATAAGGATTATAGGTATAAAAATCCTCCCAAACCAACAAAATCAGGGAAAGAATATGAAAGGAATAATATTTTAGTGGATAGTTGTAATTATGAAATATTAGGTATTATTCACCCTATTTTTTAGATTCTTTATATCGTGTAAGTTCCACTACCTATTAGATTTCAAATTATAAATAAAAAAATCATGGTGGTATATTTATTGAATCCAAGGAATATCAGTATCCTTTAAGGTATATTGTATTATGATTCATACAAGTCGTATTATACTTGATATCTATTTTATGTAATTTTGTAAATGTATTTTCTATCTTCACATAGGCACTATATTAATTACTCAAATAGGGAAATAAAAATTCAAATTATCTTATGATCATCCATCAGAATAAGGATAATTATGATATTTCTTTCAAAAGTAATTCCATTATTGGAGTTATAATACTTTATCATGAGGTAAGTTTATCTGACATGATTAGAAAAAAACTCAATATTAAGAATAATCAAATTTTGAGAAAAAATGATATGTTCTTTAAGTCTGTATGAATGATATTTCCTAAGAAATTATACATTGATTCCTGATTACATTTTGATACCCTTATATATTTTCATTATTAAGTGATATTTAAAATTAGGAGAATAAAATTTATTTAAGGGGAGAGAATGTAATACCCGATGATTTTAAAATATTTTTTCTCTAAATTAATATTATATTTGACATATTTTTCACATGCAACACAAAACTAAAACTAGATATGACATATTATATTAATATCATTAATAAAACTTCATAATTATAAAATATATAGAAAATAAAAATATTGTAATATATTATAAATGTATACATAATATGATTCAGGACGCTTGAAGTATTAAATGGGTATATTTTCAATAAACTTATTTTTTCTTTTTTATGTTGTATTTTCATTTAAAAGATAAATTTATATAATTATGAATTTTAATTTGAGAAAATAATTCCATTAATATATTATGAGTGACAATATTATCTTAGGATTATTTTTTTATATTTTTCTAAAATAATCGATTTTTAGGTGAATAGTGAGAAAACCCTGATTTTGCTAATATTGTCACTTTTATGATATTATTATAATACAATAATGAATTAAATATTTTTAATTATTTTTTATATATCTATATATATATATATATTTATAAATTAAAATAAATAATTTAAGAACACTATTTTTAATTTATGACACCTGTGTTTAATGTTTTGAAAACATTAGTATTATTTTAATTTAAATCCATTTTTATTAACTTATATTTAAAACTAGTTTTCAAAACTTATATAAATTAAATATAAAAAATGGATTTCATAATCGATATAATTTTTTTTTATTATTTATTAAGTTAAATTTCATTTTTTGGCATAGAAATATGATTTATAGGATTAAAGTTAATCACTAAAATAGTGGTAAAACTATTATATTCCAAGAATTATTTTTTTAACATTAAGTAATTTTTATCTAATAAAATTAATTAATATATTCTAAAAAATAAATTTAATATAATTTTTAAATCTATATATTTATATGTTAAAAATCTATAAATTGGTAATCAAATAATATTATGAACACTTAATGGTAAAAAACATTTTTCTTCAAAAATAATGGGTATTAACAAAAGTAACCTTTTCATCACTTATAAAATTAGAACACTTCCTTCAATTCAATCCATCCTTATTTAAAATAATTTCATCATGAGAAAATTAAAATTTTCTTATAATATAAATATATATAAGTTTTATTAGCCTCTATTATCAATTATTTAGCTGAATCCCTTCATTTCTAAGAATACATTCAAGAGAAAATTTAAGTTCCCAACATGAGTATTACATAATATTTAACTTTTTATTCTTAAATTTTCACTTAAAAAAATATTTGATTCATAGTAATATAATGAAATCAGTATCTTTATTATACATAAGTTTTATTATATTAATTTAATAACCAATACCTTTTTATTCCCATCCACTTAGAGAAATAAAATAATGTTAATTGAGTGTATAGAGGTCTACTTTCTCTATGAAACGACACCATCTATTTTTTATCACTAAATTTCATGAATGGTAAGAAGGAATGTTTTTTTTGAGTTAAAAAAATTAATTTTTCACAATTACTATTCCAAAATTATATATAATCACATACCTCCATTTTATCTTAGTCTTTGTGAAATGTAATAATTAATTATGTGTATTGTGGGCTACCACTTCAACAAAAGATGAATTTCATTTGTCATAACCAACCTACATGAATGGTATTAAGAATGAATTTAATGATGATATATGATATTAATGAAATGTTTAAGTGTATTTTAATTTTATATAAACATTATATAAAAACATATCCTCACTCCTAATATAATTATAGCAGGTTCTCATTTTGGTCAGTTTTACCACATAAGTGAACAATATTAAAATGTTTATATCCTGTATGATTTAGGATTATTATATAATTTAAATATAAAATAAAAATAATTTATTTATTATTTATTATTTATTATGGAAATTAATTATTTATATTTAATATATTTATTAATATATAACTCTTTTCTATTGTTAAGCACACCGAAAACAGTTCTTCACAATTTACATTTTCATAAACCATACCTTTATATTTCACTGAATGGAAATTGGATATGATGAATGATTGATAAAAAATTAATATATTGTATTTTATAATATTGGAATGATTAATTATTTTAATAAACAAGAATCAACATCACCATTTCAAAACTAAAATGAAATGAGTAATTAGAGTTTCTAGCATCTGATGATGAATATAAACCATAATCTACTAATATATTTGTAATAAGTGGTTACAAATAAAGAGTTTAAATGGATATATATATATATATGAATAAGTTTATTTAATAAGTTATTATGATAGTTATTTATATTATAAAATAGGTTATAGTGAATTTGATTAACAAGTTAACAAGGTAAGGGTTTCTTCTTCTCATTTTTAAATCTATGAGACAAGATTGATATAATGAACCATTGTTTATTGTATATAGTGTGGATACTACATAGTGAATGTATTTTAATATATTCATTTAATTAATAGTATTTTAAGATAAATATAATGTTATTTTTTTAAATTTCCTTCAATTTTAAATATTACAATGTTGGAAGGGTTATTATAAACTCATCTTTCTCTATTGGTTTAAAATTGCTATCCTTGAACTTCTTTATTATAATATTGTTTTCTTACACACTATGATTTTATTTCATGGTAATTTATCTTTATCTCTGGTTAACATGACACTTTTTATTCAAATATTCATCATCTATTAATTTCATACCTATAAAGGGTATATCATTATTTAGAATAATTCACATTCTATTTAACGACGGATTCCACTCTATGTATATATTTTCCATTCCATTTAATTAACTCTATTACATTTAGATACCCAATTATGTGTTATCTCATGTGAAATTCATATTTCCCTTCTCTTCTTTTCAAAAGGAAGTTTTTTAGACCCTTTTACTATGTCAGTTTTCCATAAAGGTTTTTCAAAATATTAAAAGAATTTTTTTCCACCTATTCAATATAAAATGTTTTATTTCAAATCCACATTCATTTTTATAACATTTATTTCATTTAAATGATCAATTAAAAAATTTTATTCTTAAAATAAAACATTTCCATTATTTTCACTTTACGTTATTTAATTGTTAATTTTCTTTTCAATGCTCCTTTATTGAAGATTATTTTTAATGTGTAAATTATTTCAAAATGCTTTCACTTAACATTTTTATACCCTATGTCTTTTAAATGATTTATTATTTACATTCAATTCTAAATATTGATTCAGAAAATTCTTTCTATTCAATTTCTCAAAAAATGAACTGATCGTAACTTCATGTTTTATTCCAAAGATAAAATAATTTACTAAAAAATATTTTATGATTTTGATACCATTTTACTCTTTATATATAAATGGATCAATTCCTTTGATATTTTTATGTTAATCTACCAATATTTTTTTATAAAATAAACTTTTATAGTGGTTGAATATTTTGGCATCCACAATTTACATTCTTGTGTTCAATTTTTGTGAAACCACCTGGAATTTTTGTGAAATTTATTTTTATTTCCATGGGTTCTTTATGAAATAATGAATGATTGATTTTATATGTCACACATATATTGGTATGATTGATGAGTGTGGTACTATATCTCCCTCAAATGAATTAGTTAATATTTTATATCTCTTGACATTTTTTTCATGGGTATATTTATGGTTTAATCTATGCTCAAAAGGTTATATGTGGGTATAATATCAGATTAAGCTATACTCATAGGGTTGTACATGAGTATAATTTCACTTAATATATTCTCACATGAGTTTTCAAGGACATGTTTATATATTGATTTATTCAAATTTTTTTAAAAGGTGATGCCATGACCCAAACAGACAAAGAAGAAAATTTATTAAAAGAAAGTTTACAAAAGTTTAAAGTATGAGATCATATGACAGTCTTTTTCATGATAGGGAATAAGAGCAGTGAGGAGGTATTCACACCAAGTTATGTCTTCATTAACTCCCAAGTTAGAAAATCCATATGAAACCATGTGTATAACTTTTTTTACATGATTGTGCATTGATATAGTCACATTTGGATTTATTCCCAAGATTATGAGTAGAGATGATTGTATATGGATTTGTTCACATGATTGTGTATGGAAATGTTCACATGTGGATTTGATCACATGATGGTTCATGGACATGATTTCTTATATAATTTTTCACAACATTGTGTGTGGACGAGGTCACATTTTTCTATATTCACAATATTAGGATTTAATATACTTATTACACCTTTATATGTAATATTATTATGAATATTTTCCATTATTTATGTTTATTATCTTATACTCTTTTTCCAGGGTATATATTTTTTTCATTTTGGATTATTTTTATTTATATAATGAGTTAAATAGAACTTTTATTATTACATATTATTTTAAAAATATATATCTCCCATACTCATGTTTTCCCATATTCTTACGATCTAACCCTTGAAGACATATTGATGAGTTTTTCCCTTATTGAGCATTCAAGATTACCCATTTATATTATTTACTTTTCCACTATATTTTTTTTATAATACTATATTTATAAGGATGATTTATGTATATATTATTTGTGAGATATACTAAATAAATAAAAAATGAAATATTCTTATAATAGAATAAACAACCTTTTGGATTGGGAGCTATTAATCAAAGAAATTAAAACTTCAGTTCATGGGATTGTGTGATTATTTTCAAAATTAATTTTAACATATAGTAATTTTGTAAAAAAATATTGATTCGTATCACTTTTTACCAAAGTTTGTGTTTAAAGTAAGTTTTTTTAGAATTATGAAAAGGAGTAAAGGTATAGGGAACCACAAATATATTGTTTAAACATATCATATTGAATTTATATTTAATGAAAATCCAATCCCATAAAAATTATAAAACATTAAAATATTTTTTTAATTATATAAAACACCTTTAATTCAAATAAGTATAGATTTTATAAAAATATGGATTACATTTGACACTTAAAAATTCACAAAATTACCTATAGATCAAAAAAATCATACACACCTATCTTTTAATAATAAATAAATATACATAAAAACACATAAAAACACATTAGTAATACATAATAAATCCAATATTTTACAATAACCATTCAGAAATCATAAATAGTTTTTATGGACATTAAATAAATGAATACAATTCATGTTTAATGATATATATTAGAAATAAAATCACACTCCTTAATGAAAAATGGTCAAATCACCTCACTAAAAAAAATATCAATCGAATAAGTGGTTGAAATGCATAAATAAATCCAAAACTACTATTATAATATGAAATTATTCTCAATATATGGGAATGAGGCCTTTTTATAGTTTACTTCAAATTTTCTAATAATCCTATCACCACATACAACTGACCTGACTTCTCACTCATGTTATGATGCATTTTTATAAAAGACTAACCAAAGATATCCTATCTCATTTTCTATAATAGTCTTCCAAAGGTCTAATGGCATGTTTTTTATTATCATGGAATGTATACAAGCACCTTTGATATCAACTTTAATTGATGATAAGTTCATTGAAAAATAAAACCATAAAGAATAATTGATGAGAAATAATAAAAAAACTAACAACTAACCTTAATAAAATTATGGAACAAAATAAGTTGTAAAATAAATATATAATGTCTATAAGAATAAAAATAAATGAAATAAACTCCTTATTAATTCCATATAAGATACCAAATCCTTGTATGTCACCGCATACATTTATTTATATATTAGATAATGGTATAATCAGTGAATATGAGAGTGCTTCTATACACTATTTAAAAACCAATACTACAAAGACAATTTATATACACCCATAGGTGTATTTAGAGCATAAGTTAACTTTCTTAGTAGGATTCCACAAAATATCAATTCACAAAATTTATTAAATTAACCATAAAATGATAGTTTTAAATAAAAATATAAAATAAAAATTTATTTTTTAGTAAAATAACTAAAATTGAATCACTTCATTCAAAAATTATATTGAGAATAATAAGTCATAAAAATTTAAAATAAAATGTGTAAGTGAAATTATGTAAAAGTAAATTGAAAAAAAAATTCATTAATAAAATCAATAAATGAATTATGGGAGTGGATTTAGGGAAAACAAGGATAGGAATACTAGGATAATAATACTAAAAATTAATTAACCCAATGTTTGTATAAATATAGTTGGTTAAGACACACTATCCATTAGTATGAGGCTCTATATATAATCAATTGATATCCATTTTACTAGGATTTACTAAGCACTAATGTGGACCAATGAAGGGAAATATAAAATAATATCCATTATCCATTATTTTACCATGAAGTAACATAGACCAATTTTGGGTGGTATAAAATATCATACACCATGTTGAGTATCCCAATAATCATAGTGTGGTACGTTTTCTTGGTGTCTACTTAAGATAATATTTATTACCATGAGAAAATTTCAAAACTTTATGATCTTAATCTAACCAAAATGTTCATGTAATAAACCGTTAATTTATGAATGTTCACTATGGTTTATGAAATCAAAATAAATCATGTAACTACACTAGATATTTTTAAAAATTCAAAGAGAATTGAAATTTAGAATAATCTCTTAAAATTGAAAAAAACTTTATTAATCATGGTATCATTAATTAAAAAATATCTATAATTTAGGAAATATTATAACATATTATTCCATGAAACAATTCTTACTAAAATTGCATTTAAGAATCCCCAAAATTTTATCAAATTCCTATAGTTCATCACATTACATTAAAACCAAATCATGAAATATAAGGAATTATTTCTATCAAGTCAATTTGAAAACCATAAAGGATGAGCACATGATATATAATAGTCATCAGTGTTTTGAAAACACAATTAAACTATATTAAAATATAATTTCAAAATAATAAGAACTATGGTTCGTTAAATATAGGAGGATATATAGAGACATCCACTATTTTGGATGCATTAATAATTATAATGGGTATTATCTATATAATACCCTCATTTTTTACCTGATAATATTTTTTAAATAAATTACAAACCCAAAAGTAGAAGAATCAAGAAATATTTCAAATCCTTATAATTGTGAACTCTTTTAGTGATTAAAATGTCAAGAGAAAATCCATAAAACTAGTTTGGTTGATGTATAAAGAGATTCTATTACTCTAGAGATAAAACAACCCATGAGTTTAGGGTATTTTAGATTTACAAAGTAAACCCCATCACCGATGAACCCTATAAATGGGTGAAATATGGAAAAGTAATAGAGGAATAAGATAAATTGAATATAAAGAGAAGATAAGAGGAATTACCTTTAGATTTCATGGTGATTAGTGGACATAACCCTATAGGATGAGGATGAGGGTACATGAGAATCACCTTTCCCTCTCCCATAGCGCATTGTGATAATGCATGTTAGGAGATATTATAACCCCTCTTTATGTTACAAAAAATGTTTAATAATCATAATATTATTATTACATTAACTAATTATAATTCCAGAACCCACTCTCCAAAAAAAAACCTTCAATTATCACTCCACACATAAATTACCCAATATAAGTGATATTATTTTTGTTCCATAATAATGATAATTCAACATAAATATTTATATAAAAATTTTAAAAACCAAAAATTAATATGACAATTAAAAAATATATATTTCATAAGTAAATATAATTTAAAAATAAAAATTGTTATTACATAATTATGTACACTTATTATATGTTAAAAACTAATATAATAACCACAAAACAATTAATTATAACACATCTTCGGAGGTCTATATATGAAATTTGAAAGATCAAGTAACCTTCTACATGTTATATAAATAATAAATTTTTATCTAATAGAAATAAAGTGAGGATGTTATAGTATATGAGTAAACTTGTTGTAGGAAAAAATAATTGTGAATAATAATACCAATGTTATCCATTAAATTGAAATAAATCCACTAATGAATACCCTCAAGAAAATATTCCCCTTCTTATCATAATTCACATATTTCGAAACAATTATTTTGTAGCTTCCAAATAAAATCCCTTCATACTACTCAACAAACAAATTAAAATATTTCATACACTCAACCACACACATAATGACCACAAAATGTTCCTATTTTGAAAACTCGCCATAAATATATTTACCCCCTAAGTAAAAACATATTCCTTGAATTTATTTTTTATTTCCTAAACATGGACCACCAAAGTCAAAATAATTAAAGTGAGGTGATAGGATATTATATATTAGACCATATAATAATAGTTTTGAACTGATAATATCAAATTCAACCTTTCAAATATATCATTTTCCATGGTAAATACATTTTCCACGTTCTTTATTGTATAAAAAACTCTAGTTTTGACAATTTTTAAAAAAAAATATATTTTGTGACGTGTAATTAGATATATTTTTTTACTTCAATCGATAATATTATACTATGATTCTATAAAAATTAATCACACTATAAATATCACAGCTCACAAGAAATAAAAAATGCACTTTCACATTGAGAAATTCATGCTAATTAATTATTCATATTAATTGAGTTATTATATTTTTTGAAACATAATATTCCAATTACACTATAATTAATGCAATAGAATCGCACTTATTCATGTTATAAAATACACATAAAACCCTCAATATAAATACACCACTAGATATATAAATCCTATCAACAATATATCTGGCTTACTCTACATCAGAAAATTGATATACATCTAGAATTCCATTATTATGATACATAAGAACATAGATAGAAGTACCTTTGATATAAATTAAAACAAAAATAATTTCTGTTAATTGAGATTTCGTTATTGAACTTCAATACCTTTCTCATAATATGAAATCATATAAAATATATTTCCTTGATGTTATTATATAGTGTAAAATTTGGATGAGTTTTTTGAACTCCGTTTGATTAACCCATTCACTTAATTTTCCATAAAATAATATTTTTCTACTAAAATAAATGTAGAATACCCTTTTATGACTTCCTTACAAAATAATTTTAAATTTTCCTAGAAATACTTGTCTTTAGAGAGAAAAATACAATCCTACTCATGATAAAATTAATTATCCAGGGAAAAAAACATCTATCCCAGCATAGAAATCACAAACACATTCTTCATTTCAGTGGATAACACAATGAGATCACTTTTTTTATTCCCAAATATATATAATCTAACAAACATAAATAAAAAATTACATATTGATCTTTATTTTTTTGAATTTAGAGTTTGTTTTCCTCTCATCCTTTTTAGAAATTTTTTATTTTGATGCATGATTAATGCTTTGAAAAAAATTCCCATTGAGCTTTTTTTAAACTATAATAATCCTCCTTTAATATAAAAATACTTCCTTATTCATCTGTTACCAATAATCAATTAGTCTAATCAATGTAAAATTAATATTCATGTTCACCATTAGAAAATTCTATATTATCCTATATTTTGATGACCGTGTAATGTCTTTGAGTATAAATAGATCAAAATATAATTATAGTCACAATATATCTAACAATATTAAATATTATGTAAAATTCAATCCATTATACCAAACAATATGATTTACACACTAGTATTTTTTATTACTCATAACCCCACTTTTTTTATTCAATTTATTACTGAATATAAGCATTTTTGAATGATTTTATATTTTATTGTCTTAGATACCGACTCACAAGTGTTTAACTTCTCAATCCAATCCAATTATTTATTTATTTTATCACGCAATACTGATGCTTCGATGGTTCACTGGAACTTTATAATTTATCTTAAAAAAATGATGTATGTGTTGTTATATTCAAGTAACTCCTTTCATGAATAACTTCATCATTATCACTATTTATATTTTATACACCCACATGATTTATGAACAAATAATGAATTGAATTGGGTTTTTATTTTTCACATCAGAAGGTTGAATATTTTATTTCATCTTAAAAATCACTAGAATATTCAAAAAATTTATATATTTTTTGTTCTATAATTTATACATCATCATAATAAATGATTCTTGAATATTTTCACCATTGAGCACACTCATTTGATGAATTCTATATCACCTTTACATCACCAATATGCTAATCCATTCATTTTTTCCATGTTATTTAATAACAGAGTTATTTCCACAAACCTTGAACTATTTAAATCAATATTCACTATAATAATACATATCTAACATATAAGTATATGAATTTTGATGATATAAGGAAATGTTATAGATATAAACTGGTGTCCCAATCATGTTCATTGAAAATAATGATTAAGTATTAAGATCCATAAGTATTGTTTGATCCATTTCCACCAAGATTATATTATTCAATTAAATAACCTAATTTTATTATAGGTGTTAATTTTGAAATAAATTCTTTTATTATACAAGGATTTTCTATTTTTATTTTTATTTTTTTCTTTGTTTCCCAACTATGATTTCTTTTAAAATTTACATCATAGGGAAACCACATTCCATTTCCGCACTTCCTCTAAAACTTTTAAACATCTTCAAGGCCCCTAATTTATTCTTTATGAACATACCACATATAATATATTTTAATTAATCAATTAAAAATATAATATAATTCTCTCTAATTATTAACTTCTTTCTCAAAATCCCACACAAATATGAATAAATTAGATCTAATTAGTAACATGTTTGGATCTACACCTTCTTATGTGAATAATTAAAAATATTTCCCTATTAGAAAGTGAATCAAATAAAATCTATTTCCCTATTTAATTTAGGCACATAAAAATTGAATCAATGATCAAGATAGTTCATTTTCATTTTTCTATGGTCACTATGTCTTTTATTACACAATTCATTATCATTATTCATTCTCAAATGATGATAATTTTAAGGAACTCTCAACTATAAAAAGTTAACATCAGTATATTTTACTACTGTCATAACATTACCACCCTTTATACATTTCACTAAAAATATAACTTTTTGAAAAATCAATTCATTAAAATCACCATAGTATTGGTAAAAATTAGAAAAAATGTACTTTAACACATTAAAATCAAATGTATTTTTAGATTTTAGCATGTTATCTCAAATCTACATTAGGAAAACTTGATTTATTTTGAGTGAGACATCATTATTGAATGATACTAAATTTTCCATTCATATATTCAAATGCTTGAGAATATTTATTCTATATGTAATTGTGGTGAACATACCTTAAATATAATGAAAAAATGATCCTTTTATAAATACTTCAATGCAATTTCAATTATAACGTATTTCCTCTTTTCAATTCCCTTTTTATTTTGAGCCTTTTGTGAAGTACAAATTATATTAAACTATGAAGGAAAGAGACTAAGATAATTTTCAACTTCATTACCCGGCTAGTGAAACTATCTATATATTTATTTAACATTATAAAACAAACCCTATATCTTTACATCTGGAATCTATTCCTTCTTCAAAACTTTTCTTCTTTAGGAAAATGAATGCATCGTTCTCAACCTATAAGCCACTAACCGATGCCCCGATCTAAGTTTCCACATGACCTCAAGCATGCCTCCCTATAAGATAAAGGTTTCATACTAGTAGAGAGGGTCTAATGGATAATTTGGGGAGACTATACCCTCTCTACCATAGAATTACACAAAAGATAACATACAAAATAAAGAGAAAAAAAATAACCAGAGACATTTATTACCAACCATTTACCCAAACAGGGAATAAACTGTAACAAAATAATAAAAATGTGATGTCATGATAAAAATTTCAAAAGTGAAGGAATCCCAACATAAAGAAAAAAAACTGAATCCCCAAAATGGATCCTAAATCCATGTCTGGATCCTTACCCACACACATACCAAGACCAACTCAACTCCCTAGAATATTTCCCTTTCCCTTGTCCTGACCTACAACCAAGAAGTATGCTCGGGTATCCAATGGTGGCATAAGAATGGTGTGGGTATGACTCAGTAGGCCACCAAAAATGGTGTCTACAAAATATCATGTCTAAAATATAGTGCCTGAAAGTACTAAATAAATGACATGATAAACAAATGACAAATCAGGTGCTATTATGTAACAATTTTTTTACTTTAGCATATTTCATCATTTGTTTTATGGGTGAGGAATTTACATCATTTACACAATATCTCAAGCCAATAAATTACCAAGAATATGGAATAAGTCATGTTCCATATCTCACTAGGGAAATCCATTTCACAACCATTTACATCACACTTACCTCAGAGCATCAGTCCATGTAGTTTCATCCAATAAAACCATTAGGGCCTAGAGCATCAGTCCAACACCCTAACCCATGAATTCTAGGGGTGGGTCAGAGAATCAGTCCAACTCATCCCATGGGAGGAGCCTTAGTCCTTTATCCCATAGTACCAAGCCATGTTCACATTCTTATTCATCCATTTACCACATATACCACATCACAAACCATACATATAACATTTGCAATTCTCATTTCATTCAACTCATGAATCATTATCGAGCCTTAACACATTAACACATTTACCACTTACTTGGAATATCCAATTTAACCCAATAAAACATATATTCTATTCTAGGGTAATTAATAAGCCATTAGAAAAACCTATTTAATTCATCCAACCCATTTTATACAAATCCAAACAATCCTTTATTCCATTATCAAAGTCTAGATAAAAAATTATCTTTACAACTAAAATTATAATACAACTTGTTAATCATGGGATCTACATTATCACAAATTTATTTCTTACTCAACCTTATCATTTTTCATGTTTGGGAAATAATGGCACACCCCACGGGTTTCCCTAAACTAGTTAAATAAACCTCATCACATCCTATGAGGATCATAATGGGTTCAATTCATCATTAATCCAAACAATATACCAAATATCACTAAAGGAAGTAAAAGAACCATAATAGGGAAGAAATATCATAAATTCAACACCCCAAGATTCTACAATATGCTTCTCTTTGAATAATACAGTAGCGTGTGTTGTACGCAACTTCGAGATTCTAACACGTCGTGACCAATCAAAGTAGCCGTTATGAATAGTAATACCCACTTTTTGAAATTTTATATATTTTATCATTCAAAATGGACTTCATTTTTGGATTCGTAATATTGAAATTATCCTAGGAAGAAATTTTGGTACTTTTCGGATAACTTTTATATTTTGATGAATAGTGAAAATTACTAAATTTTTATTAAAAACAACTTTTTTAATATAAATAATTAATAGTGATAAATTATGAATTTGAGTGGTTTTAAAGTATATTTATAATATATTTTTACCATTTAATACAATTTTGTTTATTGGACATAATTTCACAATTAACCCGGATATAAACAAATATCAATCTTTTGATAGTTATTATTTCTTAAAAACACGCTTTTTGTTTTGACAGCGGGAATTAATTTTAAATTAATTTCTGCCAATTATGTGTTTTGAATTTGAAAAAATGGATTCCATATTTAGAATCAGGATGTACAAATTATTTAAATAGGTAACTTTCATTTTTAGACATTTTGAATAATTACTTCGGTAAATATTTTATTTACCATGGTTAAAGGGTAAATCCAGTAAATAAGGGTAAAAATAATAATATTATAATAATAATAAATTACCCTAAAACGTGTCCTAACCTTATTGGTGGATACATTTCCGACCATGGGCATATTTGGGTCGATTTTGGGACCCCATGGAGCCACTTGTAGGTGATAGGGACACTTTATATTAATTAAGTTAAAGTAAATACAAAAATGACATAAGCATATATCTTTTAGAAAAATAATTTTTACATAGGGTTATATATGTTATATTTTCGACTATAAATATTAATTAGAAAGATTAAACGATTTCCTACATAATGGTATTTTATTTATAATTTTTAGACATTAAATAATTTAATTTATTTATGACACAATGATGATGCAATAATTAACTTATTAATGAAAGATTAAGATAATTGATATTATAAATACCCAAATAAATGTAATTTGAGACTTTTTATAAATTCAAATAATTTTATAGGTTACTATGAAATATTATTATTTTTTATATAAATTCTTTTCGATGTAATAATTCTGTTATAAACTTATCAAGAACAAAAAACCCAATAGTGTCAAAATTGACATAAAAGAGTTTTTAAAACAAATATTATATTATTAATTTATATTAAATTCCTAAAAATCTAAGGTTCAGCCAAGATACATATACAATGATAGGTGTATTATTAATGGACCACTTGGGGGTCTCTTGGAGGTATATAGTAAGTTTATTAACTATATAATATAAAAATACAAAGTGACATGGTAAGTGTCAAACTAATTAACTAAGAGTTAAAACTAAAAGATAAGGTTAATATAATGATCCAAACCTATCTAAATTATATTGTTTGAGTGTTTTTAGAACCATACCTACCTTAAACTTTAAATAATCTACTTTGGAGTCATTAGAAACTGAATATGAATTTATTATAAATTAATATTTCTGGATTTTCCTAAGGTGCCCCTCCTCCCCCTTATAAAAGGACACCACTTCTAACTAATTCCTCACACTTTCAAAGCCTTTTGGTTCGGCCAACCCCTGCCCAAATACTCTCTAAACTTCCATCAATTCAACCTAGAGACCTTAGTTTGATCATAAAGTCAACCTAAGGAGAACTTTTGATCAAATCAAAAAGAAGAACCCGAAGAAGAGGTAATGTTTTCACCACCCTCTTTCAAGTTCTTTTCTTCTTCAACTTATTCTTTCTTTGTTATTACCATTATAAAATAATAACTCAAGTATCTCCTATATAATGTGATATTATTAAAAATATGGTACAACCATATTCAGTATTCTATCCATCCTTTGAATGACATGTCACCATACATGCGTACGTACGGCTTACCGTCTCCACGTCGTGGTGTAATTGTTATTCAATATATTATTATTTGGATGTGTATAATAATGATGTGTAATTCATTTAAATAATAAATATAACATGATAATTATTCTGTATATATTATATACCATCCAATTATATATTATTTAAATATCAAAAGGATGATATTGTCGCTCGTGTGTACGTACGGACTACCGTCTCCATGAACGCGATGAGATTCATTCCACATCGTATCCATTCAAGAATAATTATCATTTGATGATTAAAAGTAATGTTTAAGAACTTTATATCATTCTGGATATGAATAAGATACAACCTATCCATAACAAATACAACTTACGTAACAAAACATATAAAATAAAACGAGTAAGTTAACACTCGAAACGATGATAATACTAAAGTATTATTAACAAAGCATTATTAGAAGATAATATATGATATCATAATTATGTATATGATTCTTGTATAATTTAATAACAATGTTTTAAATATTATACAAAAGGTTAACATACCATCGACTAAGGAAAAGTACAATTTAAGGGTTTATTTCACAATCTCTTCATTATCCGAGGTTGTTTATACGTAAATATCTCTTGGGACCTCTTTATCATCCACATCCATGTTTCTTAAAAATGAATTTCAAAACATTCTTGATATTTTACATAATATGGGTTAAAGCCATTTATACCCTTGTTTTACTTTTTATATGAGGTTTATAAAGGAATCTTTCCGTTGTTTTCCAAACAAGGTCCTTTTTAACCTTTTCGACAAAATTAAGGTAAGAATGTCTTTTTTTAACTTATACGGCAGGTGCGGATATTTTCCGCCGTTATAAAATCTTCGAAGCTTACCTTAAAAGCTTATAAGAATATTTTCAAAGTAAAAGTTTTATTTTATAATTATGTGACTTTTAAATGATTTCAAAAAAAGATATATTTCTCTCAAATAGTTTTGATTTCATCTATGTCAACATCCTTTGATGGATTTTAAGCTTATTTGAAGTTTATTTATTATGATACAAAACTTTTATATTATATTTAAGGTTTTGTGATATGTTTGACTACATATGTGTCATTTTTATACCATTCATGGTTTATGGTGAAATTATTGACATTTCGTATGATAGTTTTAATACGAATGTTTATGTTATATTGAAACCTATTCATATGAGGAATGCATTGGACTTAATAAGTGATGGGTGGAGCCTGCTATAACTCCTCGATGCATCGGTAGGTCTCATGAGACAAACTAGTGTCTTGGCACGAGGCCTTGACAAAATCTTATTTGTAGTCTTGGCACGAGGCCTTGGCTACGTGGTTATGATAGTCTGGCATTATGCATTCCATCATTATGATAGTGGTTATTGATATTAAATGTGATTATTAGACTATTATAATATCCATGTGAATAATTAAATGACATTATTTCATTTTATCTTTTCCATATTATGCTGAAGTTCAAGTTTAAAAGGCTTTTGTTTTAGCTATACATTGCCTTAAATGTTTATGCTTATTTATGAATGTTTCAGCTATATTGTTATCCTTACTGAGCATCTGAGCTCACACCTTTAAATGTTTTATTTTTCCCAGGATTGAAGAAGTAATTTATGAATGACCTGTAGGGATAATATGAGGGGATATGAAGACAATATGTTGTTGTAGTAGTATTTCACTTTATGATGTAATGTAAACTTTATGAATGTATCTAGTTATTCCAAGGCTACTAAACTAATCGGTCTTTTGAGAATTTATCTTTTTTGTGATCATCCAATGTTATGTAATAATGCACCGACTCTGGCCAACTGGGGTCAGGGCGTTATAGTTGGTATCAGAGGAAGTTTAGTACAAACCTTGGAAGCAAGATTTAGGTAAACTCTGATTAGAGCGCATAGACCTAAGATAGACTTTGAGGATTAGTATAGAATAACTTCCTAGAATTTTGGTATTGTAGAAATTTTGTGAGTTTTCCAAGCAATACATACCTATCTGGATACGACCAGGTAAAGGCGGCTCTGGCACAGATGTACCTAGGGGTAAAACCCGAAAACACCGCTTTGAGCTAGACTCGATTGGGAACTGGTGCACGACAACAGGCCTTGCTGTACTCTTGGTTACGACACTCCTAGGGGATATGCTTAGGATAATTATAATTTTATTTATGAACCATTATGAAGGGTTTATGAGTATATACTTCCTCAAAGAAAACATTTTTCTGATTATGTATTATATCCAAAAACTGTTCAATTTATGTTTAGTGTTTTACAAGTATAGAATTATGTATTTTGATTCATAAAATGATATAGTTTATTCCATTGTTTAGAAATGGTACCTAGTGGAAGAAATGGAAACTGTATCAATGCATGCACTCTATGTTGGGATTTCCCTCCTGCTCAAGAGAATTATAGTGGAGCTAGTGATGTAACTGGTGATGATCGGATTATCACCATACTGGGACAACTCACTCAGGTTATGAATAATAACCTTACCTGTATGGTGCACCCTGATCCACAGTTTGGAGGATCAATGTTATATCGCTTCATGAGGAAACAAACAACAACATTCAATAGGAGTACAAATCCATTGGTAGCTGAGCAATGGATAAGTTCCCTAGAGAAAATATTTCAGGCTTTGGGGAGTAGTGAAAGGGAAAACGTTATCATGGAAGTTTACCTCCTCACTGGTGGTACTGATCAATGGTGGTCATTGATTCAAAACATGAAGGAAGATGATGAAGTATAAAATATGGAATGGAGGGAGTTCAAAGATTTGGTTTTAGAAAAATACTTTCCTCATGACCATCGAGCATATATGGAAAGGAAATTTCTGAGTCTAAGGAAAAAGGAGGATGAGAATGTCGCAAAGTATGTGGATAACTTTACAAGGTTATCAAGGTATGCTAGATATTATATACGTAACCCAAGAAGTAATATTGATCGTTTATTTGATGGGTTAAAACCATTTCTTCATCGAGCATTAGTCTCACAATCCTTCTCATCGTACGAAGACATTGTCTCATGTGCTATCAAAACAGAAAAGGAATTCTCTAAGTCTTATGACTTTAAAGCAAATAAAGAGAAGAAGAGATCTACTGATCAATCTAGAAATGGAAATAAGGGGAAGAAGGGAAAAGTTTAAAATCCATCCTGCAGTAAATGTGGGAAGAAACACCCCGGTACTTTCTTAAAAGGAATGGGAGTCTGTTACAAGTGTGGTGAAAAAGGCCACTGAGCTCATGATTGCAAGGGAAAGAGAGTTACTGTCAATGTGGAATGATATAATTGTAGAGAGATGGGACATTATGCAAATGAATTTCCTAAGAGTCAGGGGAACTTGCCTCAAAAAAGGCCAAGGGATCAAGGCCAAGTTTATGCTATCACTACTGCTAAGGTAGAAGCTCCGAAAGACGTAGTGGTAGGTAATTTAATGGTTTCCTCAAGTTTAGAAAATGATTTATTTGATTCTAGATCATCGCATTGTTTCATATCTTCCCATTTTTCTAAGAAAATCAGATATTTCCAATTTGATTTAACAAAGGAGTTTTCAGTTAAAACTCCAAAGGGAAGTATCATTGCAAGAAAGTTTTGTGAATCAGTCCCCATTAGAGCACAAAAATGTTCTTTATCCATTGATCTCATTTTCATACCTATGATTGAGTTTGATATAATCCTCAGTATGGATTGGCTTTTAGACCATGATGCGAAGATTTATTGAAAGAAAAATGAGGTTATGATTTTTGATGATGATGATAAAGAACACCTTATTTTTAGAGAAGAATCGTCACCACCTAATTCTTATCAAGATCCACCCCCAGTAGCTCAACTAAATTCAATTATTGAGGAGGAAGAGAATCAAATAACTGTGGGTGAGGAAAGGAATGTTCAAATAGAGGATGTACCTATTGGGAGAGAATATATAGATGTGTTTCTGGAAGATTTACCTGGACATCCTCCAGAACGAGAAGTTGAGTTTTCCATTGATTTAATTCATGGATCAAGGCCTATATCGAAGACCCCTTATAAATGGACACTGTGGAATTAGTTTAACTAAAGAAACAACTAGAGGAATTGAGTAATAATGGATTTATTCGCCCTAGTGTTTCTCCATGGGGAGCCCCTTTTCTTTTTGTTAAAAACAAAGATGGATCTATGAGGTTATGTATCGACTACAGGGAGATCAATGCTATAACAATAAAGAACAAGTATCCCCTACCACGCATTGATGATTTATTTGACCAACTTCATGGAGCTCAATACTTTTTAAAGATTGACCTTCGGTCTAGATACCATCAGTTGTGTGTGAAGAAGGAAGACATTACGAAGACAACATTTCGAACCATGTACGGGCATTATGAGTTTACAGTAATGCCTTTTGGGCTGACTAATGCACCCTCTGTATTCATGGATCTAATGAATAGAGTTTTCAAGTAATATCTCGATGATTTTTTGGTGGTATTTATTAATGATATCTTGTTATACTCCAAAAGCTACGAAGATCATGAAAATCACTTGAGCATTATCCTGAAGACTCTGAGAAGACATGAATTATATGGGAAGTTTAGAAAGTGGGAATTCTGGATTCAAGATATTTCTTTTCTTCGCCATATTGTCTCTAAATATGGAATCTCTGTTGATCCTTCTAAGACCAAGGAAATCCAAGAATGGACAACACCTACGAGTATAACTGAGGTACGCAGTTTTATTGGTTTAGCAGGTTATTATCGACGTTTCGTCTAGAATTTTTCCCGATTGGCTAACCCATTAACAATGCTCAAACGTAAAGGGGTTAAATTTTTTTGGACAAAAGAGTGTGAAGAATGTTTTGAAGAACTTAAGAGAAGATTATTCAATGCTCTTATATTGAATCTACCATTGGGTAATGATGGGTTCGTTATTTATAGTGATGCATCGAATAAAGGACTTGGTTGTGTCCTTATGCAGAATGATAGGGTTATTGCCTATGCATCACGATAGTTGAAAATTAATGAGAAAAACTATCCTAGAGTTAGTAGTTGTGATCTTTGCTTTGAAGATATGGAGACACTACCTCTATGGTGAAAAATGTGATATTTATACTGATCACAAGAGTTTGAAGTATATTTTCTCACAAAAAGAACTCAATATGAGGAAAAGGAGATGACTTGAATTACTCAAGGATTATGATTGTATGATACACTACCACCCGGGGAAGGCAAATAAGGTGGAAGATGCTTTGAGAAAAAAAGATCATGGAGTTTTGAACAATATTAGAATTGAAAGGGATCCAATTTTTATGGATCTAGTGAAGATGGACATGGGAATGACCATGGAAAGTGAAACATCAGTGCTTTTTCAAATGGTTGCCAAACCATCTTTACTAGAAAGGATTAAGAGTTCTCAGACCGATGATGAAGAATTTCAAAAGAAGATTAAAGCTGTGAATGATGGGAGATTGAGAGACTTTGTGTATGAAGAAGGAATTTTGAAATTTGGGAAGAGACTTTGTGTTCCCGATATACCAGATTTAAAAAGGGAATTGTTAGATGATTCTCATAGTTCCAATTTCTCTATACACCCTGGGAGCACCAAAATGTATAGAGATTTAAAGGAACATTTTTTGTGGGACAACATGAAGAGGGAGATTGCTGATTTTGTGTCAACAACTGCAAGCTGGAGGGAAACAAACTGGATGGGTCATGAAACCTCTTCCCATACCTGAGTGGAAATGGGATAATATCACTATGGACTTTGTCATGGGACTACCAAAGACTCCTACAAGGAACGATGCAATATGGGTCATTGTTGATCGTCTTACCAAGTCAGCACATTTTCTTTCTATAAGGGAAGATTTACCACTTAAACGTCTAGCAAGACTATATATTAATGAAGTTGTGAGACTTCATGGAGTACCCCTATCGATTGTTTCAGATCGAGATCCCCATTTTACTTCCAGATTTTGGAAGAGTCTTCAGAAGGCCTTGGATACTGAACTTCATTCGAGCACTGCTTACCACCCTCAAACAGATGGAAGATCGGAATGGACTATTCAAACCTTAGAAGACATGTTGAGATCTTGCTCACTTTACTTTCAGGGTATGTGGGATCAATATTTACCTATGGTAGAATTTTCCTATAACAATTGCTTCCATTAAAGTATTCAGATGACACCACATAAAGCGTTATACGGAAAGAGATGTCACACACCAACCTGTTGGGATGACGTTGGCGAAAGAAAACTTTTAGGCCTAGAATTGGTGGAGGAAATGATGGAAAAGGTGAAGGTAATCCAAAACCACATCAAAGAAGCTCAAAGTAGGCAGAAGAGCTATGCTGACAACTGGAGAAAGGATTTGAAATTTCAGGTGGGAGATCTTGTTTTCTTGAAGGCATCTCTATGGAAGAGAGTTATATGTTTTGGTAAGAAAGGTAAATTGAGTCCCAGGTATATCGGTCCTTTCAATATTCTAGAACGAATTGGGGCTGTAGCTTACCATTTGCCAATGCCGCCAAATCTCTCCAAAGTTCACGATGTGTTCCACGTATCACTATTGAGAAAATACATGCTTGAACCAATGCATGTACTCACCTATGAGGAATTAGAACTGGAACCCAATCTCTCTTATTGTGAACAAACAGTCAGGATTCTTGATACAAGAGAACAAGTGCTGAGAAACCAAACGACTTGTCTAGTAAAAGTTCTATGGAGAAACCATAAAATGGAAGAGGCAACGTGGGAACCCAAGGAACTTATGATGAAGAACCACCCAAGTCATTTTATGCAGTAATATTATATAAATTTCTAGGATGAAATTATTTGAAGGAGGGTAGAATGTAACACCCCAAGCTTCCATGGTATGCTTCTCTTTGAATAATACAATAGCTTGTGTTGTACGCAACTTCGAGATTCTAACACACCACGACCAATCAAAGTAGCAGTTATGAATAGTAATACCCAATTTTTGAAATTTTATACATTTTATCTTTCAAAATGGACTTCATTTTTGGATTAGGAATATCAAAATTATCCTAGGATGAAATTTTGGTACTTTTCGGATAACTTTTATATTTTGATGAATAGTGAAAATTACTAATTTTTTTTAAAAACAACTTTTTTAATAGAAATAATTAATAGTGATAAATTATGAATTTGAGTGGTTTTAAAGTATATTTTGAATATATTTTTAACATTTAATACAATGTTGGTCATTGGACATAATTTTAAAATTAAACCAGATATAAACAAGTACCAATCTTTTGATAGTTATTATTTCTTAAAAACACGTTTCTTGTTTTGACAGTGGAAATTAATTTTAAATTAATTTTTGACACTTCTGTGATTTTAATTTAGAAAAATGGATTCCATATTTGGAATAAGGATGTCCAAATCCTGTAAATAGGTAACGTTCATTTTTAGACATTTTGAATAATTACTTCGGTAAATATTTTATTTACCATGGTTAAAGGGTAAATCAGGTAAATAAGGGTAAAACAAATAATATAATAATAATAATAAATTACCTTAAAACGTGTCCTAAACTTATTGGTGGATACATTTCTGACCATGAGCATCTTTGGGTCGATTTTTGGACCCCATGGAGCCACTTGTAAGTGATAGGGACACATTATATTAATTAAGTTAAAGTAAATACAAAAATGACATAAGCATATATCTTTTAGAAAAACAATTTTTACATAGGGTTATATATGTTATATTTTCAACTATAAATATTAATTAGAAATATAAAAATATTTCCTAAATAATGGTATTTTATTTATAATTTTTAGACATTAAATAATTTAATTTATTTATGACACAATGATGATGCAGTAATTACCATATTAATGAAAGATTAAGATAATTGATATTATAAATACACAAATAAATGTAATTTTAGACTTTTTATAAATTACAATATTTTTTTAGGTTACTATGACATATTAATATTGTTTATATAAATTTTTTTCGAAATAATAATGCTATTATAAATTTATCAAGAACAAAATACCCAATAGTGTCAAAATTGACATAAAAGAGTTTTTAAAACAAATATTATATTATTAATTTATATTCAATTCCTAAAAAACTAAGGTTCGGCCAAGAGACTTATATCATGATAGTTTTATCATTAATGGACCACTTGGGGGTCTCTTAGAGGTATATATTATGTTTATTAACTATATAATATAAAAATACAAAGTGACATGGTTAGTGTCAAACTAATTAACTAAGAGTTAAAACTAAAAGATAAGGTTAATATAATGACCCAAACCAGTATAAATTCTATTGGTTGAGTGGATTTTGACCCATCCCCACCTTAACCTTTAAATAATCCACTTTTTTGCCATTAGAAACTGAATATGAATTTATTATAAAATAATATTTCTAGATTTTCCTAAGATTCCCCTCCTCCCCCTTATAAAAGGATACCACTTCTAACCAATTATTCACACTTTAAAAGCCTTTTGGTTTGGAAAACCCCCAACCAAATACTCTCTCAACTTACCTCACTTAAACTTAGAGGCCTTATTTTGATCAGAAAGCCAACCTAAGGATCCCTTTTGATCAAATCAAAAGGAAGAACCCGAAGAAGAGGTAATGTTTTCACCACCCTCTTTCAAGTTCCTTTCTTCTTCAACTTATTCTTTCTTTGTTATCCCCATTATAAAATAATAACTCCAGTATCTACTATATACTGTGATATTATTATAAATATGGTAAAACCATATTCATTATTCTATCCATCCTTTGAATGACATGTCACCATACGTGCGTACGTACGGCTTACCGTCTCCACATCGTGGTGTAATTGTTATTCAATATATTATTATTTGAATGGGTATAATAATGATGTGTAATTCATGTAAATAATAAATATAACATGATAATGATTCTGTATATATGATATACCATCCAATTATATATTATTTTAATATCAAAAGAATGATATTGTCGCTCGTGCGTACGTACGGACTACCGTCTCCACGAACGCGATGAGATTCATTCTCCATCGTATACATTCAAGAATAATTCTCTTTAGATGATTAAAAGTAATGTTTAAGAACTTTATATAATTCTAGATATAAATAAGATACAACCTATCCATAACAAACATGACTTATGTAACAAAACATATAAAATAAAATGAGTAAGTTAACAGCCGAAACAACGATAATACTAAAGTATTATTAACAAAGCATTATTAGAAGATAATATATGATATCATAATTATGTATATGTTTTTTAATTTAATAACAATGTTTTAACTATTATATAGGAGGTTAACATACCATCTACTAAGGAAAAGTATAAGTTAAGGGTTTATTTCACAATCTCTTCATTATCCGAGGTTGTTTATACGTAAATATCTACTAGGACCTCTTTATCATCCACATCCATGTTTCTTAAAAATGTATTTCAAAAAATTCTTGATATTTTACAGAATATGGGTTAAAGTCATTTATACCATTGTTTGACTTTTTATATGAGGTTTATAAAGGAATCTTTCCATCATTTTCCAAACAAGGTCCTTTTTAACCTTTTCGACAGAATTAAGGTAAGAATGTCTTTTTTTAACTTATACGACAGGTGAGGCTATTTTCTGCCGTTATAAAATCTTCAAAGCTTCCCTTACAAGCTTATAAGAATATTTTAAAATTAAAAGTTTTATTTTATAATTATGTGACTTTTAAATGATTTTAAAAAAAGATATATTTCTCTCAAATAGTTTTGATTTCATCTATGTAAACATCCTTTGATGGATTTTAAGCTTATTTGAAGTTGATTTATTATGATACAAAACTTCCATATTGTATTAATGTTTTTGGGATATGTTTGACTGTGGATTTGTTATTTTTATACCATTCATGGTTTATGGTGAAAGTATTGACATTTCGCATGCTAGTTTTAAAATGAATGTTTATGTTATGTTGAAACCTGTTCATATGAGGAATGAATTGGACTTAATAAGTGATGGGTAAAGCTCACTATAGCTCCTCGATGCATCGGTAGGTCTCATGAGACAAAATAGTGTCATGGAATGAAGCCTTGAAAAAATCTTTTTTGTAGTCTTGGCACGAGGCCTTGGCTACGTGGTTATGATAGTCTGACATTATGCATTCCATCATTATGAAAGTGGTTATTGATATTGCATGTGATTATTCTACTAGTAGAATATGCATGTGAATAAGTAAATGAAATTATTTCATTTTATCTTTTCCATATTATGCTAAAGTTCAAGTTTAAAAGGATTTTGTTTTAGCTATACATTGCCTTAAATGTTTATGCTTATTTATGAATGTTTCCGCTATGCTGTTATCCTTACTGAGCATCTGAGCTCACCCCTTTCAATGTTTTATTTTTCCAAGGATGTGAAGAAGTAATTTATGAATGACCTTCAGGGATAATATGAGGGGATATGAAGAAAATAAGTTGTTGTAGTAGTTTTTCACTTTTTGATGTAATGTAAACTTTATGAATGTATCTAGTTATTCCAAGGCTACTAAACTAATCAGTATTTCGAGACTTGATCTTTCTTGTGATCATGCCAATGTTATGTAATAATACACCAACTCTGGGCAATTGGGGTTGGGGAATTACATTAAAACACATGCAGAAATTAAAAATGAGACTATGGGATATAACTTATAGACCACCTACCTCAAATCTAAAGATGAACTGACACTTTACCTTAGCCTTAGATCTATATTCAAGTGCACCTTGTATCCAAAACCTATGATACGCTAAAAAAATGGGTTTTAAGGATTCAGAAGAAGAATAAAAATACCTAAATCCCTAATCGAGAAAAGAGAAGAAACATGATGTAAAATACAAATCATAATCTAAAACTATAGTCCACAGTACCCCCTGAAACCACACTACCTATCGAACATACAACTCTCCAAACTGATCCATGGAGAAAGTATCTCAAATCAGCAAGAAATGAGCCCCCTTAGTCAGCTGATCCACAACTACCCAAATCACATCATTATTATGAGGAATAATTAGATGAACCGAAAAAAAATCCATTTCCACATCATCCTATTTCCATCTTGAAATGAGAAGTGGTTTCAAAAAACCACCCAACCGTTGATGCTCGGCCTTTACTTACTGACAGATAAGGAATCATGACACAGAACCTACAACTTATTTCTTTATCCTAGGCCACCAATACAACCTATGAAGATCATGATACATTTTGGTCAAACATGGATGTACTGCCAACATTGATGCATGGAACTCTCACATTAACTCTTCTCACATACACGTTGGCACACCAACATTCCCACAAACATAAACGATCACATCATCACCAATCGTATAACTAGGAGGTGAATACCCACATTTAAGACTCTCCTTTAATGAAAAACATTATGAATCCTCATGTTGTTTCTCCTTGATCCAGATCATAAAAATAGACTCAATTTTCAAGGATGCAAGGTTTATCTACTCTTATCCATCTTACACCTTATGATTCATCTTAGTGAATAATGCCATCATCCTTTATTCTACACTTGATTATTGAACTGCCTGGTATTGAGTCTTTAAAATCAAACCATTTGCAACACCTTTCTCTTTTCCTAGTGTGTAAACTAGCTCAAAGTCAAATGACTGCATGTATTCATCCCATATTTTCTATTGAATATTCAGATTACCTGGGATAAAATGTACTTAAAGATCTTATGATCGGTATACACTGTAAATATTTTTCCCAACAAGTAGTGCCAGCAAAAATTCAATGTGTACACCACTACAGCCCACTAAATGTCATGTATAGGATAATTTATTTCACGATTCCTCAACTACTTTAAACCATATGCAACCACCCAATCATCTTACATCAACACTTCCCCAAGCCAAATAACAGATGGATCACAAAACAATGTATACCCCTTACCTGTCTTGGGAAAGATCTAAATTAGATTGGTTTTCAACTAATTATTTAACTCCTAAAAGGTATTCTCACAAGCTGTAGACCACTTAAAATTATTGGCCTTCTTGGTTAAGCCCTAGAGTATCCAAATGGGAAAATTATCTGATGAAAGTTCAGTAATATTCAGACAACCCCAGAAAAATTCAAACATCAGAAACATTCTTGGGCTACTCCCAATACACATCTTCCTATAATTTCTTCAGGTCTACGAACACACCTTCCTCTAAGATGATGTTCCATAAGAAATGAACCTTGTAAATAAAGAAATGAAATTTTGATATCTTGGCGTATAACCTATTCTCTCTCAATGTACTTAGAATTATGTAAATATGTTTGGAATGATTGTCATGAGTTTTCAAGTACACTAAGATGTCATCAAAAATAAAAACAAAAAGATGATATAGATATGGTGAAATATTTGGTTCATTAGGTCCATAAACACTTTCGATGCATTGGTAAACATAAACGACATCACAAAAAACTCATAAATCCCATACCTTCTCTTGAAGGCAATCTATGGTATACCAGAAGGTCTCACAATCAGCTGATGCTGCTCAGATATCAGATAAATCTTTGAAAAAACTGAAGTACCTCTCAGCTGATAAAAGAGATCATCAATTCTTGGAAGAGGGTATAAGTTCTTAACCTTCATTTGATTCATCTTTCTATAATCAACACACAACCATAATAATCCATCATCTTACTTGAAAAAAACACCGGCGATCCCCAAGGTGATGTACTCAAATGAATAAACCATTTATTCTCCAATTCCTCAACTGAGTTTTAAGTTCATGGAGTTTTTTTGGTTCCATTATCTATGGTATAATGTAAATTGGTTCTTCTCCTGGTAGAAACTCTATCATGGAATCTATATCTCTCTTGGGAGGTATCCCTAATAATTCCTAAGGAAACACATCCTGGAACCAATCCACCATAGGAGGAAAGTCAAGCTACTCTCCTCCTCCATCATCAAGAATTAGACCAGGCACTTGGTCTATGAGTTCACCAAACTATTGAAAAAATACCCCCAAATGATCTTCATGAAAATCCCATTCATCATAATGAACATAAGAATCTCCCTCAAGATACGTTAATGTTACCCTACGACAGTAATAGTCAATGTGGGTCTGGTACAACACTAACCAGTTTATTCCCAAAATAAAATCAAAACTTGAGATCTTAACAGTGAACAAATCCCATATAAAATGGTACCCAATGACCTTGAGAGAACACCCCTCACACTACCTGTTATTTTTTATTATCATCCCTAATGGTGTATCAATTAACATAACCCCACATATAAACTCAACTACTAATCCAAAAACAACCACAAACTGAAAAGAAATAAAATAATTTAATACACCTGTATCGAATAGAGAATTAGAAATTATGGAAGCTACATGGATCATACCTTGAATATTAGATGGTCTATCCTTTCCACCTCTAGGTGTAGGCTGAACTACATAAAGATGACTTTCCCCTTTTCACTGGGCTCTAGTCTGAATTTCGGAAACTAAAATACTCTACTGATATGGGAATGAACTAGAGTACCACATCCACCACCTCAACTAGTATGTCTATTTGAGCTCCAACTAACTGCCTGATATGGGGTGACCGACCCCCTTCTTATACTCAAAATTTGAATTTTCCCTCCATCCATGTTTAGATATCGTGGTTTCCTATAGAACCACTACAAATGCTCCATTCTGATGCATGCTCGGTACTCAAAAAATGGTCAAGGACACTGGCCATGAATATTCCCTAGCCTTCCATACAGATAGCAGTAAACTCAATCATTACCCTGGGAGACTGGTTCCTTCCTCTGACTACCCTATCCACCACCAACCTAGTGTAAACTCTCTAAATATTGATTCCTACCATCAAAAGCTTTACTAATGGATCAACCAACTAGAATTGCATACCCACCACTAGAATCCTCTTTAAAAATCCCTTATAAAATAAGATACTTATACAATACTTCCGAAACTCCTCTACAAATAGAATATATTCACCTGTGAGATCTCATGTTGGAGTCTATCTTGGAAATGTTTTGTCATAGCTGACTCATCACCCACCAACACTAGAATGAAGCATTGAAAATCAATGAAGCAGACAACATACTCCATCACTCACATAGATCCATGGGTCAACCTCATAAACTATACATCCTCCTCCTTCCTCAAGGTTTCCTGATAGAAATGTTCCAAAAACATTTCCTAGAAATCCTTCCATACCATACCATCATCCTATTGGGTTTGGACCAAAACATCCCACCAGCGCTTTGCCTGAACTTGCAACATATAAGTAACCAACTTAAATCTCATCTCTATAAGAGTCTCTAAGTGATAAAGAATTGTTTGTATGGACTCTAACTATAATTTATATGCATTAGGTCCACCCACTCTTGCAAAATTCAGAGGGTGCTGCAGTTGAAACTCCATAGTCAGCTTAAACATACTCGACACAACCCGCCTTGGGTCCCATTCCATAATCTGTATAAAATGAGAAATTTCATCATGTAATTGCTCTTCTCCCTTATTAACATGAATCATTGGGTTTCCTTTAGACACCTTTGGTGGAGCATTATCAATGAAATCCTCTTGTCTCCCAACTAGCACACGATGTTGTGGTGACATCTTCCTATAATTCCAAGTGCACATCTCAAAAAACATACATAAGGCCTTCATAAGTTACAATAAAGAAGGATATATATTATCCATATACAACCCATTTCACATACACTATCTTAAAGTATATCGTCACACATAGAACACTACCCTATACCATCCCTACTGTGTTCATGGACAACATGGGTTATTCCAACAGTAACGACCCAAATTTTTTCAATATAACTTGTTTCTTGAAGATGTTTTTTATATTATCTTTTACTTAAAAAAATTATATCCCTTTAATAATGAAGTGAGTATAATTGAAATTTGGAAATTTTGTTTCAACAGTTATATAACCTTTGGTCAATATGACTATTGGAAACAACGCTCTTAATAATAATTTTAACAGTATAATTAGTATTATAAATAGAAATGATAATGGTTAATTAATGTAGAAAAAATATTTGATGGAATCATCTAGTAGAATTGTTCCATACGAATCCCATTTATCAGAGTTTGGGAAAAAGGTAGCATCACTGGCCTTCTCTCTTGACTAAGCCCAAGATGAGATTTAACATGTTAAGCTTGAATGAAATCTCCTTCGGAAGAAGTACAAGTTAGTGTAGATTACCACTCGGGAAATGTTAATTGAGCCACCCCATGAGTCTATCACCACCACTCACTGTCTTATGTGGGTGTTATAAGGGGTTATGTTTCAAGGACTTAGTTACTTATTGTATAATCTATTTTTTATAAATAATTTTTTTGTTCCATCAATTTCCATCTTGAGTTTAGTTTTTTTAAAATATAATGAATTTGATAAATTGATTTTTTGGATAGAAATTGTAGTTTTCTAAAATGATATAATTATTATAAAAAACTAAGGTTCTATTTATAATGTCTATTTTAATAAATTAGTATGATTAAAAAACTCTTATTTAAATTTAAATGGTAAAATAATTTTATTTTTTCAAGTGTCATAAATTTTACTATACATTTTACATTGCATTTTCTGTCCGCTATTATTTTTAATAACTATAAATTTTTATATTAAAAAGTTAATTTTATCATACATAGAGAATTATTATGATAAAATAAATATAATTTTTGAAATCATCACATCAAAATTATATTAGGTTTGATTTATTAGAATTTTCTAAAATATTTTTTTGGTGAATAGTAAAAATATAGTTTTGAGTTTTCAGTATGTTTAATGAAATAATAAGTAATATAAAATAATGTTCTACTCTTGTGGATTAAAATATGTTATTATGTGTCCCAATTTTCCAATTCCATGGGAAAATACCATGGGAAACCCATGGTTTTTTAAATACCACTACTGAGGTTCCCAAGGAAATCAATAAAAAAATCACTCATTGTTGCTATAAATACCCACCCATTTCTCTATTATATTTCTTTAAAAATTTATCCTCCATGAATCTATAATATTTTTACCTCCCGATGAGTCCTCCCAAGGAATCCTCCCAAGGTGTACTCAATCCCCAAGGTCCCAATATTCGAGTTTTAGGAGTTACTCTTCAAGGTAATGGAAATCTCAAATTCTGTTTTCCTTTCAAGTTCTCTTTTTATGTTTTATATCTTTAAAATTTCCATACCATGTTATTATATCCATTTTATTCTATAACTTTAATTTATTAGTAGTATTTTATGAATGGGATACCCTTTTACCATCTCTTTTTAAGGTTCTCAAAAACCATGTTTCATACCCGTTATGTTGTCGAATTTTCTTCTCAAAATTTCTATATTTTTTTATCAAGAAATTATTTTATTTTATTTATATGAATACAAAAACATATTTTTTTCTAAGGGTATTCAAAAATATGTAAAAAAGATTTATTTTATTCTGAAATTGATATACATAAAACCCTCATTCCCTTTTCTTGTCTTATAAATAACATAATGATCATGTTTTTAAGAACTTGTTAAAAAATTATGATTTTGATACGAAACCTATTTATTTTATTCTCCATGGGTCATTTATAAGATATTTGATTATGATATATGTGTCTAAAATGAAAATTAATACATATAAGGGTGAAACCTAATAGCACTCCACTATATTGGGTAAAGAATTTAATCTCTAGAGATGACATGTTTTATGATACCTTGGTGAATAACCTTGGTAATTTTTATGATACCTCGATAAAAAACCTTGGTGATATGATTAGAATGGAATCAATTAATTTTTGATCCACATTTACATGTTATGATTTATTTTTCTATATATGATATGTCTCTTTCACATTTTCTCACACCTTTATGATATTCTTCAAATTCTTATCGATAATTCTCAAGATCACTTGTAAAATGTTTCCATTGGTTTCCCTTACTGAGCCTTATGCTCACCCTTTCCTTTCATGTATTATGTACATTATTTCCAAGACACAAAACATTAAGAGATCATCTTTTTGTAAAATTCTATGAAAAGTTTTTTAATAAAAAGGAGGGATGGAATAGTTGGTATTAAAGAATGGTTTAGTTATTTATGGAAATTAGGATTTGAAAACATTTTGAAGAAACTTATATACAAGTTAAAATATAATAAAACATCTTGGTATTTTGATGAAATATTAAGAAAGTGGTTTCCAAGAAAAGAAATTCTTGTCTAGATACAAACAAGTGGATGTGGATCTGGCATAAATGTATCTTGGGGTAAAACCCAAAAACACCTCTTTCAGCTAGACTTGAATGGGAACTGGTGCACAATAACTGGCCTTGCTTCACTCATAGTCTGATACTCTTGGGGTACATGTTTGGTTAATCATAATATTTTTACGAACCATTATGAATTATTTATAGAAAATATAATTGTTATTAAAAAATGATGTTTTATGACCTGAAATTACTTTATAATTATAAGATTATTAAATAAAACCCATTTCTCACTATGGTTTTATTCTTTTATAAAATGGCAGGAAATATGAGAAATCACATAAATGGTGAGTTCAATAGAATGGGAACTAACAACCTTCTGATGGAATCCAAAAATAAAAAACTTTATGAGAATGATGAATCAACTGACTCGAGTTATGGGAAATAACTTGAATCAAGACAAGATACCAAATTCACATTGTAGGGAATGAATTTACATTGAGTCCTTTATGAGTCAACAACCACCAACTTTCAGTGGATCTACCAACACATTGATCAATGAACAATGGATAAGATCTATCAAAAATATCATTTTTGTACTCTATTGTTTAGAACCAGAGAAAGTCACCTGACATTTTACCTCTTAGAGGGAGGAGCTGATTAGTGGTGGAAGTTTATAAAAAAATAAATCCAAGAGAGAAGATTGAAGCTATGGATTGGGATGAGTTAGGGAAATTGTTTTCAAAAAATATTTCTTCCTTTCAATGATAACAAAAATGTATAAGGAATTCCTAGAGTTGAATTAGAAGGAGAATGAATCTATGGGAGGATATGAGATGAACTTCAAAATAATTTCTTGTTACACCTATATCTTTTTCATGAATCCTAATGGGAAGTTTGATAGGTTATTTAGTGGACCAAAATACCATATATAGAATAATATATCCAATCGAGACTATGAAAACTATGAGGAGATAGTATGAAGTTCTATGATGGTCGAACTGGAGTTCAGTGAGATGCAGTGGTATCACAAATCTAATGAAAAGAAAAGATATTTGGTGCCAATATTAGGGAGGAGATTTGATCAAGGAAGGGGAGGAAAGAAAGTTCAACTTTCCATGTGTAATAAGTGTGTGAAGAATCATTCAGAGAACTGATTTCTTGGGAGTGAGAAATATTAGAAGTGAGGAAGAGAAGGCCTTATTGCTCGGAACTGTCGTAGTGTGGTTAAGTCTCAATTTCTCAACACTAATAACAAAGGGAAGATGCTGAAAACCCTACCTAAAGTTCAATGATTCAAGTGTGGATAGCTTGTAAACTTTTCCAATCATTGTCCAAATACAAATTTAATGGAGGGGAATCACCATCAACCCCATCATAGGCTAAAGAAGTAATGTAATGATTTTGACATCATGATGGATGAAGTTGAATATCCAAATGATGTGGTGGAAGGTACTCTTATTGTGATCTCAAAGCTAGAAAGTATTCTGTTTGATTCAAATTATTTACATTCCTTTATTTACTCCAAGTTTTCAAATAATATATAATCAATCATTGAACTAGTAGAAGTAGAATTATTAGTCAAGACTCCCAGAGTGATTATCCAAGCATGAACCGTGTATATAAACTCTAGTATTTACTTTGGCGAGCATGATCTCATCAAATATTTAGTAGTCATTCCCATTTTGGAATTCAACATTATACTAGGGATAAAATGGTGATCAAGGTATACTACTAAGATCAACTGTAAAAGATAGTAAATATCAGTAGTCTTGAATGGACAACCTATAATTATTTTCAAAGGAGAGGTATCACAACCTGAGATTTTTCTAGAATCACCACCCATATCCTTATTTAAGGATATGATTGATGAAAATAAAGAAGGAATTTAAAGTATACAAATATAATATGGCCCCATAATTCATGAATACATTGATATATTTACTGAGGAGTTACCTAAACCCACACTAGAAAGATAGGTAGAGTTATCCATTGAAATCATACTTGGATCCAAGCCGATTTCAAAGACTCCATATAGAATAGAAAATACGGAGATAGAGGAATTAAAGAAGAAACTCCTAGAACTTTTAGAGAAGGGGTTTATCTAGAAAAGAGTGTCTCCTTGGGGAGAACCTATTCTCTTTTTGAAGAAGAATGATGGATCAATGCAGTTATGCATTGATTATAGAGAACTTAACGGGATCACAGTGAAGAACAAACACCCTCTTCCAAGAATTGATGATTTATCTGACCAGCCTCATGGGGCTCAATTCTTCTCCAAGATTGATCTTTGATCTGGTTATCATTAATTAAGGGTGAAGAAATATGATATTCCAAAGATAGACTTCCAATAAATATATGATCATTATGAGTGTTTTTGTTATTTTCAGCTTGACTAATTCTAATAACATTTTTATGGATATGATGAATAGAGTCTTTAAGGACTACCTTGATAAATTTTTGGTAATTTTTATTGATGATATTATAATATGTTTAAAAATTCATGAGGAACATGAGGATCATCTAAGGGTTATAATACAAACTATGAGGAAGGATAGACTATTTGGAAAATCTAGCAAATGTGAATTTTGGTTACAACAAGTTGATTTATTAGGACAAATTGTAACTAATGAAGGAATCTCAATCGATCCTACCAAGACAACGGTTGTGGAGGAGTGGAATCATCCTACAATAGTAACTGAGATTCATAGTTTCCTTGGTTTAGTGGGATATTATAGGAGGTTTGTGAAAAACCTTTCATGACTTTATAATCCACTAGCCAAGTTAACTCGAAAAGGGGTCAAGTTCATCTAGACCAAGGAGTGTGAAGAAATTTTCCAAGATATTAAGATGTGATTGGTTACCACACCCATGTTAACTCTTCCCTCTATTGGAAAAGGATTCATTATTTTTAGTGATGAATCTATGAAAGGTCTTGGGTGATTCCTCATGAAAAATGAAAAGGTTATTACTTATGCATCTCGACAGTTAAATCCTCATGAGAAGAACTATCCTACACATGATATGGAGCTGGCTGCGGTTGTTTTTGCTCTAAAAATATATATGAACTATCTTTATGGGAAGAAATGTGATACATACATAGAACAATAAAGTTTAAATTATATTTTCACACAAAAGTAATTGAACAAGAGATAGATGATATGGTTGGAACTTCATAAAGATTATGATTGTTCAATTCATTATCACTCTGGAAGAGTAAAAAAATTCAAAAATGCATTAAGTAAGAAAGAACCTATTGTACTAGTAATGATGAGGAATTAAGGATATACTTTGATCAAATACCTAGTAAAATTGGACACGGTAATCATAAGGGAAGGGACATCATCAACCCTATCCCCAATGATTTGTCAACCGTCATTACAAGATAATATCAAGAAATATCCAAGGGAAGATACTTTATTGAATAAAAAGATAGTGGTTGTGAAGAATAAGAAGTTTCCAAAGTTCAATATTGATCAAGAAGGTGTATTAAAATTTCATACAAGGCTATATGTTCTATATATTCCAAAAATAAATATGGAGATGATGGATGAAGCTCATAGATCTACTTTCTCTATACACCCTGGAAGCAAAAAAACGTACAGGGAAATTTGTGATCATTATTGATGGGATAACATGAAAAGGGATATTTATGACTACACTATAAGGTTCCTTGTGTAACATCCCAAGTAAGTAATGAATAATAGATATTTTTATCTATGTCTATTAATGATAAAGATAGTGTTTTAGAGGCTTAAAATGAAAATAAATACAATCTTATGCATGGAATACACTAATATTCTTAAAGGATTGTTTTAGTGCCTTTTGATGGAAAACCATTTTTGAATCTATATTTTGACAATTTTAGAAACTATGTTTGTCAAAATAAAATTATCCTTTATGATTGGGACATCAAAATTTACCTTGTGTGAATTTTTGGTAATTTTCTGACAATGTTCATTTTTAAATGAATAGTGAAAAATACTGCATTTTACATCAAAACTACTTTTTAATCTAATTTATTTATATGATTAGATTATGTTTTGAATTGGTTTTGAAGTGAAATTAGAATATATTTTTACCATTTTATCCAATGGTGGTCATTGGAATCAATTTCGATTTGAAATTAGACTTAAACTGGTGTCAATCTTTTGATACTTATTGTTTTGTAAAAACACGCTATTTGCTCTGGCAGCGGGAATTAATTATTAAATTAATTAATGTGACTTATATGATTTGAATTTTGTAAAATAGACTTCATTTTTGAATTCGTAATATCAAATATAGCTTAGAGTGAATTTTTGGTAATTTTCTGAAAAACTTCAATTTTTGATGAATAGTGAAACCACTAAGTGGTAATCAAGCAAACTGATTTTTCAGTTAAATGAAATTTTACCACTAATGTGTATTGAATTTTGAAAATCCGACATACATGGTTGTCATTAAGAAGTAAAATGTGGTTCAATGAGATTAAAATAATTTTTTTGGTGAATATTAACTTATTAAGTTCTTAATCGCGATTAGTGGTAATTAGGGTAGTTTAATGTATAAATAATGCTTTAATAATATAAAATGACTTAGACACATGTCCCAACCTCATTGGTTGTGTCATGGCCGACCAAGACAAGCCATGGCCTAACTTGGGGACCCCATGTATCCACTTTTGTTGGGAAATAACATAAATTACTTTTTATTAAATGTTAAAGTGAAAATGACACAAACATAATATGTTTTGCGAAAACAATTTTGAAGTGGGGTTATACAAGTCCAAATTTTGATTATAAATATTCAATGGAAAGATAAAAAGATTTCCTACATCATAGTATTTGTTTTATAATTTTTAGACATTAAATAAATTAAATTATTTATGACATAATAATGATGCAGCGATGACATCATTATTTGACGATTTAAATAAAATGGAAAGATAAAATAAAATCTATGAACTACACATGTCCAAAACCAATTGGATGAATGGATTTCGATGCCTTATCACCTTATCCACGAATTCCATCAATGTGGGACCTTTTAAAAACGAAACAAATTTTCAAATAATGTAATGTTTCTTTACTTTCCAAAAGTGCCCCTCCTCTCCCCTTATAAAAGGCCCCCACCTCTACCTCATTTCACACACTCTTCAAGCCATTGGCTCGGCCAACCCCTGCCCATTTGCTCTCTCCACATCCCTCTCCTCATCCTAGAGGATTCCCTTTGGGAAGAATCCTTTCAAAGGAAGCCTTTAGGCTCAACTCAAAAGGAGTTACACTTTTTAAGGTAATTCATTCTCTAATGTTCATTTGTTTTATTTTGCTTCTCCAACCCCCTAAACTCTTTTTATATACTTCTTTTGTAACAACACCAGTATAATCAATATACTAGGATGTTGTTATAAGATTTATTTGATCTACACTCTCACACAACTACATCAAATGGTTAAAGAACATACGGTTTCCGTGGATGGCGAAATTCTGCCTCCTGAAACGATGATTGTTCAATACTCGTTTAACACCTTCAAAGGTGGCCATTATGATGTCACTATTTTTATATATGATATGTAATATGTTTATGTTTTACTTATGCTTCTGTATTTTTCATTTGTGTCTTACCTTTATGGCTTCCATTATGGGTATACGCGATATCTTCATTTAAGGAAGTGCGGACTACCGCCCCCTCAAAGTGATGTGATTCGTTAATGCCATATGTGGGACGTGTAAAGGATGGATTTAAAGTTATTATATATGATTTTATACTGGAATTATAATATACCTATATATATCATTATCATTTATTTCCATTAAAGTATGAGATAGAAATGAAAGTAGCGTTCATGCGTACGTACGGACTACCGTCTCCATGAACGGTGCATTTCATTTCTTATCCCCAAATGTAATGTACTATTAAAAGTACATGTATATAATGGATATATATAATTAATGATATATCTAAATGATGAATATAATTCTGGAATTAAAATATACATAAGTCTCATTTAGTTTTAATTCCGTTAATATGACAAAGAAATGAAAGTAGCGTTCATGCGTACGTACGGCTTACCGTCTCCATGAACGGTGCATTTCATTTCTTACCTCTAAATGTGATGTAATATTATAAATGAATGTATGTACTGGATATATATGACATATATGATATCTACATCATGAATACCATTCTGGATATAATGAACCTTTGACCAAATTAACAACATGTAAGTGTAAGAGGTCTATTTTTGACTTAAGAACCAAATACCGACAAAATGAACATTATTAACTTAAATGATTACATGATATTCATAACATGGTATAAAAGGAATAATGAACTTGAAAAAGGTTCTTAAGCAAGTAGAGATTAACTAAAGTTTATTATTCAGGAGTTTAAAGAACGGTCGGGTCAAGTCAGATACGAGGTATGGGAACTTCTTAACCCAATTTCCATTCTTTGGGTTAATCTCCTACTTTCAAATTATGTCATTATATTATTATGTCGTATCTTGTACTTTATTTATGTGTACTTATAGTGAATACACATAATGTATCTATTTTATTTTAAAAATTATCTTTGTATGGGACTTCGTCTCAATCTCCTTTCGTTGAGGCATATTTTATTTTATACACAACTTTCTTTTATACGGTGTATAAACCCCTTTGACTTTTACGTTTACTCAAAAGGAATCTTTTTTATACGAAGCGTTTACTAAACGACAAAAGGGAATGTTTTTGTCGTACGTATGCGGCGACAACGACTTCTCCGCCGTCGTAACCGTTATTTGAGTATTGGATTCCTCTACAAGCCATACCTTTTTTTTTTAAAAGAAAAATAAATACCATGTTTTACTTTGGTATTGAAAATGGTTTTCATAATGTTTTTATTATATCAATGTGTTGTATTGATATCTCGTGATTGAAATGTGGAAATGTTATGTTTCCTTTATGCATGTTTTATGTGATATGATTATGTTATGGTTCTTGGGCATTATTATGAAGACGGGTGGTTCCGTGATAATCTAAGGGCGGGTGAGCCCGTTATAGCTCTCCAATGCATTGGGTAACGCGAAGGAGTGAAACGTTAAGGTTTCTCCGAAGAGATTTTAGGGAATATACTGTGATGGGTATTCCAAACGTAACCAAGAGGGTTACTCCCTACGTAAGAATGTTATGAATGCCTCAAGTTACCTTTACGTATTATAATTTATATGATTTATTCATGTTTTTATGAGGTATGTTAAAGTGCCTATGTTTTATGGGTAAAGTATGATTTCATTCTTATGTATATATGAACTCATGTTTCCTTTCCATGTTTTTATAACCCATACTGAGTTTTTATGCTCATCCCAAGTTTTTGAAATGTTTTTCACAGGTCAAGGGAAAGGTACATGATAAGATGATAGAGTCAAGGATGTGTCAAGAAATAATCCATGTTTTATTTTAAAGGTGTTTCCATTGATGGGAATGAAGAATACTATCTTTATGTAACCACTTTGTTTATATGTGGAATCTAATGCAAGTTTTATGATCTAATTCTCTAAAACTCTAAACCCGAAAAGATCCTCAATGTGTAATCTTGTAATAACTCAAGATTAAGTAAGGTTTAAGGCTGGGGCCTTATAGTTGGTATCAAAGGTCAGTTTAGACAACTTTAGGAGTTAGAAAGGTGTTAAATTATAATATTATTGAAATGATATAGCATTTACGGATTACCATGTTGCTTCGCCTAAGATATTTCGGTGTTCAGAATGGTTTTCCGCAGAGGAAACAAAGCAGCTATGTTGGGACGACATCAGGAGGAAGAAAACCTTCCAAATCAGCAACCTGAGATGGTCGGAATCGGAACTCAACAGTTTGTTGCAGTGATGGCACAGTTGACTCAGGCTATAAATGGTGGTGGTATCCATGCACGAGATCAGCCAGATCAGCCGCAGAGGAACATGTCAGTGGTGGAACATTTCATGAGGCAACATCCCCCATCATTCAGAGGATCATCTGACCCTGTGCTAGCTGAAGGGTGGATTAAAGCACTGGAGAAGATTTTTGATGTCATGGGGTGTTCAGACAATCAAAAGGTTAGTCTTGCTATTTACCGTTTGGAGGGTGAAGCAGATCAGTGGTGGTCTATGGTTAAAAATATCAGGGACGCCGATGAGATTGATGCTCTTGACTGGGATGAATTCAAAGGAATGTTTCTTGAGAAGTATTTTCCTAAGGCTGTTCGACTTAGGATGGAAAAGCAATTCATGGAATTGAGGCAAGAGGAAGACTCAGTGGCTGCCTATGAAGAAAGGTTCACTCGATTGGCAAGGTATGCTCCAAATTTTATCCGAGACCTTGATAGTAAAATCAATCGTTTTTACTCAGGATTAAAGCCAAAATATCGAAGGGCATTAGCTTCTCGTGAGTTTAAAAGTTATGAAAAGCTTGTTCGATGTGCTGAGAAGGTGGAAATGGAGTTTTCCGATGACCAAGTGTCCTATAACAACCAGCAGAAGAAGAGACCGAGGTGGCAGGAGAAAGGTAAGAATTCTTCAAAAATGTCTGATGGTAAGAGAACTAAGTTTCCAGTTTGTGATAAATGTGGCAAAAGGCATGCTGGGGAATGTCTTCTGAATTCTGGGAAGTGCTACCGATGTGGTAAGATGGGACATAAGGCTCGTGATTGCACTGAAAAGGATCAAGGTGAAGGTAAAAACAAATTTGATTTACAGTTAGTGAAATGTTATAAGTGCAATGAGATGGGTCACTATGCAAACGAGTGTCCGACAAGGAGCTTGAGTGATGGGAAGCAGTTAGACTACAAGCAGAAAGGGGTGGTGAAATCCTTTGCAACTACTTCAGCAGATGTTGGGCCATCGAATGAAGCGGTATCAGCTCCAGGGAGCTCAGTATTTTTCGAAGATTGACTTGAGGTCGGGGTACCATCAGTTGAAAATAAAAGAAGCAGATGTTCCGAAGATTGTGTTCCGTACTAGATATGTCCAATATGAATTTGTAGTTATGCCTTTGGGGTTAACCAATGCACCTGTTGTATTCATGGACCTTATGAATAAAATTTTCCATGAGTTCTTGGATAAGTTTGTGTTTGTGTTTTGAGGTTTGTGAAGAGGTTATGTGTGCCTTGTGATTCACAGTTGAAGAGAGAGTTGTTATGTGAAGCTCATAGTTCTCCGTTTTCAGTTCATCCGGGCAGTACTAAGATGTATAGAGATCTGCGGGAGTATTACTGGTGGGATGGAATGAAAAGAGATATTGCTGATTTTACTGTGAAGTGTTTGACTTGTCAGCAGGTTAAAGCAGAGCGGCAGTTACCGAAAGGGATGCTTCAGCCTTTACCAGTGCCAGAGTGGAAATGGGAGAATATATCCATGGACTTTGTTGTTGGATTACCGAAGACATCTCGAGGTAATAATGCAATCTGGGTTATTGTTGATCGCTTGACCAAGTCTGCTCATTTCCTTGCTATACGAGATACTTTCTCTCTTGATCAACTTTCCCGTTTGTATCTTAAAGAGATAGTCAGGTTACATGGAGTTCCTCTCTCCATTGTATCGGATCGTGATCCCAGGTTTACTTCTAACTTTTGGAAAGGCCTTCAGAAGTCGTTGGGTACTGAGTTAAATTTTAGTACAACTTTTCATCCTCAATCAGATGGGCAGTCAGAACGAACAATTCAGACATTGGAGGATATGCTGCGAGCTTGTTCTATGGATTATCAGGGAAGTTGGGACCAACATCTTTCTTTGGTTGAGTTTTCATATAATAACAGTTTTCATTCTAGTATACAGATGGCACCATTTCAGGCATTATATGGGAAGCGGTGTCGAACTCCAACTTTCTGGGATGAAGTGGGTTGATGGGACCAGAATTGGTAGAAGAGATGGCAGAAAAAGTTCAGCTGATTCAGAAACACATGAGAACAGCTCAGAGCAGGCAGAAGAGTTATGCGGATAACCGGAAGAAGGATCTATCTTTCGAGGTAGGTGATCATGTTTTTCTCAAGGTTTCTCCTTGGAAAAGTGTGATGAGATTTGGTAAGAAAGGAAAGTTGAGTCCAAGGGTCATTGGACCATACGAAATTCTGGAGAGAGTTGGATCAGTTGCATACCGAGTGGCTTTACCTCCGAGTTTATCTCAGGTACACAATGTTTTTCACGTTTCGATGTTGAGAAAGTATATGCCAGATCCATCTCATGTTTTGAGTCCAGAGGTAGTTCAGCTGGAAGAGAACCTATCTTATGAGGAACAACCGGTCCAGATTCTTGACCACAGGGAGCAAGTGTTACGGAATAAGGTGATTAAGCAGGTAAAGGTTTTGTGGAAAAACCACATGATTGAAGAGGCAACATGGGAATCCGAAAATGCAATGAGGGATAAGTACCCCAATTTATTTGATAAGTAAATAAATTGCGGGGACGCAATTTTCTAAAGGGGGGAAGGATGTAACATCCCAAGTAAGTAATGAATAATAGATATTTTTATCTATGTCTATTAATGATAAAGATAGTGTTTTAGAGGCTTAAAATGAAAATAAATACAATCTTATGCATGGAATACACTAATATTCTTAAAGGATTGTTTTAGTGCCTTTTGATGGAAAACCATTTTTGAATCTATATTTTGACAATTTTAGAAACTATGTTTGTCAAAATAAAATTATCCTTTATGATTGGGACATCAAAATTTACCTTGTGTGAATTTTTGGTAATTTTCTGACAATGTTCATTTTTAAATGAATAGTGAAAAATACTGCATTTTACATCAAAACTACTTTTTAATCTAATTTATTTATATGATTAGATTATGTTTTGAATTGGTTTTGAAGTGAAATTAGAATATATTTTTACCATTTTATCCAATGGTGGTCATTGGAATCAATTTCGATTTGAAATTAGACTTAAACTGGTGTCAATCTTTTGATACTTATTGTTTTGTAAAAACACGCTATTTGCTCTGGCAGCGGGAATTAATTATTAAATTAATTAATGTGACTTATATGATTTGAATTTTGTAAAATAGACTTCATTTTTGAATTCGTAATATCAAATATAGCTTAGAGTGAATTTTTGGTAATTTTCTGAAAAACTTCAATTTTTGATGAATAGTGAAACCACTAAGTGGTAATCAAGCAAACTGATTTTTCAGTTAAATGAAATTTTACCACTAATGTGTATTGAATTTTGAAAATCCGACATACATGGTTGTCATTAAGAAGTAAAATGTGGTTCAATGAGATTAAAATAATTTTTTTGGTGAATAGTAACTTATTAAGTTCTTAATCGCGATTAGTGGTAATTAGGGTAGTTTAATGTATAAATAATGCTTTAATAATATAAAATGACTTAGACACATGTCCCAACCTCATTGGTTGTGTCATGGCCGACCAAGACAAGCCATGGCCTAACTTGGGGACCCCATGTATCCACTTTTGTTGGGAAATAACATAAATTACTTTTTATTAAATGTTAAAGTGAAAATGACACAAACATAATATGTTTTGCGAAAACAATTTTGAAGTGGGGTTATACAAGTCCAAATTTTGATTATAAATATTCAATGGAAAGATAAAAAGATTTCCTACATCATAGTATTTGTTTTATAATTTTTAGACATTAAATAAATTAAATTATTTATGACATAATAATGATGCAGCGATGACATCATTATTTGACGATTTAAATAAAATGGAAAGATAAAATAAAATCTATGAACTACACATGTCCAAAACCAATTGGATGAATGGATTTCGATGCCTTATCACCTTATCCACGAATTCCATCAATGTGGGACCTTTTAAAACCGAAACACATTTTCAAATAATGTAATGTTTCTTTACTTTCCAAAAGTGCCCCTCCTCTCCCCTTATAAAAGGCCCCCACCTCTACCTCATTTCACACACTCTTCAAGCCATTGGCTCGGCCAACCCCTGCCCATTTGCTCTCTCCACATCCCTCTCCTCATCCTAGAGGATTCCCTTTGGGAAGAATCCTTTCAAAGGAAGCCTTTAGGCTCAACTCAAAAGGAGTTACACTTTTTAAGGTAATTCATTCTCTAATGTTCATTTGTTTTATTTTGCTTCTCCAACCCCCTAAACTCTTTTTATATACTTCTTTTGTAACAACACCAGTATAATCAATATACTAGGATGTTGTTATAAGATTTATTTGATCTACACTATCACACAACTACATCAAATGGTTAAAGAACATACGGTTTCCGTGGATGGCGAAATTCTGCCTCCTGAAACGATGATTGTTCAATACTCGTTTAACACCTTCAAAGGTGGCCATTATGATGTCACTATTTTTATATATGATATGTAATATGTTTATGTTTTACTTATGCTTCTGTATTTTTCATTTGTGTCTTACCTTTATGGCTTCCATTATGGGTATACGCGATATCTTCATTTAAGGAAGTGCGGACTACCGCCCCCTCAAAGTGATGTGATTCGTTAATGCCATATGTGGGACGTGTAAAGGATGGATTTAAAGTTATTATATATGATGTTATAATGGAATTATAATATACCTATATATATCATTATCATTTATTTCCATTAAAGTATGCGATAGAAATGAAAGTAGCGTTCATGCGTACGTACGGACTACCGTCTCCATGAACGGTGCATTTCATTTCTTATCCCCAAATGTAATGTACTATTAAAAGTACATGTATATAATGGATATATATAATTAATGATATATCTAAATGATGAATATAATTCTGGAATTAAAATATACATAAGTCTCATTTAGTTTTAATTCCGTTAATATGACAAAGAAATGAAAGTAGCGTTCATGCGTACGTACGGCTTACCGTCTCCATGAACGGTGCATTTCATTTCTTACCTCTAAATGTGATGTAATATTATAAATGAATGTATTTACTGGATATATATGACATATATGATATCTACATCATGAATACCATTCTGGATATAATGAACCTTTGACCAAATTAACAACATGTAAGTGTAAGAGGTCTATTTTTGACTTAAGAACCAAATACCGACAAAATGAACATTATTAACTTAAATGATTACATGATATTCATAACATGGTATAAAAGGAATAATGAACTTGAAAAAGGTTCTTAAGCAAGTAGAGATTAACTAAAGTTTATTATTCAGGAGTTTAAAGAACGGTCGGGTCAAGTCAGATACGAGGTATGGGAACTTCTTAACCCAATTTCCATTCTTTGGGTTAATCTCCTACTTTCAAATTATGTCATTATATTATTATGTCGTATCTTGTACTTTATTTATGTGTACTTATAGTGAATACACATAATGTATCTATTTTATTTTAAAAATTATCTTTGTATGGGACTTCGTCTCAATCTCCTTTCGTTGAGGCATATTTTATTTTATACACAACTTTCTTTTATACGGTGTATAAACCCCTTTGACTTTTACGTTTACTCAAAAGGAATCTTTTTTATACGAAGCGTTTACTAAACGAAAAAAGGGAATGTTTTTGTCGTACGTATGCGGCGACAACGACTTCTCCGCCGTCGTAACCGTTATTTGAGTATTGGATTCCTCTACAAGCCATACCTTTTTTTTTAAAAGAAAAATAAATACCATGTTTTACTTTGGTATTGAAAATGGTTTTCATAATGTTTTTATTATATCAATGTGTTGTATTGATATCTAGTGATTGAAATGTGGAAATGTTATGTTTCCTTTATGCATGTTTTATGTGATATGATTATGTTATGGTTCTTGGGCATTATTATGAAGACGGGTGGTTCCGTGATAAACTAAGGGCGGGTGAGCCCGTTATAGCTCTCCAATGCATTGGGTAACGCGAAGGAGTGAAACGTTAAGGTTTCTCCGAAGAGATTTTAGGGAATATACTGTGATGGGTATTCCAAACGTAACCAAGAGGGTTACTCCCTACGTAAGAATGTTATGAATGCCTCAAGTTACCTTTACGTATTATAATTTATATGATTTATTCATGTTTTTATGAGGTATGTTAAAGTGCCTATGTTTTATGGGTAAAGTATGATTTCATTCTTATGTATATATGAACTCATGTTTCCTTTCCATGTTTTTATAACCCATACTGAGTTTTTATGCTCATCCCAAGTTTTTGAAATGTTTTTCACAGGTCAAGGGAAAGGTACATGATAAGATGATAGAGTCAAGGATGTGTCAAGAAATAATCCATGTTTTATTTTAAAGGTGTTTCCATTGATGGGAATGAAGAATACTATCTTTATGTAACCACTTTGTTTATATGTGGAATCTAATGCAAGTTTTATGATCTAATTCTCTAAAACTCTAAACCCGAAAAGATCCTCAATGTGTAATCTTGTAATAACTCAAGATTAAGTAAGGTTTAAGGCTGGGGCCTTATACCTTGTGTGTCAATAAGTAAAGGTAGAGTGACAACTTCCTAAAGGGGTATTACAACCACTACCCATACCAGCATAGAAGTGGGATAATATCACTATGTACTTTTCACTAGTCTCCCAAAAAAATCCAAAGGAAATAAAGAGATATGGGTTATAGTGGACCATCTCACAAATAATTCATATTTTATATCTATTTGGGAAGGTTTATCTCTTGACCAACTCTCCAAGATATATGTAAAAAAGTGGTAAAGTTTCATGGAGTGCCACTTTATATCTTCGTTGATCATGTTCCAAGGTTCAGATCAAAATTATAGATATGTATTCAACATGTTCTGAATACATAATTGAATTTCAGTATGAACTATCACCTTCAAACTAATGGCCAATCTTAATGTATTATTCATACAATTAAGGGCATGTTGATAAAATGATCAATGAAATTTAAAGTTGGATGAGATCAATATCTTCCATCTGTTAAGTCCTCATACAACAACAAATTCCATTCGAGTATTCAAATAGAACCCTATGAAGCTCTATATGAGAAGAGATGTAGAAATACTAATTGTTGGGATGAAGCTAGTGAGAGAAAGATTCTTGGGCCTTATCTTATGCAAAAGATGAAAGAAAAAGGTCATGCCAACCAATAACACATAAAGGCTACTCAGAGTCGGTATAAGAGCTATGTTGAAAACCATCGAAGGGACTTGGAGTTTAATTTTGGAGACAAAGTCTTTCTTCGAATATCACCTTGGAAGATATTCATGTGGTTTGGGGAGAAAGGGAATCTCAACCCCAGGTACATTGGCCCCTATGAAATCCTAGACCACATAGGATTAGTGGCCTATCAGCTTGAAATTCCTCCAAATACCGATCAAGTTCATGATATTTTCCACATATCATTCTTGAGGAAGTACATACCTGACCTTTCACATGTATTAAATTTTTAGGTGGTACAACTTGAACATGAACTCTCTTATGAGGAGCATCCGATGGAGATCTTGGATTGTAGGGACATGGTTCTAGGCAAAAAGACTACCCACTTTGTTAAAGTTTTGTGGAGGAACCAAAAATATAAAGAAGCCACATGGGAACTAGAGGAAACAATGAGGCATAAGTACCCACAACTTTTCTCTTTTGAATATACAAGTTTAAATTTTTGGCATGAAATTTATTAAGTGGGGAAGAATGTAACAACCCAAACGTTTTGAATAAAATTTGTTTCATGAAAATGCATGTTATATTATTTTGTACTCACCAAAACTACATCCCTTTACTAATGAAGTAAGTATAAATGAAATGTTAACATTGGGTTTCAACCATTATTTTACCAATGTTCAATTAGGACCATTGGTCAACATGACCATTGGAAATAATACTCTTAATAATAATTTTAATGTTGTTATTAGTATTGTAAATAGAAATGATAATGGTTATTTAATGCATAAATAAGAGTTGATGGTCTCATCCAGTAGAATCATTCCATACAAATCCCAGTTATCAAATCCTGGGAAGGAGGTAGCATCACTTGGCTTCACTCTTGACCAAGCCCAAGATGAGCTTCAACATGTTAATATTGAACAAAATATCATTTGGGACAAGTTAAATTAGTGGATATTGTCACTCGAGTGATGTTAGCTGAGCCTCCCCATGAGTTTATCACTATCTCTCACCTCACCCTTAGGTTGTATGTGGGTTTTATAAGGGGTTATGTGTCAAGGCCTTAGTTACTTATTCTATAATCCCTTTTGTATAAATAAAATTGTTGCTCCATCAATTTCCATTCTGAGTTTATTTTTTCTAAAAAATATAATGAATTTGATAAATTGATTTTTTGGATAGAAATTGTAGTTTTCATAAAAGATATAATTATTGAATGAAATTTGTTTTTTATTAATAATACATATTTTAATTATAAAACATTTTTTTTTCAAGTGTCAAAAATTTTACAATGAATTTTCTGTCCGCTATTATTTTTAATAAATAAGGATTTTTATACTTAAAATTTAAATTTATCATACTTATAGAATTATTATGATAAAATAAAATTTATTTTTAAAATCATCACGTTGAAATTAGGTTATTGTGAATTTATGAGAATTTTCTAAAATATTTTGTTTTTTAGTGAATAGTAAAAAACACAATTTTGAGTTTTCGTTATATTTAATGACATCATAATGATGTAATAATTAATATAAAAATTCTGTTCTATTTTTTGGATTAAAATATTATATCAGGTTTCCCAAGTGGCCAATATCATGGGAAAATACCATTGTAAAGCCCATGGTTTTCAAATACCACTACTGAGGTTTATAAGGAATTCAATAAAACATCCCTCAAATTTTCTATAAATACCCTCCCATTTCTCCATTAAATTTTATTAACAATTCGTAAAACAGGAATATATGATAGTTTTAACTCCCAAGGAGTACTCCCAAGGTGTCATCAATCCCCAAGGTCCCAATCTTCATGTTGTAGAAGTTTCTTTTCAAGGTAAGGGAATTCTCAATTTCTCTTTTCTTTTCAAGTTCTCTTTTTTATGCCGTATGTCTTTAAAATTTACATACTATGTTATTCTATCCATTTTATTCTATCCATTTATTTTATTAAGTTTATTTTATGAATGGGAGACCCTTTTCCCCTCTATTTTTAATATTTTCTAAAACCATGTTTCATACCTGTTATACTGTCGATTTTTCTTCTCAAAATGCCTATATTTTTCTCAAGAAATTATTTTATTTTATTTATGTAAATACCAAAATATATTTATTTTATAGGGGTATTTAAAAATATGTAAAAATGATTTATTTTATTCTGTAATTGACATACAGAAAACCCTAATTCCATTTCCTTGGGTTATAAATGATATAATGATCATGTTTTTAAGAACTTGTTAAAACGCCGTGATTTTGATACGAAACACATTTATTTTATTCTACATAGGTTATTTATAAGATGTTTGATTATGATATATGTGACTCACATGAAAATTAATAAATATTAAGGTTTCTCTATGATAGCGCTCTAATGAATTGGATAAATAATTTAATATCTAGAGATGACATGTTTTACGATACCTTGGTGAATAACCTTGGTAATTGTTATGACACCTCGGTGAAAAACCTTGGTGATATGTTTATGAATAAATCAATTAAATGTTTTAGAAATATTTACATGTTATTATTCATGTTATTTTTATATGATATGTCTCTTTCTCCTTTTCTCATGCCTTTACGATATTCTTCAAATTCTTATTGATAATTCTCATGATCACTTGCAAACTATTTCCCTTACTTCCCCTTATCGGGCCTTATGATCACGGTTTCTTTTGATTTATGTCCCCAGGTTATGAGATGTATTAATTATACTTATTATGAACCCATGATGAATCCTTTCAAGTGTATTAAAAGATTTTTTTCATGTTTTCATGTATTATGTACCTTATTTCAAAGACACTAAACTTTAAAATATCATCTGTTTTTAAAATGCTATGTAAAGTTTTGTAATAAAAGGATGGATACCATACCAACATACATAGTAATAAGTATTTCATTAGACACCATTTTCTTTTAAATTTCCTAGGAAGTGAAATGAATTATACTCTTTAAGCCCCATACTTATTCTATTTGTGTCTATCATGATTCATACCACCTATATCCCTAGGTGCCTAAAATGATGTATAAATGCACGACCTCATGCGATTACTACCATAAGAAAAATATCATAAAATAGTAACATCACACCACAAGTGCACTACCAAATGGTGAAATACCATTCAATTGTAATAACAAGTATCAAGAAAAATAATTTCCACCCTGGGAACTTGGGTTTTAGCTCCTACATGGGTTAGCTACTACAATGCATGAGCTCATTTCCAAGGCCCGATCTAACCTCACATATACTATCCAAAATAGTAAGGCACTGAAAAGTCCCTAATACCAATTTGTAATGTCCTTGACTGAGAATCTACTAACCGAATCCCCAAGACGGGTGGCTAAATGACCTCAATTGTGCCTCCCTGTATTCACAAGGTTGTTGAACAACAATGAGGGTATAATGGATCATGTGGGGAGACTATAACCTCTCTATTAGAGTATTCCATAGAAAATAAAATATAAAATAAAGGTAAAAATGAAAAAAATAACCAGATATATTCATCACTAACCATTTTTCCAAACATTATATAAACTACAACCAAATAGTAAAAATGTAATGTCCTCCTAACAGTGAAAAAAGTGAAGGAAACCCAAAATAAAGACAAACAACAGAATCCAAAAAATGGATCCTGAATCCATGTATAGATCCTCATATATGCACATACTAATCCCAAATCATCTCTCTAGCATATACCCCTTTCCATTGTCCCAACCTGCAATCAAGAAATCTACTTGGGTACCCAATGGTGGATCGAGAAAGGTGTGAGTACAACTCAGTAGGCCAACCTCAATGGTGTCTACAAAATATCCAGTCTAAAAAGATAGTGAAAGCAAGTAATAAATAAATGACATGATAAACAAAATATAATTCAAGCACTTTTAGGTTACAATATTTACTTTAGTCAATTTCATCATTTGTTCCATTTGTTAGGCATTTAAATCTTTTACACAATAGCCCAATCCAATCAATTACCAAGCATAAGAAATAATTCAAGTTCCCTATCTCACTAGGGAAATATATTTCACAACCATTTACATCACACTTATCACAGAGCATTAGTCCAGGTATTTTCATCCAATGAAACCATTAGGGCATATAACATCAGTTTGGCACCCTAACCCTTGTATTATAGGGCTGGATCAGAGAATCATTCCAACCCGACCAATAGGAGGAGTATAGGTCCTTTATGCCACACTTCTAGTCCATGTGCACTTGATTATTCATCCATTTACAACTTATATGACAAGCCATAAACAATAAATACACCTAAAATTTACAATTATCATTTCATTGAACTCATGAATAATTATAGAGCCTTAACCCATTAGCACATTTACCACTTACTTGGCATATCCCTTTCAACCCATTAACACATTTATACCATTGAAGGGAAATTCATAGGCCATTAGCACTAACTATTTACTTATTCCAACCCACTTTATACAAATATATACAATAGCTTATGCCATTATCAAATTCTAGACACAAAATTCCCTTTACAACTCATCTAACAATTCAACATGTTCATCATGGGATCTACATTATCACGAATCAATTTCATACTCAACCTTATCATTTTCCATGTTTGGGAAATAATTTCACACCCCAAGGGTGGCCCTAAACTAGTTAAATCAACCTCATTACACCCCATAAGGATCATGTGGCATTCAATTAATGATTTAGAAAACAATATACAAAATCTCACTAAAGGAATGAAAATCACCACAAGAGGGAAGTAATAGAAAAAGTACACATGAAAAAATAAAAAACAAGACTATAGGATATAAATTTTATACCACCTACCTCAAATTCGAAGATGAATTCATGCTTAAAATTAAGGCTAAGATCTTGATTGAAGAACCCCTCAAAGACCCAACCCAAGATCCACTGAAAAATGAGGGTTTTAGGGATTTGAAAGAAGAATAATGAAACCATAAGCCCTAATTAGAAAAAGAGAAGTAAGAGGAGAATTAGACTTACCCATAGCTTTGATCCACAACCAACGACACTCCAAATTGCCTATAATCAATGGAGGTCCACCCTTGGGAAGATTTGGGATCTTGAGTTCATCATTAGGGATAAAGAGAAAGAAATTGGAAGGAAATTGGGAAAGATACTTAAAATAATGAGGGGCAGTTTATTAAATTACCAATTTTTAATGGGGGGGCATGGTTTGTCTCTATGATTTGAAAAATCATGCACAAACCATGTGCCTGCATATGTCTAATAGGGGTTAAGTCACACAGTTAACTAGGGAGGCCTGCACGGTTTGAAAAACCATTCATCAACTATGTAGAACACCTCTATACAAGGTTTCATATATTTGATCTCCCCATCACATGGTTTTTCTTAACTATGAACCCTTCCACTTGGATAGCATGGTTTGGTTATGTAGTTATCTTTAACCATATGCCAAATGTGAAACATGCACTGGATGGGTAAATTATTTTTCTTTTATTTTCCAAACCCCCAAAACGCCCCCGAAAATCCTCATATATTTGGTAACATTCCATTAACCAAAATTAAGAGATTTAAACCAAAATTAAGTAAGGAAATACCTCCAAGAAGTCTGGGATCTTACAATAAATCCCTCTAAATTCTTGTATTCTATATCTTTTAGGATCATGTAAACCACCTAAATTGAAGGGAAATGTAACGAACCCAATTGGGTTAACTAAAAATGTTTCCAATGTGGTCCACCACATGGTAAAGTATAATAAAAAGGAAGAAACATGTATCATGTAAAACCTAAACACAAAAAACCAACATGGTACATAGAAAAATAAATAAAAAATATCCATGAGGCATAAAATATAATGATTCGTGTTTGAATCGAATGAAAATAAAAAGGTTTTTGTACTTTTTGATTTAATGGGATGAACGATTTTAAAAATAAAGTTCAAATCTTATTTTTGAGAGTTATAACCCTTAAATGTGATGTTTTTGGACTTGGGTGAAGGCCCAAAAAGTTTTCGGGGGTGTCTCAAGGTGTTTCAGGAGCACTAGACCAGGTAAATCTAGTTTTAAAGGACCTGTAGATGGCACACAGTTTGTCTGAAACCATCCGGCCCCTAGTAGAAAACCATGTGGCCATTTTTAAGGGAACAAAATGTGTCACATAGGCTTCACAATGTATACCAAACAATGCACCAAGCCCACATGGTTTACGAAACCATCCACCAATCCCACATGGTTAGTGGAAATTGGATAGTACCTAAGCACTATTCACCACATGGTTGGCACACGGTTTCCAAACCATACAGCCAACCTGTGTGGGGTGACCAGGTGTCTAATAGAGGGCACACAGTTGATGCACAGTTTTCGAAACCATGCGGCCTAAACCATACATGGTGAACTATTTTAAAATTGAAATAATTTAATAAAAATAAAAATAAAAATAAAAAGAAACTTAAACCTAAAAATATACCCCTCCCCTTACCTGTATCATGAGACCCCCCCTCCATGGGCTATCCTTGGCCAGACAAGACTCACCCCCTTTTAATCCTCATCATTCATCAATGCATCTGGATTTATAGGGGTTTCTTGTCTGAATGATCAAGCTATTCCTTTCTCTCATATTCTCCTCCCATAGTCATTGGTTTTTATTCTCCCCATCATAAAGATTACACTCGTCCATACCCTAGGGTTAGGGATAAACTATTTTTTGTTATTTCTTCTGGTATTATGGTGTGTGGTGTGTCTATCAAGACCTCTTCATGCATTTTATGACAACCATCACTGAAGGCAAAGAATATTGGTTCAATTTAGTTCACCACCATATATTTAGATAATATTTATATACTCTACTCGGTTTTCCCAATTTATTTTGTGCCATTTGGGTGATTTAGGGTTCTTATAATTGTTTGTAGAGAGTTTAATGAATCTGGGAGAGATTTCACTCACATGTATAGGTATATATATATTTCATATAGATATTACCTAATGGCGAGAGGGATATATACATTGGATTAAGGGGTATATATATATGAATGTATTTGTGTACAAGTGTGGAGCATTCATTTCTGTCATCAAATTTATCAAGTTATGAGTGTTCAAATTGGTCTACCTCGAGAGGTAAGATCCCTTTCCTTTACCTTTATATTTAAGAATTATTTAAGTGATTCTTTAAATAAGTTGAATTATGATTTCTTTTGATAAACTGAACTGAAAGCCTTGAATAAAATGATTAAACCTAAAAAATGATTCATTTGATAAATAATGTCATGTTTTGATAATAAAACACCTCCAACAGAGGTGTGATACCTTCTAGGATAAAATTAGTGATTATACTTTTATGATTGCCTATATTATTGAATTGATGTTTCCTTATTATTTTTTCCTTGGTTAGTTAAATGGAATTTTTATAACTTTGGCTTATTATATAAACTTAATGGATTGAATTATAAATGGGAATTACCATGTAGGAAATTTCCCTTATTCCAATGACACCCTTCCTTGACATTTGAGATTTAGACATGGAGTTTCCATGTGTAAATGAATTGAATTAGTTAAATGGAATAATTTTTTAGTTTTAGCTTGTTTTATTAAGGTAATTAGACTTATAGATAATTTCCCACAAATGTTGGTACCCACTAAGTACTCCCATGATACTTATCACTTGAAATTCCAGTTTTTATAATTAAATATTTTCAAAAGGATTAAAGGGTTTTGACTTGTATAGGATGGTTACACCATGAATTATGCTTATGTTTTACAAAATTACTTATGAAAATTGTATCATTATTAATGGAATTGAGCATGGTTAATAAAATGAATAAGTGGTCCTTGCCTCATGAATTAGATTGAATGTGACCAAGCCTATGTTAATGTTTTACTTGAAATGATTAAGATGTGTTGCCTTAAGTATAAATGTGATCATATCCCCTTATGTGTAAATAAAATGGGATAATGAGATGTATGAGAGGTTAATGAAACATGCATTATATATTATAAATTATTATTCCATATAGGCTATGAAGCCAAGGGACTGTGAGAGCCTTTAGGAGGGAAGACTGTGTGAGATTCCCAGCTGGAGCCAGGGGATTGACAGTGAGAGTTCCCCTAGTGATGCATGTATTGGCATTACATCCTGATATTTCTAGAAGTTGGAGCCAGAGGATTGAAAGTGATATCTCCCCTGGTGATGGATGACTTTGGGTTACATCCCAGTCCTACCAGTACAGGGAGCCAAGGTACCATGAGAGCCATTGGGAGGGGAGATTGTGTGAGCTTCTCATCTAGAGCTAAGGGATTGACCGTGAGAGCTCCTCTGGTGATAGATGTCTTTGGGTTATATCCCAATCCTTCTAAAAGATGGAGCCAAGGTATTAACCGTGAGAGATCCCCTAGTGATGGATGATTGTTGGTTACATCCTAGTCCTAACAAAATATATATTATACTATATATATATATATATTCAATTATATATGTGGTGACATGATCATACTCTCATTCTGGATATGGGCCGAAGTAGGTATAACCGTCAGGTGTTCCTTAGGAATATGTACAGGTTGTTATATATATATATATATATATATATATATATATATATATATTCAGTTCTGTTTATTATTCTAGCTATACATGCACACTTTAATTTATATTTCACTATTTGGATTGGGAAAGACACTGTGGGTGTCGGCCTACTGATATTTATATCTCATACCCTACTCAGGCTACCATTGAACTAGGGTACTAGAGTAAACCTTCTGTTTGTAAGACCTTGGACCATAATCATTGTTGTGTGCTTGTAACTGGGAGTTAGGATCAAAATACTAAGCTGCACCTCAGGATGCTATTGGAGATCACCTTTAGGATTTTTATTTATCTTCTTTACTTGATTCATATACTATTCTGAATTATAAATCATACTATATGTTTTATATTTTTAGTTATTTATCATCACGATGAAATGATTGCATGTTTTTTATAAATTAGCATTGGTCACTTTTATTTAGTTATATAAAATATGTATTTTGATGCTTTATCATTTCTTTATTATTATTAGTTCCACTATTTTATTCTATTTATTATGACTGTACAACTATACTACTCTTATAAGAGGGTATAGTCTCCCCACTCTCACCTCCCAATACCCTCACTACTAGTCGAAAGCATCTGGCATATGGGGATATGCACCTGAGGCCACGAGACCTAGCGCTCCAGCTATCGATTTTGATAGTAATCTAGGTCAGGATTTTACAAAGTGGTATCAGAGCTTATTTTTCCTTTGTATTACTATTTTGGGATAGTATAAAATATATTAGGAATGTGTTAGTACTTGGTAAATAGCCGTGCCTGGGACTGATCACCCCACATATGGAGAAATGACCAAGTGACTAGGGCTGGGATTGGTGTTCATGCTGTTCATTATTACAGTTGATTTTATTTCACCTCAAGTGAATGGTATAATTTCAACTTCTTATGGATGTTTATAATTTATGAAATTTTACACTTGGCTAGGTATGGAAATAATTAAGCATTACATGCATCATAATAGGCACTTAGGGATTAACATGTCATGTATATTCCATGCCATGTAGTTGCATTAGTGGTTTTCCTATTGATATGATTGTATGCCTTGAGTGATATTACATGATTAGTTTTATACCATGTTTAGCTATTTATTATAATTGCTTTCTTGACTATATATTGTGACTGCTGTTTAATTAGAATTGTATTACCTTATCTACCATGCTTTTGTGTTATAACTTTCTTCTATGGTTGTTGCTTATGATGACATGCTAGTTTTTTTGATTTGTAAATGGTTTAATGGGTTAAATATATTGGTTGTGATTAAATGAGATACACATTTCAATTATAAGGTGTATGAGCACCTTATAATTGTAAAAAGTTAACCCATTAATTTGAACTATTGTAAAAGGATACTAAAATTTAATTGTAAAGTGAAATTGGTTTTGACCAAAGGGAGATAAATACAAAACTATAAAGTTTATGGGTGATTTACAGATTGATATATAGCCACCCATATGACTGGAACATTGTATATGAGCATGTTATAATTTGATTTTTTTGATTAATGGGAGCCAATTTTTATGTATGGGTGCTCCATGAATTGGGAAATGGAACCCCATTTTAAATGTTATGGAATGAGGTATTTTTAATTGGATATAATTGTAAAAAGATGTTTAATTTTAATCCAAAATCAAATGGTTAACTACTAAATGCAAAAATATCCCCAAGTAGGTTAGTTGGGGAATGATTCATGTGTGATGAACTATTTGGTTGTTTTTAATTCAATAAATTAGAAAATGATATTGGGTTTCTTTCTAAAGAAACCATATTGGTTTAATGGGACCCTCATAGGTTGCCTCTTTTGTTAAAAAGTAATTTATTTTATAAATTGACTAATGTGAATGAGATGTTAATAAATGTTTAATTTTTTAAAAGGACGTTTTATTAAACTTTCCTATTTTTCCTTGGGGTGTTATCTTAATCAAGTACCTTGTGTTTTTTTATTAAAATTGGAACTTGATGTTTTGAATTAAATCATTTATAATTTTAAAGATTAAATTTGATTAAATGTAAATGGATTGGAAATGGAACCTGTAGTGATTTCCTCTATTTAAAACCCTCATGTAAGGGTATTTTGAGTTTATCCATTGAGTTTCATTAGAACGAAAGCACGATCTCTTACCGTAGGTGTTGTTTTCTTTATTAATGGATTCAATGATTGTCTTTTGATCCTAGTGACTTCTATTAGAATGTCCTGGTGATAGGGTTGATTATTTTTCTTCGTAAGGGGCTGGCTGTGGTAGGCCGCACCCCTGAGTTTGAATGCCTTGCTAAATCCACTAATATTTCTAATGTTTGGTTCGATTCAGGTGCTTTTGTCCCTTGTAGGAAATTTAGATTTTCAATGAAACCCCTGTTCGAATGGGTGGTCATGGTATCCTTGGCCTTGTTATGGGCTTGAGGATTGAGTACTTTTTTTCCAGCTGGTTAGACATCCCTCGGGCATGGTTAGCCATTTTGTAGGTCACATGATCCTTTATTCTTCTTAATGATGGATGATTTTATATGGCATTGTCTAGGTTAAAGGTCGTATAGAGAAATTGACAATGGGTTGAATTTATTATATGGACAATCTAATACAAGAATGCATAGGGTGGACAACATATGGATAATATTTCAAATGTGACATATTCTTATGTAAACTCAAGGTAATATGCATTGATATAACTTATTCCATCGAGTGTTAAATGGGGTAAAAAACAAGCTGAGTTTGGTGAAATCGTTGAGCCTTGTGTTGTTGAGTACGTACTCAGGTCATCTCCATAGCTGAGTGACCTATGAGTTAAGAAATAATGTTCATCCCAATTCTAAGGATGACTCACTTGTGACTCTGGTGTTTTGACACACTGGCCAGTTTGGTTTTGGGCCTCTTTCCAAATTCTTTGACATTGGGATCATGGATCAGAGTAGCGCCACATGTTCATTTAAGGTGTTTTGGTCAATCATGCTTGTGAGAAGCTAGTTTTTTTTCCTTTTGTGACTAAGACAATCCTAAGGCGGGGAACATCATGTCAGTTATGGTAAACATGAACTTCCAAGTATAAGAAACACACTAAGGAAGACCATTTGGAAATGGTCGATTTTATTAAAATCCCTTGGGGCTGTTGGGTTTTTTAAATGTTGATTCTTGCTTGGAAGAACAAAATTTATGGGTTTGGTTGTGTACACAACCCTTTAGAAACACTGTTGGTATTAGATAAACTTTGGTGGTTAAATATTGAGTGATCATGGAAATAATCTGGAGGTAAAGGCTTGTGATCGTTTGTAATGATGCATTGGTAGGTGAAGCTGGGATCCTTCAAAGAGGTCAACCATTAGTGGTTCTACTATTATTCCTTATAGTAATCAGGTATATTTGATTGGAAACCATGAAAATCCTCTTAGTTTACTATTACATGAAATACAATCATATACCCTATATTGAATTAGTCTTTGATGCACTAAGATATCATCTGTCTTACACCATGCCCAAGTTTTAAAAGATTATGGGGTTATTTTGGTGATCCTTATTGGTGTTGCATAATGAAGTGTGGTTCTTCTCTAGACTTGGTTAGTCATGAGTACACCCAGATTCCCATTTATAAATCCATTGGATGGAATCTTGGACACCATCCATTTCCCTAGACTTGACCACCAGAGAGATTCAACTCTGGGATCAGTCAGTGATCTAATGTGGATGTTGTGGCCTTGTTCCAATATCTCTCTTGTAAGTAAGGAGTATAGACTACATAAATTAGTTACCAAGGCTATAGTTTATTGAATTTTGAGTTTAACCCAGTCTTGATGATGGGATCAAAGTTAATTATTAAAGGGTAATAATTCTAGTGGTGTGGATCTAGGTTATGCCTTTGTTGTGCTAAGGAATGATATTTTAAATGGTCAGCCAGTGGTGGATCAACATGGGGTTCTTCTTGTTTAATGTTTACAGTCAGTGAAGGACCATTTCTAAAATATCTTCAGGTGGATTCTAGTCAGGTTTGTGTCAGCCATGGTCTTTCATGATAAAAATATTGAATTGTTTGAATGAGGTTGATGGGGGATCAACCATTTGGTAATTTCAAAATAATTCTAGGATCATCGTTAAAACACTTGGAGTGTTATATGAAAGGTAATTCCAATACTGGATATTCTGTAGATTGGAATTGGACTTATTTAATGTTAAAGACTATGTGGGAATTACTTTTGTCCAGATTCTTAACGAGATGATTGTGGGATCATGTCTCTATCTAAATGAGCTCAGATATGATCCATTTGGGTGTTTTGGTTGGAAAAAAAGCATTTGATCAAATTTTAACGGCTTAAGAACCATGTTCTTAAATGGATTATTGAAGGTGAGATGGATATTTTTAAACACACCATGACTATTTTAAGGAAAATTTGTGACCCTTCCAGGTCAAGTGATGTTTACATTGTTCCCAAATTCTTCTTAGGGATGAGATGTTCTAAGGTGGGAATGTAAGATTCCAGATTCTTTCTTAAGCTATGTTTTTTGACACTATGTTTTAAGTCGGTTATTTTGGTTAAATAAGTGTTTACCAAGTCCATGAGAAGGATCAGGGGTATTCTGGGGGTTCAAGGCATGAAAGAGGAGGTAAAATGAGCTTTTTGGGCATGTTGTACAGTTTGCACATAGTTAGTGCAAACCGTGTGGAGAATCCCAGGTAATCATCAAACCCTAGAAAGAGGATTATAAACAGTTGGTGCACAGTTAGGATAAAAGTATGTAATTACCAGGTAATTGTGTGACCCATCTTTTTATGTATAGTATCATGAACATTTTTTTCACATGGTTTGGAAAACCGTGCGGGTAAATAGTGCATCCAAGTAATGTTGATAAATTTACAAAAAATACATTATGTGATTTTTAACCCCAACTAAATATTTCCTCCTTTCTCCCTCCTTGAGACCCTAGTAACAAGAAAAATCTCCCAAGAGCTTCCAAGGGTGATTCTATTTCATCTGTAGGTCGTTTGGAGTACCATCAGTTTCGAATCAAAGATTTGAGTAAATCTATTCTTCTCATTGATTCCTCTTTTTGATTAGGGTTTTCATCTTTCTCCCATATCTTTACAAATCTCTAAAACCATATTTTTTCATTTATATATAGGTTTAGGCTTCAAGGGTTGGTTTAATTGAGATATAAGGCTTCGATTGATGGTGCATTAATCAATGGATTCAAGGTAGGCGATCTACAAATTATATCCCATAGTTTCTTCAGAGATTTGTTCATGCTTGGGTTTATTTCTTGGTAATACCTTATTGTGATTTTTATTAATTGATGAAATTTGTTATAATGAATGTCTAAATGATTAATGGAAACCCTCATGGTCCCCATGGGTTACATGGAGGATGACTAGACCTTTTTAGGGACACCCATGGGGTGTGCCAATACTTTATGAACCTAGAATTAGCTAAGTAAGTTCTAGGTTGTTGTGTGATCATGTAGATAACTTGTTGAGTATGTGGATATTATTAATGGAATACAAAATGAGGTATTGGTTAATTGTGGTTGGGGTATGAGGTTTGGGAAATATGTTAGACATGCCCAAACGAGATAGTGCAAGTGAAATAGTGAATATGTTAAATTCGTAATGGTAAGTGAAATGGGAAATATGTTGAATGGGATTACATAAAGTGATTTATGAATATATCAAATGGGTTGATATAAGGTAATTATTGAGTATTATTATTGAGCTAGTCATTAGAATGATAATTGGGTTAAATGGACTATGTGATGTAAATGGAAAATGTGTTAATGGGACTTGGCATAATACTATTTACCATGTTGATTATTATGGATTATGATTGTTGTATATATTGGTTGTATTTGGTTGTTATATGGTTTGTGTGTGGTGAATGGATGAATAAGAATGTGAACATGTCTTGAGGTGTGGGATAAAGGACCGAGGCTCCTCCCACGGGTTGATTTGGTCTGATTCTCTAACTCCACCCATAGTGAATGAGTTAAGGAAGGGGATATAGCTCTATTCCACTAACAATTTCATTCCACCTGAACCGAGGCTCTGAGGTGAGGATATTATATTGTAGTGATATGTTATCTCTAGTGAGTTAGGGAATTACTTATCCCTTTATTCAATTGATGGATACCATGAACCTTGTGTGATTAACGAATAACTATTAGTGAAAGAGACATAATGAATTGCACATTGGTTAGTATAGCTAAGTAGAGATTGTTAACTAGTGGCCCCCGAATTGTCTTTCCTTTTCTTGTTATTTAACTATACTTTCATGCACTATCTTTTAGAATGGATATTTGAAGACACCGTTAGTGGTGGAATACTGAGTTGTAATCACATCCTGCTCGGGCCTCCGCAAGGTACCCAAGAAGATTTCTTACTTGCAGGTCAGGACAAGGGCAAGGGCATTATGCTAGGAAGTTGAGTCAGGCATGGGACATGCATGGAAGAGGTTCCAAACTTGGAGTCTGCACCATTTTTGATATTCTACTATTTTTCTATATTTTGGGTTTTTTTTCACTTGGCATTGTAGCATGACATGAAATATTTACTATTTCTTGTGGATTGTATCGAGTTTGGGAGATTTTTATCTATACATGTTATTATTTGTTTCTTATTTTTTCCCACTATTTATATTGTGATCTGCTATGGGTTACTTTGGTAAAGAGGGTATAGTCTCCCCATGTGACCTATTAGACCCTTTCTTCTAGTTGACAACCTCTGGCATATGGGGAGGCATGCTTGAGGTCTTGTGATGACCCGAGTCGAGCAACGATTTAGTGGAACTTGGGCCGAGGATATTACAAATTGGTATTATAAGAGTTTAATTTCTCTTTACATTGTCTTACTATTTGGGGAGAGTATATTAGAGGCTAGGAAGTGTCGTTCCTTGTTAATGAGAATGTTCTTGGGAGTATCCAACCCATGTACGAGGGAGAACCCAAGTCACCTAGGGTGGGGATTGTTGTTCTTGATGTGTGTTGTTATAGTTGAATTATATTTAACCATTGGGTGATACACATAGTGTGTGATTTGACTGATTTATGATATTTTTCTCATGGCTGGAATGACATGAGGTTGTGCATTCATGCATTATTTTAGGAAACTAAGGATATAGGTAGAATACATCATGATAGGCACACATGTGATGGGTGTGTGGGACAGAGAGAGTGGAATTCATTTTATTTCCTTGAAAATTTTAATTAAAATAGTGTCTAATAATGGAAATTCAAGTTATTAAATGAAAATAATTTAAATTAATAGTCGAGTAATAGTGTGTGTAACGAAATGTTATGATGGGGTTAAAATTTTGGGTTGTGATAAATTGTAAAATATGAATGTTGTCTAAAAGATAAATATTTCTCAATGATGGTAAAATGGTTAATGAATTTTTCATAATGAAAGGTGTAAATGATTTAAATGATGATTTTAACAAGTTGTGAAGTGGGGAAAAATGTTAATGTTTGGTTCAAAAATGGTGAAGATGATTATGAAAGGATGTGTAATGGTGGAACTTTTGGGAAAACTAGGTAGTAGGTATTCATTATTTTTTCAATTTAACCCTTGGTGTGGGTTGTTTGGGGGTAGTGAGAGTGACCAAGTTTGAGACCTTGGATTTGGGTTGTAAGACCCTACTATTTATGATAGGGAATATGGCATGGGTTTAGAGCACCCCTGGTAGGGCTGTGTCCTTTGGTATTGAGATACTTTATTCGGTAATGTGAGTGTGAAAACTCTTATAGGCTGTGATCGTATGGAGAATATAATGGAAAATAAAGATGGTGCATGAGTTTTAGTGACCTTGTGAGTATAAACCCCTGGGAGTTTTGTTTTGGATTCTAGAGAGGGTGTTTGGCCTATAGTGTTGATTTATTTGTACAATTATCTTTGGTGTAGAACTTGGAGTGAACGATCACTCGGTGGGCTAGGCATAGTGTGTATCAGAATGAGGGATGAGAGTAAAATTCATGAGAATTGTTTTGTTCGTATCAAGAATGAATGGTTGGAGAGATGAAAAATTGATTTTTTCTTATCTTGACTCCAGTTGGAAATTTGATATCAGTCAACCTCCAAGGTGACCTATGAGAGAGGTCAAATGGGATTCCTAGTACTTTTAGGGTCTGTGTCTCTTATGGGATGTCTTGGACCTTGTTAGTGGGAGAAAAAAAGTGTTACCTAGTGCGGGTTGTTCCAACAAGGATAAGTGGAAGATTGATGGTTGGTGATGTGACTTAGGTTGCAGTTATGTGTTAAAAGTTTGGGGAACTCAAGGGCAACCTCATAGGAGGATAGCCCAGTGATGCAATTCCTTGGAACAAGAAGCATGTGGGATGCTTTAAAGGTGAAAATGATGCATAATGAGTTCCATGAGGTTTCTGTATGTAGTATGGTTGTGCCCTAGTTTTCTTATAAGGGAACTTGAATTCATGTGGTAACATGTAATGTTTTTTTGAAGGGTTGTATCATATGGATTCCTGAACTTTATGTTTGGTCTATGATTAATAAAGGTCTCGATGTTGTTTTCAAGTACAAGAGAAAAGGGTGACTAAAGTGCAGTTAAATAGTTTTTTAGAGGTGACACCCGAGGAGAGGGTTATCCCATGGATAATATTGTTTTATGAATGTTTTTGTTATTGGGTGAGATGTTGAAAATTCCTTGGGGCTGATGAGGATGAAAAACCAAGAGGCATGTTTAGGTGAGTAATGGGGAATTATGGCTATGCGTAGGTGATGGCAGGTCTGTGGGAACTAAAGTTGGTGTACGAATGGTTACAGGAAAGTGTGGGATCTTGATGGATCTAATGAGGTCTAGATGTGGGTACGCACTGGTAAGGTGCAATATCGATCTGGATAAGCATCTTTCATTCCCTATAGAGACAAGGTGGGAAGCATGGTTGCGTGAGAGACCATTGATTTGATTGGTATGGTGGACCATTGTGTTTGAGTTTTTAACTATTAAGGTAATTTTGAAGGAGCTTGGGGGTGTGGTAGAAGTAGTTCCACAAGAGGTGTTGTTTCACGGATGCTTAGAGGATGGTAATGGGGAGGTGGTGATTCTTGGTAGGAAATCATGCATGAGTGGTGGTAGTTAGGTGCTTATGAGACGTGTGTGAAAAGGAAGCCTGAGATCCTTAGTAGGTCATGGTGTCCTATCATGGGAGGTGACATTAGTAATAGATAAGTTGGTAGTGTTTTTATTCAACAACTTCTTAGAATGCCTCAGTTAGTGAAGATCTTTCCCAACATCTCGACATCATCCCAGGTACATTGAGAAGCTTTAGATTTATGTCAAGTGACTTGAAGGTGTTTTGGTTGGATGAGGGGAATCATGGAGTTATTCTCATGGGGGAAGTGTACAAGGAGGGGATTATAGGATGTACACCATCGACGATCTTTGAGTGAGGTCCTTGGGATGGACTAGGTGTCGGCGAATGCTGTGGGTACCATTCATAGAAGTCGAGAATGGGCTCTGGATGACATTTGTTTCCTTGTTTTGGGAAAATCTAGACAATAATGTATAAGTTTTGGGGCTCAGCTTTTGGTCAAGTGTAATCCATGGTGGTTGAAATCCCTCATGGAGGGAAATGGTAACAACACTCCTAAGGTGGGGAGTGATAAATCAGTCCTGGATATGGAGAGGAGATTGATGAGTTGAAACAGTGACATCATTATGCGAATGAGGAAACTATGAGGTGCGTGTTGGGTCTCTCAAGGAGTCCAGGGGGCCTTTATTATAGCAGTTGGTTGAGCTGAGCATTAGATTTTTTATAAGGGTGGTTCTAAATGAAATTTGAGGTTTCCATGTATAATCATCAAAGGGGGTGGTGAGACATAACACTAGTTTTTGGATAGATGTGTTGGGTTTTATAACTCCAATAAAAAAATGAATGTAGACTCAGGTAAGTGTCTTTGGTCATTATGGGAATTTCTTGATGTTTTATGGAACTTGGCCATGTAATATAGTGTCATGCCAACAATGAAGATAAATGTTCCAGAATGATTCATCCAGGGGTTGCTCGACATGGTTATGAGTGGGGGAAAATGTGGAAAGTTTTCAATCCCCTCTGTTTGATGTTATAGGTGAGGATTACGTTTTTAATTTCAGAATGATTTGAGTGAGAACCTAGCATTATTTTGTTAGTATATGAACGATGGGAGTGCTTATGTTTGGAATGTTGATGGGGACAATGGATCTGATGATGGTTTGGATGGAAATGATGCCATGGTGGTGGAATTCTATAGTAATTCAGGGAATGACCTTGATAGGAATGTTGGATGATAATAGTAGGCTTCAAGTCAGTAATTGAATTGGAATGGTAAAAAGGGATCACCATGATAGTAGTGGAAGATGGGTGTTTTGGGATAAGACAGTTAGGGATGGTTCAACCTGAAATGAAAAAGTTGATTGGGTGTGGCGAGAGTGACCCAACTCTGGTTTGATTTTTTAGTAGCAAGTGTCTTTCATAAATGAGGTCGTACTCAAGTGAGATGAAGTTGATCTTAGTCCTTACATGGATGGATAAGAAATTTCCTCTTGATGGTTTCAACGGTGAGGATGGATAACAATACAGGGTAATATTCTTATGGATGTTCGGGTGTGGTGAGTTGGAACACATCAGGTGATGTGGAAGGTGAATTGAGACTATGGTGGTCCTCCTTTGATTGTGGGGTTGAAAAGAAACAAAAGATGATGGATAGAACCATAAAAATCAAGTGGTTACTTGATTACATGATCAGAGTTTCAGGATGGAGGGACTCGAGTGATCATCGTTTGGGTGATTTGGCCCCGATAGCGAGCATTGGGAACAAGTCTAAAAGGATGAGTGCCCGAGAGTTTTGGCTGCATTTGGATGTATGGTTATGGAATATGATCATCAGGACATGAGTAGTGGGTCAACATAAGTTTAGAAATGTGATTGGAAGGATCATGTGTTTTCCTCCAGCTGATATCAGGGTTTGGTCATTGTTAGAGTTTCAAAAATAGGGGAAAATGATGCCAAGCAATTGGGTCATGAGTTGCGAAAAGGATCAGACTGATGTGGTGCTGATTGGTTTCCCATACAGGTATGATGTTTTGTGCAAAGTTTCTATATGATATGAATTAGGAACTATTGCCTAGGTTTTCCCTATGTAGTTTTAGTGTTTGATGAATAGTTAGAGATGAGGCATCCTTGAGGAGTATACAGTTTGTGTAGTGGGTTGTGATGAGGGAGCATTGCAGACAAGACCATGACTTGGTTCAAATTGTTTGATAGCATTATAATGTTCAGTGAGAAACTTGGAAAAATGGAAAAAAGAATAAGTTCCTAGTGTCCTGGTATCTTGGTTGTAGAAGCTCAGTGATGATTGGGAGCACAACTCGAGGACAAGCCATTATAAGGTGGAGAGGTTGTAAGATTACTGATTATTTTTATGGTACTTTTTTGTTTACACTTCTTTTTAAGACACTTATTTTGATTAAATAAGTGTTTCCCAAGTCCATGAGAAGGCCCAGGGGTATTCTGGGGGTTTAGCGAAAGGAAGAAGAGGAAAAATGATCTTTCTAGGCATGTTTCACGGTTTGCGCATGGTTAGTAGAAGATGTGCGTAGCCTCCCAGGTAACCGTGCAACCCTGGACAGAGGCTTATTCATAGTTGGCACATGGTTTGGATAACTATGCGAAATTACCAAGTAATCGTTCCACCCAACATTTCATGGATAGTAGCATATGCATGATTTATGCATATTTTGGAAAACTGTGTGGGTAAACCATGCAACCAAGTAAAGTTGAGAAATTTACAAAAATTCCATTATGGTATTTTTAACCCCAACTCGAGATTTCCTCATTTATTCTCCCTTATAACCCTAGTGACGACCCAAATCCCTCAAGAGATTCCAAGGGTGATTCTCGCTCATCTTTAGGTCATTTGGAGTGCAGTCAGTTACGAATCGAAGATCAGGGTAAGTTTAATCTTCTCCTTGCTTCCCCTTTTTGATTAGGGTTTTCAACTTTCTCCCATTTCATTCCAAAGATATAAAACTTTATTTTTCCAGTGATATCTTGGTTGAGGCCCCAATGGCTAGTTAAATCAGTATTTGAGGCTTCGATTGAGGGTGTTTCATCAATGGATTCATGGTAAGTGGTCTACAAGTTATATCCCGTAGTTTCTTTTGATATTTGTGCGTGCTTGGGTTTATTTATTTTTATCCCTTGTTGTGATTTTGATTACTTGATGATATTTTGTATAATGAATGTGTAAATGATGAATGGAAACTCTCATGGTCCCCATGGGACACATGGATGATGACTTGACCTTTGTAGGGCCACTCATGGGATTTGCTGATACTTTCTAAACCTATAATTAGATAAGTAAGCTCTAGGTTGTTATGTGATCATGTAGGGACCTTGTTGAGTATGTGGATATTCTTAATGGAAGCTCAAATGAATTATTGGTTAATTTTGGTTGGGTATGAGGCATATAAAATATGTTAGATATTCCTAAGTGAGTTAGTTTAAGTGAAACATTGAATATGTTAAATTAGTAATTGTATGTGAAATGAGAAATATGCTGAATGGGATTGCATAAGGGGATTTATAAATATATATAATGGGTTGATATAATGTAATTATTGAGTATGCTTAGTGAGATAGGTTTGAGAATGGGAATTAGGATAAATGGAATATGTGATGTAAATAGAAAATGTGTTAATGGGATTTGGCACAATAATATTTACTATGTTGATTGTTATGGATTATGATTGTTGTATGTATTGGTTGTGTTTTTTTGTGATATGGTTTGTGTGTGGTGAATAGATTAATAAGAATGTGAACATGGTTTAAGGTGTGGGATAAAGGATTGAGGCTCCTCCCACAGGTTGAGTTGGACTGATGCTCTAACTCCATCCACAATGCATGGGTTGGGGAAGGGGCAGAGCTCTATTCCCCTAATGGTTGCATTCCACCCGGGATGAGGCAATGAGGTGAGGATATTGTGATGTGGTGGTATGTTATCCCTAGAGAGTTAAGGTCTTACTTATTCCCTTATGTAAATTATGGATTCCATGAACCTTTTGTGATTGATGAAGAACTAGTAGTGAAAGATACATAATGAATTTAACCTTGGTTAGTATAGCTAAAGAGAGATTGCTAACTAGTGGCCCCCGAATTGTCTTAACTTTACTTGTTATTTAATTTTACTTCCATGAACTATCTATTAGACTAGATATTTTTAGAAACCATTGGTGGCGGCCTACTGAGTTTTACTCACACCCTGTTTGGGCCACCGTTGGGTACCCAAGAAAATTTCATGCTTGCAGGCCAGGACAAGGAAAAGGTCCCTATGACAGGGAGTAGAGTCGGGCATGGGACATGCATGGATGAGGTTCCAGACTTGGATTCATGACCATTTTGTGGATTCTCATGTTTTTCTTTATTTTTTGTTTTTTTTCACTTAGTATTGTAGCATGACATGACATATTTACTATTTCTTGTGGATTGTACCCAGTTTTGGAGATGTTTGGATATGCATGTTATTGGTTGTTTCCTATTATTTTCACAATGTATATTGTGATATGATGTAGCTTACTCTGGTAAAGAGGTTATAGTCTCCCCACATGACCTATTAGACCCTCACTTCTAGTCAACAACCTCTACTATATGAGGAGGCATGCTTGAGGTAATGTGACGACCCGGATCGTGGCAACTATTTAGTGGCACCAGGGTTGATGACATTATAGGGAAGGTTGTAATGATATGTGTTTTAAACCAGATGAAAATGAAAAGGTTTTTGAACATTTTCATTTATTAGGTGGGATGATTTTCAAAATGAACTTCAGAGCCCTTCAAAGTAATGTTTTTGGACTTGGGTGAAGGCTCAATATGTTTCCTGGGTGTGTCGAGGAGTTTTGGGAGTGTCGAATTGAAAAAATATAGTTTTGAAGGACATGTAGAGGGTGCATAGTTTGTCTGAAATCGTGTGACCCCTAGTAGAAAACCATTCAACCCTTTTTAAGGGAACATAAGGTATCACATATGCTGCATACAGTTTACCAAATTATTCTCTTAGACTGTATAGTTAGTGGAAATTGGGCAGTACCTAATCACTATTCACTGCATTGTTGGTGTATGGTTTCAAAACCATGCGACCAACCCATATGGGGTGTCCAAGTGTCCAGTAGAGGGCTCACGGTTGGAACATAGTTTTCTAAACCATGTATCCCAAACTGTGCATGGTGATCTATTTCAAAAATTGAAATAATTTAATTAAAATAAAAATAAAAAGAAACTTAAACCTAAAAATATACCCCTCCCCTTACTTGTATCGCGTGACACCCCCTCCCTATTATCTTCTTGCACACACACGATGTCCCCCCTATGGATCCTCCTTATTCATCAATCCTTCTGGATTTATAGGGGTTTCTTATCTAAATCATCTAGGTAATCCTTTCTACCATATTCTTCTCCCTTGTTTGGCGGTTTTCTTCTCCCCATTACCCGAATTCTACTCGGCCAAAACCTAGGGTTAGGGATAATCAATTTTTTGTTGTTTCTTTCAGTGTTAAGGCATGTAATGTGTCTATCGGGACCTTTTAATGCATATTCCGAAATACTCCACTGAAGGTGAAGTGGATTGTTTCGATTGGGTTTCCTGCCTTCGCTTTAAGGTAATATTTATATCCTATGCTTGGGTTTTTTGGAAACAATCCCTCAAAGTAACATTGAAGTATTTTTGGGTTGATTGTGTTTGTTGAAAAAGTGAGTTTACAAGGTATGTTGTGGATATATAGTGAGATTTTTGACTAGTAATATTGAAAAATATCCAAGATAGAGGAATGAATTCCATGGAAGTGGTGCAAAAAATTGCGTACACAAGGTGACGTCGTTTCCCACTGTTTTATAAATTTTTGGGGTCCAAAAGTTTGAGTTTGGATAGCATTGAAAAAATTGAATTTTATTGAAGGCCTTATTAAAATATGTCTAATTAATGAGTTTCATAAATATGGGATTTGAAAAGGTTAAAATAAATCTCATGATGATATACATGATAGTGAAAATCATCGTAAATGATGAAGGTGAGGAGCATTGCGAGTGGATCATCATGGTGATACAAAGGTTTTGAAGAAAGCTCCGCAACTCTGAAAATCATCACGAATGGGAATTTTTCAAGTATCTTTGAAAAAAAGGGAGAATCATGGAGGAAAAGTGGGATCATCATGAAATGGAGATCACATGGACAAAAGGTTTTGGAATTGGTGGAAACACCTATAAATAGGCCTTTACCCCCTTCAAAAAACTAGAGAGAATTACTAATGATCTTAAGGCTCCAAAATCATGAAGGTGGTTTATAAAAGATTTTCATGTAAAGAAGTTCACGAAGGCTATGATATCCAACTGAATGTTCTAAGAATCATGAAATTAAAGGAATTCATGAAGGATAATTAAGATTCAAAAAAGGAAGTATCTTCAAAAAGGCTAGTTGAGATTTGTGAAAGAGGTGTCCTCCATGAAGATTAAGTGTGCTTCGTAAAAGGAGGGAATTCTTTGTGAAGGCTAAGTGAGCTTCTTAAAAGGTAGGATATTCATGAAATGATATTTGAACTTCACTAAAGAGGAGCATTGCAAAGTCAGTGATCATCAAAAAAATTTTTCAGAAGGAATTTACCAGTACATCTGTGGTAAAGTGGTATTAATATATTGGATGAAATTTGAACATGAATAGAGTATCCATATACAACTGAGGATGTATTCATTATAGATAATTAAAGGAACTAAAATCCTGTAAACTGTAGTGAATCCATTCCAAGAGTAGTGAGCGAATAAAGAGGAAGACAATGATCCTTTCCACTAGAAGTGAGCTAGAGAAAGAGACATAGAGAGAGACCCTTTGGAATATAGTGAGAAAAAACTAAAACTTGTAAAGGCAGTGAGCCTGGGTATAAAAAAGATCTAGCCCGAACCACCATTATTGGTAGTGATCCTTAGTGGATGTGGTAAAATCAACACTTTTCCATTGTATTATCCTTGGATGTTTCCCAGTGAGGGTGAACCAAGTACAAATCTGTGTTCCATTGTTCTTGATTTCCTACATTACATTTAAATCATCATCATCAGATAAAGAAGGAAAGAATAAGATAAACATTAACACTTAAGTGCAAACAAAGATACCCTTACAATAAATATGTCAAGATTTATTGGGATATGAATAATTTATAAAATAATATCCATACCCAGATTTACCCCCCTCTCAAGGTATCTAGGAACCTTTTGGTCCTAACAATTTTCCCAATTTATTTTGTGTCCTTTGGGTGATTTAGGGTTGTTAGAATTGTTTGTAGAGAGTTTTATGACTCCGGGAGGGCTTGAAATCATATAAATAGTTATTTATATATATATCTTTCATGTACATATTCCATATTGGTGAGGAGAATATGTACATTGTATTAAGGGGTATATATAAGAATATGTGTGTGTAAAAGTGTGGACCATTCATTTCCATCGTCGAAGTCGTCAAGTGATAAGTGTTAGACTTGGTCTACTTATAGAGGTATTATCCCTTTTCTTTCCCTTTAAATTGAAGAATGATTTATGAAACTCTTTAAATAAGTTTAATTATGATTTATTTTGATAAATTAAACTAAAATCCTTGAATAAAATTATTAATCATGATAAATGATTCATTTGATAAATAATGTCATGTTTTGATAATAAAACCCTTCCAATGGAGGTGCACTGTCTTCAAAGCTAAAAGTAGTGATTAGAATTTTATGATTTCTTAGCTGATTTCATTGATGTTTCCTTATGAATTTTTCCTTGGTTAGTTAAATGAAATGTTTAGGAATTTGGATTGTTTTTTAAGATGAATGTCTTGCCTTATAAATGGAAATTACCATTTAGGAAATTTCCTTTATTCCAATGACACACTTACTTGAAATTTAAGCCTTAGACATGGCATTTCTATGTGTAAATGAATTTAATTAGTTAAATGTAATAGTTTTTTCATGTTGGATTATTTTATAAAGTTAATTGGCCATTTAGGTAATTTACACACCAACATTGGAACCCCCTAAGTTCTCCCATGATACTTATCACTTGAGCTTCCAGTTTTTCTAATTAAACATGTTCAAATGGATTAAAGGGTCTTGACTTGGATAGTATGGTTACACAATTCCTTTTGATTATACTTTAAAAAACGCCTTATGTCAATTGTATCATTCCTATTAAAATTGAATATGGTTAATAACATGCATGAGAGGTCCTTACATCATGAATTAGATTGACTGTGACCAAGACGATCTTAATGTTTTAATTGAAATGATTAAGATATGTTACCTTAAGTATAAATGTGATCATGACCCATTATGTGTAAATTAAATGGGATAATGAGATGCATGAGGGGTTAATTCCTCATGCATTATATATTATAAGTGATTACACAATATAGGCTCTAGAACCAAGGGACCTTGAGAGACCTTGGGAGGGAAGAATGTGTGAGATTCCTAGTTAGAGTGAGGGGAATGACTGTGAGATCTCCCCTGGTGATGAATGACTTTTGGTTAAATCTTGATCCTGGCAATAGATTGATCCATGGGATTGACCATGAGATCTCCCCTAGTGATGGATTCCTTTGGGTTACGTCACATTTCTTCTAGCATGTGGAGCCAAGGGACCGTGAGAGTCCTTGGGAGGGGATACTATGTGAGATTCCCAGATAGATACATGGGATTGACCATGAGAGATACCATGGTGATGGATGTATTTGGGTTATATCATTAACCTATTAGTATATTGAGTAAGGGGATTGACCATGAGAGATCCCCTAGTGATGGATGAAAATGGGTTCAATACAGTTCTTTTTCGATGTTGTTATTCCTTCTCAACAACATCCGTGTCATGTTTGTGGTTTCTATTGATGGATTTCGTTGTTATGGTGGGATTTTTGAATAAATCTAATGGTAGTGTTAGTGTTTTGGTGTCAGTGATGTGTTTGATGTAGTTGGTGTGTTATATGGATAGTGTTGATGGATTCAGTTGATGATGCTCGAGATGTTGTGGTCCATGCATCGTCAGTTGTGCTGCTGTAGATGCTGGTGGTGACGAGGCATGGAGGATAAAGTCTTTGGTGATGCGTTTTCATGAATACGATGATAGTTTTTGGATGGAGATGTAATAATGGTAGTGAAGTGAGTGGGTTTGGTTTCTTAGAAAGAGCATGTCTCACAGATATATTCCATTGATGACTTTTTTGGATTTGAAAATTGAAAATTTTGGGGGTGGTTTTTGGAATTTGTAATAGGTGATATTTGCAACATCATTTTTGAATTCTAGTTTCATTTTGAATTTTATGTGTGAACCAACCAGTAAGCTACTAGGTTCATCTCTAGATGAGTATCAGAGAAGGAAGTATTCACCAGAGCATTTCTATTTGGATTTGGAAGATTGAGAGGGTATGGCTATGCCATCTGTACCGAGCCCATGCAACCCTACATGAGACAACTAGCTGAGTGGTCATGTGAAGGTGGAAGCTTGACATCATGTTGTAGTCGTTGGAGAGGATCAGTTTCTGTATTCTTGATCTGAGTTTACTTCTTTTATTATTTCATTTGGATGTATTGTATGGAACTTGTGGTTACTCACTTTTCCTCAAAATTGTTTTGATAATAAAAAAGTTACGTTTCATTCAGTGTAATAAAAACTAATTCACTTGAATGATTCATGTTATGAATCCTAGATTAAAGGTGTTAATATCATGAGTTGCATGTATTCTGAAAAATGTTCCATATTTTAATAATTTATGCTGATTAATGTTTTCACTATATGAAAACTTTGATCAGATTATAATTTTTTAATGATCTGAACCAGACTCAAGGAATACTCCTAATAAAAGATTCACATCATGCACCTATTTAATGATATGAATGTGTCTATTAGGAAGTGCGCAATCCATGTTCTATATAAAATTCTCAAATTAACTTTGAAGCCCTCCAAACCAAAGATACAAGATCTTAAAATTAAAATAGAAGTACCTTTTTACCTGGGATGTTACAATTCTCCCCACCATACAAGATTTCTATCCCCATAAATATATTAAGATACTAAACTAAAGAAATATAAGGACAATCATACCTCATCAATAATACCCACTCCCACATCATGTGCCTATCCCATATGCACAACCATAGTACATGAACCAAGGTAATTGTTTTACAACATAGTACCTTATCTTAGAGACTCAAAATCCGAACTGGGTGCTCAACCACACTGGTTTTGGAATCAAGATTAATATCCTCCCATTAAATCATAAGAGAAGGATTCAATTGATACCTTCTTCACTGGGGAATGTAGAACACAATATGAATCAAAGTAAAATGAGATTGTAAGTGTAACCAATATTTCACCTTTCAATTTCATCCAATGATCTAAAAGGGGAAAACAAAGATTAGTTCCAAATCACACTATTTACCTAACCAAATGTTTCCCTAGTGATGTGAAACCATGTGAAAACATGATAAAAAACCTCAAACACCACCAATGGATAAGTATGGTCCACATATAATTTATGATGATTGAGTTTCATGACCAATCTCTTTAGGATCAACTATACCTTTTATGTTATTTCCTAAATAAGACTCAGCCCAACCAAGGAAAACTCTCCCAACTCTTCCCATCACAAGGGAAATATATATGGATGTTTATAAAATACTTAAAAAGGATCCATACTAATCATGTTATGATAAATATTTTATAGGAAAAATTAACTATAAGAAGATTCTTTTCCCAAGAACCACTAAAATCATGAACACATGCTGTGATAATATCCTCAAGAATTTGGATATCTATTTCTATTGGTACATCCATATATAGATGATATGTCATTCTTAATTTAAAATTTGAACCCATAACCTCTTACAAACCTTCAAAAACTTAGATATGAACTATGGTTCCCAATTAAAAACAATCATAGAGGGAAGCACATGAAGTATCAAAACATAACATTGTTGACGCTCCTTTCGTCACAGAATCTAAAGTTCGGAAAAGGGAATATCTGAGCTCAAAGTGATTAATCCTTTGAAGAAACATCAAAAATTGACAAAGGGATAAAAAAGGAGAACATTTCCCATGTATCGCGCAAGTTCCCTCTTGGTCGCGCAAGTACACTTGCGCGCCGCCTCAATACTTGCGCGACTCGTCATGTTCGTGCAAGGGACTTGCGCGACATATGTGGTAACCGCCTGGTAACCGCCCAGTAACCGCCCGGGGTCTTCTTTTGCCTATAAATAGACCCTGTGGGCCCCCCATTCGAGAGGATCTTTTTCCAGAAACTCGGATTGAAGCTCCTGACGCCCAAGTCTCTTCTCAAAGCTTCCGGAACACTTCTAAGGTAATTTCTTACCTAGAACGGAAGATCTAAAGAGAAGAAGGAAGGCCTAAGTGTTGAAACTTATCAAACACTTGCGCGCCGACTTAATTCCTTCAATATAACTTGCGCGTCCCTCTTCTGGAAGAACCTTAAGAGGATGGTAAAGGGTTTTATAAAGAGTCGCTCAAGTATTTCAATACTGGTTGAAAATCGCGCAAGTACCCCTAATGTCGCGCAAGTATACTTGCGCGACCAATACTTGCGCGCCGCCGCAGGACTTGCACGCCTTTCAAGACTTGCGCGCCCCTAGCTTTTTGGGTGCCCATCTTGCCCATTTTTTTACCCCTCTTAAGCCATTTCACCCTTCCTATTCAAGATTCAGTCTTCAAGATACTCTTCAAAGCCATTTATGGCATGATTTCTTGATTTCATATCCTTATCTGAAAGGAATTCTGTGAAATATCTCTCAAAACCTAGTGATTTAAACATCTTTATGTCACCAAAGATTGAGAGTTCATTCATTTCAACCTCATCCTTTAAGATGAGAGAATCCTAACCTGGGTCTCCTTTTCAGGAATAAATCCCCAGTTATAAAAAACCTTTGATCTGGGCATCTTCCTCAGGAGTAAGCCCCAATCAAAGTCCTCTAATCTTGGGCATCTTTCTTAAGAATAAGCCCCAACCTCAAATATGGGCATCCTCTTCAGGAGTAAGCCCCAAACCTTAATCCTTAACCTGGGTCTCCTTTTCAGGAATAAGACTCAGTCATAACCTTAGGCTTCCTTTTCAGGAGTAAGCCCCAAGTCCCCTAACCTAGGCTTCCTTCTCAGGAATAAGTCCTAGTCATAAATTTTGGGCATCTTTCTTAAGAATAAGCCCCAATCAAGTCCTTTAATCTTGGGCATCCTCCTCAGGAGTAAGCCCCAAACCTTAATCCCTAACCTAGGTCTCCTTTTCAGGAATAAGACTCAGTCATAACCCTGGGATTCCTTTTCAGGAGTAAGCCCCAAGTCCCCTAACCTAGGCTTCCTTCTCAGGAATAAGTCCTAGTCATAAATCTTGGGAATCCTTCTTATGAGTAAGCCCCAAGTCTCTTAAAATTTCTCTTAACCAGTCATAAATTACCTTTGATTTGGGTTTCCTTTTCAGGAATAAAACCCAATCATAAGTCCCCTACTAACTTGGGCATCCTCCTTAGGAGTAAGCCCCAAGATTAGAGTATTCAAATCTCCATGAAGCACATATAACTTTGTGGACCCTGTTCTTGGATTTTCTCCCTAAAAGTAAATCCTAAACCTTCGTCTATCTGGGCAGTCATCTATACATAAGCCCCAAAACAAATTCTTATGATTGCATCTTTTATGGCACAATTGTCTAAATTTTACCAATACCTCTTGTTTCTCACACCGAGCATGACTCACGTGAGCTTAGAGTGTAAAAGTAATTATGACATTCATCTTTGAGCCATCAATCATAAAACATCATATCCCATTACTCGAACTACGTGGGTTCTGATTCCTTTTTCAAAACAAAGGATACGTAGGTAGCCCATTTATGGGTTCGATCCCAACATTGAAATAATCTCTGTCCTTCTGAATGACGATAAACTTCAAGTGCCCCACTGAGTGGCTTTAAAACCAGCCTGGTCATCAAAATGACCAAGAGACTTTTATATAAATGTTTTGAAGGATATCATTGACTAAGAATCTCTAAACAAATATAGATGATTCTATATTGATGAAGAACCTCGAATACATATAAAAGATTCTCTAAATTTTTTGAATATTTAATCATTGATTGTTAAAACTAAAGGAAAGCTCATTTTATACTTGGTAATGTAATAAGGATTCACGAACTTAACTTAAATCTATAAAGAGAGTCCCGGAGTAGACAATAATTCCCCTCAAAAAGGTGTGATGAGTCCGACCTCCCATCCTCTCGACCAATGCAAATTCCTAAGTCTCATTAGCCCACAAGCTAATGAGCGCCTGCCTTTGGAAAGTAGGTCCAAACGGATGTGGAATCATTGGATGTTTCCGGTTCTACGAACAAACCCGTTAGAAACCGATCGGAACGTTTGAATCTCCCGTCCAGGAGGTCATCCCCGGATTCCGCGCGAAACAAAAATGGTGAACCCGACGTGAATCCTTAACCAAGTTAAAATGATGTTCTTCTTATCTGTTAGGCCCTTTGGGCCAACAAGGCAATCATTGACATATGATCATCCAAAAGATGCAGTAGCCGGATTCATCTTGATTATGTCTGTTACATGGAACAGGCACTCTTTTTTCAAAATCTTCTACAAAAATGGCTTTCCTTAAATTCACCCCTGTGAATACTGCTGCTGGGAACACCTCTACTGTGAGGTCTGCTGCTGTGAAAACCAATGCTGCTACTCCTGCTGGAACGTCATCCGCTCTGAGGATGACATCACCAACTCAGCGTCTTCAACGCTGTGTTTCTAATGCACTGGTTAAGGAGTACCGTCGCAACGGTACTATCCCAACTCTGGAGGCCACTCGTCAAGCCCTCCAAGTTAACAATTCTACCTGGTCGTCCGGACAACGGCGACCAGCAATCAAGAAGTAGGCGGTGCTGACTACCGTCTCCAACCGTTTCGGGTCGTTATCCCCGGAACGCAATTTCCATTCACTCCCTTACTCCGAGGAAGTGAATGAGCAGGTCCCTCAGGACCTTAATTCAAAAAGACAGGAGTCCTTCTCAAAGGCTCCCATCAACAATCGCCGCCAGACTCATGCGGTAGTGCGCCCTCAACATGATGAGGGTACCGTCTCCAGGCATTCAGCTCAGGTTCCTCGAACCCGAGCAGGCAAGATGAATCGCCAGAGACGGAATCCGGTTAACAATAGGCAGGTTGTCATCCCTGCCATCTCCGGAGAAGTCCACCAACCTAACTTGGTGGCAAACAATGATCAGGCATACACACCTGTTCGTTTTAATCCCGCTGTCCAGCAGACTCGTCTGGCAGCATCATGCCGATCCCGCCAGGCAATTCCGGCGGAGTACCATAGGCAGGAACGTACACCTGCTTATACATCTGCAGTTAGTCAGCAGGCTCGTCTGACTACATATGATGGATCTCGTCAACCGCGTTTGGCGAAGTGTAATCAGCAGGCACATACACCTGCTAATACTAATCAAGCCTACCAACAGTCTCGCTTGGTAGCGTACGGAGAAGTCAGTCGGAAAGCCCCGACGACAAACAGGAGGCAGACTAAACTCTCTGCCTCCACACTTGAGTACTGTCAGGATTCACTGACAGGAAAAGGAGGACAGGAGCAGGCACATACACCTACTCCAAGCCTGGAATGGACGTATATCCCCGTTCCGGCGGCTGAAGTCACCAAACATATTTTGTCAATGGTGAAAGAGCAGAAGCAAATTCCTGCTCATATTCTGGATGCTTGCCAGGATATCATAACAGCTTCAGCATCATCTCAGGGACAGACACATAAATCTATCCCTAGCAGTGGAGTGACACATCAACAATTTACTCTGGAACAGACACACGCATCTGTTCCAGTCCAAGAGGGTTGTGGGGCCTACTCCCCCATATCATATGGACAACCAAGTCAGGCACATACACCTGATTTGAGCGATGATCGTCAGCCTAACCTGACCATCTTTCCTGATCAGGCACATACACCTGCTCAGAGCAATCACTTTCGTCATCAAGTGGTTTCTAAAGCGAGTAAGAAGGCATCTAAGAAAAAGATCCGCCCAGCACAGTCAGGAGATCAAAGGCCAATCTGCAACAAGGCCTTGCTCGATGCTGGAGTTCTTGAAGCCCTCAGACATTTATCTGTCGGAATTCAAGATTCTACTCCCTCAGTTCCCAATAACAGGAACATTAATCCCGAAGGTCTTCAACAGACACTTCCTCATGAAGACTTGCTTCATGAAAATTCGGTCAATCTTGAAGTTTCTTCTTCAGATGAGAGCCACAGGAACCCTCTGTGTGGTCAGAAGGCCAAGGAGCAAGAGATTTCATCTTTTGCTGTAACCCATCATGAAGGTCCTCCTCATGGTGATGAACTTCGCTGCGAAAGTCCTCTCCGCAGTAGTGATTCACATTGTCTCGAAAATTCTTCAGAAGGCAATGTAGTGACGAGAAAGCCCTCCTATCTCGAGGCACTTGCAAACGTAAAACCAGTCATGTCTGAAGTTTTACTATCGGCAGGTGAAACTCTTTCTCCATCAGAAGATAGCTTGGGGTTCAGGTTATTCTCTGAACCTTCCCTGGGTCATTCATCTTCCAGCATGAATAGTGATTCCTCTACCAATCTTGTTGAATCCGATGAAGCAACAAGGAAACACCAACTCTGGTCCAAACAGGTAGAAGAATCTTCATTTAATGATAAAGAGGAAATGCTGAACATGAGGAAAAAACTGGCAAAAGGTGAAGTACCAGTCATGTTTTGGCCTTTGGCGGATTCACAGTATGACATTCCAAAGATGTTGACGGATGATGGAATCCATGATATTCGTCTCAACATATGGAAAACTCTTTGTCAATTAAAGAAGAAGGTATTATCTTACGATGAATATGAAAATCATCTTAAGATAATAGAAGGGTTACAACGTCAGATTGATTTGGCATCTCTATCAGTCTCTCGGTATCCGAAGGCTGAAAAGAAACAGAGAACCCTTCAACGTTCATGCCTTGGAGCACTAAGAAGATTGCGTCAGTTAATTTCCAATGCTCCATCTAATGTTCATATCAGAGGATGGGGTGTTCACGGAGCACTACATTTCACAGTGCTTTCCGGTCAGCAGAGCCCGCCGAAAATGGTCTCATGCAATGTTATTGCCCATGGCCGGCCACAGTCAATGGGCTTTGTTCATAATCAAAAGCTTTCTCTAGATCAAGCTTCAACTAGTTCCTCTCAAAGTCAAGTATATAGAGAACAGGTTGTTGAATTGCTCCTACATCAAGCAGGCGAGAATATTGCACAAGCCTCTCGTCTGGAGCAAACACGTCATCAAATGACAGAAGTTTCGGAAATCATCCAACGATCTGTTGAACCAGGTGATAAAAGTGGATACAGGTTAATGCATCCAGCTAATTTCCGAACTAAGATTCGCAAGATCAAGAGAGATTTTAAAAAGATCTCAGACATAGCATGTCAAGAGACACCCCAGCTTGCCAGACTGGGGACTTCTCTAACCCAACCCTCAGAATCAACGAATGGGATTCGAGGAGTTGAGCGAAAGAAACAGGAACACCCCCAGTCCACCGGACTGGGGAATTTTTCAAATCTTCAATCCCTCCCTCAGAGAAAGTCAGTATTCTCTCGATTAGGGAATAAGCCTCAAGAGGAACGAAGAGCCAAGATGTCAGGAGATTCTCTCCAAGTGACGATTCTCCAAGAAATTCCTGAGGGATCAAGTCAACGGAATGCCATGTCTTATCATGGACATAGAAGGAGACAATATCACAGAAATGCTGATAGAAAGGATTCCATGCAATATGCATCCATTAATGTCATCACTGCCGTTGCTGCTGATTCACCAGATGAGGCTCAATCAGAGGGATCAGACGAAGAGGTTCCTGCTCAAGAAGTTGCGCACACAGACCTAAATGAAGAAGGTGTGCGCACACGTAATCAAAGGCTTACCCAAAATCTGGGTATTCCTTCAAGTAACCCACTTCCCCCTCTCCGAAAAGGATCCAATAAGGGGAAAGGAAAGAATCAGGTTACTTCTCACCCTTCCTCTGAAGGAGGTCAATCGCTCTCATTAGAGCAAAGATTTGCACAACAGGAGGAAGAAATGAAAGAATTAAGAAGGTTGAATGCAGAACTACTTCAGAGTAGTCTTCTTCTTAAGAATGATGAAGTCCGACAGCCGAAGGAATTTGTTGTAACTACTGAGATGGATCAAGAATATCCTCCTTTGTCAGTACACCCACAGAGGTCTAATCCTACGGGTCAAACGCAACAACGGTTGGCAGCACTACCATTAGTTGCAGCACCAACCTCCACGGCTGTCCAAGATCCATTCATTGCACCTACCCAAAACCAAGTTCAACCTGACGTTTCTCAAAAGCTAATAACTACTATTGAGTCATTAACAGCTCGGTTAGAAACTATGGAAGGGAAACGGGCGCAAGTTCAACCTGAAAAGAAAGTTTACCCTGAATGGGTAGATTCAATTTCTCCTCCATCCAGTTTTGGAAACCCTATTTTCCCTACTTTCAATGGATCAGGCGACCCTGAACAACATTTGACGCATTACGTGTCTTGTTGTGATCCTATGATGGGAACTCCAGAGCAACAAGAAGCAGTGAAACTCAGATGCTTCGTGCGAACCTTGCAAGGACCAGCTTTTGTCTGGTATACAAGCTTGCAATCCCGGTCAGTCATCGGATGGGAGGATCTTCGTCAAAAATTCCTTCTTCAGTTCAGCTCAACTTTGCCAAAAACGACAGTTTTCGATCTTACAAACTGCAAGCAAAGGGAGAATGAAAGAGTCTCTGATTTCATTGCTCGTTGGAAGGGATTAACGTATTCCTTGAGTTTATCACTCCCTCAGGAGGAATTGTTGCCAATCTGTGTGGCAAATTTGCGTGACGAATTACGCACGCCATTGATCCCTGTGAAATACACAGGAGGGTTTCGAGACCTTACTTCAATCGCTCAACAGATTGAAGATTCCCTTATGAAGGCTAAGGTTAAATCTCATGTAATTCCATCAGCTCCAGGAAGAAGAATGGGTAAAGCAGAAACTGCTACAGTTATGCTTAAACAGGCACCTGTACCTATTTCTACTTCAAAACCTTCATCTTCTCGAAGAGCTCCACCTCCTGAACGCCAACAACAAAGGCTGTTTCGTCCAAATGATCAAAAAGATCAACGACGAAAACAATTTGAGGATATGAAGAGTAAAACATACTCTTTCCGAAGTGAGAAAGTTCCTGGTTACTTCATTTCAGCTCTGGAAAATAATTTGGTTCAATTACCAGTGCCGAAGAGACCAAACAAGGAAGGAGATGAAGACCGTCCCAATTATTGTCCCTTTCATCAAATGTTGGGACATCCCATCCAGGAATGTTTTGTCTTTAAAGACCTCCTGCAAAAGATGGTCGACTTGGGACAAGTCAAATTGAAGGGTTCTTCAGCTCATGTAGCGTGTATTACCGCTACAGATCCAGAAGAAGGAGGCGAGTGGCAGGAAGTCAAAAGCAAAACTGCGAAAAAATATGATGATTGGATGGTCAGAAAGACAATCAATCGGACCCATTCCATTTTGCGAACACAATTGAAGAAGCCAATTGTGTCTCCTACAAAAGCTGCAGTAAAGCCTCCATCAAAGGATAAATCCTCAAAAGGGCAGCGCAATTCAAAGAAGAAAGAGGAATCAGGAGAAGATGAGTATGTATCAAAGACTAAATTGTCTTTGACTCTGGCAGATTTCATGCCATCTACTTCAAAGCCACGGGCACCGTCCCACCAAACGGCACAGCCTAAACAGGCCAACCAGGCAGAGTCTTTATCAGACGAAGAATTGATCTTTGGTTCTGTTAATATGATTCAATTAACAGATTCATATTCCAGTCTTGATGAGCCTGAATTCCCTGTATCAAATAAAGGAACCCGAGGAAGTTCTAGAGGTTCAGGATATAGGGGAAGACGTGGATCTTTCCGAAGCCACTACTCTAATTCTACCCCTGCTAGCACTGTATATGCAGCAAAAACTCGTGGTAGAGCCCTTCAGCGAGCTCAAAATGAACAAGCAAGTTCTTCTGCCAATGACCAACTCAGCTTCGGCACAGTTATTTTGGAAGACCGATTAAATGTTCCATCTTCTTTATCTCAGCAAGCAAATGGATCTAATCAGTCTAATTTTCCAAAACCAAGGATGTTGCCAACTTCAATACAAGATGCATCAGCTTCCAAAGCATCTGCTTCCAAGGTACCTGCTAAACCGCATATTCCTATTGGGAAACGCAGACCTCTAGATCAAAAGTATGATATATTGAAACACTTGGCCCAAGTACCAGCCAAATTATCAATTTTGGATGCTTTGAATCTATCAAGAGATCTTCGGGAAGCACTCATCGAAGCTTTGTCAAGTCCTCAAGAGTTTGAAGCTGAGATTGCTGCAGCTGAAATTTATCACATAGAGAATAATCCTGCAGAATGTCATGCAGTGATATCTTTTACTGATAAAGATGAAGATGATGTTGTGCATGGGCACATAAAACCTTTGTACTTATCTGGCAAAGTCAATGGTATAGATGTTCGAAGAGCTTTTATTGACAATGGTTCAGGAGTCAACCTCATGCCCATTCGCACACTTCGTCGATTGGGCCTCACAGAATCTAATTTATCTCCTTCTACCATGATGTTGCAAGGATATGATAAAAATGAACAAGAACCACTGGGAGAAGTTACGCTCAGAACTCAGTTTGGAGATCTTGTTTCCAATTCGGATTTCATGATTGTTGATCAAGACTCAGCTTTCAATATCTTGCTTGGAAGACCCTGGCTACATCAGCATGCAGCTATTCCGTCATCATACCATCAATGTCTCAAATACTGTTTCGATGGTCAAGTTGGAACATTGTATGGTGATAAGGCCCCGTTCAAGACATGTGAGTCTCAATACATTGAGGCGGAATTTTATCACATGAAGGGAAGAGAAAAATCTACAATGAAGGAAATTACCAAAGTTAATGCTCCATATGGTTTGGAAAAAATTCCAATAAATCCATTTTCACATGTGAGTACAGATTATGTGTTACCTATCAGCCAAATTGACAAAATAGGCCCAAATCAAAATACTCTTATGGAAAGATCCATAATGTCAATTACGGCAATCGAGCCAGACAACATGGGAGAAATTGGTAACTTACCAAGCAGTGATGAAGGCATAAGTGGTGACGTTTTCATTTCGTCTGCTGAAATCCAACAAGTCTATACTTCGCTAATCAGGCCAGAAGAAGTTATAGAAACACCAGAGGTGAATATTGATGTCGATTCTCAATCCATCATCTCCTCTTTGATTCCCAAAGAAGACCCTTTATCATCAATAGGGTCGGAAATGGAAGCTTCTTCTTCAAAATGTGAAAATTTTGACATCTCTTATGATCATGAGAATTTCGTTTTTTCATCTACTTTGCAAGTAGAAACAGAAGAAATAACACATGATGAAGAGGAAGAGGAAGATCTTAGAGATGCTCCTCCAGCATTTGAAGAGGGTATCTCTACCACTGTGTATGAACTCAGAGAAGTAAATCTGGGTACAGAGAAAGATCCACGCCCCACTTTAATTAGTGCGGCCATGAACCTTGAAGAACAAGAGATGTATATTTCTTTTCTAAAGCAAAATAAAGATATTTTTGCTTGGAATTATACAGAGATGCCTGGCCTTGATCCTGATGTTGCCACCCATCATTTGGGTTTGCCAAAAGAACATCGAGGATTCAAGCAAGCCGCGAGAAGAACACACCCAACCTATGCTTCCAAAATCGAGGCTGAAGTGGATAAGCTTATCAAATCTAACTTCGTCAGAGAAGTTCAATATCCCAAGTGTTTGGCTAATATTGTCCCTGTAAAGAAGAAGAACGGACAAATTAGGGTTTGCATCGATTTCAGAGATCTTAATCGGTATTGTCCCAAAGATGATTTTCCAGTTCCGATTACAGAACTCTTAATTGATGCGACGGCTGGCTATGAAGTACTTTCTTTCATGGATGGGTATTCTGGATATAATCAGATCCGAATGGCCCTAGAAGATGAGGAATATACAGCCTTCAGAGCTCCTCAAGGTGTGTTTTGTTACCGGGTGATGCCCTTTGGTTTAAAGAATGCAGGTGCAACATATCAACGCGCCATGCATCGTATCTTCAAACCTTTTCTAGGGAAATTTGTTGAATGCTATGTAGATGATCTGGTGGTTAAATCCAAACAACGTTTTGATAACTTAGCTGATTTGGAAGTCATATTCCACAAGCTTCGACAACATAATTTGAAGATGAACCCCTTAAAATGTGCTTTTGGGGTAACCTCAGGAAAATTCCTCGGTTTTGTTGTACGCCATCGTGGTATTGAAGTCGATCCTGAGAAGACCAAATCAATCCTTGGTATGTCACCTCCTCAGAATTTGAAAGAATTAAGAGGACTTCAAGGACACTTAGCCTATATTCGGCGTTTCATCGCCAATTTGGCAGGCAAAAGTTTACCCTTTACCAAATTATTGAAGAAAGGAGTCACTTACCAGTGGACTAAAGAATGTCAAGAAGCATTTGATGTTCTCAAGAAATACCTCTTAAGTCCACCAGTACTCATGCCACCTGTTGAGGGTAGGCCTCTTATCCTCTATGTGACAGCTTTAGAGCGATCATTGGGTGCCTTTCTCGCTCAAAAGAATGATGTTGGGAATGAAAATAGTCTCTACTATCTCAGTAGAACTATGCTTGAAGCAGAAACCCGGTATTCGAGTATTGAAAAATGCTGCCTAGCATTAATCTTTGCAGTTCAGAAACTGAGACACTACCTGCAACATCACGAGGTCCAATTGGTATCTCGTAATAATCCACTCAAATTCATCCTTAGTCGTCCAATGCTTACAGGACGTCTGGCAAGGTGGGCGATTATTTTACAGCAGTTCGACATCCAGTATGTGTCTCAAAAGGCAATTAAGGGCCATGCTCTGGCTGATTTCCTGGCTGAACACCCTTCAGTGGAAGACACGTATTCAGATATCGAACTCCCTGATGAGGAAGTTTTTTCTATTCAAGAGAGTCCTCAAACATGGGAAATGTATTTTGATGGTGCTTCTAGAAGTCCAACAGGGAAGAAAATGGAAAATCCTAAATTCAACAAAGTTGGTTTAGGAATTGTGCTCATTTCTCCAGATAAGGCAGTGTTACCTTATTCCTTTTTGTTGTAGGAAGGTGGTACCAATAATGAAGCTGAATACCAAGCTCTCATTGCAGGCTTGGAGTTAGCACTTCAAGCACAAGTGAATCACTTAAAGGTGAAAGGTGATTCAGACCTGGTAATCAAACAAGTCAATGGGGATTATGCCATCAGAAAAGAAGAATTAATCCCTTTGTATGATTACGTCAGAGAGTTAATGCCGGAATTCCCTACAGAACCGACATTTTCTTATGTCCCAAGATCACAAAATGCTCAAGCTGACGCACTGGCTAATATAGCCACAGCTTTAGCAGATCCAAATCGGGACGAGACAACCATCTGTATTGCCCACCGTCGTGAAATTTCACCTTATGTTCAAGTCAGAACAGAGGAAATTAATGAAATTAGTCCCATTCCTGAACCATATGGTCATACTACAGGATGGATGTCACCTATTAGGGAATACCTTCAAAATGGAACACTTCCACCTGATAGAGCCGAGAGAGAACAAATTCGGCGACGTGTGGTCAATTTTACTCTTTATGATGGTCCAAACCACCTCGAGAAAATTCTCTACAAACGTGGTTTTGATGGAGTTCTCTTCAGATGTATTGATGGTGAAGAGACAATGGCTGTCATAAAAGAAGTGCATGCAGGAGTCTGTGGTGCCCACCAGTCTGGACATAGATTGTCTGATCAAATTCGAAGGCTTGGATACTTCTGGCCTTCAATGATACAAGATTGTGTTAATTTCACAAATAAGTGTCATTCATGCCAAGTATATGCCAATTTCATTCATCAACCTCCAGAGTTGCTTCATACAGCTAAATACTCATGGCCATTTTCCACATGGGGAATGGATGTGGTGGGACCTTACCCTTCAGCTACGGCCAAGCAGTTTAAGTACATTCTTACTGCTACTGATTTCTTTTCCAAATGGGCAGAGGCAGTACCTCTCAAAGAAGTCAGTTCTAAATGAATTGTTAGCTTCATCAAGTCTAACATCATTACTAGATTTGGTGTCCCTCATACCATATTGACGGACAACGACACTAACTTCTGTTCTTCTGAGGTAAAGAAATTGTATCAAGAATACAACATTAAGTCCAACCATTCATCTCGATATCATGCAGTGGCTAATGGCCAGATAGAGGCCTTCAACAAGACTCTTTCAAATATACTGCAAAAGATGGTGGATAAAGATAAGAGTTCATGGCCTGATAAACTCTATCATGCTTTATGGGCTTATCGGACTACCACTCGCAATGCAACGCGGTCTACTCCATATTCATTAGTATATGGAACAGAAGCAGTCTTGCCAATTGAAGTTCAATTTCCCTCACTCAGAATAGCCATTTGTGATCAGTTATCAACAGATGAGCAATCCCAAAAGCGGTTGAATGAATTGGAACAGTTAGATGAGAAAAGATTGTGCACTTTGCACCACTTGGAAATCTATCAGAATCGAATAGCACGAGCTTTTAACAAAAAAGTTCGTCTTCGTTCATTCATTCAGGGAGAATTGGTATTGGTTCTCAGAACACCAATGATACCAGGAAAGAAGCCTCCCAAGCTTGAACCAAAATGGGAAGGACCTTATTCAATACATAAGGTCTACTCCAATGGAGCGTATTCTCTGATTTCAATGGATGGAGAACACATCACGACTCCAACTAATGCCAGATTTCTGAAGAAGTATTTTGTATAAACACAAAATATTATTCCCAGAACCAAGACTCTTACATTTGGTTCATACAGCAATGGTCCAGTATGACCTTAAACTACAACTTCGTCCAACATGACATTAAACTGTGTCACACTTTTGTCCGACATGACATTAAACTATAATACGTCCAGCATGACGATAAACTGTACGGTCCATGCATATGACCTTAAACTATTCGCACTTATGTCCCTGCAATATGACACTAAACCGTGCAGCACCAATAGTCCTAACTGCAAGACTTTAAACTGCATAGTCCCTGATTTTGTCCTACATGACAATAAACTGTATAGAAGTTCCTATATTTTGTCCGAGATGACATTAAACTATATTGTGTCCTAGCAACATGACATTAAACTGTGTGGCACTTTCATCGTCCAACATGACGTTAAACTGTGTCAGTTCCCTTATCGTCCAACATGACGTTAAACTGTCACATTGGTTACTAATATGTCCTACATGACACTAAACTGTATATGTCCGAGATGACATTAAACTATATTGTGTCCTAGCAACATGACATTAAACTGTGTGGCACTTTCATCGTCCAGCATGACATTAAACTGTAAAAAAATCCCCAGAACTGATATCCTCATATTGGTTCACCTTAGTCCTAGCTACATGACTTTAAACTGTACAGCACCAGTTCGTCCTTGCTATATGACGTTAAACTATACAGCAATGGCCCCATATGACTTTAAACTGCATCATCCCTGGTCCATGTATATGACCATAAACTATTTGCAAATATGTCCAGCAAGACGTTAAACTGTGACGTCCTAACTACATGACGCTAATCTGTATAAAAGTCCCTCACGTCCGGAAAGACGTTAAACTATATAATCATCAAAAGTCCAGCATGACATTAAAACTGCACAATCCCCCTTTCGTCCAATATGACGTTAAACTGTATTGTCCCCATCGTCCTAACTACATGACGCTAAACTGTACAGAAAGTCCTTGATATGTCCTACATGACATTAAACTGTGCATCGTTAAGGTTGTTATTACCTCTTGTTTCTCACACCGAGTATGACTCACGTGAGCTTAGAGCGAACATCAACCATAACACTCCCTTTGGGCCACTAACCATGTGTAAGTCCCAACAACATTTTTTTAGATCATTGTCCACAAGAACAACTTGATCATTAATTCATTCTTTAATTGAACTACACAGACTTTGATCCTTGCCCTCCAGGCTGGGTATGTAGGCAACCTCTCAGGGTTCAAGCCCAAAAAACAATCTCTTCACATTGGTTCACCACCATCTCATATGATGATGATTTGTGAAACCACCCATGGAATCAATATCTTTACATTGATTCACTTTCGTCCTTGTTATATGACGTTAAACTATACAACACTTTTGTCCGGTACGACAATAAACTACAATATTCTTTGATTTCCTCATTTGAGAAGGAACCATTATTAACATTGATTCTTTTTCAATCATGGTTTTCATTTTCAAAAGACTATGTACATACATGGTAATGCCTAAACTTTTTATCTTAGGTTAAAACCATCATTGCACTAAAGTCCCCTTTCACCCTTCACATGTACGAACCAAATTTGTACAAAGGGTAGCTCTAGAACTACGTGGACTTGATTCCCATCCTTATGGGATACGTAGGAACATTCGAGTGTCCCTCGAATCCAGTCCCAAGTCTTTTGGGCCTAACCCCAAATTTCACTTTCAGTCCCTTGGCTGAAAAGTCCTCATGAAAACACACACTGTGTATTCATTATTATGGTCCGAATTCTATGACCCTAAACTAAGATTACTCATACTTTCGTCCTGCACGACGTTAAACTACATTTCAAGAACTACGTATGGCTTGATTCTCATTCTTATGAGATACGTAGTGAAGTCCAAGTTTCAATTCAGGACCCAGCCACAACATGATTATGGTTTTCATTGACCTATGTATCTCTATATACATTGGAAAATACCCATCTTTATGTATTATAATCCTAACCTTAAATATTTTCAGATCTTCATAACCCTTTTCATGACTTCTAGTCACAAAAATGTCAAACTTCTGAGAATTCTTTTGCCTGACTATGCAGCACGTGCCCATAGGTGGCCTTGCATAAACAGTCCACATAAAAGACTTGTCAGCCAAGAGATGCTATTTATTTGACCATGCAGCCAATGCCCATAGGTGGCCCTGCATGTTTTCAACCCCCTAACGGGTTTGTTAAATAATAGTAACTTCATTCTTGGGAAGAATGCCTCTTTTGTCCTTATTTGTCTTAAACGACAGTATGTAGGGATCCGCAAAAATAGCCATCCTTAACGTATTTGTCCCATATCCTTTTTCATGATCTGAAAGTATTCAAGTCTATGGTTTATTCTTCTTCCCTATGTTTGGGTCAGACCTTCGTAGGAGTGATATTCATCCAGTTCTTCGATATTCTTGTTTGGAAATATCTTCTCTATATTCAAGTACCTCTTTCCATACAACAAACTCTATGCTTTAGAAAATTTGAATCTCCATAAACTTTCACTAGCTTTTAGCACTAGGAAAGTAAATTTCTGGGAGTTCTTTTGCCTGACTATGCAGCACGTGCCCATAGGTGGCCTTGCATAAACAGTCCACATAACAGACTTGTCAGCCAAACGATGCTATTTTATTTGACTATGCAGCCAATGCCCATAGGTGGCCCTGCATATTTCAACCCCCTAACGGGTTTTGTTAAATAATAGTAACTTCATTCTTGGAAACTACTTCTTCTAATGCCTTTTAGCTCTTTTTCATATCATTCCTCAGATTCAAATATTCTTAAGCCATAGTTTACATTTTTCCCTCATACTTGAGTATGGTAATATGTTTTCAGATAAATTGTCAAGGAATTGAATCCATTTTTTCTTTTTAATCCATTTCCGGTCAAAGCTATTTCGACCTTAAACATTAGCCCCTTTATGTCCGGCTTGCATGACTTTAAACTGCCCACACAAAAGACAAAGGAACTCTGAATAAAAGTCAAGTTCCAGCTCACTAAATATACATTTTTTGTATGATTTAGGTAATATTGAGCAGTTAAAAGGTTCAAAGTTTGTAGGGTTATTTGTAATAATCCTAGTAAAAATCAAACTATGCTTACTAGGCCCATTGGCTTAAGTAAATTTGAAGCAGGTAATGGAAGAATGCAGGTACAAATGATTGAATACAAAAGTGTTTTTCATTGATACACAAGAGTTAGAGGGACATCCACAGACTGGAGTCTCTTCTCTTCTTTCAAGAATTACAAGAGGCTTTCAACATAACACTTCATTTGATTTACGACATCCCGATCTTCATTAGAAACCACCTATAATTCATTCATTCAACTGGATACAATAAGAGATGCAGTGATACCAGCTCTTCTTGGAACAATTGTAAAAGGATGTTCTTGAGTGCGGTTTGAGAAAATTTTCTGCTAATCAAACAGTGACTCTGTTTCTGTCCAAGAGACTTGGAAGATGGATACGTGGATTTGAGAATGGAGCATTGGAAGTAAAGAGCCATTTGGAGAGAGTACTCTTTTCAGATATTGCTCTAATACCATGTTTGTCTTCTCTCCACCAACCGGCAGTGGAAAACATTTCAGCCCATGGGTTTGCCATTTTCATATCTGCAAAGGAATGACATGGAGGAAGAATTTGAAAGTTCACACCATTGTTGTTACTCTTAATGCACAGCATAACCGAAATAGAGAAGTAGCAGTGCAGCTGCATCTCAGGTGTATAATTGTTTGCATTTGGAACATTGACTCCTTGCAGATGACCATGAACACACAGAGACAGGTATATGCTCTGTGGGAAATTAAGATGATATTTCTTCAAATACTTATCCAAATCTGGGAAAGTGCTGTCGCAGATATCATAGTAATCATGGCCAATAATGTTCATCATGTCATCAATCTGCTTGCTAGCCAGTTCATCAGCCGTTTCAATTCCCTTGGGAACCACTGAATCTGCACAAAAGATGAATAAACTAACTCTTAAATGGGTTTATTTTCATAAAATTTGTAAAGAAATTCGGGAAAAATGGCTAAGGCATTAAGGCGCGCAAGTATGGAGATGTCGCGCAAGTGTCTTGTGTACCGCGCTAGTTTTTGACGCGCAAGTATAAACCGCGCAAGTACAAATACCTTTACAGTGGCGCGACATCGAGGAAAACCCTAGAAAACAGAGCAACTTGCGCGGTCAAAGTGACCTGCGCGGCGAGAGCTCGAGAAGGGATGATGTCTGGAAATTCGGATACTTGTACGGAGGTGAGGCCGTATATTTATAGGCCAGGGGGCCTATCTGCGCGCCGCACCCAGAGCGCTCAAAGCCTGCGCGACGCAGACTTGCGCGCCACCCACTGACGCTGAAAGACTTGCGCGCCCTCCCTTTTCCTTTTGAGGAATTCAATTTCCTCAGAGTCAAATCCTCATTTTCTCTCTGGATCCAACTCTGAGGGGGGACTTTTGTTGACGCTCCTTTCGTCACAGAATCTAAAGTTCGGAAAAGAGAATATCTGAGCTCAAAGTGATTAATCCTTTGAAGAAACATCAAAAATCGACAAAGGGATAAAAAAGGAGAACATTGCCCATGTATCGCGCAAGTTCCCTCTTGGTCGCGCAAGTACACTTGCGCGCCGCCTCAATACTTGCGCGACTCGTCATGTTCGTGCAAGGGACTTGCGCGACATATGTGGTAACCGCCTGGTAACCGCCCAGTAACCGCCCGGGGTCTTCTTTTGCCTATAAATAGACCCTGTGGGCCCCCCATTCGAGAGGATCTTTTTCCAGAAACTCGGATTGAAGCTCCCGACGCTCAAGTCTCTTCTCAAAGCTTCCGGAACACTTCTAAGGTAATTTCTTACCTAGAACGGAAGATCTAAAGAGAAGAAGGAAGGCCTAAGTGTTGAAACTTATCAAACACTTGCGCGCCGACTTAATTCCTTCAATATAACTTGCGCGTCCCTCTTCTGGAAGAACCTTAAGAGGATGGTAAAGGGTTTTATAAAGAGTCGCTCAAGTATTTCAATACTGGTTGAAAATCGCGCAAGTACCCCTAATGTCGCGCAAGTATACTTGCGCGACCAATACTTGCGCGCCGCCGCAGGACTTGCGCGCCTTTCAAGACTTGCGCGCCCCTAGCTTTTTGGGTGCCCATCTTGCCCATTTTTTTACCCCTCTTAAGCCATTTCACCCTTCCTATTCAAGATTCAGTCTTCAAGATACTCTTCAAAGCCATTTATGGCATGATTTCTTGATTTGATATCCTTATCTGAAAGGAATTCTGTGAAATATCTCTCAAAACCTAGTGATTTAAACATCTTTATGTCACCAAAGATTGAGAGTTCATTCATTTAAACCTCATCCTTTAAGATGAGAGAATCCTAACCTGGGTCTCCTTTTCAGGAATAAATCCCCAGTTATAAAAAACCTTTGATCTGGGCATCTTCCTCAGGATTAAGCCCCAATCAAAGTCCTCTAATCTTGGGCATCTTTCTTAAGAATAAGCCCCAACCTCAAATATGGGCATCCTCTTCAGGAGTAATCCCCAAACCTTAATCCTTAACCTGGGTCTCCTTTTCAGGAATAAGACTCAGTCATAACCTTAGGCTTCCTTTTCAGGAGTAAGCCCCAAGTCCCCTAACCTAGGCTTCCTTCTCAGGAATAAGTCCTAGTCATAAATTTTGGGCATCTTTCTTAAGAATAATCCCCAATCAAGTCCTTTAATCTTGGGCATCCTCCTCAGGAGTAAGCCCCAAACCTTAATCCCTAACCTGGGTCTCCTTTTCAGGAATAAGACTCAGTCATAACCCTGGGCTTCCTTTTCAGGAGTAAGCCCCAAGTCCCCTAACCTAGGCTTCCTTCTCAGGAATAAGTCCTAGTCATAAATCTTGGGCATCCTTCTTAGGAGTAAGCCCCAAGTCTCTTAAAATTTCTCTTAACCAGTCATAAATTACCTTTGATTTGGGTTTCCTTTTCAGGAATAAAACCCAATCATAAATCCCCTCCTAACTTGGGCATCCTCCTTAGGAGTAAGCCCCAAGATTAGAGTATTCAAATCTCCATGAAGCACATATAACTTTGTGGACCCTATTCTTGGATTTTCTCCCTAAAAGTAAATCCTAAACCTTCGTCTATCTGGGCAGTCATCTATACATAAGCCCCAAAACAAATTCTTATGATTGCATCTTTTATGGCACAATTGTCTAAATTTTACCAATACCTCTTGTTTCTCACACCGAGCATAACTCACGTGAGCTTAGAGTGTAAAAGTAATTATGACATTCATCTTTGAGCCATCAATCATAAAACATCATATCCCATTACTCGAACTACGTGGGTTCTGATTCCTTTTTCAAAACAAAGGATACGTAGGTAGCCCATTTATGGGTTCGATCCCAACATTGAAATAATCTCTGTCCTTCTGAATGACGATAAACTTCAAGTGCCCCACTGAGTGGCTTTAAAACCAGCCTGGTCATCAAAATGACCAAGATACTTTTATATAAATATTTTGAAGGATATCATTGACTAAGAATCTCTAAACAAATATAGATGATTCTATATTGATGAAGAACCTCGAATACATATAAAAGATTCTCTAAATTTCTTGCATATTTAATCATTGATTGTTAAAACTAAAGGAAAGATCATTTTATACTTGGTAATGTAATAAGGATTCACGAACTTAACTTAAATCTATAAAGAGAGTCCCGGAGTAGACAATAATTCCCCTCAAAAAGGTGTGATGAGTCCGACCTCCCATCCTCTCGACCAATGCAAATTCCTAAGCCTCATTAGCCCACAAGCTAATGAGCGCCTGCCTTTGGAAAGTAGGTCCAAACGGATGTGGAATCATTGGATGTTTCCGGTTCTACGAACAAACCCGTTAGAAACCGATCGGAACGTTTGAATCTCCCGTCCGGGAGGTCATCCCCGGATTCCGCGCGAAACAAACATACATATAAGTGTTTGATATTTTCTTCTTTCGTCATCTCCTTGGTTGATAGTAAATTCAATTATTTCTTGATTCGATCAATGATCACCCAAATACAATATTTCCCACTCAAATTCCATGTTAAACCTATGAAAAAGTTCATAGAAATATCACCCCACTTCCACACAGGAATGGGAAAGAGTTAAAAAAACCTACTTGTAATGGCCCGAACCTCTATGGTATATTACTTTGCTGAAACTAAGTGTTTGAGGTGTTCTGGGAGGTCAAGGTGACTTACCCCTAACACTTATCCAAAATTAAAAATTATTTCATGAATCTGTGTCACTTTTCCTTTGCCAAAATTCCAAACTGTTTCATGAAAATATGTCACTTTTCCTTTATCAAAATTCCGTATTGTTTCATGAAACTGTGTCACATTTCATTTGAAAAAATATAAAACTATTTCATGAAATTTTTTCACTTTTCCTTTACCAAAATTCCAAACTGTTTGATGAAACGGTGTCACTTTTCCATTGACAAAATTTTAAATTGTTTCATGAAACTGTGTCATAGAAACAGTGTCACAGAAATGGTGTCACAGAAATGGTATCACAGAAACAATGTCACAAAAATGGTGTCATAGAAATGGTGTCATAGAAATGGTGTTATAGAAACATTTTCACATAAACGGTGTCATAGAAATGGTGTAACATAAATGGTGTAAAATAAACAACATCAAAGAAACATTATTAGAGAAATAGTGTCACAGAAACGATGTCACAAAAATGGTGTCACAGAAATGGTGTCACAGATACTGTCTCACAGTTACTGTCTCACAAATAATGTCTCACAGTTACTATCTCATAGATACTATTTCATATCTCCTTTTCCAAATTTCCATATTTTTCCAATTTCATCAATTTAGTGTTTTCTTTGACATTTAACACATTCAAGGCCTTGTTTTAAGGGATTTAAGGTTGGTTAAAGCACATAAATACTATATTAATTTTCATAAGGTTCGATATTCATTTACTTGGTCAAACCATACGGTTTAATAAAACCCTCTTTTAATGTAAATCCAATATATCTTAAACCGCTGCTCCATTAAATCTTCTAAAGGGACAAGATATATTTCTCCCTTGTTCTTCAATATTGTTTCCTGGTACGAGATGCTCGAACATTTCCTTACTTCCTGTAGGAGTAATCCAATCAAAGTTTTCTCCTTGGATTGGTTCCCCTTGAAGTTATTCTTGTTGCAAGTGCACCCCATGTTTTGGTGCAACCAAGAAGTATTGATCAATATTCAATATAAGGTATGATCTATCATTGTTATTTTGGATTAATCTCCTTTTTTTATCCTTTACATGTTATGGAATGCTATCTAAATGTTCTTAATGGACTTTTCTTGGGTGTTGGCCACTGTTGTGGTGTCTCTGCATCCTCAAATGGATATAGTCCTCCAAGAGAGGTGATCATTATTTGTTTTGTTAGTCTGTTCAAAGAGCATTATAAACATTTTGAGGTAGGGGATTCATTTCTTCTATATTCTCTTACGTAAAACTATAGAGTTAGTATGTTTTATCCCACTGGATCACAATGGAATTGATATAATACATATTTTAACCAGATAAATAAATTGTTATTAATCATATGTTATTGCCTCTAGTTTTCATAGATAATGTAATATCTATGCTTTCCTTGTTTAGTATGTCTTTATTGATGGAAATTGGTAAAGAATGTAAAATGGGATTAATTGTGAATTAATTTTCAAAGATAAAGAGGCATGTAAATGTATTTGGTTCTTATTGTTGTAATTTTTTTTAACCAAATTGATGATGTAAGAATGTTTAATTGATTTGTGATAGCTATGATAGCTTTCTATTTAGGTTACCAATAGTTAGAACCTACAAATAATAAATCGGATAATTCCAGATGGATTAAAGAACTGACTGTTTGATAAAAAGACAATTCCTCCTAGGGTTCTGAGTTACCCTCTTTCTTGTAAAGGCTAAGAGCCTAATGCTTGGAACCATGAGAGATCGTTGCATGTGAAGGCATAATGCCTTGTTAAGATCCAAGGGCCCAATTTATTTTTTATTACCTTCTTCTTATGATGTGTTGTGAGTATGGATGTTCTTTGTGATATGTGGGGGTTGGGAAGCCTATTAGTTGTCACAGAGGTTGATTCCTAGAGTGATGATAAGCATCAGTTTATGCATGTGGGTGTCAAGGAGGACACTGAAGGTGATGAAACAGGTTGGATGTGAATGTTTGGATGTTTGCTGATTCTTATTGGTTGTTTATCTACTTTACTTTCCCCACTGATTAAGGAAGCTAGTATTTCTTACCCTCCATCCAAAATAGGAAATGACACATGGGGTATGCCACGTGATTTCTGTGTTTAGATTCTCGAGGAAGGATGGGTCTATACTCATGCTATAGGTGGAAAAGACATGACAGGTAGTTCATCTACTCACCAAGTTCACCCCCCTTGTGTTTAGTATCTTAGAATGTTTTTTGAAAATTCCTGAGAATATTGAAAAGTAATAATGATGTTAATAAATGATTGAATGAATGATAATTAACCCATGGTGTTGGAGCTTGTTGGGATGCAATGATGATGTTGTAATTTAAATAAAAAATAGACCTTGGGTGTGATGCTAATGAAATATAATGCGTAATTGGTAATAGTTAATCAATGTTTAAATAATTAATTAATTTAAAGTGAAAATGATAAAAAGGGATAATATAATCTAATGAATGTCTTTAAATGGTTGTGTGCTTATAGGATAGCTAGTATTAGAAGTAGAATCTAGGATTCCGAGAGATGTTAGTTGCAGTTGAGTCTAAAACTAGGTTATTCCCATAGTGTGGTTGTGAGATATATTATATTCTATACTTTTTGTGTTTTTATATGCTACTCCACCCTGCCAGTTAGGGAAATAGACACCTCGGGGATTCTGAAACCTGGAGGGGTATTTTCCCCAACATTCTGATGGGAGGATGAATGACTGACTACCCCCTTTGGTCCCGATCTCTTCTCTTGGTAGTTACTTGTTCTAGTAGGCACAATGGTTAGTTTTTCCCATATATGTGTGTAGAGGGATGTAATGTCTTGTGTTTATTCAAACACATATATTCTGGATATACTTTTTTATGGACTACTATAGGTGTAACATGTATAGGTTGTGATGGATTGAGGATCCTTACTTGGTGTATGTGCTATAATAGCTTGGGGTTTAATACCCAACATATAATACACGTTATGCGAGATTTGGTGTCTCCTAGAAACTAACTAGTTACTTCGGTTACATGGATGTGGTGGTCATACTGCACAAGGTTTATATTGTGGTGCTTCGCCTAGGTGTTTATGGGAAAGCATTTTTAGAGGGAGATTCTTAGGACGTGCGATGTTGGGGTAAAGCGGAAAACCGGCGGGGAAGTAGTAGCAGGGTAACCTTGATATTATTTATTATATTATATACTCTTGTATGTGATACTTGGTGAGAGTATACATGGTGAGGTTGGGAACTTAGTATACCTATTTAGGTGATGAGTTAGTTTCACTTATTGTTCACTGTGATTTAGCATGCTTTCTTTACTTTTTCCAGAGAGGCTCTGGGGAGGATCCTACTGAGTATACTATTATACTCACCCTATGTATATATAAACTATTTTCAGGTCACTTGGAGAAGGTTGGAGATCAGGATGTTTACTACTAGATTGGGGTTGCAGGAGATGTTCAGGCTTTGTAGTCATTGCTTTTTTTACTTCCCTTTGGTACTTTTAGTTTTCTATTTCAATTGTATTAGTTTTACATGACATTACATATGTTTAATTTGGATTTATTTTATATTGAAGTCTGAGTTGGAGTTGGTTGGTTTTTGTCTTATCTATCTCTATCACATGTGTTCTCTTAGAGGGTAATGACTCCCATTTGTGTGTTTACTATACCCTTAGTGCTAGTCACCAACCTGGGGCCTACTAGGGTCGGGATTCAGGGGTTAATATCTCCCTTCTCGCATTGCTGGAATAGCAGGGGTACACCTTTTGGGGAGGGGTTTGTGACACTACTGGTATCTGGTGCTCTACCATAATTCCCTGACAAGTAAGGTAGCATGAAATGAAATATGTAATCAACCATATCATCCCTTACCACCAATACCAACATCTCAGATCATGTTTCATCTTGGTATTCCCTAGGTTTATAGACCTGTAGTATTTGTGTCCATCATCCATAAACTCTTTCTTTAGATAAATCGGAATGTATAACCTATTTTGGAAACAAAAAGTTCCACCAAGAGATTGATGCCACTCAACCAAGGTCTCCCTACCATTATGGTGTTTACTAAAGAACTGGAAATTGGTGTCTAAAACTTTATTGAGTAAAACCCACTCATCTAATGACGATTTATCCTTTCCTAAAGCTAAGAACACCTTACCACTATTTTATTTCACCAAAAATATCATTTTAGTGAACAAACTCATTAGATACCACTCCTCTAATGATTTATTCAAGGATTGTGTTGACAATTTCTTACATAGTACACCAGTGACCACGTTCTCCTTCCTAGGAGTATAAGAAATTTCAAAATCAATTATTTGGAGATACTAAACCCAATTTCTCTATATAAGTTCATATCTCTATGAGTATAAATATATAATTGGATCTTGTGATTAGAGTATACCATAAACCTCTCCCCAAAGATATAATGAGGCCATGTATTAAGTTCATATAAAACCACTTCCAACTCAAGATCATGGGTAGGTAAGTTATTCTAATAAGGGAATAAATGGATAGAGATATAATACACCACCTGTTCCCCCTATATCAATACACACCCCAAACCCATACAAGAAGAATCACAGAAAAAATTATAACCCAACCCCAGTTATGGAAGAATCAAAACTGAAGAAAAAGTTAACTTCTTATTCAGTTCCTCAAAAAATATCTAAAATTTTTCACCACACTCAAACTTTACACCCTTATGGGTTAGAGATCTCATTGGATAAGCTGTCTTGGAAATATACTGATCAAACCATCTGTAATAACTAGCTAGTCCCAAGAAAATTTGGGTCTTAAACACATTTTTGGGATGCTCCTAGGACATAATTGATTGTATCTTTTTCCAGATCCACTAAGATTCCCTTATCATATATAATATTCCCTAGAAACTTAAACTCTAGGATCCAAAATTCAAAATTAGAAAGATTACCATACAAGAGATTTTCTTTCAAGGTTTTAGTAATAATAAAAAATTAATCCTAGTGATCCTCCTCAAACCCAGAGTACACCAAAATATTATCCAAAAACACAACCATAAAAGATTATAAGAACCAATGAACGATTCAATTCATTATCACCATAAATATTGTTGTAGTGTTAGTGGGATTGAAAGGCATAAATAGAAACTAAAAATGACCATGCGAACTCCTAAATGTTGTCTTAGGTATATCCTCTCCTTAGAATCTCAACTGGTGGTACCCTAACTGAATTCCACTCTATGAAAACCAATGTGCCCCCTATGAGTTGTTCAAATAGATCATCAATTTCAAGAACATGATATTTTTTCTCAATGGTCAACTAATTTATTTTTTGATAATCGAAATAGAGTTTGAGGATCTCATATACCTTCCTATCAAAGAGGACATGTGAAGCCCAAGGTGACATGCTAGGATAAAAAAATCCCTTAGGCTCATAGTCTCAAAACTGAACCATAAGATCTTATAAATCGAAAGGGGACATGTGAAAGGAAAATATAGAAATGGGAATCGTACCAGGTAGTAGGTCAATGGTAAACTCTACCTCTCAATATAGGGTTAAAATAGAAAAATCATCTGAAAATACCTCAGGGTATGAACTCACAACCACCAAAAGTGGACTACTCCAAAAATATCAATGAAAAAATGAACATATCTAAAAATTTACATGATATAACCCAAGAATAAGGAACAATAGACCCCAACCTCCCCGATCTAGAATCCCAATCACCCTGAAATACATGAGATACCCCATTGGGAGATAGAAATTATACACAATGATAATAACTATTGATCTTGGACTTAATGCTAATCATCCAATACATTCTAATAGTCAGGTAAAATATCAAGATCAAGAACCAAGAAGTACTACTCCACCTAAAGGTCATCTATCATAACCCGACATGTGAGGAACTTGAAATTTTTTTCAAACCTCTTTCCCAAAGGATGGAATAATCCAATAAGAAAAGTATAATATATAAATGTAATCCCAACACATAAACTAAATTTGATGATATAAATGAATTATTAGAACATATATAGAAAAATCTATCACTATAGAAGATGAAATAACTATCATACCTCTAATAGTAGCTAGCCCTACTTTAGATTCCTATGGTGCATACTCCATTGCATAAATACATCTAGCCCTAACTCCTCCCTGAGATTTCCTCGCCATATGAACATTCCCCTTTTACTAAGGATTGAATGAACTATATTTGGAAACATCATAATAAACCTGAAAACCCTTAGTGATAGTGGATCCATCCTTACTGGCTTGGGACATCCTTCTAAAAAAATGTCTGATATGACAAGATATTCTACTGTGATGGAAAGTCTTTAGACACTCCATACTATTTTTATTTCTATGAAAAATCCTCACACATTGATAGTAGACAACATGATACTATCATAACAAAGTCCCTAAAACAAGTCCTAAATAAAAGTTTTCACCTTAAAAATTTCTTTTCTATCCAACAGACACACACTAGATAATAACTACACTAACCAAATCTCTATCTAAGCCTATTATCTTATCTATTTCATCCTCTATCATAGAATATTTATTGAAAACCTCCACAAATTCTAGAAGGAACATGAAAACAAACATCTATTGAATATAATCAATTAGTCCCATATCAAACCTCTAATATATTAGTTAATCATTGGTCAAAATATCAAATTCCAAGTGTACCAAATTAGTGAAGTGATTAGAATACTCTATCACGATACAATACCTTTTACCTATGGTTATAAACTCCTAGGTTTTTACTAAAATAAATGTATCAGGAAAAATATTCCAGTTAAATATTTTCTTAAATGAAGCCTAGGTAAGATCCTCATGAAACTTAGCTTGCACAATTGAGTCCCACCATATCCTTCCCAGTTTCTCAAGCCTATACATGAGAAAACTCACCTTATATTACTTAGAAGCCTTTATAAAGTGTAATATACTCTAAATGCACTCAATACACTTATCAAATTCCTTGTTTACTTTGTCACCATAAAATATGGGTGGATTCTTCTTAGTAATCTCACAGCCATAGTCCACCACTTATCTCAGGTTCCCAATACCTACTTGAACCAGATCCTAAATAGTATGGACCACAATTTCCACCAAAGAAAGGTATAATTAAGGATTCTATTGATGATCCTATCACATCGATTTCTCTATTTTATTTTTAATATATCATCTTATAAGAATATTCTATTAAACATAAGATAACAACCAATTAGTTTAAGAGAAAATTCTAAAATCATATGACCAACTTTCAGAAATCAGGATTTAAAATAATAATTATTTTAATGAAATTATGAATTTTATAATTACAAGATAATTATTTAAGAATTAACACATTAATTTAAATAAAACCCAAATCTAATTTATTCAAACAACCTCAAAGACCAAGTCAAAATCTTGGAAAAATTCCCTGATCACCCATTGTAACTCAAATTCAAACACAGAAGTGATATAGCCAGGCACTATCCCACACTTACTATCCAAATTATGATGGACCTATCTCATATCTACCAAATATACCAAACCCAACCTAGGAATGGTCACAATAATTTATGTTGGGTATTAACTTTTATAAAAATTTGTAATGAACCAACCCAGGTCAACCAAATAAGTCACCTAAGGTGGTTCTCCACATGGAGATGTAAAAAAAAAGGAAGCAGAATTTCTCATGTAAGAAATGAACAAGAAAAACCAACATGGTACAAAGTGAAAACAATATAACACATCGATGAGATATAGAAAACCAATCCAAATTGAATATACCCAAAAAGTAAAACATGACAAGTCCAAAAAGTATCTATGTGACTAACTATCATCTCAAGAACATCCTACTATGAAGACAATGACACGAGGAGAAAATTTCATGCTAAATAATTCTCTTCCCTTTACCTGAATCATTTAAAAAAATATACCATTTTCCAAAGGAAAAAGTTTGGTGTGAGCAAAAAGACCCTTAGGATTTCACCAAAGATTCTATAGAAGTCCTATTAAAAATATTAGAATAGATAAATATTTTAAAAGATCAATTTTAAAAAGATAAAACCATTATGTAAATAATCCCTTGGTTTTCATAAAATCATTTCCATATTCTAATAATCCTGGAATATATCATATAAATGAAAGAATAAAGGTGTGGAGAAGAAAAACCAACTCTGGATAAACCATAAAATAATTGTGTGAGAAAATAACCATGAAATTCCATCATGTGATAAATCAATCATAAATGAAAAAGAACACCATTTAGGCTCTAACTTGTAGGGATACATACAAGAAATGAAAGAAAATACCAAATAGATTCCTAAGGTGGATCAAAAAAATATAAAATATTGTGGAATGACACACACTAAAGTGATAACAAACCTCTTTTTGAATCACACTCACAAATAGTGAAAAGTATATTCCCAATGAATCCAAGGTTATACAATCTATAAATTTTTTTTAAAAATTTATTTAAAAACCATCCTTACATTTAATAAATCATTTTCACATCAAATCATATCTTCTTTCTGGCTTGAAAACTGGTTTTAAAACCAATACCACCATTAAATAATTTCATCGAATAGTTGATGCACACAAATCTATTTTTAAGGAAATACCACTTTAAAAACTTGTATCTTTTATAAAAAAGTCACCATGATCATCTATCAAATAATTTCATTGAATAAACCAAATGTATTTATAATAAGGTATGATAATTAATGTATTAGAACCTCTTATATAGAAACACCTACATTAATAACAGAGGAAACCTAATCTCCTGTGAAAAAAGAGATTGAAATAAAAAGATCAGCTACTAAAATACAAGGTGTAAGTGAAAACTAAAAAAGGATAAAAAATGTAAATTGAACATAATCTGATCTAAAAAAATTTCCAATATCACAACTATGACCAATGAAAATGAATAAATATAAAGGATGCTTACCAATGGGAAGAAACACAATAATTCTAGATATATAGAACTGAATGAAGCGATTTAACAGGAGAAAGATCACCTAAAATCACCCGAGGATAGCCTAGGGTTTGGTGGAGAGGCCTAAACATCTAATAGAGAAAGATTCAAGTGTGTCGCATAACAAAAACCATTGGACTCCAATGATTCATATCGAGAATCCCTGATTCATGGTGTGAATCTAATGAGTTTTATAGATGCTAGAAATGCATCATTAGGGATTAAATTATCCCAATAAGCACTTTCACAGCATGGAAATGTTTCATGTATTGTAAAATTTTTATACTATAAAATAGTGTCATAGCATCAACCTGACAACAGATTCGCGTCATGTACCCATTTTATAACATGAATGTGTCCATTAGGTAGTATATATTCCTAGTTCTACAGAAAATTTCCAAATAAACTCTAAATCCCTCCAAATACAAGAATGAACATCTTACTAATAAAATAGATATACCTTTTTACCAAATATATTATAATAAATCTGATTAAAACTATTCTAAATCCATTGAACCATCGAAAATATGAATAAAATATGAATCTTGTTCTATAAACAAATAATTTCCTATACTGTATCAGTTACTATACATATGTTTCATGACCGATGATTCTGGATTCATTATAAAAACCAAATTTATTAGACATTCTAAACATATTATTATTCTAATTGTATGTCTTCTATAAAATTTTTATCCAATTTTTTTAGAGATATTTAAATCATAATTTCATTTATTAAATTTATAGGTTTTTGGAATATATTTGTCATATTCTATAAATTTCACTCCCTTTTCCCTATACAAAAAATTCCTCTTTTATTTCACATATCGATGACCTTGAACTATTATTGAGTGAGGTGATTATTGAATATGAATATAATTATTCTTATTTGAGGATTTATAAGTCTTGAAACAAATATTTGATAATTATAGATCTTCTTGAGTGAATATCATAAAGTTAACATAAGATTTATTCACTTGTTTTTCTACATCTAATATCTTTTATTTAACACATTATATTTATTTCCATTTCTCATTTTCATTTTCTATTATAGTGTACTTAATCATCTTCTCTTCTTTGAGTAATATTCAAAAGTCATAATTATTCTATAAAATCATTGATACATTTTTCAATATGTGAATAATCTATATCATTAGATGATTGGGGGACTTTATTAAATTTCTTATTCTCTTTCCCCAACATTGACATTATTAAAAGGAACTCATTAAAATAATGATACAATTTTAAATCTATATTAATAACTTTATCATTATAATTGAAGTGCCCAAAACCCACACATCCAGATCAGGCATAAAAAAAAACATTACTCCAATGCTTTGATACCAAGTGAGACGACCTAACCATGACAAAAATATATTTTACATCATTTTCATAAATTTACCATAATATCTCACAAATTAAAAAATAATACTAGAACCCAAAGATTTATCATCTTTGGAGATTATATGAAAAATATCTTATTTTAGAACATTATGAAGACTTTTCCATAGTCATAAACTACTATAATCCCTTATAGAAATTTCATACAAAATGTTCATCTTCATAACAAGGGGAAATGAAATTATAAGGAGTGACCTAAAATTATCAGTAAAGGTAAAAATAAGAAGTAAATTTTGATGATTATAAGTGATAATAATATGATAATGTGTGTATGATAACATAACCATGTTGTATGGTACTAATACATGAAATCATACGTAATAATGTAAATATCATAAATCATGAGTTAGGATGTATGTTTTTTAGCAGAACATAAGACAAAGTCAAAGGAGTGAAAACATGACTCATTAATCATGATAAATGATAACTTAAGATAATAATATACAAATGTGGAAAAAATAGAACGAATTACATGTGTCAAGTTTATCTATAAAGAAATTTATTATATAATAGACCAGGATAGAAACCTACCTATAATATAGTGGGATTTGGCTAAGAATTCATATACCCATTTGGGCTTGGGCTACTACATGTATACCCTTTTAGGCTTGGGTTAAAACCTCATATACCGATTGAGAATTATGACACTACCTGTGTTTCCTTTTGGGAATGAGATAACTACCTCTAAAACCTTTTACTTTGGATAATACCCATGTGCCCTGTTGGGCTTATGATAATAACCCATGTATCCTTCTAAGGAAGGGTTATAACCCATATAACCTTTTGTCCTTGGGATAACAACCCATATCCCTTTCTATCTCAAGAGATATAAAACTATTCCTAATTAATTGTATAGATATAATATAACAACCCATTCCATAATGATGGACTAATCATTTACTTTCTATAATAACTTTTAAATATTCATAATCAAATCAAATTTTCATTTACCCAAAATAAATAAATGTGTTTCATAAAAAATTTCTTAAGACATTATCATAATCCATTAAGAGAAAAAATTAAAATAATATCATTATAGAATATCATAATAGAATCATATGAAGTAACAAAGGTTGTTGACATAGATAAAAAAAAATTTATTATAGAATTAGAAAAATTCAATAAAAAATGAGATGAAATTTCATTTTCATTTGACAATACTTATTTAAAATAAAAATTTCACCAAATAATGGGAATTGATATTAAATTGATAAACCATGAAAATATGAAGGGTAATATTCATCATGGATAATGGTTATAAAAATGGTAAAAGTAATTTATGTGTAAGGTGTTAAAAAGGGAATATTCTTTTCACACTTTTATAAAGATTGTCAATGTTTTTAGAAACTAACCATATCAAAACTGTTAAAAGAATATTAGCTGTACAAATAAAGTATTTTCCATTTAAAAATTACTTATTAAAAAACATATGAAGAGATAATTTCATCCATAAAACAATATAATGAATACGGAAATGGAGGAGAAATATTCCCAACCAAAAAGAATAGATAAGGTTGGGTCCACTTAGAAACATCATTTGAGTTGAATTATGAACTAAAGGGTGACGTGATGGTGAAAAGGCATGTAAAACCTAGAAATAAACACATTATAATAAAATTAATGCATTTTTTATAGAATTTTTGTTTTCTATATATTAATATTCAAACATAAATAATCTGAATTTAAAAAATATATTAAAAAATAAACCCTTATTGTTTTGGAAACTTTTGAGTAAAAATACTTTGAAAGAGAGATCATGATATACAATTGTAAATACAAATATTAAATGTAATATAAGTAATTATAAATTAATTTTTAATTATATACAGCCCATAAATAAATAATATAGTGAATATAAAACATATCGCAATGAGAGATAATTTAGATTAGAAAACCCTTACCTTTACACTGAACATCCATGAAAGAGATTTATCTTACCATATAATATGCATAACTATCTTAATCACTTATTTGAGAAACTTATTTATATATATTTTATTTTATACTAATAAATTATAATAACTCATAATGCATATAATAGTTAGTTATCACAAATTTTCATCATCATATGTTTATAATGTTGATAGTTTCAATTAGGTTTTATAATATCGACGTTGGTCCTCATTCTATGATAAAAATTTCATCCTTAAAAAATTATTAAATTTAGTGTAATAATTTTTTTTAGATATTTATTATTTCCCATATTTTTATCACCCAAAATTACCCTATAAGTAGAAGTGGGTTTTGTTGTATAAGTAGGGGTCGAATCCACATGAACCAAAGAAGTAACCTTGAGACAATCAAATTTGTTGGGGGGGATTTCGGTTATGAAGTGTCCATATAATTTTAATTAAATTGAACCAAAATACTATAATTATAAATTAACTAATATAGTAATTTTAATTTAATAATAAAACACATAAATACTTGAATAAAAATAATTAAAGAATATGGGTTGATCCTATGTTTTTTCTAGGGCTATATTTGATGAATTAGTTTTCATAGAAAATTTCAGCACACATAGTTCAAGAAGTATCCAATTAATTATATAAGTCCAAAAAAATAATTTATCAATTTAGTACATAAACAATTCCAAGGATAATCACATAGTAACTTATATTATCACTTGAATGATTAATTTAATGAAAATGATTATACTATCACACATAATGTGTAGTTATTAATGTTGGAAAAGACGAATAAGAAAATAAGTGAATGAAATGAACTATCCAACCAAAGAAACAATTTGAGAATTTAAGAGCATAAAATAAAATCCAATCTAGCCTCAAGAAACTCCCAAGAATCAACCCATAAGGGGTTATCCTTCCATTGGTGAAAATATTTCAATGGAAAATGGAAGTTTCCTTAAAGAATTAGAATTAATGAAGAGAAAAACAATAATATAACTAACAATACACCATTGTGAAAATAATTTCTCACATTATTGTGTGAATAAATTTGAAACTTGAAAAAATGTATCAATTTTTTATGAAAAATAATATAAAATTAGAATAAGTTCATTTTTTATTAATAATCTAATGTTATTAAAAAAACTTACATGAGAAAAAAATGCTTAAAAAGAAAAAGTGACAACATATCATTACAAAAAAAGACATGCAACCAAAAAAAATCCATTTTATTCCCAAAATACACCTTAAAAATATATTTGGATACCCTATGGACAATTCAACCCCATAAAATTTTAACCATTCAATAGGGTATGTCAAAATGTGGAGCAAAGTTGGTGAAGCATTAATATTTCATTATTTCCAAGGCAACATGCATTTCTTTTTCTCTCATGGATGATGAAAAAAAACTGCGATGGATACAGAATTGGGATTGCATGTAGTAGATAAAAATTTATACCAATAATTATTCTAAATAGTTTTAAAATTTTATCCTAATTGGATCATCTATTTAATAGTTATTCCCTAAATGTTGAGATGACACTTTGGGACTCGAGATATGAACCAGAATTTAATATTCAAATTGGGATGCCTGGATATCCTGAAAAAAGACCCAATTATCCTTGAAACTAGTTTAATGAAATTGTTTTCATGAATTAATATTTATTCTATTAAAGTTTTGTCTTTATTGGACTTTAATTTTGAGCTCCACGACTGTTTTAATGGGTTGAAGTAAAATATACTTTTCAAATAAATTTCTTTGTTAGAGGCCCAATATAATCATCATCCTTTTTGAATATTCAATTCCTTAAAGAATAAAAAATGTTCCTTAGATAATGATATTCTTCTTCGTAAAATTTCAAGTTAAAATAATGAAAATTTAGTGTCCCCAAAGCTAATATAAAAATGGCTCAAGTTTGATAAATTTTAAACATGAATTATAAAAATGATGAGAAATGAATTTCAAATTATAAAATAAATTAATAAAGGACTTTATAAAAATAAATAACCTAAAAACATATGAAAATTTAATGAAAATTATTTACTTTGAATAACTAATTAGACCACATGAATTTAAGTTCTCATTTCCCTAGAAAAATACAAATGATCAAAATAAAATCCAATTCTCCAAACATGTTTTAAAATAGGATTATTGACAGAATCACCTCACAAAAAACAATCATGAATCCCATCAAAATACTTTGTAAAAATAATTTACATATGAATATCGCAAGACCAATGCCATTCCATTTTTCAAATTTTATTCTACCCTTAATCCAAGTCCAATTATGCATGAAGATGTGTTATAAATCCCAAAGGATATAGGTTTCATTATACAAGGAGAAAAAAATAAATGGAATCACTATGTGGGAGTCACATTCATATGTAAGATGAGTATCCAATGTTTTTTATAATATTTTTTGTTTTTTTACCTTTTTTGTATTTTTTTAGACAACAATAGATATAAAAAGTCCAACTCTAGGAAATAAAACTGTGGATTCACATTCCCCAATTGCTGAATGAAAGACATCATTTAAATTACATGCTCTAAAATAGATATGTAAAGCCTATATCGAGTAAATATAACTATGGGGTCAAAATAACCAAGTTCCAAACTCTACACATTATAAAAAACATTTCTTTATGCGGTCATTTTTATTTTTTTTTTCATTTTTTCATTTTGTTTTTTGGGATACTAAAATTAAATGTAATATAACCCCAAAAACTATTCTATAATGAATGGATCCTAATAACTAAAACATACACCCACAATCAAATGGATGTGAAATATTTAATTTTTATTAAATGTATGAAAAAGTAGACAGTGAAAAATGATATAGGATAACCATGCCACTGAAATTTATGACCATGCACCCAAACTTGAATAATTTTAAGAAAAATTCATTCAAAATTATTTGACATTTAGTTTTAATGTTTCAAAAGGTACATTAACACATTCATAGAGAATAAAAATTTAGGTTAAATAAGGAATCATTTTTGGGTAAAAAAATATTATATTTTCACACCCCCAAACTTAACATTTAATTTCCCATAGTGTTGAAATTAAAGAGAAGGGAGAGTTTTTAATTAGAAGTCATTTTGAGGATAGAAGTTAAAAATTTGTTTTTAAATGAAATGATGGAAAAAAATAACCTAGTTTGATGATGAAGACCCAATAATATGCAGTTGATCACTCCTATGTATCACATGTAGGATCCTCACGAATGATGGAAGATTATGATTGATCTAAAGAAGGATTTTGTTTTCAATTATAATATAAAAATTATTCACCTTTTAAACCTCACACTCAAAAAAAATTAGATCACAATGGAAACCCCAAAGGGTTCCTTTAACTAAGAAACATTGAAAAACCAGAAGATGGATAATAAAAAAACACTTTTTTTAATTTTTTTGTTAAGTAAAAGAATGAAAATAACTAAATAATCTATATTTCCTTCTAGAAATAACTTAGTTTTAAGATGTAATATTGATATGGTATGCCCAATATACCCAATACTAAATTTACACATATTAAGGATTAAATTATTTACCACATAAATTAGATTGATATTGACTATTTTTTTGAAATCTATATCATATAAAACCTATGTGTTCCCATAAGTAGAATAATCCAAGGAATATTAGAAATGTTTAAGCCAATTGATTATATACTCTTCCCTAAGACATCAAGGATCATTCCAACTTTATAAGTTTCATTATAAAATTCAATAACTAATAGAATGTTTTGGTAATCCATAATGAATGAAAATATGAGATATGATGGAAAGGCCTTTTATTCTAGATCAATTTGATCAATAGTACTTGAGATTTATTTTTATTTATAAATAATCTTGATTGAATCAATTATAATTGACTTTTTTACCCTTAATTGTTTTGGTTTAGTGAAAGTAATGGGTATAAATTGATATTTCAGAATTTCTTCTAACCGTTATATGATATGTGGTTTTGAAAAATTGTCAATGTATAAATATTTAGGAATCTCAACCCATGATATAAAATTCAACTATTTTTAATAAAAAATCAAGTTCCTCCTCATTCAAACAACCATTAACAATTATATCATTTTCTTCATGTTTACTTTCAAAATTCTCTAACCAATTCAACTCATTATATGATAATAATTTCAAATATTCTAAAAATGGTTGATTAGTATTTTATTGTGATTTTGAAGCCTATAATGGTTTGGGAATCAATGGTTTATGTTTTTTCATTAGTTTTATCTCTCTTATAAATAGTCACATCTTTTAGTTTTTAATGATTGGTTTGTTCTTGATAAGATCCGTCTATCAATATTGAAGAAGGGATATCCATAGTGGGTGCAATTTCCATTACCATTTAAATGATTTGTAGTCCAATAGTCAATGATGAAACTTTAAAATTAATTTTCTATAATTTTCAGACAATTATTTATGTAATATTTGGGGAATAAATTGGATATAAGGTTTATATGGTTTCAATTGAATTTTTTCATGGGTCAGAAATTTTTCTAAATTTTCATGATTCAAGCCACATATTTTATTGGGAAATTGATTATCACTCTAACATATTTCATAATGGTCATTGTATATCATATTTAAATTTATTTATTTTTAAAATTATTTAAAAATTAGATAATTAAACTCCATTAAGTTTCAACCTATAAGAACTTTCTGGATTAATGGAATGGTTGGGTAGTTGTCAGTTTTTTTGTCAAGTTTGTCAAAAAAATTTCAAATTTAGTCAATTGAGTGAAATTTATTGATCCTCCTACCATAAATTTCATGTATCCCCCTAGAGAGAGAAACAAGATCAAATCAGAGCATTCATTATCACTAAGATTTTTTATCCTACCAGGTGTCGTGTAATCATTAAATTTCTGATCAAATAAATTACCCAAGTTAGTGGCTTCCCAATATAGTTTTCCCATTTGATTCCAACCATGGTTTATAAAGGTTTTATACTGAATATAATCCCTTGGTGTATACTCAAATTTGGATTTAGATTTTTAAAAAATATTGAAATCAAAAGTAATAATACCCTGAGTTTTTCATGATCCCCCTACCTAATGATTATCCACCTTAACATAGTGGTTTAAATTCCCCCAGGTATAAATGAATTTTACAAAGAGAAAGGGGAAACAATAAGATAAATAAGGTGAGAATAGAAAATTTTGGCTGAGAATAGAAGGTGATTGTCCAATATACTTACTTTAGACCTCATCAATGATTCAAAAATTTAGTATCACAAAAATTTAATAAATTGGTAGAAGTTCTCATTATAGTAAAATTAGGGGTTAGATCCATAGGCACTAAAGAGGGTAAAATTGAGACACTCTGATTTGTTGGTGGGGGTGGTTATGAAGTGGCCACCTATTTTTGATTTATTTTAATTGAATTAAAAGAATAATAAAGGACCTAATATAATGATTTTAATTCTAAAATAAAACACCTAATTGTTTGAATGAAAATGATTAAAGAATATGGGTTATTCCAAGGTCGTTTCTAGGCATAGATTGGATGAAATTTTTTCTTAGAAAGTTTTATCTCACTAGTTCAAGAATTATAAAATAAATGATATAAGTCCCAAACATTATTAATGGATTTAATCTGTACAAAACTCAAAGTCTAATTACCTATTCACTTATAGGATCACTTTAATGATACATACAAGGAATACAAGTTTCTTAGAACTCAAAATGTGTATTCATTAAATAAGACAAAGATGATGAAGAAAATAATTCAATGAAAGAAACTATTAAACCAAATAACCATTTTAGTAATTTAAATACATAAAATATAGTCTAATAAATCCATATGAAACTTACTAAAATCACCCCACAAGGGGTTATCCTTCCATGGATTCAAATATATCAATGGAGGATAAAAGTTGGCTTAAAGAATCACAATTTAAGAAGAAAAATAAAATAAAATAATGAACATTCCAACGTTGTGAAATAAATTTTAATTTTTTTTCTGACTAAATTCACACCTTGAGGAAGTGGTATCATTATGATATGAAAAATAATAGAAAATTATAAAAATATGTTTTATTAAGAAACTAATGTGATTCGAGTAACCTAGATGAGAATGAAAAAACTTACAAAGACAAAGTAGTAGCATAATAGTAGAAAGAATGAAAGGAAATAAAAAAAATAAAATTTCCTCCCAAAATCCAAATTAAATAGATATTTGGAGTCCCTTAATTTGATAAAACCCCATAAAATTCGAAACATTAAATAGGGTATTCCAAAAGGTGGAAGAAAGTGGGTGTATCATTAATCTTTCATTATTTCTAAGGTAGTAACATGCCTTTTCTATCTCCTGATTGAAATTCTAGAATGTCCTTTATGGAGGATGAATTTGGATTTCTTATATAAGATAAAATGAATACAATTAATTCTTCTAAAACATTACTAAATTTTATCCCCATTGTAACATCTATTGATGTGTTATTACCAAAATGACATGGTAACTTTTTAGGCCTTGGATATGTTCAAAAAATTTATATTCAACATAGGATGCATAAATATACCACTAAATGACTGCATTATCCTTGAAACCAGTTTAATAAAATTATATCCATGATGCACTCTATCTTATTTTAATGTTTCATTACTGTTTTAATTAAATTTTAGGCTCCAAATCCATTTTAATGGTATGAGGCCATATATAGTTTTCCCAGAAACTTTTATGTTAGAGTCCCAATATGATCATCATAATTTGTGAATTTCCAATTTCAACTAGAAGAAAAAATGTTCCTTATATAATGATAATAATTAAATAAAACTTTAAAATTAAAATAATTAATATAGTGTGTTCCACAAGATGATTTAAAAATGGTCCTAGATTAATAAATTTTAAAATGAATTGTACACATGATGAAAAATGGAGTTCAAATTTGAAAATGAATTAACCAAGGAATTTGTGAACAATGAATCACCTTAAAACATATCAAAATTATTTACTTTCTGTTTCCAATCAAACCCCTAAAAATTTGATTTTCTAGTCCTTAAAAACTAAAAAATATCAAAATTTAATCAACTTATCCAAGCATGTTTTAACATAAAATGTTTGACAACATCACCTCAAATAAAACAATATTAAATCCTATAAAAATATATTATAACAAGATAATTACACAAGAATAACCCAATCCCAAGACCAATCCCATTCATTTTTTCAAATTCACTACTACCCTTCATCAAAATCCAATTAATCATGAACATGTGTTTTTCATCACAAAATATATGAGGATCATTTTTATATTCAAGGGGAAGAATAAATGGAATCACTATATTTGAGTCACATTAAAAATCAATATTAGTATCCATTTTTTCCTTTTTTCATTTTTAAATTTTTTCTTTCTTTGTTTTTTTTTAAAAATAGAGATGAAAAAAAAACTCTGGGAAAGAAAAATATGATGTCTCGATCTCCAAGTGGCGAACACCACACATTATGTCAATTACATTCTATAAAATAGAGATGAAAATAATGAATCTATGTAAGAAAAATATGGAGTCATGATCCCCAAGTGTTGGACACCAAGCATTAGGATAAACCATTTATCTCTATGAAGTGTGTTATTTTTATTAAATGTTAAACAAGTAGACAGTGAAAAATGAAGCATATAACCATGCCAAACAAATTTATGCACATGAAACTAAGCATGAATAAATATTAGAATCAAGACATTAATAATCATTTGAAATTAAATTTTTTTGTTTCACAAGGTAAATTAACACATTTATAGATAGATAAATTAAATTTCCAATAATTTTGTTTTTCAAAAAATCATAGATTTTCACTCCCCCTAACATAAAATTGCATTACCCATAGTGTTGGAAGAGAAGAGAAGATAGAGTTCAGAATTGGAAGGAATATGGAGGCGAGAAGTTCAAAAATGAGATTTGAAATGAAATAATGGAACAAAATCACTTGGTTTGATGATAAATACCCAATTATAATACAATTTATCACTCCTACTCCATGTCACATATATGACCCTTATAGATTATTAAATGCTACTATTAAACCCTAGATTACATTTGGTTCTAATTAAAGTCCACTAATTCTTTATATTCTAATAATTTAACTCAAAAAAAATTAGAGAACAGTGGAAACCCCAAGGGGTTTCCATAAATAAAAAAAATAAAAAACCAAAATATAGATAAAAAAACTTGTTTTATTTTTTTAGTAAAGGGAAAAAACAACAAAAAAACAACAAAAAAACAACAAAAAGTTAGGTTACATCCCGAAAAGAACTTAGTTTAAAGTTATTAATTCCACATGGACCCCCTAACATACCCAATACCAAATTTAAACATCTTATGGATTATATTTTTTAACACTCCAATTATATTGATATTTATTCCTTGTTTGAAATCTATTTAATGTAGAAAACTACTTCAATTGATACTTGTGATTTTAGAATAAAAAACTGAAGGGACATCGATGGATATGAGATCAAGTATCCCATTTAGTGTAGAATCACACTAGCCTTTAATTAACTCCCAAAATTCTCCAGTAGGGAACCTATTTTCCCACACTATATCCATTCCCAAATACACCCATGATTTTATAACAGGGAATTTATTCACTGAGGCCTTGATGATGCACCTAGTATTTTGAAATTATCCCAAGTATTCCTTATTACATTTATGCCTATAACTCATGGATTATATGGGTTCCCACTTACCAAAGCCACCTATTAGGGTGACCACTATTATGGGTCATATACTTAGTCACCACATCACCCACCTTACCCACCATGGTACCCATTTAACCATGTCACTTCCCTAGTTTCCCATTCACCCTATGACAACCCATATATTTTATATAACTTATTTCATGTTTTATTATATAAAGATACACATAATACAATAATATAAGATTTATAGGCCAAGAATCCTTGGTTAATTAGATATATAGAAAATTAACTTGAAATAGGGACATAAATACATTATTTTAAACTTCATAACCTACCCTATCATTTACATCAATTTTCCAACAACATTACTAGATTTATTAGGAAAATATATAAGAAAGGTGAAATCTATAAATCCCAGTAAATACATAATAAATTAATTCTATAAATAATATCATCACATGTAATTATAGAGGCATAACATGATGACATATATGGGTGAGAATCATAAACATGATCATCTAAACATGATATAATATGATGACGTCAAGGAAATATAAGAATATGGAAATAATATAAAATATGAAATAATAATCATAAGTCAAGGATAACAATGATACATCACAACATATTTTTCTTAGGATAAAATACTATGCACCATATATAGTATCTCATGATATAAAAACATTACACAATTCTTTAGAGGTATATATAATTTCAGTGCCACCCCACATTCATATTATGTACATGAATTTGTGTTATAGTTAGATTATACAATATAAAGATTTCATTTATCACTTTTAGTACCACTATTAAGGAGTGTTGATTACATATATATAATTCCCCAATAAATGATAGATAGGTACATCTAGTTTAATACTTTTGAGTGAAAATGGGGATGGGTATTCACGACATAAACTTTTATATGGAAAATCACAGGATAATTTTAGCAACATTATGGGTGTACATAAAGGTTAAAGGAAGTGTTTAATGATATTCAAAGGTAAAATTTCATTACATGGTAATTTTAAGGATTTTAAATATATTTATAGAAAAAAATTCAACATGAAAAATTGGAAATCATAAGGCTTAGTACAAATAATGTACTTGAAGAAAAAGAAGAGTGAGAGAATCCCTTACCTTGAGAGGGTGCTTCTAAAATCTTGGGAGGAGATTTTAAAGATATTGGTAACTACTTGTAAGTACTAAAGAGATGGTTGGTGAGAGGAAATTCATGATCAATGGGTTATAAGTGAATAGGAAAGTGAGGTCAAGAGAGTATTTATAGAAAAAGTTAGGAGGATTATTTATTATATTCTTAACATAGTTTTGGACTCTAAGTGATAAAATAATAAAAACCACAAACCTTACTATAGTTTTTCCCATGGTTTTATCCAAAGAGTATTTGTATTTATTATTTTATTAGTATAAAAATAGAACTCCTTAAAATAATATCATTCATGATTTAAAAGCAAGTCATGTTTATAAATAATTGTTTTTAAAACCATAAAATATAATATATGTTTTGGAGGATTAATTAAAGGTTTGTAAAATTAATCAAATAACATAAAATTTACATTAATTTAAAGGATAAATATTTTTTTTGGGCATGGATGCCTTTATAGTATTTATTAACTCAATTTTTTGGCAATTATGATGTCATAATACATACCATATATTTATAACATATTTATTGTTTAACCAAAAATTCAACTATCCTAGAAAATTATAAAAAAAATTAAATATTTGAAAATTATAATGTTTTTATTTCAAAAATAAAAATTATTTTAATTTTTTTTGAAAAATGAGAATTTCCACCTTTAAATAAAAAACCTCAATTATTTAATAATATATGTTTTTACTATAATAACAACTTTATGTCACTTATAAAAATTACCTTGTTCATCAATAAATTATATTATAATTTATATATAACAAAATATTATTTAATAATAATATTATATAAAAACAACATTTACTTAGAAATTCATTAATTTGTTAAAAATATTGTTTTATTTATAACTATATATTTTTTCGAATAATATTTTTTTGTTTATTCAAATCAAAATATAATTTTCATAAACTCAAATATAATCATATATAAATATATATGTAATGTAATAATAAAAATAAATAACTAATCATTATTTTATTATAAAGAAACCAATAAAATCAATATAATTGAGGTCTAGATATATAACCCCTTATTACACTAGTGTATTCCCTAAGGGTAAGGTTTTCATGAAGGGTTTATTCTAGGGGTTGTTCGATGAACATTGTTTGAGTCATGATCTGGATAAGTTTGAACGTAACACGTAAATAATTTTACTCAAGTTTCAATTTTGGAATATTGTCTTGGGATTTGTCATCGAAAAATCTTAGTTATGCCATATCTCTAAAAAGCTTTGATAAATGGTCTTCATAAGGTACAATCCTACTGGTTAAGGAAATCCCTCCTTCCTTTTATGTCATTTAGTTCTTATCAAAACCCGTAATATATTCTAATCATAATTTTCACTACATAATGACTATATTATCCATGGTTAGAATTATTAATGGTATGTTATCTCTGACATGATAATTATAGATTTATTTTATAATATTACAAAATAAAAAAAGAAATATAGTGTATGAGTTTTCTATAACTACATTATATAACAATAAATTTATTCATTCTGAATGGAATTTAATTTATAAATTTTTAGGGTCATTGCATTCACTCCAAAAATTTGACCCTCAAAATTTCATTATGTACACTAACATAGATGAGGGTTCTTATTTTTCATAACCAATTATGGATCCCATTTTCCTCCTCAATCATATAGTTATGACATTTTACTTTGATCAGTTGAGTTGTCTTGTTTTTTTATGTCTCCATGATCTATGATCTTCACCATATGGTTCATATATGAAAGATTGTTCTCTAAGGGAACCACCTCTTGATTCATTACATGTGAGGGGTCTGGAATGTACTTCCTTAAGAGGGATACATGTAACATATCATGCACTCAAGATAGGTTAGGTGGGAGAGCTAGTCGATAAGACAAAACTCTAATATGATCAAGGATTTCATGGTAGATGATGTATCTAAGACTAAGTATTACCGTTTTTCAAAATCACATGAAATTCATCCATAATGAAATATGAAAGAACACCTTATCTACAATCTCAAAATCTAAGTCTCATCAATAAATACCTAAGTATATTTTCTATTTAATTTCACATACTTCATATAACAATGAATGTTTTGAACCTTCTCAATCATCCCTTGGATAATATCTGGTCTCATATTCTTCCACTCTCTAAGTGTCACGCCCGGACTTCGCCTTGAGGTATGAACTTAATTTTAAATTTTTATTTCATAAGTTGAATCGCTCGCTTATTTAATTACTGGTGTTAAGTGCGGGCTGAACCTGAAATGAGACCTTTGTTGTGGCGCTGATAAATGCGTATTTGCTCTACACCGCTCGGTGCGTGAGCAGAGCAGGAGCGTAGCCGCGTGACCTTGCCCTTTTAGCGTGCGGCGCTCGCTAAGCGAATGTTCTTTTTCTGGGCGATTAACTTTAGCTTCAGAGTATTATTATTATTATTATTATTATTATATTACTATATTGCTATTATTATTAATTTTTATTATGATTATATTGTTATTTTTATTATTATTATGATGATATCATTATAATTATTATTGCTAATAATAATGATCATATTATTATTATTATTATTATTGTTATTATTATAATTATAATTATGATATTAACATCATTAAATAATTTTAACTATCTTTATCTATCTTTCCCCCCCTAAAAAACCCTAATCGCCGCCGCCACCCCCCACTCCCATTTTTTTTATTTTCTTTTTCCTTTTTTTTCTTCTTTTTTCTCTTTTCCTTCCTCCCCATGTTTTCATTCTTCTCGTTTTCTCCTCTATCCGCGGCGCACCCCTCCCCACACCTTCTTCCTCTTCCGACCTCGCCGCTCCCCTGCTGCACCCATGCCGGACCCGCATCGGCCACACCTTCTTCCTCCTCCGACCCCACCGCTCCCCTGCTGCACCCACGCCGGACCCACGTCGCCACACCTCCACCTCGGGCCGACCTTGCTGCACCCCTGTTGCACCCGTAGCAGACCACCCACACCGCACCGCGCCTTCACCACACCTCCACGTCAGACCCCCTCCACTTTCTTGCCGTGCCGCGCCCCCTTCTTCTTCTTCTCTTATTCTTCTTCTTCTCTCCTCCTTCTTCTTGTTCTTTTCTTCTTCTTCTTCTTTTTCTTTCTCCTTCCTCCGCTCCGCCGCGCAGGTCAGTTTTTTTATTTTAATTTATTCTTCTATTTCATTTTATTTAGTATGTTATTAACATTTTATTATAAAATTATGATTTATGTGATTATTATTATTATTATAGCATTGTTATTATTAATATGTTAATATTATTATTATATCATTACTATAATCATTATTATGTTATTATTATTATGTCAATAACAATTTTCTTATTATATTATTATTGTTATTATTATTACATTATTCTTATGTTATTTTTATTACTATATCAATGTTATTATTATTATTATTGTCATGATAATATTATTATGTTATTATTTTTATTATTATGTTATTATCATTATTATTATGATTATGTTATTATTATTATTATTATATTATTGTATTGTTATTATTATTATTAAAATATTATTATTATTAAGATTACTATGATGATTATTATTATGCTATTATTATTATTATGTTATTGATATAACTACTATTATTTTTGCTATTATTATTAATATTACTATTATGTTAACATTATTTTTGAACCTGTTTAACGGTCTGCTGTTTTAGGACCTGTTTGACAGCTCGATACAGTGTGATCGTTGCGCAACTGGAGTCTTGCGCCGTGTCATTTTTCCGTTCCTATTTGCGGTAGGTGGTTCCATGTCTTTACATCATTTAGATAATTTAATTTGTTTGTTTAGTTTAACTTAATATGTTCTATGGTTTAGTTGCAAGATGAAAATTATGTTTATAATGTTTTGGTAGTGCTGTAGAGGTTTTGCGAGATGCGTTTTAAAAATGGTGTAACATGCGTGCGTGATGAAAATTGCACCTGTCTTTAGAAATTGTGATGTTTTTTTCCTTTAGATTCGGTTGTGGTAAATTTTAGAAGTGTTTAATAATTTTTTATAGAGTGACAAAGAGGTTTTGAAAGGGTTGATTTGTGAAATTGATTTCATAATGGTTTCTTTTGAAAGGTATTTTCAAGTCACTTTAGGTGTTTATATATTTAAATAGACATTTTCAAAGTATATGAATAAATTTTGGTGTGTTTCGTTGTTGTGTACCTTTGAAGTTGAAATGAAAAATTGTTTGAATAATGGAAAACAAGTTTTTACATGGTTACCTCATGTATCAAGTTTTAAAGTGACGCCTCTGTATAAAATCAAGCTGTTTTTGGTGTAAGATCTTCTTGTCTTTTTTGGAAATGATTTCAATAATAACTCAAATGATTTGTTGGTGTATTTATATGATTCTAAAATGGTTCTTTATAGGAGTTGAATATTCTTTCACTTTTAAAGTGGTGTATTTTTTTTATAAAATGAGACATGTCGTGTGCGTGTGTCTTTGAAATAGTGCTTTGGTATGAAAATGATGACTTTTTTGTGCAATATCTTGTTTGGTCTACGAAATGAGAAAGAAATATACTAGGTGAATGTAAAACTTGTTTGACCACATGGGAAAACCCTGGGTATCTAGGTGGGCGAACCAGAACTAGTGCGCTAGTGAACCGGATGGGTATCGTCCCTATTTCACTTAGCTGGATTGATGATTGCAACACTAACTAAACATGATATCTGAGGGTCGTGGCCTTATAAGCCACGTGTTTTGAGGGTCTTGGCCTTCTAAGCCACGTTTTCTGAGGGTCGTGGTCTTCTAAGCCACGTTTCACCGAGACACGAGGTTCTAGGGTCCCACTCGAGTTAGATGAACCTTAGGGGATTTACCCACAGTTCTCTACCATCGATGGCGTGGTGCTTTCCGTCGGCATATGGAGGACCACCTGTGTGTGTGTGTGCGTGTGTGCGTGTGAGTGTGTGTGTGTGTGTGTGTGAGTATGTGTGTGTGTGTGTGCCCATAATGAACCTTCCTCTTCCTCTTTAAAAATCATGTTGGTGAAATGAGTTCCCTTTTAGTGTTTTCTTTAGCAGTTAGCCTGTAAATGTTTTCTTTAAAAGTAGTTTGAAAGTATGATTCTGAATAAGCACTTTGAATTGTCTTTTTATGTTGTGGCATGGAACCTTTTTCCTCGGTGGCATCCTACTGGACTTTTAGCTCACAACCTACATACACCCTTGGGTGTATGTAGTTTCTGTTTCCTCTGTGTTCCAGGTTGTGACTTCGTGCTCAGTGATTGGTGGTTCGAGTTGTTAGTGGCCTTCTCTTGCAGGTCGGTGTTGTGGCGTGCAGATGCTACACCACTCTTGTCGCATGGAGGTTAGTGTTATAGTTTTAGTCCCTTTTGTTGTTGTTTATTTTTTTTGGACATTGGTTCTAGTTGTAAACCTTTAAATTTTGATTTCAGTTTTACGGTCTCTTTGGTTGTCGATTCCAAGTTTCATTTTTATTATCTTGTTAGTGTTTGTTAATAAAATTTCGGGTAAACCGTTCCCATAGGTTACTCTTGATACCCGGGCACTTGTGCCAGCCCGTGGGGATCGGGAACGCCCTTCGGGCCTTGCCGTGGACCGGGTCGGGCGCCGGGTCGGATGGAGACCCGACCTGGTTTGTGAAAAAATGGTATCAGAGGGAAATGTTTTCTCTCTTGGGTCATGTTCTTTTGAGATAGATTTAGTGTATATCAAAGTTAAGGTTGTCGGGACTCGATGTCCTGGCTACGAGTAAGGTGCCTGGCCAGCACACCTCGTGGCGGGACTCAAGTTGCCAAAGTATGTTGAGGTTTGTCCGATTCTTTGGTTCTTGCGGTTAATCGTGTCTAAGGGAAATAAAAAGGGAGTAAGGTCAGTGGACTTAGTGAGCTCGCAAGGTCTGCGAAGCCTTGTGGAGATGGGGACACTGTCCTAAAATAATCTCTGTGGCCAATGGCGTGATTGGCGTATGGCCGCCAACCATATGCTCCAATCATCCGCTGACACTAGTTTCCCCCTTCATTGTATCTCATCTCCTTGTTTTGGATTTTTGGGAATTTGGTTTTTAAGTAAAAATGATTTGGTCTTTGAAAATGTTTTGAAATGAAGCGTTTAAAAAAAACCAAATGATGTGAAAGGTTTGGAAAGTGTGGGTTGGATGTTTTGGTTTTGAAGAAAAAAATGGAATGGTTTGGTTTTGATCCTTGGTGTTCTCATGGGAAAACACATGCATGAGTGTATATGGAAAGAGAAAGGGTTAATAGCACGAGAGGATGAGTGCCTGGATGACATGAGGTGGGTGCCGATGCGGCACGGGAACATGAATGTGCGAGACTCCTGGGGCGCCATTGGTGTTTGTGCAACCCACTGAGTTTTCTTATTTTCAAAAATGTTTTGTTAAAGGAAAAATTTGGTGTTTTAAATAAGAGGTGATTGTGTGGTGTGTCCCTGTATTTTTGAAAGGTTGGATGTGAGGTGTTTTGAGCAGAGGATCCCTTCTGGCTGGTTTGTGTTTTGAGTTTGAATTCTTGTTTGTAAGTTGGTATGCAAGCATGTAGTTAGTGATTTTTTTTGAAAAGTACATTGGGGAGCCCTTGTAGTGGTTTCCCCTGCACGTTTGGTGTTTTATTGTGGTATGTCTTGACCGTTGGACCAGTTTGGTTGAGTCCATAGTTTTCTTTCATGACTAATGTATGCCCCCCATAAAGCGTTGGAATGTGATTGAAGTACGACTACGGGGAATTCCCCATTGACCGGCACTCCAGATGATCGAAGGACTCTCTTTTTGAATTCTAGAATTGAACCCACCTCTCCTTTTTACAACTATGTGGATCCTCTCACAGCGGGATGACAGATGTGAGGGGAGTTGAACAGAGTTTTGGTTTCTTTGAGTTGTCTGAGTCATCGAGTATGAAATTTGACGTCGTTGCGCTTGAAGGTTTCCCCTGGAAACGACGAAAGGAAATCCAGCGGGGAAGGGTGATGGCGGTTCAGAATTTTCAGTGTTGACCAGTGTCTTGAAGGGCTTTTTAGTATTTTCATCGGTTGCAAGGGTCATGTTCGGTGATTCATTGTAGTGTAAGTTATCTCTGATTGTCAGGGGTGAAGTTTGACCTCATTGATTTGAAAGTTCTGTTTGGAAACGGTGAACGAGATTCCAGTGGGAAAGAGGTGGAAGCGACCCTAAGTCGTTGGTGCGGCCTATCATTCTGAATAACCTCTGGTCTTGGTTTGTTTCGTTTAAGAAAAGGGTTGTGTTAGGCTACTAGTTGGAAGACCCAGTCGTATAAGGCTCTTATGGTTTTTTGTAGGGATCACATGTTGTTCAAGACGCGGTTTAAAGTCTTTCTTAGTGTAATTCCTCTCTCGATGGTAAGGATCGTTCTCTGGGACGATTTGTTGTGTCGTATTCTCACCCGGTGTGAAAAAGGGTGATGCACATGAACCATTAAGCTCTTTTGTTGGTGAATGTTCCATGTATGATCAATGAGATGTCGTAGTGTGTTGTGTTTGCTGGTGTTGTCTCGGGTGCAGTATGGTTGTGTGTGACACCGAAAGGAGAAGCTTCGTTCGAGAGTCTTCCATGCCTGACCACGAGGCAGAAGATGCTTCAAACATCAGGGCTCCAGCTGTAGGCCTCGGAGTGAAGCTAGCACGTGGTCAGGAACCTCGGGAGTGTAGAGGACCCCAACTTTATTTCTGTCATTGGGTTTGAAAGTAGAGGCAGTTTAAATTTTTCTTTCTGTGTTTGTTTCGTTTCGAACGAACCATCTGGCTGCGTAAGGTTTCAGTGACTATGCGGAGGCATGTCCTCCTTGACGCCTTTAGTCTTGAGGGTTGCGTCCCACTGGATTCAATCACTTTAGTGCTTCTTATGGGAGTCTTTTGGGTAAATCTGTCTCAAATTTGAATAATGCTCATCCAGGAATGTGGAAATGCTGGTTTGTCTTGGGCCATGCTTTGGACACCCCGGTAGTCGGGCCCCTCCTTCCCCACCCCTTGTGGTGGGGTGTGTGGTCACCATCAGAAATTTTTCAAAGTTATATATCCTCTTTTAGTTCTAGAGGCGGCGAGACCCACGATGGGTCTAGCGCAAAGGTCTCTGGAATAAATCGGGCTGACCTTTCCTTAATGGTGGGGAGCCCGCCCGGACCTCCCCATGTTGGTTTTATAGTCTCGCCTTGGGCGTTGGTAGGTTCTTAATGGTGGGGAGACCCACATTGGGTCTCGCACGAATGTCTCTAGAATTAATTAGTGTTGGACTTTTCCTTAATGGCGAGGAGTCCGCTCGAACCACCCCGTGTCGGTTTTCTACTCTCGTCTCGAGCGTCGGAAAGTTTTTAATGGTGGAGGGCCCCATCGATATTTTCCGTGGTGGGCCATTCATTTTCGTTCCCAGAGATGGTTTAGTGGTAGGTTATTGAAGTATTCCTTGTATGTGGGTTGGTCTTGTATCTTCGTTCCAGTAAAGTGGTGTGTTTTTCGTTCCATGATGCTTGAGGTGTTTTAGTTTGTGAGGTTGGTTTCCGAAGGTACGAGAGTTACTTTCCTGAATCAACCAACTGGAGGCGTTCTAGCTCTTTGGGGGTGGGCACCACATATCAAAAAGTCTTTTTTACTTGCTTCTTGAGGTTGTCATTTGAGTCACTTCTTCTGAGCACGTTACTTTTGCTGCTTTTCGCTTGTTGGTTATAGAGATCTTTTTTTAGTGGGGAATCAGTTTCCTCTTTGTGCCTCAACCCTAGATGTGGATTTCCGGGGAAGAAAAGTTTTCATGGTGGGGAGAATTGTCATGCCCGGACTTCGCCTTGAGGTATGACCTTAATTTTAAATTTTTATTTCATAAGTTGAATCGCTCGCTTATTTAATTACTGGTGTTAAGTGCGGGCTGAACCTGAAATGAGACCTTTCCTGTGGCGCTGATAAATGCGTATTTTCTCTACACCGCTCGGTGCGTGAGCAGAGCACGAGCGTAGCCGCGTGACCTTTCCCTTTTAGCGTGTGGCGCTCACTACGCGAATGTTCTTTTGCCGGGCGATTAACTTCGGCTTCAGAGTATTATTATTATTATTATTATATTATTATAGTATTGCTATTATTATTAATTTTTATTATGATTATGTTGTTATTATTATTATTTTTATTATTATTATGATGATATCATTATTATTATTATTGCTAATAATAATGATCATATTATTATTATTATTATTATTATTATAATTATGATTATGATATTAATATCATTAAATAATTTTAACTATCTTTATCTATCTTTTCCCCCCTAGAAAACCCTAGCCGCCGCCGCCGCCACCCCCCCACTCCCATTTTATTTATTTATTTTCTTTTTCCTTTTTTTCTTCTTTTTTCTATTTTCCTTCCTCCCCACGTTTTCATTCTTCTCGTTTTCTCCTCCATCCGTGGCACACCCCTCCCCACGCCTTCTTCCTCCTCTGACCTCGCCGCTCCCCTGCTGCACCCACGCCGGACCCGCATCGACCACGCCTTCTTCTTCCTCAGACCCCGCCGCTCCCCTGCTGCACCCACGCCGGACCCGTGTCGCCACACCTCCGCCTCGGGCCGACCTTGCTGCGCCCCTGTTGCACCTGCAGCGGACCACCCACACCGCACCGCGCCTCCGCCACGCCTCCACGTCGGACCCCCCTCCACTTTCTTGTCGTGCCCCCCCTTCTTCTTCTTCTCTTCTTCTTCTTCTCTCCTTCTTCTTCTTCTTCTTCTTCTCTTCTTCTTCTTCTTTTTCTTTCTCCTTCCTCCGCTCCGCCGTGCAAGTCAGTTTTTTTATATTTTAATTTATTCTGCTATTTCATTTTATTTAGTATGTTATTAACATTTTATTATAAAATTATGATTTATGTGATCATTATTATTATAGAATTGTTATTATTAATATGTTAATATTATTATTATATCATTACTATAATCATTATTATGTTATTATTATTATGTCAATAACAATTTTATTATTATATTATTATTGTTACTATTATTACATTATTCTTATGTTATTTTTATTACTATATCAATGTTATTATTATTATTATTATCATGATAATATTATTATGTTATTATTTTTATTATTATGTTATTATCATTATTATTATGATTATGTTATTATTATTATTATATTATTATTGTATTGTTATTATTATTATTAAAATATTATTATTATTAAGATTACTATGATTATTATTATTATGCTATTATTATTATTATGTTATTGATATAACTACTATTATTTTTGTTATTATTATTAATATTAATATTATGTTAACATTATTTTTGAACCTGTTTAACGGTCTGCTGTTTTAGGACCTGTTTGACAGCTCGATACGGTGCGATCATTGCGCAACTGGAGTCTTGTGCCGTGTCATTTTTCCGTTCCTATTTGAGGTAGGTGGTTCCATGTCTTTACATCATTTAGATAATTTAATTTGTTTTTTTAGTTTAACTTAATATGTTCTATGGTTTAGTTGCAAGATGCGAATTATGTTTATAATGTTTTGGTAGTGCTGTAGAGGTTTTGCGAAATGCATTTTAAAAATGGTGTAACATGCGTGCGTGATGAAAATTGCACCTATCTTTAGAAATTGTCATGTTTTTTTCCTTTAGATTCGGTTGTGGTAAATTTTAGAAGTGTTTAATAATTGTTTAAAGAGTGCCAAAGAGGTTTTTAAAGGGTTGATTTGTGAAATTGATTTCATAATGGTTTCTTTTGAAAGGTGTTTTCAAGTCACTTTAGGTGTTTGTATATTTAAATAGACATTTTCAAAGTATATGAATCACTTTTTGTGTGTTTCCTTGTTGTGTACCTTTGAAGTTGAAATGAAAAATTGTTTGAATAATGGAAAAAAAGTTTTTACATGGTTACCTCGTGTATCAAGTTTTAAAGTGACGCCTCTGTATAAAATCAAGCTGTTTTTGGTGTAAGGTCTTCTTGTTTTTTGTTAAAATGATTTCAATAATAACTAAAATGATTTGTTGGTTTATTTATATGACGCTAAAATGGTTCTTTATAGGAGTTGAATATGCTTTCACTTTTAAAGTGGTGTATTTTATTTTATAAAATGAGACATGTCGTGTGCGTGTGTCTTTGAAATAGTGATTTGGTATGCAAATGGTGACTTTTGTGTGCAATATCTTGTTTGGTCTGCGAAATGAGAAAGAAATATACTACGTGAATGTAAAACTTGTTTGAGCACATGGGAAAACCCTGGGTATCTAGGTGGGAGAACTAGAACTAGTGCGCTAGTGAACCAGATGGGTATCGTCCCTGTTTCACTTAGCTGGATTGACAATTGCAACACTAACTAAACATGATATCTGAGGGTCGTGGCCTTTTAAGCCACGTGTTCTGAAGGTCGTGGCCTTCTAAGCCACGTTTTCTGAGGTTCGTGGCCTTCTAAGCCACGTTTCACCGAGACACGAGGTTCTAGGGTCCCACTCGAGTTAGATGAACCTTAGGGGATTTACCCACAGTGCTCTACCATCGATGGCATGGTGCTTTCTGTCGGCATATGGAGGACCACCTGTGTGTGTGTGTGTGTGTGTGTGTGAGTGAGTGAGTGTGTGTGTGTGAGTATGTGTGTGTGTGTGTGACCATAATGAACCTTCCTCTTCCTCTTTAAAAATCATGTTGGTGAAATGAGTTCCCTTTTAGTGTTTTCTTTAGCAGTTAGCCTGTAAATGTTTTCTTTAAAAGCAGTTTGAAAGTATGATTCTGAATAAGCACTTTGAATTGTCTTTTGATGTTGTGGCATAAAACCTTTTTCCTCGGTGGCATCTTACTGGGCTTTTAGCTCACCCCCTACATACACCCTTGGGTGTATGTAGTTTCTGTTTCTTCTGTGTTCTAGGTTGTGACTTCGTGCTCAGTGATTGGTGGTTCGAGTTGTTAGTGGACTTCTCTTGCAGGTTGGTGTTGTGGCGTGCGGATGATACACCACTCTTGTCACTTGTAGGTTTGTGTTATAGTTTTAGTCCCTTTTGTTGTCGTTTATTTTTTTTGGACATTGTTCTAGTTGTAAACCTTTAAATTTTGATTTCAGTTTTACGGTCTCTTTGGTTGTCGATTCCAAGTTTCATTTTTATTATGTTGTTTGTGTTTGTTATTACCATTTCGGGTAAACCGTTCCCATAGGTTACTCTTGATACCCGGGCACTTGTGCCAGCCCGTGGGGATCGGGAACGCCCTTCGGGCCTTGCCGCGGACCGGGTCGGGCGCCGGGTCGGATGGCGACCCGGCCTGGTTCGTGACACTTAGTTCATCCCAGAATGATATATTTTGACACATCTTCCCATAAAAATCCTCAAAAGGTTCCATTTCAATTATTTAATGGAAACTATTGTTTTATCAGAACTCTATTAGGGGCATGTATTGATCCCAATATCCTTGTAAATCTATTGAAAATAACTTAACATATACCCAAGAGTTTGGATGGTTTTATCATACTAAACTTCCATAGGAGGTTGATAATTAATATTGAAACATAGATCTATATATAATTACTGATGAAGGATTCTCAAGAACCTATAGGTAAAACTCAGATCTCAATCATATATAATGGATAGTGGTACACCATCTAGGCTTACAACATCCCTTATATATCATAGTGAGTTAGTCAGTAGATAAATAATCCTTGATATCAATGAAATGTGTTGACATTATAAGCAGATAAACAACAACCCAAATGATGTTATTGTCTTTAGAAGTCCTTGGGAATCCTATGATTAAATACATGGTGATATTTTTACATTTCCACACTAGTGTGGGAAATCGTTGAATCATAACCTTATATTTATATTGTTCAACATTAAATTGTTGGAATAAAAAACATCAAGAAACAGATTATATAATATCACTCTTCCTATTATCCCAAAAAATTTATTTCTTAAGATTTCCATATATCATAGTGATACTTAGATGAATAGAGAAGGATGGGATATGCACATCATCAAGAAGTTACCTCTCGAGTTCGGGTTTTGATGGGACACATATCTAGGTTCAAAATTTTATGAAAACATATTTACCGAAGTTAAAATCTAGAATATTTGATACCATTTTCCATCAGCCCTCATTATCTTTTTTGGGAGTATTTTATCCTCTCAAGAATCGATGGTTGAGTGGTTTTTTGAGAAAGGCAGGATGAATATTTTTATAAATCCCATATCTATCCTTTTCTTGTCCAATAATATTAGATCCCTTTTAATACCCATCAAGGATCGAGCTATTGTATCCTTTTTACTTAGATTATCTTCCACTTTTTTCCTTTCCAATATGGTAATGGATTGAATAATCATAATCCATGATAATCTCTAAAAAAATTATTTGTTCATATTGTAGTCCTTTTGTGCGAATATATACTTGGGGATTTTATGATCCATATTTATTTGATACTTATATTCATATAGATAGTTTCACTAAGTATTTAATGTGAAGATAATAGTATACAATTCTAAATCATGTGTTTGATAGTTCTAATCATGGATCATTAATTAACAAGAGGCATAAACTATCAATATTTCAGTTTGTTTGAGTACACAACCCAATATTTTTTATGATGCATAGATATTGATAAAAAATAATTCATGAAATGGTCTGTAATTTTATCACAAGTGTAGTTATTAGTCTCTTATTTAATTCATAAAATCCCTCCTCATGTTCACCAGTTAAGAAAAAAATCAATCCCATCCAATTTAGCTTGGTTTTTTTGCTTGAAAATAATGATAAGTTTCTTACAAATAGATCATATTTCCAATTTAATCCAATAAATCTATCAATATATATCATATATATTGATATGTGACATCCTTTAAATGCCGATGTCTTTAAAGGATCCACATATATTCCTTTATGGGTGATAGCATTCCCTAGGAATGATACTTAATCCACCAAAAACTTTCATTTACTATACTTATCATACAAATTTTCTTTTATAGGGTATTTAGTACATAATTAAAATTCTCCCCATGTTCCTCCTTTCGTTTGGAGTAGATAAGAATATCATCTATAAAGGCTACCAAAAATATAACAAGGTAATCCCTATAGAAAATATTCCTTAATTATATAAATATTATTGGTGAATTAGTGTTTCAAAATAGAATCAAAATAACTCTTAGTGCCTATACATTCAATGAAAAGTCATTTTGGGGATATCTTGTATCTTCACCCTTACAAGATAATGCATTGACTAAAGATCCACCTTATAGAAGTGATGAGATCCATTTGTCTAATCAAGCCAGTCATAAATCCATTGTATGGGATACTTGTTATTTATAATGATTATTTTGAGCTTATTATAATCAATATACAGGCACATTAACCACACTTATTTTTTATGAGAAGGTCTGGAACACCCCATAGTGATGTACTTGGGTGTATAAACACTTTATTTAGATTCTATTATAGTTTCTTCTTTAGATATTTAACTTTAATAGTGTCCATTATATATGGATTCTTGGATATCATAAAATCTCCAGGTATAAGTTTGATCGAGAACTCAACCTCCCAGTTAGGAGGGAGACTAAATAATTCTTCAAGAGAAAGAACCAATAAATTACCTTATGGTGTGAATGTAATAAATGATGATCTTTTACTTATTCTCAATTCTTTAATAAAGATATAATTACTCATAAGTATATAATATCAATGATTAATATTATGATTCTAAAGAAGATCCATCTTCCTCCTCATACTTAAATAGAATCAAAGGGAGATTTATGATACAGAGGGTGATTTTATTATCTTTGATATTTTTATTGGATCTATACATAGGAATGAAATACATACCCAAAATGACTTAAAAAATTATTATAAAGTAAGTATCATAAGTTTCACTGGGAAATTCATCCAACATATATTGTTAAGGGAGAGGTTATATACAAAGGATTCAATAATTTCCCCATTTTCCATTTTTATTGATAAATAAACTTTAATATTTTAGAGTGATGTTTGAATAGTCAGAAAAAACTTTCATGATATGAAAGAATGTGTAGAACCATAGTCACATGAGATATTATAAGTTCATGAATAGACAATAAGCATTACTATCACTATTTTATTCTGGTTTTATTCATTTACTTCATACAATATATACTTAGGGATGATAATTTCAAAACAATTAAACATATTAAGGGAAATTATTAGAATTGGAGGAATAACTAATAAATTACATGTATTCCTTAACTAATGAATCTTTAGTTTTCAAAATTTGTTATCCATGTAAAATTTCCTAAAACAAAATTTCAAGTTTATTTTTCTTCCCTTTATAATGGTTTGTAAAAATCATATAATTAACCAAAGCATATCTACAAGGAGTGTAAAAATTGGTATGTAGTATGATTAATTTTTTTCACCAATTAAAGATAAAATTAATACCAAATACCCTATTTTAGGGATATTTCCACTAGGTGAAACTATGATTGATCCAAATCCACTTGTAGTATACAGACATATATTTTTTTGCTTGGAAACCACTCACTTCATACTTTAACCAAAATTTAGGGATGCTTTACATTGCTTAGTCTTATCCCTAATGTAACAACACCAACTCTAGTAACCCAAAGTTAGTGTCTAAAGTATTTCATTGGCATAAGATACAAGAGATATCATTATACAGGAATGATTGGTTTAGTATTTTTGAAAATAATAATACAAACATGATTCCCATTTTAAAATGGAAATAAAATATAAAATCATAGTGAAAGTAAGTATCCCGAATTCATGAACTCATCAACTATTCATTCTTCATATCATTGGGATAAGAAAAGAACTGGTGGGCTCAAATTCTTTATAAGGGTTACATACAATGTAAGATATCATGTGTAAATAATGTGTAATTAATATGGCAAGGAAAATAACTAAAATTATATTAAATTTAATAAATAACTTGTGTATGAAATGAATCCATGTATAATATCAATACAATAATATTTTTGATAATAATAATAACAGAATTCAAAAATAAGGAAAGAAATAATATTAGAAGTTATCTTCTCAAAAACTATGATATATATACCATAAAATGCTTATGCTAAGAAAATTTAAACTATACGTAGGTATACAAAAAAAATCCATTTAATAAGGATATCCAATTTGTTTATCTCATGATACCTAAAGATATAACAAGGGAATATATAATTATGGACTACACTCATAATTGCATATCCTATGAAATCCTAATATACTGAATTTTCAATTTAATTAATAAAAAATATGTATTATAAATAAATATCTATATTGTGTAACAAATTTAGAATATCAAATTTTTCCTAAGTTAATCAAATAACATCCATAGTAAAGAATTGCATATAAAAATAGTATATGGTTTAGGTAATAATCACATTTATGATAAAAATAATATGAGTATTTAATAGAATTTAATTTCCAATGAAATATTTTCATAAGAACGTGAATGTTTCAATACAAATATAATGACCATAAAATTAATCAGAAGATGAGATATTCCCATAAATTCATTAGAAAAGTAGATTTTTTAGTAAAATCAACTCATTTATTGATAAAAACAAAATAGAGGTGAAACATTTAATATAAGTTTTTATAAAATTGTTTTATTTTTAAAATCATTAAAATCTAGTTGAATAATCTAAAGAGCATAAAATGATTATGTCGGTGGGAAATTTTTTTAAAGTTGTATTAATTGAAAAGAAAATAGTTCTTTTGAATTTTTATAAATAATGTTGAAAATGACCATTTCATAAAACATAATAAAAATTCTTTTCAACCCTTTTAAAAAGTCATGGATGAATTAAAATTTCCTAAATAAATATTTTGAGTTAATAAAAAATTGATTTAGTAAAACAATTTTAGAAAAAAATATTAATATGGAAAAAAATATACCTGATAAAAAGAGAAAAAAGATCATATTTTATTTTAAATATTTCACTGCCTGATTCGAGTTAAAATTATACGGAAATATGGAAGAAAAATTAGAAAAATTTTACATATTCATAAGATAAGAAAATATATAAATTTCATGAAGGATAAATTATAAGATTCTATTGAAGAAAATAAAGGCAGTCCTAATAAAATGAGAATGTAAAATAAATCCTTACACTTTGGTAACTTTTAAATTATAACCCATTTGAAGAGTAAACAAGAATTAAAACTATAATAATCATCAATAAATATATATTAATGTTAAATACATCAATGTTCAAGTATATAAACCACATAAAAATAAATAGGTGCATAACACCATATATGTCTCAATGGGTTAGAAATTTATATGAAATCACTTATATCATGTTTTAATATACTTGAACCTGATTTAACCTCCTATATAATGGTTTTAAATTTTTGAATAATTTATACCAGAACCATATTCCTATTTATCATTTAATATATTATCCTCTTATAAATTTTTTAAAGGAAAAGAAAAATTATTTTTTATTTAAAATAAAGAGACAAAGAGGGGATGGATGAGGTCATACAAGCAATTTTTCCCTCATGGAAATTAAACATCAGTTATCACAATAAAATCGCTAAAAATAATAAATATCATCATACCAATATGATTCAGAGTCAATGGGTCCATGATACCTGATAACCATGGTTTCATTTAGGTATGAATATTATTTCCTTTATCTTGATTTTCTATGTGGGATGTCTTGGAAACCATCATCATCAACATAATATTTTTTCCTTTATAAAATTCTTGAATAAAAAAAATATTTTCATAGGAATCACATTCAACATCATCCCATTTTCTGTGGATGCCCTATGTTTCTATTAATTTATTGATTTCCCCCTAGATCCTTGAGATATTTTCACCATCATCTATATTTTATTTCCCCTAAATTATGAGCATAGTGGTCTGTGAACAATGATCTCTAGGCTTAATGTTTCCTCCATCCATGTGGAATTGCTCACGATTCTGTAACTTTTGGATATTCTCCACCCGAGTCACCTGTGCCAACTTATGAGAAGACTCCTCAACAATATGTGATGAACTGGAACTAGCATGCTCATTTCACCTATAAAGAGGGGATTATCCTCTTATAATATTTTTTTAAAAAATTATTAATCATTTATTATTAAAATCACAGTTTTTGGGTGTTAACTATTACATTTTTCATGATAATTTTAGTTTAGAAGTTTATTTCCTTGTACATTGATTATTATTTCATTATCTCCATAATTTAAATAATGAAAAAAATATAATATATATATATTGATTATATATATATATAGATTAATCAATAAAAGGTGTATATAAAAAAATGAATTACACAATTCATGAAGACAATAGGACGCACGTATACATGATTTTTTTTCATTTTTCAATGGATGACATGTAATAATGTTAAATAATAATTATAACATTTGGATGTTTTTATGAAATATTTTCTTAAATAATTTTAATTATTTAATATCTTGCACTGTATGTAATTGTGAGTTTAAGTGAACCACAAGATTTCATTTGTATAAAATGATAATTATAACCTAGCTGTTAGGTTAGCGAGAACATATATAACTAACTTATGAAAATTTATGGTGAATTCATTGGCTACCAATTATTTATGAAAAATATATATCAATTATATTTTTTTATTTTTGTATTAAAAAATTAAGGGAATTAAAATTAATAAATGAAATTAATGATATATATTTTTTATATATTTAATAAAATATTTTTTATATTCGTTCAATAGACTTTTTAGTCATAGGGTATGAATAAACCCTATTTGATGTATAAAATCCTATATTTTTAAAAAGGCTAATTTTACCACCTTTTAATGGAGAGCCTATTTTAAATTAAAAATTTTACACATTAATCATATTTACATGAAAAAAATAAACTTATTAGTTTAAATTAGGATATAATTTTTTTTGAATGATTTTTTGATATTTTTTGATATTTTTTGATAACTTTCATGTTTTTAGGAATAGTAAAAATATACTAAATTTTAATTGAAATTTTGTTTCCACAAAAATGATTAATATGGTTATATTATATTATTTAATGGTTTTAAACTATAAATAGATTATATTTTTATCAGTTAATTTAATTTAGGCCATTGATATTAATTTTACATTGAATTCAAATGTAAAAAGATTTCAATCTTTTGTAATGTTTTAACTTTTAAAACCCATTTTCTCATTCCAAAAAAGAGATTAATTTTAATTTAATTACCTAAAATTATGTGTTTTTGAATTTGGAAAAATGGATTCTCTATTTATAATAATTAGGTCCAAATTATTGAAATAGATTAATTTTATTTTTGGGCTTTATGAATAATAATTTTGGTGATTTTTTTATTAATATGGTAAAAGAGAAAATTGGGTAATAAAGAGTAAAAATAATATTATAAAATTACCCAAACAATTTTCCTAATATCACTGGATGAGTGGGTTTCGACCTAAATCAGCCTTGGTTCTAAATGATATCCCTTGGAATCCACTTGGATAAGATTATGACATTTAATCTATTTTATTTAAAGAAGAGTTAAATATGTATTACTAAAATTTTAATAAATATATCATTTTTAATATATGGTTATAAAAAATATAAACTCTAATATAAATAATATTTTGAAATATATATTCTTTCCTTTATCATGTTAATTTATTTTTCATTTTCTAAAAATAAATAATTACCTTAATGACTTATACATTGATGATATAGAAATTATTTAATTGATGAAAAATAAATAAAATATTTTTTATTAAAATGTTAATAACCATTAAAAGACACAAAAACTTGACAAAATATTATTGGTTGAAAATATCTCGACCATAATAATACAATGGTCTGTTTATTTTCTATTTGAAGCTATATGGAAAATATTATGACACTTATAATATTTTATTCAAAGTTATGTTAAAGTTGTCACATTCATGTTTTAATCAATATAACATTTTTAATGTATGATTTTATAGAATATATATTCAACAATAAGTATTATTATTAAATATATAGGTTTTATATTATTAATAGTATTTTATTTTTAATTTTTATTCAAAAAATAAGAATATTAAATAATTACACAAAAATGATGTTGTAATTATTTTATTAATGGAGATAACAAATAAAATTTATTAAAAATATTGAAATAAATATAATTTTGGATAATTAATATATAAAATGAATTTCATTGATTAAATTAACCTATTAGGAATATAATAAAATATTTTTTTCAAACTTAAATTTTTATCATTATATTTGTTTAATCAATGAATCGATTTGTGTCAAAATTGACACTATTGATTGTTTATCAAAATAATTTATTATTAAATTATTTAAAAATAATAATTTTTTTAAAAATATATAATAATTATTATATCATATAAAATATTATGAATTATTTATTTTATTTCTAATTGACATAAAATAAGTAAATATTGCACCATTTTAATATTGAAATATTTGTTACATTAGTTAAAATTAAATATAATAAATAAGTGTTAAATTAAAATGGTAAGGTTTAAATGAATAGAGAAAATTGCCTTAAAATTATTGGTTTATTATACTAAAACCTTATATAATTTAATCTTTGATACTATGGCATTTTGGATGTTTTTTAATTTTATTATATTTTATTATAAATTAATATTTCCAGAGATTCCATAAGTGCCCCTCACCTCAATTATAAAAGGGAACCTCCTCCCTCCCTTATGAAATTAATTTTAAACCTTCAATCTCAACCATACTCTACCCATTTCCCTTTTAAAATTCCCTAGTGTCATTCTATAGGTTCTCATTTTCTCCAAAGACTAACTCTAGTGCTTTAAGAAGAGATCTAGAGGGAACTCGTCGAAGAAGAGGTAATCTCCTCTACAGATTTTTTCAAACTTCTTTCTTATTCTACTTTCTATTCAAGAGTTATTTCCATTATAAAGTAATAAATATTGAATAAATTATATACATATATGTTATTATGACTATTTAAGAACTATATTCCACCTTCTATCTATCCTATGAAAAACAAAATCACCACGCATGGGTACGTAGGACTTACCATCTCCACGCCATGGTGTAATATGTTTTTCTCCACCACCTTAATTGGATGGGCATAATGATTTAAATAATAAATATATGTGATTATTATAACATTATATTGATTATGGAACAAAAAATATACTATCCAAATCCATACCATTTCATAATTATGGGAATGTTATCGTCACTCGCGTGTACGTATGACCGAACGTCTCCACGATGTGATGTGATTCATTCTACATGATATTCATTAAATAATGATTATATAAATGTATATAATGAATAAATATGGTATATATTATGTTAATATTATTTTTTAATGATATAACTATGGCCTAATAATGAGAACAAGAACTTATTTGACAAAACATGCTTAAGAAAATGAAGCCATCAATACCCGAATAATGAGTAATAATGAAATGTTATTAAAAAAAATATGATACTATGATCATATATGATATCATAAAAATGACTATTATTCTGGAATAATTCAATGAAATTATTTAAATCTTTATATAGGAGGTTCAGATACATACAACAGATATCATGCCTAAGGTGTGGGATAATTTTACAATCTCATTATTATCTGAGATTATTTATACGTAAGTATATATTGGGGTATATTTATCGTGTTTCCTAAAAATTTATTACAAAATATTATTTCTATCCTTATATAATTGTTTAAAATCAATTTTACACATTGGTAAATTTTTATTAAATGGTATGAAAGGATTCTTATGACATTTTCGATACGAGTTACATTTTGACTTTCCAACAAAAGTACGAGAAGAATGTTTTATTTTTCACTTAAACTCCATGAATGATTTTTTATGTTTCCATAACACCTTATTTACATTAATATTACTTTATAATATATCAATTTTATTTTCAAATAACTTATTTTCTTTTAAAATTGTGCGATATTTTGAGAAAAGAAAACTTTTTTGAAGAAGAAAAGATATTTTATTAAAGAATTAATTTAATGTGTTCTATCAAAATTATTTTCCATCTAAGATGAAATTATGTAATAGGTTTATGTTTCAAGTATAACATAACTATTGTTCCTATGGGTTTATTATGTTAATTATGGAATGATATTTATGAAATCCTTTTGTTTTACATGGATTATGTTATGGTGGAATAATGTTTTAAGAAACCCATTTTATTCCTTAGGTTATGATGAATGGTTTATGTTTTTTTGCACATGTAATAATGATTTCATTATGAGATGGGTGGGACCTATATCTACCTCAAATTCATTAGGTAAAGCCTTATATCTTATGAGATAGATATGAATGGAATAAGAAATGATCTTGGTTCAGTAATACAGTGTTGGAATAAGAAGTGAGCTCAGTTTAGTAATGGACTTTATTTTCTATGAGGGTCTTGGAAATTATACTTGACTAATATGAAATGATTTTATATGATTATGTGTATGCCAAAAATTTTCATGTGTTAAGTTATGACCTTTGTGATTACTTTAATTGATTCTTATGAACTTTGATGATTTATCCCAAGAAATAATATCATGATATATCATATACAGGATAAGATTTTCAAATGTTATGTTCTTAGGTATTATGATTATGATATGAGTGATATATCCTTTGTTTACCCTTACTGAGAATTTGAGATCACTCTTTCTTATGTTTCTTTTCCCAAGGTCATGAATAATGGTGTTAAGTGAGTTATGTCAAAAAGGGGTCTAGTTATGAATAAATCAGTAGGAGACAATGTAGATGTCTTATGAACCAATTGTTTATGTTTCCCAGTTTCTAAATACAAAAAACCTATATGGTCCTAGAATTATTTTTTTATGTTTTATAATGAATGTTGTTCAATTTTTAAGTAATATCTATTTCTGAAAAGTTTGGGCCATTATAGTTGGTATTATAGAAAAGGTATAGTTAACCGTTGGAAACTAGGATGAGGAAACCTTAGTAAGAAACCTAAGGATATGTAAAAGTATAGGTTACAATACTAGTTTTTTAGGAATGATCATGAATAACCTAGGATAAAACCTGAAGTTTCCTAAAGTTAAATTTTATTCTTGATTATTTGGATTTCCAATTATAATTATTGTTTCCCAAACTATGCTTCTTTGTTTTAGTCAATGGAAGGAATCCCAAAGGAATCGCCTTAATACTGAATGTGATGGGAAATGAAATTATTATCCTCCTAAGTAACCAAATGTTATGGGAGCTGGAATGACAAATCTTTTAGCTATGATCACACATCTTTCTCAATCTATGAATCAAGAAAGACTTATAAATGAGAAAAGGAGGGAACAAAATTCTATTTATTCCTTCATAAGGCAACATCCACTTTCTTTTAGTAGATCTTCTGATCCACTAGTGGCTGAAAAATGGATCAGTACCATTGAAAAGATATTTTCAATTTTATAATGTTTATGAAATGGTAAATTCATCTTATCAGTCTATCATTTGGAAGGTAGAGTTGACCAATAGTTGAAACTTATCAATAATATGAGGCAAATATATGAAATTTAATCCATGGAATGGAATGAGTTCAAGAACTTATTTTTCAATAAGCATTTTCCTAATATTTTTCTAACAAGTATGTGGAAGAAGTTCCTTGAGATTAAACAAAAGGATGATGAATCCATTGGTACATATGAAGTAAATTTTACAATACTTTCAAGTTATTCTTTTGGAATTGTTATCCAACACGAGAGTAAAATTGATAGATTTTTTAGTGGATTTAAACCATGTATTATAAGGGAATTATCTATAAGGGAATTCAATAGATATGAGTAAATCATTCACTGTGTTCTCAATGTTTAAATGGATATTGGAGTAACCCATCGGTACTATGGGTTTGATAAGAAGAGAAAAATAGAATTCAAGGGAAAATATAAAGACCGCATTGAAAAAAAGATAAGTCTTCCCTTATTCTCAAAGTGTGAAAAGAAACATGGAGGAAATTGTATTAAATGGACTAAAAATGTTTTAAGTGTGGGAGAGAAGGTCATTGGGTAGTTAAATACTGAAGTGATGGGGAAAAGATATCCAATGATGTGAATAGTGAAAATGGTATACATAATGAAATTCCCACACTTCAATGCTACAAGTGAAAGGAAATGGGGAATTATTCTAACCAATGCCGTAATCCAAGGGTTATCGATGATGATCGATGTCATGAAACTCTTAAGGACAAAGGAAAAGGTAAGTCATATTCCACCACTATCAATTATGTGGAATGTGATAATGAAGTAGTGAAAGGTAAAATTAACATCCACTCTAAAGTTTCAAATTTTTTATTTGATTCTGGATCTAACCAATCTTTTATTTTTGAAGAATTTTCTAAAGGTATCACCATATTACCTCAACAATTAGATGTTATATTATCTATGAAAACTCCTAATGCCACAATGACTGCATCAAAATTTGACAATTCTTCTCCAATTGAAGTTCATGGGAAAGTGATTTCTATAAATATTTTGATCATTCCTTTAGTGGAATTTTATGTGATTCATGGTATGGATTCACTTTCTCTATATAGAGATCATATCAATTTACAAGTAAGGGAAATCACACTTCTTATTCTGTATCAATTTATGATCATATATCAGGGCAAGGATGAGTATGAACTTCCTGTGAAAATTTCTTCCAACTTATGGATCTCGATTTTTATAAATAAAGGTTATCTGTCTCAAATGGATGGGGAGAAACTCACCATTAAGAATACATCTATTTTATAGAAATTTATTGACATCTTTACAGAATAATTTATAGGTATTCCATATAATCTTGAAGTTGAGTTTTTAATAGAACTCATACAGGGTGTTATTCCTATTTCAAAGAAACCTTATAGAATAGATCCAATTCAGTTGCATGAATAGAATAAGAAACTCCAAGAGAATATTAACAAGGGATTCATACACCCTATTGAATCACCTTGGGGGGCACCTGTTCTATTTGTTAAGAAGAAATATGGATCAATGAGACTCTTCATTAATTATCGATCACATAAAAAGATAACTATCAAGAAAAAATACCATCTTCATTGCATTGATTACTTATTTTACAAACTATGAAGATATCAATACTTTTCCAATATTGATCTTTGTTTAGGATATCATCAATTAAGGGTCAAGAACGAGGATATTCCAAAGAAAGAATTCTATACAAGGTATGGACACTATTAATTTATAGTGATTCATTTTGGTGTTACTAATTCTCCAGCTATCATTATGCATCTAATTAATAGAGTCTTTAGAGTCTATCTTGATCAGTTTTTGGTATTCTTTGTTGACAATATTCTTTGTATATTCGAAGAGAAAGGAAGAGCATGAAGATCACTAGAGAATTGTATTGAAGACCCTAATAAATGATGCTATTTATGAAAAATTTACCAAGTGTGAATTATGGCTTTAGAAAGTTTCATTTTTGGGTCACATAATATCAAGAGAGGAGATATCTGTAGATCCAGAAAAAACAGAAGTTATTGAAAGTTGTCCTAGACCAACAACGATAACTGAGATCTAATGTTTTCTTAGCTTGGATAGATATTATCAATGTTTTATGAATGTTTTTTGATGAATATATAATCCACTCACCAATATTACTTGTAAAGGATTTTTGTTCATGTGGAAGGAGGAATGTGACGAGAATTTCAAAGAGATAAAAAGATTGTTAGCCAGTGCACCTGTGCTCACACTGCCTTATAGTTTAAAAAGTTTTGTGCTATACAATTATGCATCCAAGAAGGGACTGTAATGTGTTCTCATGAAAAATGATATGACCATAGATTATGCCTCATGAAAATTGAAAATCAATGAACAAAATTACCCAAATCCTGATTTGGAGTTAGCTACAGTAATCTTCACATTAAAGATATTAATGCATTATCTTTATGGTGAAAGGTGTGACATTTATACTGATCATAAAAGTTTAAAGTGTATTTTCACACAAAAGGAGATGAATATGAGCCAATGAATATGGTTGGAGTTGATTAAATATTACGACTACTCAATACATTAACACCTTGAGAAAGAAAAAATGGTGGCATATGCTTTGAGTTGAAGAGACCGTGCTAGCATATCCATGATGAGGATAAAAAAGATATAATATTTTTGGATTTGTGAAGGATGGATCTTGAAATTTTAAAGTAAGGGGAGAAATATTATCTTTCTCAAATGAATGTTAAACCATATATACAAGTGAAGATTAGGGAGGCACATAAGGAAGATGAATCACAACAAAAGAAGGTAAAAAATGTTCCTGAATTAAACCTTGATTGTGATGGAATAATAAGGTTCAAGAATTAGTTTTATATCCCTACAATACTAGAATTAAAGAAGGATATCTTGGATGAGGCTCATAGTTCTTCATTCTCTATTCATCCTGGAAGCACAAAGACATATAAGGACATGAAAGATTATTTCTGGTGTGATGAAATGAAAAGAGATATTGTAGAATATGTATCTTGGTGCTTTTTTTGTCAATAAGTTAAGGTTAAGATAGAGAAGTATAAAGGGATGTTACATTAATTACCCATACCAAAATGGAAATGGGAAAATATAACTATAGAATTTGTCATTAGAATTCACAAAACATATAAAGGCCATAATTATATTTGGGTTATAGTTTATCACCTTATGAAGTCAGCATACTTCATTTCTATTAGAGAGGATTTCTCTATTGATCAGCTTTATAGGATATATATAAAGTAATTGTTAAGATTTTTAAGAGTACCACTTTTTATTATATCTGATATGGATTCGAGGTTTACCTTGAAGTTCTAGAGAAGTTTTCTAGCAATCTCTAGATACAGAATTAAGTTTTAGCACTTCTTTTCATCCTCAGACAGATAGTCAGTTTGAAATACAAATTCAAACAATAAAATACATGTTAAAAGATTGATCTATGGATTTCAAAGGTGGTTGGGATCAAAAACTACATTTGGTAGAATTTTATTACAAGAATAGATTTCAATCTAGTTTTCAGATGGATCCTTATAAAGCCCTCTAAGGAAAGAAGTGTATAACTCCAACTTGCTGGGATAAAGTTAAAGAAATAAAGCTATTAGGACCTGATCTTTTTGATGAAATGATAGAGAATGTCATATCTATTCAACCACACATAAGAGAATATCGAAGTTAAAAAAAATGTTATGCTGTCAACCAATGAAAAGACCTAGAGTTTGAAGTGGGTGACAAGGTGTTTCTACGAATATCTATATAGAAGAGAGTAATGAGATTTAGAAATAAGGGGAAGATAATCCCTAGGTATATCGGTCCGTTTGAAATTCTGGTTAATGTTGGGAAGATAGTTTACCGATGGGAACTTCCACTGAATCTCTCTCAGGTTCATGATGTTTTCCATATATCTCTCATGAGAAAGTACATTCCCGATCCTTCAAAAATACTAAACTGATAAGTCATACCGCTAAAGAAAGATATCTATTTTGAAGAACAACAGATAGAGATTCTGGATCATAGAAAAAATTTCTACGAAATAAGAGCACTCACTTGGGTAAAGTTATATAGTATAACCACCAATTTGAGGAAGCTATATGGGAACTTGAGGATGTAATGATACCGAGGTATCATCATCTGTTTGTATACAAGTGATGAATTTTTAGGGAAAAAATTCATTTTAAGGGGGTATAATGTAACACCCAAATATTTTTATGAAATATTTTCTTTAAATAAATATAATTCTTCAATAGATTTCATTTCATAAAATCACGAGTTTAAATGAAACGTGAGATGAAATTAGTATAAAATGACTACTATAACTAACAAACCTAATATTTTTTACATTTTTATATGCATTTAAACTGTTTTAACCCTCAACATTTATCTATTTGAGATTATATAGATCAATTTTGGATTTATGATATGTTTTGAGAAACATTGTAACACCCCAAGCTTCCATGGTACGTTTCCCTTTGAATAATACAATAGCTTGTGCTGTACACAACTTCGAGTTATAGCACACCACGACCAATCAAACTAGCCATTATGAAAAGTAATACCCACTATTTGAAACTTTATATTTTTTTTTTCAAAATGGACTTCATTTTTGGATTTTTAATATCAAAATTAGATTAGTGTGAATTTTTGGTATTTTTCTGAAAACATTCAATTTTTGATGAATAGTGAAAAACACTACGTTATTGTTTAAAGAAAATTTTTTATTTAAATAATTAATTATTTTATTTAAATTTATTTAAGGTAAAATCAGATACATAATACCTATATATGTTCAATTTAATTCATTGGAGTCATTTTATAATAATATTTGATATATAAAATTTTATTGAATTTTTTTAACGTCTTTTACCCACCTTTTAGGGACGTTAGCAAATTTGCATAAAACATAATTTTTCCATTTTTATGAATTGAATTTAAAAAATCCTAGAGATATGGTTGATATCAGTAAGTAAAATTCGGTTCAATAAGATGAAAATAATTTTTGGTGAATAGTAACTTTTGACTTTTATTTACCACGGTTAAAAGTAAATAGGGTAATTAAAGGTAAAAATGACATTATTATTACCCAAAAAGTGTATTAATTATACTGGATAAGTCTATTTAGACCAAAAACGACCTTAGGAATAAAATATTATCCTTTTGATCCACTTGTATTAGATTAGGACATTTATTATTATTTTATTTAAAGAATATTTAAAAGTTTTAAATTTAAAGTTTCATCACTAAAACATTTTTAATATAGGGATACAAATAAGATAAATTAGACTATAAATATTCATTAGAAAGATAAAAATATTTCCTACATAATGGAATTTTATTTATAATTTTTAGACATTAAATAATTAAATTTACTTATGACACAATGATGATGCAATAATTACCTTATTAATGAAAGATTAAAATAATTGATATTATAAATATCCAAATAAATGTAAATTGAAACTTTTGATGATTTAAAAGAATTTAATAGGTTAATATGACATGTTAGGGTTTATTAAATGAATTTTTTTCAAATTAATAAAGTTTTTACGACTTTAAAAAAAATTATTTACTAAATAGTGTCAAAATTGACATAAATGAGTTTTTAAAACAAATATTATATTATTAAATGATATAATAGTCCTAAAAATTTAATAATTGTCCAAAGGACTTACATAAAAATAGATATCTAATTACTGAACCACTTGGGGTTCTGTTGGAATTTTATAGTAGGTTTATTAATCATATAATATAAAAATACCAGGAGACATGGTAAATGTTATACTATTTAACCAAGAGTTAAATATAAAAGATAAGGTTAATATGGTGACCTAAACCTGTATTAAACCTATTGGTTGAGTGGTTTAGGTCAACATATTATCCTTATATTTCCATACCCACCTTATACTTGAAATAAATCTTTTTGGAGCCATTATAAACCGAATATGATTGTATAATAAAATAATATTACAAGCTTTTCCTAAAGTGACCCTCACCTCTCTTATAAAAGGGTACTTCCCCTTCCCTAAAAATCACACATCCAAAGCCATTTTACTGGGCCAAACCCTACTCAAATATTGTCCCAAAAACCCTCACATTGACCCATAGGCCTCACTTTGATCAGAAATCCAACCTAAGGATCCATTTTGATCAACTCAAAAGGAAACACCCGAAGAAGAGGTAACAATTTCACCACCTCTTTCAAAGTTATTTTATTCTTCCAATTCCTATTTCTTTTCTTTTAATTATAAAATAATAACTCTAGTACCTTATACATACTGTGATGTTATTATGGTACAACCATATTCATTATTCTATCCATCCTATGAATGACAAGTCACCATACGTGCGTACATACGGCTTACCATCTCCACGTCGTTGTGTAGTTTGTTATTCAAACACTTAATTATTTGGATGGGAATAATAATGAGTATAACTGATTTAAATAACAAATATAACATGTTAATGATTAATTATATATGATATACCATCCAATTATATATTATTTTTCCATCAATAGAATGATATTGTCGCTCGTGTGTACGTACGGATTACCGTCTCCACGAACACGATGAAATTAATTCTCCATTATAACCATTCAAGAATAAATTTCATTTTATGATTAAAAAAATAAGGTTTAATAAATTAATATCATTCTGGATATGAATCAAATATGTCTTATCCATAACAAATATGCCTTACGTAACCAAGCATATAAAGGAAAATGAATTAGTTAACACCCAAAACAATGATACTACTGAAATATTATTAACAAATAAATATTAGAAGTTCATATATGATATCATATTTATGTATGTGGTTATTTTATAATTTAATAAAAATGATTTAAATATTATACAGGAGGTTAACATATCCTCGATCAAAGAAAATTACAAGGTAATAGTTAATTTTACAATCTCTTTATTTATCTGAGGTTGTTTATACACATGCATCTACTGGGAATTCTTTATCATCCACATCCATGTTTCTTAAAAATGTATTTCAAAAACATTTTTACTATTTCCTAGACTATGGGTTAAATTCATATATACCCTTCTATGACTTTTTATAAAATTTTTATAAAGGAAACTTTCCATCGTTTTCCAAACAAGGTCCTTTACAACCTTTTCGACAAATTAAGGTTAGAATGTTTTTTTAACTTATACGGAGGGTGCGACTCTTTTCTACCATTATAACACCTTAGAAGCTTCCATTACAAGCTTATATGAGTATTTTCAAAATAAATATTTTCTTGTATAATTATTTTACTATTAAATGATTTCAAAATAGAAAGAGATATTTATCTCAAATATTTTTGATTTCATCTATGTCAACATCCTTGGATGGATTTTAACCTTGTTTGAAGTTGATTTATTATGATACAATCATCTATATTGTATTGATGGTTTTGTGATATGTTTGACTGTGGATGTGTTATTTTTATACAATTTATGGTTTATGGTTAAATTATTAACATTTTGTATGCTAGTCTTAATACAAATGTTTATGCTATGTTTCAACCTTTTCATATGAGGAATACATTGGACTTAGTAAGTGACAAGTGGAGCCTGCTATAGATCCTTGATGAATCAGTAGGTATCATGAGACAAAATAGTGTCTTGGAACATAGATTTGACAAAATATTATTTGTAGTCTTGGCACAAGGCCTTGACTACGTGGTTATGAAGTCTGGCATTATGCATTCCATCATTATGAAATAGGATATTGATATTACATGTGATTATTAGACTAGTATAATATCTATGAGAATAATTAAATGGAATTATTTGATTTATCTTTTCCATATTATGCCCAATTTTATGTTTAAAAGGTTTGGGTTTTAGTATTATACATTACCTTAAATGTTTATGCTTATTTATAAAAGTTTCCACTATATTTTCATCCTTACCAAGCACCTGAGCTCACCCCTTTCTTTGTTTTATTTTTCCCAGGATGTGAAGAAGTATATTATGACTGACCTATAGGGATATTCTAAGGGAAATGAATGTTTTAAAAGGATACAATGTTGCTGTTGTTTTTTATTTTATAATGTAATGAAAATATTATGTATGTATCTAGTACTTCAAAGGCTACTAAACTGATCGGTCTTTCAGGACATGATTCCTTGTATCATGACAATTTTATGTAATAATGCATCATCTCTGGGTAACTAGAGTTGGGGCACTACAGTTGGTATCATGTGAAGTTAAGAAAAAACCTTGGAAGAAAGATTTAGAAAAACTCTGATTAGAGAACATTACCCTAAGATAAACTTTGAGGATTAGTGTAGAAGAACTTCCTATAATTTTGGTAATGTAGATATTTGTGATTTTTCCAATAAATAAATCCCTATCTTGATATGAGTAGGTAGATAAGACTTTGGAACAGATGTATCTAAGAGTGAAAACTCCAACAAGGAGTTTCGGGCTTGACCCGGGGTATCCTAGTACACGACAACGAGCCTTGCTGCAGTCTTGGTTACGACACTCCCGGGGGATATGATTTGGATAATTAAAATTTTATTTACAAACCATTATGAAGGATTTATGAATATATACCTCCTCAATGAAAACATTTTTATTATTATGGATTTTATTTATAAACTATTCAATTTGTGTTAAGTGTTTTATAAGTTTGGAATTATGTATTGTGATTCATAAACTAATCTAGTTTATGCCATTGTATAGAAATGGCGCCTAGTGGAAGGAATGAAAACCATATCAACACACGTAATACATATAGGTATTTACCTCCTAATCAAGATAATTATAGTGGAGTTGGTGATGCAACTGGTGCAGATAAGATTATCACCATACTGGGATAACTCACTCAGGTTATGAAAAATAACCTTACCCGTATGGAGCACCCTGATCCACAATGTGAAGGATTAATATTAGACTGCTTCATGAGGAAACAACCCCAAACATTCAATGGGACTACAAATTCATTTTTAGCTGAGCAATGGATAAGTTCCTTAGAGAAAATATTTCATGCTTTGGGGAGTAGCAAAAGGGAAAAAGTTTTCATGGAAGATTATCGCCTCACAGGAGACGTAGATCAATGGTGGTCATTAATTCAAAACAAAAAAGAGGATAAATAAGTATAAAATATGGAATAAAGGGTGTTTAAAGATATTTTATTAGAAAAATATTTTCCTCATGACCATCGAGCAGATATAGAAGGACAATTTCTGAGTCTAAGGAAAAAGGAGGATAAGAATGCTGCAAAGTATGAGGCTAACTTTACAAGGTTATAAAGGCATGAAGAAGATTATATACGTAACCCAAGGAGTAAGATTGATAGATTCATTTATGGGTTAAAACCATTTCTCTGTGGAGCATTAGTCTCACAATCCTTCTCATCATACAAAGATATTGTCTCATGTGCTATCAAGACAGAAAAGGAATTCTATAAGTCTTACGACTTTAAAGCAATGCAAGAGAAGAAGAGATCAACTGAACAATCTAGAAATGGAAATAAGGGGAAGAAAGGAAAATTTGAATATTCATCCTATGGTAAATGTGGGAAGAAACACCCTAGTACTTGCCTAAAGGTAATGAGAGTCTCTTACAAGTGTGGTGAAAAAGGCCACCAAGCTCATGATTGCGAGGGAAAGAAAGATGCTGTCAATGTTGAATGCTGAAATTGTAGAGAAATGGAGGAATTATGAAAATGAATATCCTAATCACCGAGGAAACTTACCTCAGAAAAAGGAAAAGGGAGCAAGGACAAGCTTATGCGATCACTAATGCTGAAGTTGAAGCTTTGAAAGACGTGGTGGCAGGTAATTTAATGGTTTCCTCATGTTTATCCAATTATTTATTTGATTATGGATCATTGCATTGTTTCAAATCTTCTCAGTTTGCTAAGAAAATTAGATATTTCTAATTTGATTTAACAAGGGAAATGTCAGTCAAAAATTTTAAGGGAAGTATCATTGCAACAAAGTTTTGTGAATCAGTTCCCATTAGGGCATATAAATGTTCTTTATCTGCTGATCTCATAATCATAACCATGATTTAATTTAATATAATCTTCAGTAGGGATTGGTTTTCTGACCATGATGTGAAAATTTTTTATAAGAAGAAGGAGGTTACAATTTTCGATGATGATAAGGATTAACTTATCCTTAGAGCAGAAACGTCACCATCTGATTCTTATCTAGATCCACCCACAGTAGCTCTACTAAATTCAATTATTGGGGAGCAAGAGAGTGGAATAACAATGGGTGAGGAATGGAATGTTCAAATAGAGGATGTACCTATTGTTCAAGAATATCCTAATGTGTTTCCAAAGGATTTACCTAGACATCCTCCAGAATAATAAATTGTGTTTTCCATTGATTTAATTTCTGGTTCAAGGCCCATATCAAAGACCCCTTATAGAATGGACACTGTGGAATTAGTGGGACTAAAGAAACAACTAGAGTAATTGAGTAATAAGGGATTTATTCTCCATAGTGTTTCTCCATGGGGAGCCCTTGTTCTTTTCATTAAGAAGAAAGATTAATCTATGAGGTTATGCATTGACTACATGGAGATAAATGTTATAACAATAAAGAACAAGTATCCCCTACCTCGCACTGATGATTTATTTGATCAACTTCATGGAGCTCAATATTTTTCAAATATTGACCTTCAATCTGGATATCATCAGTTGTGTGTGAATAAGGAAGATATTCCGAAGACAACATTTCGTACCAGGTATAGGCATTACGAGTTTACAATAATGCCTTTTGGACTGACTAATGCACCCTCTATCTTCATAGATCTAATGAACAATGTTTTCAAGGAATATCTTGATGAATTTTTAGTGGTATTTATTAAGGATATCTTGGTATACTACAAAAGATATGAAGATCCTGAAAATCACTTGTGCATTATTCTAAAGACTCTTAGAAGAAATGAATTATATGGGAAGTTCAACAAGTGTGAATTCTGGCTTCAAGAGATTTTATTTCATAGCCATATTTTCTCTAAGGATGTAATCTCTATTGATCCTTCAAAGACCAAGGCAATCAAAGAATGGCCAACACTGACCAATATAACTGAGGTATGTAGTTTTATTGGTTTTGCAGGTTATTATTGGTGTTTCATATAGAATATTTCCATATCATCTAACCAAGTAACCAAGATCACATGTAAAGGTGTTAAATTTGTTTAGAAAAAAGAGTGTGAATAATGTTTTGAATAATTTAAGAGAATATTAGTCAATGCTCCTATATTTACTCTACCATCGGGGAATGATGAGTTTTTTATTTATAGTGATGCTTTAAAGAAAGGAATTGGTTGTGTCCTTATGTAGAATGATAGAGTTATTGCCTATGCATCAAAACATCTAGAAATTCATGAGAAAAACTCTCACACTCATGATATTGAGTTAGGAGTTGTAATATTTTCTCTGAAAATATAGAGACACTATCTCTATGGTAAAAAATGTTAGATTTATACTGATCATAAGAGTTTGAAGTATATTTTATCACAAAAAGAAATCAACATGAGGAAAAGGAAATGGATTGAATTACTCAAGGATTATGATTTCACTATACAATACCACCTAGGGAAGGAAAATAAGGTGGAAAATTCTTTGAGCAGAAAGGATCATGGAGTTTGGAACAAGATGAGAGTTGAAAGGGATCATGTTTTCATGGATCCAGTGGATATGTGAATAACCATGGAAGGTGAAACATCAATACTTTTTCAAATGCTTTCCAATACATCTTTAATATAAAGGATAAAAAAGTTCTCAAATTGATGATGTAGAGTTTCAAAAGAAAATTAAATCTGTGAATGATGGGAGATTGATTAACTTCGTATGTGAAGATGGAATTTTGAAATTTTGGAAAAGAATTTGTGTTCCCGATATACCTGATCTAAAAAGGGAATTGTTGGATGATGTTCATAGATCCAATTTCTCTACACTCCCTGGTAGAACTAAGATGTATAGATATTTGAGGGAACATTTTTGGTGGGACAACATGAAGAGGGAGATTGATGATTATGTGTCAAGATGTACGGTTTGTCAATAACTGAAGGCTAGAAGAAAACATCCAAGATGAGTTATGCAAACTCTTCACATACCTGAGTGGAAATGGGATGATATTTTGATCGAATTTTTCATGGGACTACCAAAGAGTCCTAGAAGGAATGACGCAATATGGGTCATTTTTTATCGTCTTACCAAGTCAGCACATTTTATTGCTATAGGAGATGATTTACTACTTGAACTTTTAACAAGCCTATATATTAATGAAGTTGTAAGACATCATAGTGTACCCCTATCGATTGTTTCTAATCGTGATCCCCGTTTTACCTCAAGATTCTAGAAAAGCTTTCAAAAGGCCCTAGATACTGAACTTCATCTGAGCACTGCCTACCACCCTCAAACTGATGGATAATCAGAATAAACCATTCAAACCTCAGAAGACATGTTGAGATCTTTCTCACTTGACTTTCAAGGTATGTTGGATAAATATTTACCATTGGTAGAATTTTCCTATAATAATAGCTTCCATTCAAGTATTCATAGGGCACCATATTAAGCATTATATGGAAAGAGATGTTGCACACCAACTTGTTGGGATGATGTTGGTGAACGAAAACTCGTAGTCCCAGAAGTTGTTGAGGAAACAATAGAAAAAGTGAATGTTATCCAAACCCACCTCAAAGCAGCTCAAAGTAGGCAAAAGAGCTATGCTGATAACTGAAGGAAGGATTTGGAATTTCATGTAGGTGATCATGTTTTCTTGAAGGTATCTTCATGGAAGGGTGTTATACGATTCATTAATAAGGGTAAATTAAGTCCCAGGTACATCAGACCTTTCGAAATTCTAGAACGAATTGGAGTTGTATCTTATCGTTTGGCAATGCCTCCAAGTCTTTCCAAAGTTCATAATGTGTTCCACATATCACTATTGAGACAACACATGTATGACCCAACACATGTACTCAAATATGAGGAAATTGAATTGGAACTTGATCTGTCTTATTATAAAGATCCTTTCAAGATTCTTGATATAAGAGATCAAGTGTTAAGAAACTAGATGACTCATCTGGTAAAAGTTCTGTGGAGACATCATAATATAGAAGAGGCAACGTGGGAACCCGAGGAACCTATGATGAAGAACCACCCAAATCTTTTTATGCAGTAGTATTATAGAAATTTTGTGGACCAAATTATTTTAAGGAGGGGAGAATGTAACACCCCAAGCTTCCATGGTATGTTTCCCTTGGAATAATTCAATATCTTGCACTGTATGCAACTTCGAGTTCAAGAACACCATGACCAATCAAACTAGCCATTATGAATACTAATACCCACTTTTTGAAAAATTATAAATTTTATTTTTTAAAATGGAATTCACTTTTGGATTCAGAATATTAAAATTATCTTAGGGTGATTTTTTGGTATTTTTTTGAAAACTTTCATTTTTTGATAAATAGTGAAAACACTGCGTTATTGTTTAAAACTGGCTTTTTATTTAAATAATTAATTATTTTATTTAAATTTAATTTAGTTAAAAATAGATACATAATACCAATATATGTTAAATATAATTCATTGGAGTTATTTTATAATAATATTAGATATATATAATTTTATTGAATTTTTTAACGTCTTTTACCCACCTTCTAGGCACGTTAGCTAATTTGCATAAAACATAATTTTACCGCTTCTATGAATTGAATTTAAAAAATCCGAGAGTCACAGTTGATATAATTAAGTAAAATGTGCTTCAATAAGATGAAAATAATTTTTGGTGAATAATATCTTTTGACTTTTATTTACCACGGTTAAAAGTAAATAGGGTAATTAAAGGTAAAAATGATACTTTTATTACCCTAAAAAAGTCCTAATTCTATTGGATAAGTTTATATTGACCAAAAATAACCTTAGGAATAAAATATTATCCTTTTGTTCCACTTTGATTATATTAGGACATTTATTATTATTTCATTTAAAGAATAGTTAAAAGTGTTAAATTCAATGTTTCATAACTAAAAAATTCTGAATATAGGGTTACACATAAGATAAATTAAACTATAAATATTAATTATAAATATAAAAATATTTCCTAAATAATATTAATTTATTTTTAATTTTTAGACATTAAATAATTAAATTTATTTATGACACAATGATGATGCAGTAATTACCTTATTAATGAATGATTAAAATAATTGATATTATAAATATCAAAATAAATATAAATTGATACTTTTGATGAATTAAAATAATTTTATAGGTTAATATGACTTGTTAGGATTTATTAAATGAAGATTTTTCGAAGTAATCATGTTTTTTGGACTTTAAAAAAACCAGATACTAAATAGTGTAAAAATTGACATAAATGAGTTTTTAAAACAAATACTATATTATTAAATTATATAATAGTCCTACAAATCTAAGGTAAAAAAGGACTTATATAATATTAGATACGTTATTAATGAACCACTTGGGGTTCTCTTGGAATTTTATAGTATGTTTATTAACCATATGATATTAAAATACAAGGAGACCTGGTAAATGTTAAACTATTTAACAAAGAGTTAAATATAAAGGATAAGGTTAATATGGTGACCTAAACCTGCCTAAAACATATTGTTTGAGAGGTTTTCAACCCATACCCACCTTATCCTTGAAATAAATCATTTTTTGCCATTATAAACTGAATATGATTGTATAATAAAATAATATTTCAAGATTTTCCTAAAGTGACCCTCACCTCTCTTATAAAAGGCTTCTTCCCCTTATCTCCAAATAACACCTCCAAACCCATTTGGATCGACCCACCCCTTCTCAAATATCCTCCCAACTACCCTCAATTCTACTTAGAGGCCTTAATTTGATAAAAAATCCAACCTAAGGATCCATTTTGATCAAATCAAAAAGAAACACCCGAAGAAGAGGTAATAATTTCACCACCTCTTTCAATGTTATTTCCATCTTCCACTTCATATTTCTTTGTTCTTTCCATACCAAAATAATAAATATATTAACTTAGACATAATATTATGTTATTATGGTACAAATGTAGAGACCCGAAGCTTAACGTACATGGAAATTACATTACATTTGCGGAATACTTAGTACATAACAAAAACACACACACACAAGGATCGTAATAGTTTAGTGTCTTTGGAAACTCGGATCGTAATCTTCTAATCGTGGTGAAAGATCTTCAAAATCTCCCATAAAGATATTCCTTTTTTTTCCTAAAACCTTTCTTTATATCCTGGGGAAAAGAAAACATAAAAGGGTGAGCTCAAATGCTCAGCAAGTGCAAATAAAGGAAATAAAAATCATATCATATCTTTTTGAAAATCAAAACCTGCAAAAGAGATCATCATATCTTAACATGGAATAAATCATAGAAGTGAAAATGAGATCCCCATAATCATAACATAAAACTTGAAACTTTGTGGCATTCACACATAATCATAGAGAATCATTTCTTGTTAGTCAAGACTCATTGCCAAGACTATCTTAGTGGACAAAGTCCCTTTCTGAACCGAGTTCACTCCTCGTTTCAGTCCTGTATCACTGAACCGAAATAACCTTTCGTTCCAGCCATGTCTATCTCATGAGATATAAAATCTTTACCCAATGAATTGGAGGGAGATATAGGTCCCACCCATCTTATAATGAATCCTTCCTTATGTGTGCCACATAATCATACATCATCGCATAACACATGTAACAAAAATGGGATTCTTGAAACATCATGACATCATAAATCAATTCATATAAGATAAAGGAATTCATAAAAAATATTTCCATCACAACATAATCAAACCAATGTAATAATAGGGATAAAAACATAACCCTTTTATTATCTTAGATGGAAAATAATTTTGATAAAATACTTGAACTTCATTCTTGAGGAAAATATCCTTTCTGATTCAAAAATACTTTTCCTTTCTTAACATGTCGTACAATTATAAAATAAAAGAAGTTGATTAAAAATAAACTTAAAAACTTGTAAAGGAAACTTCTTGGAAATAATGTTTTAGAAATCCATTCATGCCGTATAAGTTAAAAAAAACATTCTTCGTACTTTTGTCGGAAAAGTCAAAAAGTACCTCGTACGAAAAACGACAAAACATTCCTTTCGTACATATTACTAAAAACTCACCGAAGGGTAAAAATGGATTTAAACAATTGTAGATGGATGGAAATAATATTACATATTGATGAAACATGGATGTGGATGATAAAATACACCCCAGTAAATACTTACGAATAAAAAATCTCGGATAAAAATGAGATTGTGATATTTCCCTTACCTTAGGTCCGATTTGCTTTGTTCGTGTCCGAAGCTCCTGTATAATGGTTTAAATAATGTTATTGACTTATTCCAGAATCATACATATTTATATGATATCATATATGGTCATATTATTAGCTTCTTGTTAGTAATATTTCATTGTTACCTGTTACTCGGGTCTTTATAACTTTTTGTTCTTATGCGTGTTTTGTCGAATAAATTCTTATTCTTATCTTTAGGTTATAGATAATTCATTTCCAGAATGGTATTAGTGTAGTATATACCATATTCATTCATTCAATTCATTTATATAATCATTATGAAATGAAGATCATGTAGAACGAGTCGCATCACATCGTGGAGACGGTATTCCGTACGTACGCACGAGTGATGATATCGTTCCTATGATCGTGGAATTGTATTGGAGTATATATATATTATTTCAGTATCAATATTACTTCATAATAATCATATATAGTTACTCATTACACCATTACACCCATCCTTGTAAGGTGATGGTGGAAAATAGATTACACCACGGCGTGGAGACGGTATTCCGTACGTACGCACGCGCGGTGATTTCATTTTTCCGTAGGATGGATAGAAGGTGAATTAGGGTTGTTTCATATTTATAATAACATATCAGTATGTAAGTAATACTGATGTTATTACTTTATCATGAAACAACTAATGAATAAGAAGTTGAAGAAGAAAGAAATTGAAAAGATCGGTAATGGATATTACCTCTTCTTTTGGAACGCCTCTTTGAATCCTCCACTTAAGGAACTAAGATTGGTCTTTGGAGAAGACCAGGACCTCTAGGATTATTCTAGGGAAGTGGAGAGGACAAAATTTCAGGGGTTGGCCGAGATTGAGTGCTCAATTTGGTGTGAGGAGGAGGGGGAGGAGGTGCCCTTTTATAAGGGAGAGAGGGGCACCTTAGGAATATCTCAAAATATTATTTTATATTAAAGTCAAAATCGGTTTATAATGGTTCCAAAGGGTCTTATTTCGAAGCTAAAGTGGGTATGGGTCGAAATCCTATCAACCAATAGGATTTAGACAAGTTTAGGGTATTATTTTAACCTTATCAATTAGATTTAACTCTAAGTTAATTAATTTAACTTTTACTGTGTCTTTTTGTTTTCTTTCACTATATGGTTAATACACTTACTATAACATGCCAAAAGAACCCCAAATTGTTTTTTATTAATATATATATCCTTATCTAAGTCATTTGGCCGAACCTTATATTTTTAGGAATAAAATAACAATTAATAATATAATATTTGATTTAAAAACTATTTTGTGTCAATTTTGACACTATTTGATATATGATTTTTGTGAAAGTCATAACAGAATTATATGTTCGAACCAAGTTGATTAAATCAACAATAATATATCATAGTAACCTAGAAAATTAGTGGAATTCATAAAAAGTCTCAAATTATATTTATTTTTGTGTTTATAACATCAATTATGTCAATATTTCATTAATAAGATAATTACTACATCATCATTGTGTCATAAATAAATTAAATTATCTAATGTCTAAAAATTACAAATAAAATACCATTATGTAGGAAATCTTTTTATCTTTCTAATGAATATTTAAAATAGAATTTATCTTATGTATAACCCCATATTAAAAATGATTTACTTATTAAACTTTGATTTTAACTATTTTAACCCTTCTTTAAATAAATTAATAATAAATGTCCTAATCTAATCCAAGTGGGCCTAAATGGTCATATTTTATTCATAAGGTTGTTTTTGGTCGAATTACACTTATCCAATAGAATTAGGACATGTGTTAGGGTAATAGTAATATCATATTTACCCTTAGTTACCCTATTTACTATTAACCGCGGTAAAAAAAGTAAAAAGTTACTATTTACCAAAAATTTATTTTTATCTCATTGAACCACATTTTACTTACTGATATCAACCGTGTCTGTCGGATTTTCGAAATTCCATTCACAGAAGCGGTAAAATTAAGTTTTATGCAAAATTCAGTTTTTAACCTACCACTTAGTGGTTTCACTATTCATCAAAAATTGAAAGTTTTCAGAAAAATACCAAAATTTCACCCTAGGCTAATTTCGATATTCTGAGTCCAAAAATGAAGTCCATTTTGAAAAATAAAATTTCTAAAATTTTAAAAGGTTGTTATTACTGTTCATAACGGCTAGTTATAATAATATTTTAATAGCATATTGTTGTTTAGTGAAACTCGGTATTGCGTATTACACACGCTATCGAGGAAGGTCGCGATTGCGTGTAATGCAAGGCAAGTCAAGGATGCGTATTGTGCAAGCTCCTTTTGGTGTAGCGTAAAACACAAGACATTAATAAAATTAAAAAGAATAGTTTTCATAAAATCTCGGGCTGTTACATTCTACCCCCCTTAAAATGAATTTCGCCCTCGAAATTCGTCGGGGTTATAAATAGTTTACTATTCGAAAGTTTCTTTAATAGAAACCCACATCGTAAAAAGGAATACCAAAACCAATCTTTAAAAACAAAAGTATGAAACGTAACGGTTACCCAAATAAACCAATCACTGGGTTTCCACATAGGTGAAAATATGGATATGGAAGAGAAATCTATGTAACGCCCCGACCCCAGCTGCCCAGAGTCGGTGTATTACTTCGTAACATTGGCATGATCACAAGAAAGATCAAATCCCGAAAGACCGATTGGTTTAGTAGCCTTGGAAACACTAGATATATTCATAAGTTTTACATTACATCATAAAATGAAAAACTACTACAATAACATAATGTATCCATAATCCACACTCATATCCCCACATAATATCCCTGCAGGTCATTCATAACCTACTTCTTCACTTCCTGGGAAAAATAAAACATTGAAAAGGGGTGAGCTCAAATGCCCAGTAAGGATAACAATATAGCAGAAACTTTCATAAATAAGAATAAACATTTAAGGCAGTGTATAACTAAAACAAAAGCCTTTTAAATATGAACTTTCAACATGGTATGGCATAAATAAAATGAAATAATGCCATTTACTTATTCACATGGATATTCTACTAATCTAATAATCACATGCAAAAATCAATAACCACTTTCATAATGTTGGAATGCATAATGCCAGACTATCATAACCACATAGCCAAGGCCTCGTGCCAAGACTACAAATAAGATTTTGTCAAGGCCTTGTGCCAAGACACTAGTTTGTCTCATGAGACCTACCGATGCATCGAGGAGCTATAGCGGGCTCCACCCGTCACTTATTAAGTCCAATGCATTCCCATATGAAAAGGTTTAAACATAACGTAAACATTCGTATTAAACTAGCATACGAAATGTCAATACTTTCACCACAAACCATGAATGGTATAAAAATAGCACATCCACAGTCAAACATAATTCATTCGATACAATATGGAAGATTGTATTGTATCACATTAACCTCAATCAATAATAATGAAGGATGTTGACATAGATGAAAATAATCATCAAAACTATTTGAGAGAAATATCCCCCTTTTCTTGAAAACATTTAAAAGTCACACTATTTGTCAAGAAGCCATTTAAAAGTATATTTTTGAATCAAAGTGTCCCATACCACTTTTAAACTTTTAAAAGGAGTTTTAATTTTAAAACTTTAATGTCTATATAAATAAATCCTTAAAACCATTTTTAAAATATGGACATTAATGAGCATGATTTAGAAGAATAATTCTTTAAAACATTTTAAAATGGTATTTTGGTTAGAGTTTCTAACCAAAAGAGAGACACTTGAATACAAATAATTGAGGTAATCAAAACATTGTAATATCATGAGAATAAAGGAATTCATGATATACTATGTCAAAGTACATTATATACACCACATAGAAGTGATTTGGTGTATATCATCAAAGAAGTCTCAATGGAATGTAAATTGAGATGAAATTTCTCAAAAAGGTTGTATCCTTAGGTTAAGGATAAATCAATGACATAATTATGTGTGACAAATATAAATACACTAAATATTATTGGATATTCATTGTAAAACAATCAAAGGACATTCACACATATTCTTGTAAAAACAATACCAACGAATTGGATGTTTAACTCAACAAATGGAGAATGAGTTAAAATTACTCTTATCAAATTCATATCAATGACTTGAGAATTACCAATGGAGTGATTATGTGTATCAAACTTCTATCCACAGGAAGGGGAGTGGAAATTATGACATAATCAAATGAATAGTGATTCCACACATAATCTTGGGGTAATATAATCAATGAAATATGTGTAAAGCCAAATGAGTGGAAATTGAAATCTCAAATTCCCTTATCGATTAGGTAACTTACGAAACATACACCCATGAAAGAAGTATCATACCATGATGATGTAAATACCCATAAATTAAATTATATTACACAATGAATACGATCATGGGCAGTACACATACACCACATGCAATAATTAAGTGGTGATCAATGGAATTCTCACGGAATTAAAAGTGAGATAAGAAAACCCTTACATTGTACTTTTTCCTTGGTCGATGGTAGGTTTACCTCCTGTATAATGGTGAAATAATTGTTATTGAATAATAAAAGAATCATTTACTTTAATATGATATCATATATGATCTTTTATCATTGATTTGTTAATAATATTTTAGAATTATCGTCATTTCGGGTGTTAACGGGTTCATTTTACTTTATATTCTTTGTTATGTGAGACATATTCGTTATTAATGGGATGTATATTATTCATATCCAGAATGGTATCAAGTTCTTAAACATCATTTTTAAATCATCAAATTATACGATGGAGAATGAATCTCATCGCGTTCGTGGAGACGGTAGTCCGTACGTACGCACGAACGCTACTTCCATTTAATTTTTATTTTAAAAGAATCGAATCCAAATTATACATAGGTATATTACTATTCCAGTATAATATAATATTTTATATATGTTACTTAAGTTCATTTACACCATCCTTTATACGTTCCATTTGTGGTATGAACGAGTCATATCATTTTAAGGGGGCGGTAGTCCGCACTTCCTCAAATGAAATTATCGTATGTATATACAACATGAAACGAATAATGGTTTGAAATAAAATGGAATTACAGAAGCTTATATATAAAATATATATCATTAATATCATATTTAATTACAGTGCCATCCTAATGGACACCATGAGAGGCGGTAATATGTATTTGAACAATCATCGTTTCGTGAGGCGTTAGTTTGCCATCCACCGAAACATTATGTTCATCATCCATTAGATGGAGTTGTGTGAATGTGTAGTTTGAATCCTTCTTATAACAACATCCTAGTATATTGAGGATACTGGTGTTGTTACAAAATAAAGGAAATAAAAATATTTTGGGGGTTGGAGAAGCAAAATAAATGAAAATACTTTAAGAGAAATTGTTACCTTTAATCTAGGTAACTCACTTTGGTTGGAACCAAAGGACTTCTTGAAATGATTTCTGCCTAAGGGGGAGCTTCAAGGAGGAGGAGAGGGATTTGGGGAGCTTAGTTGGGCAGAGTTTGGATGAGCGAAGTGGCATGAGAGGTGTGAGGAAAAGAGAAGGAGGAGTGCCCTTTTATAAGAGGGGTGAGGGGCACTTTTGGAAAAGCTAGAAATATTAATTTATAATAAATTCATATTCGGTTTCCAAAGGCTCCAAAGTTTACTATTCAAAGGATGAGGTGGGGATAGGTCTAAAACAACTCATCCAATAGAATTTAGACAGGTTTGGGTACTTATATTAACCTTATCTTTAAGTATTAACTCTAAGTTAATTAGTTTCACTTTTACAATGTCTCTTTGTATTTTTATATAATATGGTTAATAAACTTACTATATACATCCAAGAGACCCCCAAGTGGTCCATTAATGATTAACCTATCATAATATAAGTCTCTTGGCCGAACCTTAGATTTTTAAGAATTTAATATCAATTAATAATATAATATTTGTTTTAAGAACTCTTTTATGTCAATTTTGACACTATTCAATAGTTGATTTTTGTGAAACTCATAACAGATTGATTAATTCGAAAAAAGTCAATTAAATCAATCCTAATATATCATATTATCCTAGAAAATTAGTGTAATTCATTAAAAGTTTCATATTATATTTATTTGGGTATTTATAATATCAATTATGTTAATTTTTTACTATTTTAGTAATTACTGCATCATCATTGTGTCATAAATAAAATAAATTATTTAATGTCTAAAAATTATAAATAAAACATCATTATGTATGAAATCTTTTTAGCTTTATAATGAATATTTATAATCGAAAATCCAACATGTATAACCCTATGTAAAAATTGTTCTTCTAAAAGATGTAAGCTTATGCCATTTTTATTTTTATTTTAACTTTATTAATATAATGTGTCCCTACCACATACAAGTGGCTCCAAGGGGTCCCCAAATTGACCCAAGGATGCCCATGGTCGGGTATGTGTCCACCAATAAGGTTAGGACACGTTTTAGGGTAATTTTGTATTATTATAATATTATTTTTTAACCCTTATTTACCGGATTTATCCTTTAACCATGGTAAATAAAATATTTACCGCAGTAATTATTCAAAATCTCTAAAAATAAAAGTTACCTATTTACACAATTTGAACATCCTGATTCCAAATATGTAATCCATTTTTCTAAATTCAAAACACAGAAGTGGCAGAAATTAATTTAAAATTAATTCCCGCTGTCAAAACAAAAAGCGTGTTTTTAAGAGATAATAACTATCAAAAGATTGACACTTGTTTATGTTTGGTTTAATTGTAAAATTATGTCCAATGACCAACATTATATTAAACGGTAAAAATATATTCTAAATATACTTTAAAACCACTCAGATTCATAATTTTTCACTATTAATTATTTTGATTAAAAAATTTGTTTTTAATTAAAATTTAGTAATTTTCACTATTCATCAAAATATGAAAGTTATCCGAAATGTACCAAAATTTCACCTTAGGATAAATTCGATATTCCGAATCCAAAAATGAAGTCCATTTTCAAATATAAAATATATATAATTTCAAAAAGTAGATATTACTATTCATAACGGCTAGTTTGATCGGTTGTGGTGTGTGTTAAAACTCGACGTTGCGTACAACACACGCTACTGTTTTATTCAAAGGAAAGCGTACCGTGGAAGCTTGGGATGTTTCATTTTAAATTTTTGATGTACCCATTTAGTCAAAAAGTTTAAAATATAGTATTTAAAAAGGGTTAACTATTAAAGTTGATAAAAGTGCAATACTGAAAATGAATTTGTTCTTGCATTATATCTAAGAAACTCATAATATGGATTCTAAAATTATAAGGATTATATAAACATTAAAATTTATCTAATACTGTTCATAACCTCTTTTGAACGACTTGTTTGGTAAGTCATGGTGTGCTTGAACATGGTGTTGCATGTAGTGAAAGTTATTGAATTATTTTGAAGAAATAACACACTATGAAATCTTGGGGTGTTACATTCTCCCCTCCTTCAATAAATTGCGTCCTCGCAATTTGAAATTGTTCTTCGAAAAAAAAAGGTTGAAAATAGATAATATATTTGTGGGAAAACCCACATCGGAAATTGGGTTACTAAAATTTAGTCTTAATATGAGAAAAAGAGAAATCAAAGGGTCACCACCAAATTATGATCTCGATTAGGAGAACATTGGTGGCAACTAGAGACATATAATTGGAGGAAAAACGTAAATATTTATAGGTGGTGATTGAGGTCATCAATCACAAACAAGTGTAAAATTGAGGTCCTTATAATCATCAATCTATGATGATTTGAAATACCATCGGTTCAACAAAACATAGGGTATTAGGATAACACATTTTTGACGTTTCAAAATATCTTAGTTGAAATCCCACATCGAAAAATGAATTAATGAGGCCTCTATTTAAAATAAAGAGCCGAAAGTATGAAGATTACCGAAAATAACACATACTAGGGTTCCATGAAGGAAAATATGGATATGGAGGAGAAATCTAACCATCAATTATCTGATGGAGAGTGGTAGAGAACATGGCTATGAAAAGGCCAAAAATCCCAAAGCCATAAATTTGTGATGATTTAAGGTACCATCTAGGACAACATTTTTGTTCTATGTTTATTTTATTAATGTTGGGGATTTTATTTATGAGATTGGCTAAGAACATTATGAGATATACTTAAATTTTAAGTATATTTTCATTCTTTAATAAATTTCCACCACTAACTCAATTTTTTTTAAACGATGAGTATTCAAGAAGACTTGGTCACACTGGAAGAGCTAGAATAAACTTCTATAGAATCACATGATCCATGCAGGATAAACCATATATTAATCAAAACCAAAATGGTTAGTGAATGATCTAATGATCCCCCAAAAGGATATTCATTGAGATAAATATGCACTAATCTTAATTTCTAAAATTAAACCAACAATACCCCAAAGTTAAATAGATACCATTCAATAACCAATTGTCCTTAAAATCCTTTAATATAATCCAAACTAATATTGAAACCCAAAACATAGAAGAATTTGATTATGTAGTCTCCCATGTTACATTGTATCTCCAAATTACATCAAATACTCTTAAAGTCACATACTTAAAAGTAATCATCACATATTCTCTGTTATAGGTTAATCATTTCCATAAATAACCCAAATCACTATAAATCAACAATAAAAATGTAGATAAAAATCCACCATTACTCTACAAATGAAACCTCATTGTATTCTATTTTCCTTGGGCATATAGTGTTCCTAACAAAACGAACATCTTCCAAAATAACATTTATCACTTAATCACCAAATCATTTTCCTATACCAAGGGTATTCATTTGATAAGACATAAGAACCCAAATCATCTTATTATTGATCAATAAAATCATTTAACAAAAAAAAATAGTCACACTAACCAGGGACTTCACGTAGTCCAGTGGTAGGCGATAAATCCCAATCGCACTTTGGTTGTGGGTTCGATTCCCACGGCTTTGTCCGACGCGATGGGTTGTCACACGGTCTACGTGTTGTCCTTTTTCAAAAACTATATTTTATAATATTACCAAAATGAGATAAATTCCTCAAAATAACATAATTTAACCACAAATGTTATATCATACTTTGCATTTTCATCCCAAATTATAATAACTTATCATTTTCTCAAACCCCAATGATCATATAAAACCAAATGGTTATTTATACCTATATCCACAAGAGAAGAGACAATTCTTCCTCAAATATCATTCTCACATGGCAAACTGCGGGGTTACAAATACAAGAGAAAATTATTCCAAAGCAAACCCATCAACAAGGAGTGCTAATACTTTTTAAATTTTTCTCCAGCCATTTATTTCCACATAGCTTCTTCTTTGACCAAGAAAATATCCTATAAAATAGGACATTCACTCGGGTAATGGCCAGGTCCCCTACATTTACGACAAATGACTGTAAATGGACTCTTGGGACCATTTTTATCTTCTTCCATAGTACTCTTCATTTTTATTCGGCAATTCTTCACTTTATGTCCTTCCTTCCCGCACGTAAAACATTTCGTTGTCCCATTGAGACACTTTCCTGGGTGTCTCTTTCCACAATTCCTGCATGATGAAAATTGAGGTTTCTTTTCTCCATGGTCTCCATTGCTGGAGATCTTATCATTTATCACCTTTCTCTTCCTTGTTGAGTCTGGGAGTTGGTTAATATATATGTTGTTGATCATATTTTTGGAAAACTGATTTGGCATAAAGACGATATCTTTTACGCCTATCAACATTCCATTTTGTTGCTCATTGCCACCACTGTTCCCAACTTGTACATCATTCTCAAAGTCACTATGACTTCCTTGGAATCCAGCCATTGACTAAAACCAGAAGGCATTGTGTGAGTAATAGTAGTCGTAAAATCATTTAGAGATTAAAATGTCACCATATTCTCAATTTGAAACATATTAGGATTAACCAAGGTCATTTTCTCTCATCTTATGTATATATTACTTAAATCGGTTTGTAAAGAAAATGTAAATTATCCTAAGCATATCCCCCGGGAGTGTCGTAACCAAGAGTGCAGCAAGGCCCGTTGTCGTGCACCAGTTCCCGTTCGAGTCTAGCTCAAAGCGGTGTTTTCGGGTTTTACCCCTAGGTACATCTGTGCCAGAGCCGCCTCTACCTGCTCGTATCCAGACAGGGATGTATTGCTCGGAAAACTCACAAAATCTTTACAATACCAAAATTCTAGGAAGTTTTTTTTTATACTAATCCTCAAAGTTCATCTTAGGTCTACGTGCTCTAATCAGAGTTTATCTAAATCTAGCTACCAAGGTTTGTACTAAACTTCCTCTGATACCAACTGTAACGCCCCGACCCCAGCTGCCCAGAGTCGGTGTATTACTTTGTAACATTGGCATGATCACAAGAAAGATCAAATCCCGAAAGACCGATTGGTTTAGTAGCCTTGGAAACACTAGATATATTCATAAGTTTTACATTACATCATAAAATGAAAAACTACTACAATAACATAATGTATCCATAATCCACACTCATATCCCCACATAATATCCCTGCAGGTCATTCATAACCTACTTCTTCACTTCCTGGGAAAAATAAAACATTGAAAAGGGGTGAGCTCAAATGGCCAGTAAGGATAACAATATAGCAGAAACTTTCATAAATAAGAATAAACATTTAAGGCAGTGTATAACTAAAACAAAAGCCTTTTAAATATGAACTTTCAACATGGTATGGCATAAATAAAATGAAATAATTCCATTTACTTATTCACATGGATATTCTACTAATCGAATAATCACATGCAAAAATCAATAACCACTTTCATAATGTTGGAATGCATAATGCCAGACTATCATAACCACATAGCCAAGGCCTCGTGCCAAGACTACAAATAAGATTTTGTCAAGGCCTTGTGCCAAGACACTAGTTTGTCTCATGAGACCTACCGATGCATCGAGGAGCTATAGCGGGCTCCACCCGTCACTTATTAAGTCCAATGCATTCCCATATGAAAAGGTTTAAACATAACGTAAACATTCGTATTAAACTAGCATACGAAATGTCAATACTTTCACCACAAACCATGAATGGTATAAAAATAGCACATCCACAGTCAAACATAATTCATTCGATACAATATGGAAGATTGTATTGTATCACATTAACCTCAATCAATAATAATGAAGGATGTTGACATAGATGAAAATAATCATCAAAACTATTTGAGAGAAATATCCCCCTTTTCTTGAAAACATTTAAAAGTCACACTATTTGTCAAGAAGCCATTTAAAAGTATATTTTTGAATCAAAGTGTCCCATACCACTTTGAAACTTTTAAAAGGAGTTTTAATTTTAAAACTTTAATGTCTATATAAATAAATCCTTAAAACCATTTTTAAAATATGGACATTAATGAGCATGATTTAGAAGAATAATTCTTTAAAACATTTTAAAATGGTATTTTGGTTAGAGTTTCTAACCAAAAGAGAGACACTTGAATACAAATAATTGAGGTAATAAAAACATTGTAATATCATGAGAATAAAGGAATTCATGATATACTATGTCAAAGTACATTATATACACCACATAGAAGTGATTTGGTGTATATCATCAAAGAAGTCTCAATGGAATGTAAATTGAGATGAAATTTCTCAAAAAGGTTGTATCCTTAGGTTAAGGATAAATCAATGACATAATTATGTGTGACAAATATAAATACACTAAATATGATTGGATATTCAGTGTAAAACAATCAAAGGACATTCACACATATTCTTGTAAAAACAATACCAACGAATTGGATGTTTAACTCAACAAATGGAGAATGAGTTAAAATTACTCTTATCAAATTCATATCAATGACTTGAGAATTACCAATGGAGTGATTATGTGTATCAAACTTCTATACACAGGAAGGGGAGTGGAAATTATGACATAATCAAATGAATAGTGATTCCACACATAATCTTGGGGTAATATAATCAATGAAATATGTGTAAAGCCAAATGAGTGGAAATTGAAATCTCAAATTCCCTTATCGATTAGGTAACTTACGAAACATACACCCATGAAAGAAGTATCATACCATGATGATGTAAATACCCATAAATTAAATTATATTACACAATGAATATGATCATGGGCAGTACACATACACCACATGCAATAATTAAGTGGTGATCAATTGAATTCTCACGGAATTAAAAGTGAGATAAGAAAACCCTTACATTGTACTTTTTCCTTGGTCGATGGTAGGTTTACCTCCTGTATAATGGTGAAATAATTGTTATTGAATAATAAAAGAATCATTTACTTTAATATGATATCATATATGATCTTTTATCATTGATTTGTTAATAATATTTTAGAATTATCGTCATTTCGGGTGTTAACGGGTTCATTTTACTTTATATTCTTTGTTATGTGAGACATATTCGTTATTAATGGGATTTATATTATTCATATCCAGAATGGTATCAAGTTCTTAAACATCATTTTTAAATCATCAAATTATACGATGGAGAATGAATCTCATCGCGTTCGTGGAGACGGTAGTCCGTACGTACGCACGAACGCTACTTCCATTTAATTTTTATTTTAAAAGAATCGAATCCAAATTATACATAGGTATATTACTATTCCAGTATAATATAATATTTTATATATGTTACTTAAGTTCATTTACACCATCCTTTATACGTTCCATGTGTGGTATGAACGAGTCATATCATTTTAAGGGGGCGGTAGTCCGCACTTCCTCAAATGAAATTATCGTATGTATATACAACATGAAACGAATAATGGTTTGAAATAAAATGGAATTACAGAAGCTTATATATAAAATATATATCATTAATATCATATTTAATTACAGTGACATCCTAATGGACACCATGAGAGGCGGTAAGATGTATTTGAACAATCATCGTTTCGTGAGGCGTTAGTTTGCCATCCACCGAAACATTATGTTCATCATCCATTAGATGGAGTTGTGTGAATGTGTAGTTTGAATCCTTATTATATCAACATCCTAGTATATTGAGGATACTGGTGTTGTTACAAAATAAAGTAAATAAAAATATTTTGGGGGTTGGAGAAGCAAAATAAATGAAAATACTTTAAGAGAAATTGTTACCTTTAATCTAGGTAACTCACTTTGGTTGGAACCAAAGGACTTCTTGAAATGCTTTCTGCCTAAGGGGGAGCTTCAAGGAGGAGGAGAGGGATTTGGGGAGCTTATTTGGGCAGAGTTTGGACGAGCCAAGTGGCATGAGAGGTGTGAGGAAAAGAGAAGGAGGAGTGCCCTTTTATAAGAGGGGTGAGGGGCACTTTTGGAAAAGCTAGAAATATTAATTTATAATAAATTCATATTCGGTTTCCAAAGGCTCCAAAGTTTACTATTCAAAGGATGAGGTGGGGATAGGTCTAAAACAACTCATCCAATAGAATTTAGACAGGTTTGGGTACTTATATTAACCTTATCTTTAAGTATTAACTCTAAGTTAATTAGTTTCACTTTTACAATGTCTCTTTGTATTTTTATATAATATGGTTAATAAACTTACTATATACATCCAAGAGACCCCCAAGTGGTCCATTAATGATTAACCTATCATAATATAAGTCTCTTGGCCGAACCTTAGATTTTTAAGAATTTAATATCAATTAATAATATAATATTTGTTTTAAGAACTCTTTTATGTCAATTTTGACACTATTCAATAGTTGATTTTTGTGAAACTCATAACAGATTGATTACTTCGAAAAAAGTCAATTAAATCAATCCTAATATATCATATTATCCTAGAAAATTAGTGTAATTCATTAAAAGTTTCATATTATATTTATTTGGGTATTTATAATATCAATTATGTTAATTTTTTACTATTTTAGTAATTACTGCATCATCATTGTGTCATAAATAAAATACATTATTTAATGTCTAAAAATTATAAATAAAACATCATTATGTATGAAATCTTTTTAGCTTTCTAATGAATATTTATAATCGAAAATCCAACATGTATAACCCTATGTAAAAATTGTTCTTCTAAAAGATGTAAGCTTATGCCATTTTTATTTTTATTTTAACTTTATTAATATAATGTGTCCCTACCACATACAAGTGGCTCCAAGGGGTCCCCAAATTGACCCAAGGATGCCCATGGTCGGGTATGTGTCCACCAATAAGGTTAGGACACGTTTTAGGGTAATTTTGTATTATTATAATATTATTTTTTAACCCTTATTTACCGGATTTATCCTTTAACCATGGTAAATAAAATATTTACCGCAGTAATTATTCAAAATCTCTAAAAATAAAAGTTTCCTATTTACACAATTTGAACATCCTGATTCCAAATATGGAATCCATTTTTCTAAATTCAAAACACAGAAGTGGCAGAAATTAATTTAAAATTAATTCCCGCTGTCAAAACAAAAAGCGTGTTTTTAAGAGATAATAACTATCAAAAGATTGACACTTGTTTATGTTTGGTTTAATTGTAAAATTATGTCCAATGACCAACATTATATTAAACGGTAAAAATATATTCTAAATATACTTTAAAACCACTCAGATTCATAATTTTTCACTATTAATTATTTTGATTAAAAAAGTTGTTTTTAATTAAAATTTAGTAATTTTCACTATTCATCAAAATATGAAAGTTTTCCGAAATGTACCAAAATTTCACCTTAGGATAAATTTGATATTCCGAATCCAAAAATGAAGTCCATTTTCAAATATAAAATATATATAATTTCAAAAAGTAGATATTACTATTCATAACGGCTAGTTTGATCGGTTGTGGTGTGTGTTAAAACTCGATGTTGCGTACAACACACGCTACTGTTAGCGTACCGTGGAAGCTTGGGATGTTTCATTTTAAATTTTTGATGTACCCATTTAGTCAAAAAGTTTAAAATATAGTATTTAAAAAGGGTTAACTATTAAAGTTGATAAAAGTGCAATACTGAAAATGAATTTGTTCTTGCATTATATCTAAGAAACTCATAATATGGATTCTAAAATTATAATGATTATATAAACATTAAAATTTATCTAATACTGTTCATAACCTCTTTTGAACGGCTTGTTTGGTAAGTCATGGTGTGCTTGAACATGGTGTTGCATGTAGTGAAAGTTATTGAATTATTTTGAAGAAATAACACACTATGAAATCTTGGGGTGTTACAATCTAACCATCATGTTCTGATGGAGAGTGGTAGAGAACATGGCTATGGAAAATCTAGTAATCACAAATCCATAGATTTGTGATGATATAAGGTACCATCTGATTCATCAGGTATAAGATCACTAGGACAGCATTTTTGGTTTTCAAGATCATTTCCCTAAAGTTGAAAATTTTGAATTAGAATAAATACTTACTTTATTTTGGTACAATCTCACTGTTGTTTGTGCCTTGAACAATTTCCACTTCATCTCTTAAATAAATGAAGTTGAATTTGTTATTCGTGAAGTGTTAGCAGATCATGTGATAGAACGACGGGTCATTCCATCTGTCTCAAACAAAAGGTTAGCAAAAATTATATACATAAGTCGATCTATAGTGAGATTAATCATATATGGTTCCTAAAATGGACTTATACCTCATATATCATACTGCTTAATATAATAAAACTAGTTTCTACTAAACAGGGACTTCCTGTAGGCCAGTGGTAGGCGATAAAGGCCAGTCGCACTTCGGTTGTGGGTTCGATTCCCACAGCCTTGTCCGAAGCGATGGGCTGTCGCCCGTCCTGCAGGTTTTCCTTTTTCTAAAACTACATTACTATAACTTCCCATCAATAATATCGAAAATCTTCTATCCTTAAACAATACTAACTTATGTCCAACATAATCCAGTCTAATCTTTAGGCTTATACATAATACTGCAGTCCACTCTCATAATATAGTGACAACGATTACCAGAGATTTAATACTATCGTTGATCCCCACATATCATAAGATATGTCTTGTTGGTCACATTCCAAACATTCAAAGTCCTTAATCGTGTATTCTCTTGAATACCTTAGTGAAAACATGAGTGCAGTTAAAAGTTAACACTTTCCACATACCAAAATCCTCAAAATTCTATATACTCAAACCATGATATCACTTAGTCCTTATATCAATCATGAGCTCATGAATACTGTCAAATATTTAATTTTCTCATTTTCCCTTCATTGTGCGCATATCATTCTTTTTCCAAAAATATCTCAATCACTTTCCATGGTTACTGGTACCATAAAATTATTGAAAACCACAATAGACCAATACATAAATATTCCAATACTTTATGATACAACATTATTTTGGAATCCCATTACATAAACACTTAATCATTCCACCACATCGTTGTCATATTCAACATTTCCAATAGTGATCGCATGTGACTTCCCTTTGTCCTTTGCCTTAAGTGGTTGCTCATGTTGATCATCACAAACCCTTGGATTAGGGCATTTATTAGCATAATGCCCCATTTCCTTGCACTTGAAGCATTGAAGTGTTGGTGGTGCATTCTCTGCAGTGTTTACTTTATTCACATCATTAGAAACCCTTTTTCCATTACTTCGACACTCAGCTGCTCGATGACCTTCTTTTCCACACTTAAAACATTTTCTAGTCCCTTTAAGACAATCTCCACCATGCTTCTTTACACACTTTGTGCATAAGGAAACATTCATCTTCTTTTCACCATTATTCTGAGATTTCTCCTTGAACTCCATCTTTCGTTTCTTGTCAAAACCATGAGATGGATATGTAACACCAACTTCCATTTCTACCTTGATAGCACAACGCACAATTTCTTCATAGCTACTGAAGTCTCTTATAGCTAATGCCCTTCGAAGACTTGGTTTTAAGCCACTGAAAAATCGATCAACTTTACTTTCAGGTTGGATGATAATGCCAGATGCATACCTTGCAAGTCTTGTAAAATTCGCTTCGTATATACCAACAGATTCATCATCCTTCTGCTTCAGCTCAATAAACTCCTTTTCCATCTTTGTTCGAAGAATACGAGGGAAGTACTTACTGAAAAACAAGTTCTTGAACTCGTCCCATTCCATGGACTCAATGTCATCTCTTGGCCTCGTATTCTTGATAAGATTCCACCATTGATCAGCTTCACCTTCCAAACGATATACTGCTAAGATGACTTTATCATGTTCAGAACATTGAAGAACTGAAAATATCTTTTCAGTGGTACTGATCCATTGTTCAGCAACAAGTGGATCGGAAGTCCCACTGAAAGAAGGTGGACGTTGCCTCATGAAGGACTCAATAGAATATTGTTCCCTTCTCTGCTCATTTGGAAGTCCAGAATGATTCATAGCTTGTGTAAGTATAACAATAAGATTTTGCACTCCATCTCCCATAACATTTGTTTGTTCAGGAGGGCAATCATTGCATTGTCCATTGCATTGATCAACATGGTTCCTTCGGGTTCCATCCATCGTCTAAAACCCAAAAAGAATAGTGTGAGAGGAAAAAATCATGCTAGGGAAAACAACATAATAAAGGGGGAGTACCTTCAATATCCAACATCTTAGGTTTAATTCTATGATCGTTAGCGTAATTCTATTACTATAACCTATACGTATACTTATCCCTAGGGACATCCCTAGACATACCTTAGAAATATCTCTAGGGATCTCACTAACGTTTTCGCATCCTAGTTTCCAAAGGTTGACTAAACCTTTCCTCTGATACCAACTGTAGAGACCCGAAGCTTAACGTACATGGACATTGTTGGGTCGGAGAAAAACGGGAATGATGGCAAGAGGGGGGGGGGGTGAATTGCCTTTTTAAAAAATGATTAACAAATTAAAATCAAAGTTGAAATGCAGCGGAAAGTAAAGAGGCAAGACACAAGAAATTGATAACGGAGTTCGGCCAAAACCCGGCCTACGTCTCCGCTCCCAACTCAACCGTTGAGAGATTCCTACCGCTTGCTTTTCAATGGTTTTAGCAAGAAACCCACTAGGCTTTGAGGTAGCACTAGGACCTATTACAGCTTGCTTTTATTGGTTTAGCAAGAACCCACTTGCTTTCAATGGAATAGCAAGAACCCACTAGCCTTTTTAACGGGTGAAGGCTAGCTCACCGGTGACACAAGCCTTTTAAAAGGAAAGGCTTGAAGAAACCTCTTCACACCTTAATGGTGATGTGAAACCCAAAAGAAAGGGGGATGAGAAAAGGTGTTGGGGTTTGTAGGCACAAACCCAATTTTAAGCTCAAAATAAATAAACAAGAAAAACCGTATTGGAGGAAGACTTGGGCGCCAATTGGATGATGGAGTTGATGTAGCGTGCTCTCCCAAGCTTCTTGAGGTGCTCCTTGGATTGGAAATTGGTTGGAGCACTTGAGGATCCTTGAAGGTGGAGCGCCGGAGGTTCGCCAAATGTGCAACAATATGTCCGGGCGCTTGGTATATGATCCGGTTGGTGTCCGGGGCTTCCTCAACCTTTATTTATAGGCATGGAACCCTTGGGGAGTCTTCGGAGCCGTTATAAAGGCTTAAAGAGCCGTTGGAGGCCAAATGGGAGTTGACTGGTCAAAGCCAACGGCTAGTTTGACTGGGCTACCGGCTGGCCGGTGCAGGGCCACCGGCTGGCCGGTGCCTTGACAGAGGAGAAGCATATTGATCCAGGCTCTACCGGCTGACCGGTGGAGGAGCCACCGGTTGGCCGGTGGCTTGGCAGTAGCTGATCTTCTTTTCCAGGAACTACCGGCCGACCGGTGCCAGAGCCACCGGCTGGCCGGTGGGCAGACAGTAGCTACCACTGTTGTCTGGTTGCCACCGGTTGGCCGGTGGTCAGGCCACCGGCTGACCGGTGGAGCCTGGCAGTGGGCAATGCCTCTGCCAGGTCCACCGGCTGGCCGGTGCTATCACACCGGTTGGCCGGTGGACTGAATTTCAGTCCACTTCTTGTCCATTCTTGGGCCAATCCTTTGGCAACCTTGTGCCTATCATTCAAAAACACTTCAAACAATATTAGACAAATAATAAGGTGATTGTGATCATGAAAATCAAACAACGAGGGGAACGAGAGGTACAACATTCTCCCCCTATTTTGATGATCACAATCACCAAAACAATTAATGTAAAATACTCAAATGAAAGGAAATGCTTAAGCATGATGAAAAGGATTCTCCCCCAATCAATCAAGAAATTTCTCCCCCTTTGTGATTATCAAAATAGCACGGGGCATAAAACTTGATTGAGGGAAAAATGAGAATTAAGATCAATTATATTTTTTGAAAATTGAATTGAAAGTTTTGAATCAAGAATTCAATAGAAAATTTTGAAATGAAAATTTGATATCAAGAGTTGAAATTGAAAGATTGAATCAAAAATTGAATAACAGTTTGAATTGAAAGTTTTGAATCAAAAACCACATGAATTTTGAAATTTGAAACCAAATGAAATTTTTGAAATTGAGAGTTTTGAATCAAAAATGAATAACAGTTTGAATTGAAAGTTTTGAATCAAAAATGAATAACAGTTTGAATTGAAAGTTTTGAATCAAAAATGGATAACAGTTTGAATTGAAAGTTTTGAAATAAAACAAAAATGCTTAAACAAACCTAACTCCCCCTAAATAAAAACAATAAATCACCGGGGAGAGGGATTTTGAAGAGAGACAATTTTAGGCCCGGAGAGACTCGCTAGAAGGGATTTTTCAATCCATACTTGTCTCATGGCGGGTCTTCTCCTATAAAACTCATCGGAATAGAAAATAGACTTGGGTTGGCCGTACCGGGCATTTTTGCAATTGCACTCATAGATTAAGTGCCCGGGTTTTTTACAATAATTGCAAAATTTAAATTCAGAGCTCCCCCTTACAAAAATAGTGGGTGCATGGGAGGAGGAAGCTTGCTTGGAATAGCCAAGCCCTTGGGTGGTTCTATATATTCGTTGGGAACCTAGGAGATTGTTCAAATTTTGTTCCCCTTGGGTGAACTTATCTAGGGTCTCCCTTAGGTCTTTGATGGTTGATTCCATGGAATCAACATTTGGAAAATTTTGGATTTTAAGGGACAACTCTTCCTTCTCTTTGAGAAGTTGTTCTTTTTCGGAAGAGAGTTTTTTGAAATTCTTTTTCAAAGAAACAAATTTTGAAGAAAGCTCATGAAAACCATTTTCTAATTGATCTCTAGCATATTGGAGATCCTCATAAGAAAGATGATTTAAAGAATTTGAATTTGAAGAGCAAGAGGAGGAGGAGTCGGAAGATGTTACCTCATTACATGCCATTAGGCATTTTGTACCTTGGTCGCTTGAGGAGGAGGAGGAGGACGATGAGGAGGTGTCACTCCATGTCGCCTTGAGGACCTTTTTCTTTCCTTTTTCCTTTGGCGTGGCCCGTTTTTTGTTGAGTGGGCAATCGGGCTTGTAATGGCCCTTTTCGCCGCACCCGTAGCATTTTACCTTGGGCTCGGATCTTGCGGTGGGTTCTTGCTTTCGCGCCTTGCGAGATTTCTTCTTCTTCTTGTGCTTCTTCATAAATTTGTGCATTTGGCGGGAGAGATTCTCCATTTCCGAGTCGCCGCTTGATGATGAGGACGATGAGGAAGGAGATGAGGAAGAAGATGAGGAGGAGCTTACTTCCTTTTGTACCTTGAGGGCAATGTTCTTTGGTGTCTTGATTGGTGTGCCCTCCTTTTGAGCTTGCCTCCTCATCGTGATCTCGTACGTCATTAGGGATCCGATGAGCTCCTCGACCGTCATGTTTTTGACATCCTTAGCTTCTTGGATTCCCGTCACTTTAGGTGCCCATGAGCTCGGAAGGACCCATAGGATCTTCTTAACCATCGTTTCTGCAGAAATATTATCTCCAAGAGATTTTCTACCATTGCATACGTCAGTAAATCGAGTAAACATTTCAGAAATAGATTCATTTGGGTGCATGGAAAAGCTTTCAAAATCTTGTCTATACATGTCTAACCGAGTATCCTTAACTTTGTTAGTGCCCTCATGGGTCACTTCCAATAGTTTCCAAATTTCATGAGATGAGGTGCAAGTGGAAACTCGGTTGAACTCATTTCGGTCAAGGCCGCAATGTAGAGCGTTCATGGATTTTCCATCAAGCTCAAAGTTTCTAATATCGGCGGGGGTCCATTTGGATTCGTCGGGGGTAGACAAAGTATAACCTTGCATGACAATTTTGTAAATAGGATATCCTATGCTTCTAAGAAAGGTAGTCATGCGGGTTTTCCAATAATTATAGTCGGACCCATCAAAAAATGGAGCCCGACCCAAAGAAAAGCCTTCGGGGGCGAAAGAAGTAGATGCCATCAAAAAGAGATCTTTAATTTGAAACCGTTTAAGGTATTACTCAAATTACCCCTCTGATACCAATTGTTGGGTCGGAGAAAAACGGGAATGATGGCAAGAGGGGGGGGGGAATTGCCTTTTTAAAAAATTATTAACAAATTAAAATCAAAGTTGAAATGCAGCGGAAAGTAAAGAGGCAAGACACAAGAAATTGATAACGGAGTTCGGCCAAAACCCGGCCTACGTCTCCGCTCCCAACTCAACCGTTGAGAGATTCCTACCGCTTGCTTTTCAATGGTTTTAGCAAGAAACCCACTAGGCTTTGAGGTAGCACTAGGACCTATTACAGCTTGCTTTTATTGGTTTAGCAAGAACCCACTTGCTTTCAATGGAATAGCAAGAACCCACTAGCCTTTTTAACGGGTGAAGGCTAGATCACCGGTGACACAAGCCTTTTAAAAGGAAAGGCTTGAAGAAACCTCTTCACACCTTAATGGTGATGTGAAACCCAACAGAAAGGGGGATGAGAAAAGGTGTTGGGGTTTGTAGGCACAAACCCAATTTTAAGCTCAAAATAAATAAACAAGAAAAACCGTATTGGAGGAAGACTTGGGCGCCAATTGGATGATGGAGTTGATGTAGCGTGCTCTCCCAAGCTTCTTGAGGTGCTCCTTGGATTGGAAATTGGTTGGAGCACTTGAGGATCCTTGAAGGTGGAGCGCCGGAGGTTCGCCAAATGTGCAACAATATGTCCGGGCGCTTGGTATATGATCCGGTTGGTGTCCGGGGCTTCCTCAGCCTTTATTTATAGGCATGGAACCCTTGGGGAGTCTTCGGAGCCGTTGTAAAGGCTTAAAGAGCCGTTGGAGGCCAAATGGGAGTTGACTGGTCAAAGCCAACGGCTAGTTTGACTGGGCTACCGGCTGGCCGGTGCAGGGCCACCGGCTGGCCGGTGCAGGGCCACCGGCTGGCCGGTGCCTTGGCAGAGGAGAAGCATATTGATCCAGGCTCTACCGGCTGACCGGTGGAGGAGCCACCGGTTGGCCGATGGCTTGGCAGTAGCTGATCTTCTTTTCCAGGAACCACCGGCCGACCGGTGCCAGAGCCACCGGCTGGCCGGTGGGCAGACAGTAGCTACCACTGTTGTCTGGTTGCCATCGGCTGGCCGGTGGTCAGGCCACCGGCTGACCGGTGGAGCCTGGCAGTGGGCAATGCCTCTGCCAGGTCCACCGGCTGGCCGGTGCTTTCACACCGGTTGGCCGGTGGACTGAATTTCAGTCCACTTCTTGTCCATTCTTGGGCCAATCCTTTGGCAACCTTGTGCCTATCATTCAAAAACACTTCAAACAATATTAGACAAATAATAAGGTGATTGTGATCATGAAAATCAAACAACGAGGGGAACGAGAGGTACAACATACATTACATTAAATTTGCGGAATACTTAGTACATAACAAAAACACACACACACAAGGATCGTAATAGTTTAGTGTCTTTGGAAACTCGGATCGTAATCTTCTAATCGTGGTGAAAGATCTTCAAAATCTCCCATAAAGATCTTCCTTTTTTTTCCTAAAACCTTTCTTTATATCCTGGGGAAAAGAAAACATAAAAGGGTGAGCTCAAATGCTCAGCAAGGGAAAATAAAGGAAATAAAAATCATATCATATCTTTTTGAAAATCAAAACCTGCAAAAGAGATCATCATATCTTAACATGGAATAAATCATAGAAGTGAAAATGAGATCCCCATAATCATAACATAAAACTTGAAACTTTGTGGCATTCACACATAATCATAGAGAATCATTTCTTGTTAGTCAAGACTCATTGCCAAGACTATCTTAGTGGACAAAGTCCCTTTCTGAACCGAGTTCACTCCTCGTTTCAGTCCTGTATCACTGAACCGAAATAACCTTTCGTTCCAGCCATGTCTATCTCATGAGATATAAAATCTTTACCCAATGCATTGGAGGGAGATATAGGTCCCACCCATCTTATAATGAATCCTTCCTTATGTGTGCCACATAATCATACATCATCGCATAACACATGTAACAAAAAAGGGATTCTTGAAACATCATGACATCATAAATCAATTCATATAAGATAAAGGAATTCATAAAAAATATTTCCATCACAACATAATAAAACCAATGTAATAATAGGGATAAAAACAGAACCCTTTTATTATCTTAGATGGAAAATAATTTTGATAAAATACTTGAACTTCATTCTTGAGGAAAATATCCTTTCTGATTCAAAAATACTTTTCCTTTCTTAACATGTCATACAATTATAAAATAAAAGAAGTTGATTAAAAATAAACTTAAAAACTTGTAAAGGAAACTTCTTGGAAATAATGTTTTAGAAATCCATTCATGCCGTATAAGTTAAAAAAAACATTCTTCGTACTTTTGTCGGAAAAGTCAAAAAGTACCTCGTACGAAAAATGACAAAAAATTCCTTTCGTACATATTACTAAAAACTTACCGAAGGGTAAAAATGGATTTAAACAATTGTAGATGGATGGAAATAATATTACATATTGATGAAACATGGATGTGGATGATAAAATACACCCCAGTAAATACTTACGAATAAACAATCTCGGATAAAAATGAGATTGTGATATTTCCCTTACCTTAGGTCCGATTTGCTTTGTTCATGTCCGAAGCTCCTGTATAATGGTTTAAATAATGTTATTGACTTATTCCAGAATCATAAATATTTATATGATATCATATATGGTCATATTATTAGCTTCTTGTTAGTAATATTTCATTGTTACCTGTTACTCGGGTCTTTATAACTTTTTGTTCTTATGCGTGTTTTGTCGAATAAATTCTTATTCTTATCTTTAGGTTATAGATAATTCATTTCCAGAATGGTATTAGTGTATTATATACCATATTCATTCATTCAATTCATTTATATAATCATTATGAAATGAAGATCATGTAGAACGAGTCGCATCACATCGTGGAGACGGTATTCCGTACGTACGCACGAGTGATGATATCGTTCCTATGATTGTGGAATTATATTGGAGTATATATATATTATTTCTGTATCAATATTACTTCATAATAATCATATATAGTTACTCATTACACCATTATACCCATCCTTGTAAGGTGATGGTGGAAAATAGATTACACCACGGCGTGGAGACTGTATTCCGTACGTACGCACGCGCGGTGATTTCATTTTTCCGTAGGATGGATAGAAGGTGAATTAGAGTAGTTTCATATTTATAATAACATATCAGTATGTAAGTAATACTGATGTTATTACTTTATCATGAAACAACTAATGAATAAGAAGTTGAAGAAGAAAGAAATTGAAAAGATCGGTAATGGATATTACCTCTTCTTTTGGAATGCCTCTTTGAATCCTCCACTTAAGGAACTAAGATTGGTATTTGGAGAAGACCAGGACCTCTAGGATTATTCTAGGGAAGTGGAGAGGAGAAAATGTCAGGGGTTGGCCGAGATTGAGTGCTCAATTTGGTGTGAGGAGGAGGGGGAGGAGGTGCCCTTTTATAAGGGAGAGAGGGGCACCTTAGGAATATCTCAAAATATTATTTTATATTAAAGTCAAAATCAGTTTATAATGGTTCCAAAGGGTCTTATTTCGAATATAAAGTGGGGATGGGTCGAAATACTATCAACCAATAGGATTTAGACAAGTTTAGGGTATTATTTTAACCTTATCAATTAGATTTAACTCTAAGTTAATTAATTTAACTTTTACCGTGTCTTTTTGTTTTCTTTCACTATATGGTTAATACACTTACTATAACATGCCAAAAGAACCCCAAATTGTTTATTATTAATATATATATCCTCATCTAAGTCATTTTGCTGAACCTTAGATTTTTAGGAATAAAATAACAATTAATAATATAATATTTGATTTAAAAACTATTTTGTGTCAATTTTGACACTATTTGATATATGATTTTTGTGAAAGTCATAACAGAATTATATGTTCGAACAAAGTTGATTACATCAACAATAATATATCATAGTAACCTAGAAAATTAGTGGAATTCATAAAAAGTCTCAAATTATATTTATTTTTGTGTTTATAACATCAATTATGTCAATATTTCATTAATAAGATAATTACTGCATCATCATTGTGTCATAAATAAATTAAATTATATAATGTCTAAAAATTACAAATAAAATACCATTATGTAGGAAATCTTTTTATCTTTCTAATGAATATTTACAATCGGATTTATCTTATGTATAACCCCATATTAAAAATGATTTACTTATTAAACTTTGATTTTAACTATTTTAACCCTTCTTTAAATAAATTAATAATAAATGTCCTAATCTAATCCCAGTGGGCCTAAATGGTCATATTTTATTCATAAGGTTGTTTTTGGTCGAATTACACTTATCCAATAGAATTATGACATGTGTTAGGGTAATAGTAATATCATATTTACCCTTAGTTACCCTATTTACTATTAACCGCGGTAAAAAAAGTAAAAAGTTACTATTCACCAAAAATTTATTTTTATCTCATTGAACCACATTTTACTTACTGATATCAACCGTGTCTGTCGGATTTTCGAAATTCTATTCACAGAAGCGGTAAAATTAAGTTTTATGCAAAATTCAGTTTTTAACCTACCACTTAGTGGTTTCACTATTCATCAAAAATTGAAAGTTTTCAGAAAAATACCAAAATTTCACCCTAGGCTAATTTCGATATTCTGAGTCCAAAAATGAAGTCCATTTTGAAAAATAAAATTTCTAAAATTTTAAAAGGTGGTTATTACTGTTCATAACAGCTAGTTATAATAATATTTTAATAGCATATTGTTGTTTAGTGAAACTCGGTATTGCGTATTACACACGCTATCGAGGAAGGTCGCGATTGCGTGTAATGCAAGGCAAGTCAAGGATGCGTATTGTGCAAGATCCTTTTGGTGTAGCGTACAACACAAGACATTAATAAAATTAAAAAGAATAGTTTTCATAAAATCTCGGGCTGTTACAACAAACATATTAATTATTCTATCCATCCTATGAATGATAAGTTACCATACATGCGTACATACGACTTACCGTCTCCACGTCGTGGTGTAGTTTGTTATTCAAACACTTCATTATTTGGACGAGTATAATAATGAGTATAAATAATGTAAATAATATATATAACATGTTAATGAATATGTATATATAATATATCATCCAATTACATACAATTTTACCATCAAGATAATGATATTCTCACTAGTGTGTACCTACGGATTACCGTCTCCACGAACGTGATGAAATTCATTCACCATCGTAACCATTCAAGAATAAATATTATTTTTTGATTAAAAAAATAATATTGAATAACTTAATATCATTTTGGATATGAATTGAATACATATTATCCATAACAAACATGTCGTACATAACTAATCATATAAAGGAAAATGAATCTGTTAACACCTGAAACAATGATACTACTAAAATATTATTAACAAATCAATATTAGAAGATCATATATGATATAATATTTATGTATGTGGTTCTTGTATAATTTAATAAAAATGATTTAAATATTATACAGTATGTTAACGTACCCTTGATCAAGTAAAATTACAAGGTAAGGGTTAATTTTCCAATCTCTTTATTTATCTGAGGTTGTTTATACATAAGCATCTATTGGGAATTCTTTATCATCCACATCCATGTTTCTTAAAAATGAATTTAAAAACATTTTTACTATTTCCTAGAATATAGGTTAAAGTCATTTATACCCTTGTCTGACTTTTTATAAAATTTTTATAAAGTAATATTTCCTTCGTTTTCCAAAATAGGTCCTTTACGACCTTTTTGAAAAATTAATGTAAGAATGTTTTCTAACTTATACCGTGGGTGCAAATATTTTCTTCCATTATAACACCTTCAAATATTACCTTACAAGATTATAAGAGTATTTTAAAAATAAATTTTTTCTTTTATAGTTATGTGACTTTTAAATGATTTCAAAATAGAAAGAGATATTTCTCTCAAATAATTTTTATTTTATCTATGTCAACATCCTTTGATGGATTTTACACTTTTTTGAATTTTATTTATTATGATACAATATTCTATATTGTATTGAAGGTTTTGTGATATTTTTGACTGTGGATGTGTTATTTTTAATCCTTTTATCATTTATGGTTAAAGTATTAACATTTCGTATGATAGTTTTAATATAAATGTTTATGTTATGTTTTAAACTTTTCATATGAGGAATGCATTAGACTTAGTAAGTGATAGGTGGAGCCCTCTATAGCTCCTCGATGAATCATTTGGCCTCATGAGACAAGATGGTGTCTTAGCACAAAGCCTTGAAAAATTCTTATTTGTAGTCTTAGCATGAGGCATTGAGTATGTGGTTATAAATTCTGGAATTATGTATTCCATCATTATAAAATTTGATATTGATATTACATGTGATTATTCGACTAGTAGAATATCCATGTGAATAAGTAAATGGTATTATTTGATTTATCTTTTCCATATTATGCAGATTTTTAAGTTTAAAAATCTTGTGTTTTATTCTTATACATTGCCTTAAATGTTTATGCTTATTTATGAATGTTTCCACAATATTTTTATCCTTATTAAGAACCTGATATCACCCCTTTCTATGTTTTATTTTTCCTAGGATGCGAAGAAGTATATTATGAATGGCCTACAGGGATTGTGTAAGTGATGTGATTGTGTTCAAAGGAGACAATGTTTTTTTTTCATTTTATAATGTAATGTAAATCCTATGTATGTATCTAGCACTTCCAGGGCTACTAAACTGATCAGTGTTTCAGGACATGATTCCTTGTATCACGCCAATGTTATGTAATAATTCACCAACTCTAGGTAACTGGGGTTGGGGCATTATAAAAATTGTAAAATGTCTTTAATTCTATATTTTTGAAATTTTTTTACCACCTGGCTATTTTGGTCATTTACTTAAAAATAGAATTCCAAATTGAGAGATTTTGTTTATGAATCTTAAATTTATTTTCTAAAATTTTTTCTTTAAGACCCAGAGTTAATTTTAACATCTAGAGGCCCAAAAAATTTATTAATATTGGGAAATTTCTCGGGCTGATAGCATGGAGCCCACCAATATAACGAAAGAACAACTTGGTCTACATACATCCAATTGAGGTGATTCCACCTGGAATGGAGTGAAGAATCATATACACATTTTTATAATAAATTGTATGGAGTTATGAGATCAGAAATTTTGAATTTGAATGAAATATTTTAAAGGAAGCTTCTTGTAACCTTCATCCAGCAAAAGTAACAGTCACTAAAAATTTCATAACTCTTACATACTATGTCCAATGAAGCTGAAATTTTGAGGGTGGATGCGAAACACATTTTTCAAAAACCATTATGAAAAATGAAATTCATGATTGTGTCATTAATTGTGGATAAAATGCATAAACCTTTGGAGGAAATAATTGTTTTTATAGAAGGAGAGGAGATCCAATCTCTCAAATCATTACATTCCATCCCCACACAATCTGAGGTATCAATGAGAGAAGTCCAATGACCATTTATGAATTCTATTTTATTTTCATTTTTTAGTTTTATTTTCTCATGTAATGCATTCATATTTTTTATTTTAAAGTTTCTCTCTTTCCTTCTTTCATATTTATTTTTCTTCCAACTCTAATTCTCATTCTCTCTCTTCAATCTTTCCATTATTATCTCTTTTTAAACTACAATGTAAAGTTACTAATATGATGATTGGCCTTGGGGAGGTTTCAAGGTGTTATTTTTTATTGATATTTAATTCAAAATGTGTTAAATTTATTTTTGGTGGATGCAGGAGTATTGCATGGGTGTAGCAATCGTCCAACACAAAACTATTTAAAAATCTATTCCTTTATGTTGATTCATTAATTTTCCCTCCCTTATATTGGAAAAAACCTTCATATGATTGATTTGGGGTCTCCTAAAGGGATGAAATGACATAAAATGAAGCAGAGTTTTTAGGAATAATATTCTCGGTTCAGGTGTTACCCTACTTGACTATTGGAGGAGGTACAGTTTCCTGTGCCAGACGCATACTAAAATCACAAACTCTATAAATCAAAATAAAGTAATTCATTAATGAGGTTTTATAAAACGAATTATCAAGTTGTATTTAAGTAAAAAATAAATAACTAATGAACCAGTGTTATCCAACACTAGGACAAAGTTATTTCTTCCCTAATTTTATTCTGTCTTCATTTGCATCTGTATTTTGATTTAAAGTTTTAATTTCATTATTTTAATTTCACTATTTTCCAAAACCCTTGAAACCATCATTTTCAGTAAATTATAAAAACAAAAAAAATACTTAGAATATGTGAACTAGAATCAGTGATTGAACTGATTGTGATTCTCCTCAAGTGAGATGACCCTGGTCAGCCATTGTGTAGCATTATGAAAATAAATTTTATTTTACCATGCTATATGATAGTAATGTACCAAAAATAGTGCCGTTTTCAGGGGGGGATAAACATTTATTTCAGTCACCTTTTCAAAATTAAAATTTTTGTAAATATTTTTTTTATTTAATAAAAAAATGTAAAAAAATCTCTTTTCTCATGATGTTTTCAAATGAACATGTTTGAAATTCAGGGAATGATTACTCACAGGTTCAAGAACAGGAAATAGATTATACTGAGGAGGAAATCCAACTAAGGGGGGAATCTCTTATGATATTATTAAAAAAGATTCAAAAAATTCAAGAGACATGGATCTCACCACAAGTTTTGATGACCATGATCGAAGAACTCCAAACTAACTTGTAAAGATTCAAGGACAAGAAATAAGTTCATCTAGTATTTCCAGAATTCACTGATGACATCCAAGAATTTGAGGCCAAACTTGAGGCGGAGGATCCTAACTAACTACCTCCATCCATTGAAGATCTACTCCAAGAGGCACTTTCAACTAAATTGGATATTAATGTTGAACTAACACAGGGAGATGATACAATCTTGAACTCAAACTCTTTTAATTTTATTGAAACTAATTTGAGTATCACCCCTAATAGTTTTGAATTTTTTATATGTGTACAACTCATATTATTCCCTAGAGGTTTAAGAGGAGAAATTAATTTCACCTTTTGAGGAACACATGGAACACCTTGACATTATTGAACATGAATTTGAGGAGACCCATAAAGAAATAAAAGTTGCTGAGATTGTGGAAATCAAGATAAAAGGATGATCATTTCAAAATGGATAACTTTTTTGATTATTCAAATTTAAATTATATTCATGTAGAAATACCTACTTTATGTCCCTTTGATAACTTAATTCATGAAACCCATGTTGAGCCAGCATTGGAAGGAAAAGAGGAGGTTACACAAGTAGCAACCAAAGAAGGGGATGATACATACTTCATCCCACCCCCACCATGAAAGCTATACTTAATTGTGAATGGGATGGATTTGATATAAATTATACATGAATTATTCCTCACCCAGAAGGATGAAGCACAATCTAGGAAAATCCACATGTGGTGGTTAAAGTCAAAGAATCCCCAACCACTAACAGATTATAGATAACAACTGGTACTACCCACTAGAGGAAGTAAAAATTTAGGGCCCACTTGGGGGATCATACAAAGATTTATCCTTTTATTGATTTCTAGTACCTTTATTTTGAATCTTAGGAATTTATAATTAAAATTAAATCTTAGGAATTTGTCAATAATGCATCCCATTACCTCTTATATTTTTTGACCTTTAATGACATGGCCCTTATTCTTAATTGGGTTTTTTCAGTATAGTTTCATGATGTCAGTAAGAATATTCAAATAGTAGAAGATAAGGACCAAGCTTCATTGGAAATGGAGTTCATTTTTATTGTTTAAACTTGTAAACTCCTTACATTTTTTAGTATAATAAATTTTTTGAGCTTTAATGATAAGAATTTAATAGCCACACTTGAATTATTACTTTACTTGACTTATCTAGGAGACATGAGTTTCTTAGGAATCCAATGATTCCATGTTTTAGAATTCAATTTTAATAAAATTGAATGATTAAAATGGATAATTGAATGTTCCAAGTGAATCATGGATATTTAAATGATGACTCGTGATTTGAGAAAATTGATTGATTCATGTAAATGAAATTTCCCAACCATTTTTCATGATTTGGATTTATAAAATTCATGTGAATTATTTTTTCATTATTAATCATGCCTTGAGTGATTTAACATTAATATATTCCCATTCCAAAGAGGATTTCTAGACCAAATACTATATATTTTTTCTTGAGCATATTTATTGAGTGATCTTTGGACATGCCGCCTACCAGAACTTGTATTAAAACTTTTCAAAGCTATTAATGTGAAAAAACACATTTAAAATGATTGAGGAATCCTTTTAAAATCCACTTATCCTTAAAAGAAAAACTCTACATCAATCATTCTTTTATCCCATAGAGACCATGAATGACCTTGTTAAAGATGATCCATGTTTCAATCCATTTTTATCCATTCATTCTATACTCTTGGTATTTTCATGATATTTTAAAGTAGAAGTGTGGGGGTGAAGGGAATCATGGTAGAAGGAATGATTTAAATTTTGAGGATGAAGTGTAGGGGTGCTTATTGTGGGAGTAAATAAATTTTGTTGATTCATTCATTATACTATTTATTTATTTTCCCATATTGAATGAAAAAATAAAAAAAAAATACATAAAAAGAAATAAAAGAATGGGTTACGATTTGGGAAAATAAAAAATCACCAATTTCAAGATCGACGATCTTCTGATTGTATGTGGTTAAGTGATAAATGTGAGGTTTTATTTAATTATACATTTTGAAAAAATAAAAAAATGTAAAAAGGTAAAAAAAATATATTCAAGAGGGTGCAACAATCATTCATTATATTTACTTGATCATAACCATTACATTGAGTTTTGGGGAAGTGGGTGTTGCTACTTTGAAGGGGAAAATATCATTAAACTTTTTGATATCATGCATTTTAATTAAGAGATAAACCTCCTCCTTGAACCTTAATTTATAAAGCATAAAATCCTACCAAACTTGAGCCTTAGAGTCATTTGAACCATTATTTCAAGGCCTTAGGATTTTATGTACCTTTTTCTTTACAAAGTAGAGAAGTTAGTTCATTTAAAAGTCTAAAGATAAGTATCATGTTCTCATTATACAAGAATAACTTCACTTGAATTGTATCATGAGTGACGAGAGAAAAAATTGAAAAGTGAGGTAGATCCTGATTTGGCATGTTTAATAATAATGAATTGAGGAGATTGAATGAATTATAGAATAAGTTTAATCATTTTTTTAAAAGGGAAAAATTAAAATACATGAATTAATTATTTATTTGAAAAATGAGAAATTAAATTGATACTTCATGTGGATTTTTAAAAATTTTATTTGACATTGAAAATTGTTTGATTTTATTACTTTGCAATTTTAATATTGGTAACATTGGTGTCCTTTGAAATTTAATGTTGGGATTTCTTTCTTAAGGGAAGGCATGGTTTAATTTTGGGGGAATTGATAAAGCTAATATTTTACAGATTTTTTATATGCATCTCAACTATTTTAACCCCCCCCCCCAAAAAAAAATTATCAATTTGAGTTTATATGGATCAATTTTTTATTTATGATGTATTTTGAGTAAAATTGTGAAAAGTGTTTAATTCTAGATATTTGACAGATTTTTACCACAAGGGTATTTTGGTCATTTATTTAAAAATATAATTCCAAATTCAGTGATTCTTTTTTTTATGAATCCTAGATTTAATTTCTAAAACTTTTTCTTTGGGACCTAGATCTGATTCAAATATCTAAAGGCCCAAAAAATTCATTGAAGTTGGAAAATATTCCACGCAGACAACATGGAACCCGTAACTATAATGGAAGGAAAAAATCATTTTAAACACCTCCAATTGAGGTGATTTGACCTGGAATGAAACAAGGAATCTTATACTCATTTGTAGAATAAATTTTATAGAGTTATGAGCATATAAAGGTGGCCTTTGAACGAAATATTTTGAAATAAGCTTCCTGGAACCATCATCAAGAGAAAGTAACTATCACTAAAAAATTCATAAATCAACCATCCAATGGTCAATAGAGCTTAAATGTTAAGGATGAATGCAAAAAATTATTAAGAACAATCTTTATGAAAGATTCACTGTGGGATCCTATCATTAATTAGGTCTACAATACATCAACTTTTAGAGAACATAATTATGCCTATAAAATGAGAGGAGATCCTACCTCTTAAATCATTCTATTTCATTCCCACAACATCTGGGGAACTAATGAGAGGAGTAAAATGACCACTTAATAATTATATTTTATTTTAAGTTTTATTTTATTTTTTATTTTCTCATGTAATGAATTCATATTTTTTATATTAAAGTGTTTCCCTTTCCTTCTTCTGTAATTTCCTGGTTCCAGGTGCCGCCCAAAGGTGCCCCGTAACCGGTTGGTCACATTGACTCAAGTGTATTTCCCCTAATTCTAGAGGCTACCGACTAACAACGAAGTCCTTGGGAGTGATAGTGGGGAAACTATTTCCTCATTGGCAGAGTAACATAATGAAATTACAATTAGATAACAATAGAGGAAGAAGTAATAACATGCAATAAGTTAACAGTAGATGAATGGAAGTAATAAAAAACTGGAGCACATATATATATAAATGGTTCATGATAAATATGTTTGGGAAAGAAGACACACAGTTCCAAATTTTGGAATATAGTAATAAACCAAAGTAAAAATAAAACAAATAAACTTCGACAGTATTGCAAGCCTCCGCTTGGTCCCATGCTCTCCATCTCCACAGAAATCAAGTACCTCAAGTAGAAGGGCGCTTAACATTATATATACCTGTAGTAATATAATCTGTTTGGGACCAAAAGAATGACCCAAATAGGATGTGAGATGAATCCCATTAGGCAACCACCCAAAGATCATTTCGAAATAGTCAGTGAATATATATGGCAGACAATAAGCAAAATGAAGCAGTAAACAAAGAATTACTCAAAAGTAAACAATCCTACAGTTCCAATTGCATTAATTTTCATATATCAAGTAAGTAGCTAATAAAAAACAAGTAAACCTCTAGGAATTTATCACATCCTAACCCATCTGGTTTGACCAGTCAATATAAGCAACCCTCTAGGAAGCACTCACAGTCTAACCCCTCGGGTTCATCATTAGCAGAGACCCTCTGAGGAAGAACTCACTGTAAATCCCCCATGTGGCCTTTTATTGGTAAACTACAGACACTCTGGGGAAGCACTCAACATCCAATTCCCCTCGTGGTCTCGTAACATGTATCTAAAAACACACTGAGGGAGCACTCACATCCACCTCCTATGGTCTCAAAACATGAAAAGTAAACAGACACTCTAGGGAAGCCCTCAACAGCCATTACCCCTATGGTCTACTACACTAGGTTCTCACAACCTAGTGTAAGTCAATCATGAATAAAGATGTTCAATAGAAAAATTATACTTTAATAAATACTTGGCTAAAAAATTTCAATAACTACTTGTCTAAAAAGATACAAGAATATAACAACATCAGATAATATCACTCCATCCTAACAACACTAAGCATAGAAAACAAGAATCCTAATCGACAAGGCTAGAACAAATAGTCAATATCAAAAAAAAACATGTGAAACACATCTATAGCATGGTAAATAACCCTATTCACATTCAAACAACCTCTACTCAGGCACACAAGTCATAGAAAACATTAATAGGGATAAAATCTTAAAATACACTATACCCCATTCTAGGGTATTGGGAACTTTTGCATATATAATATTCGAAGACTAACTACGGAAAGGAAAAAAACACCTACCTTGACATTGTATGATCAATATAGTCGGGCTTCAACCCTTGAATCAACCTATAAGATGGTAGATCTACAAAAAATTCCTAAAGAACTCAACCAAGAATATCTCATGAAGGAATAGAAATCAAGGAATGAGGATCTAGAAGAATATATAACTCACCGATGCGATTCCAACATAACTGACATAGGTTGATTTAGGGAACAGACAATGGGTCGGTGGCTCGGAGAAGATTCGTCGGCTTTGGTCACTCCTAGATGAGACATGCAGAGAAGAATTTTTTTCTGTGAATGAGATGCAACCCCTGTCAAATATAATAATTAAAAATAAAAGTACACGGTGTGTCTTCTAAAAGTACACAAAGTGTATATGCCATTACTGGGCCCCAATTTATGTGGTCTCTATTTCACCCCACATGGCCATGTACTCGGACATTACAAGGCCAGTACACAGTCACCCACAGAAACTAGGTACATGGAGTGTACTCAAAAGTACACGGCGTGTACTCTTTAAAATTCCAAATTCTCCTCTTTTTCTCAAAAACACCAGAAAAGAAAACCCATACCTGAAAAGAAGGTCTGGGTTCTTAGAAACTCCCCCTTAAAGAAATTCATCCCTGAATTTCCCTAATAAGGTGATGTAGAAGAAGAATCTTCAAATAGCTCTAGCCACTATGATCACACATCAGCCTCCCTCTCCTAAGTCTCGTCCTGTACTCACCCGTGCTGTCATAACACTCGTACCAAAGGAATAGACTGACCAAAGAGAACACTTACACTACAATCAACAAACCATATAGGGTTCTCCTCGAACGAGTTTTCCATCTATAACTCAACCTCCTTGGGTTGAAACATAGAGGCAGTTCTGAGAAGTAACATCACAGCTGTGAAACATGGAAGACATCTTGTATAGACCGATACCTCTGAGGTAACTATAACCGATAGGCAACCAGCCCTACCCTCTCCCAAACCTCAAATGGTCCGATGTATCTCAGTGAAAGCTTACCCTATCTCCTAATCCTCTTGTGTCCCAACCTCTGTGTGACACATAGGAAAACATGATCTTTGACCGCAAACTCTAGAGGTTGTATCAATCAATCAACATAAGATTTTTTTCGTGACTGTGCAGTATCCATCCTCTTCTGAATCAACTCCACCAACTCTGTGATCTCTTGGAAAAGATGAGGTTCCAACATAGCTGCCTCTACTGCCTGCAACCAATATAGGGGTGATCGGCATGGACTACCATACAAAGCCTCATAAGGTTCCATCCGAATAGTTTCTTGAAACCCATTATTGTAGGAAAACTCCAAAAGAGGTATGCGCTTCTCCATGAACCACCAAAATCTAGGACACATGATCGAATCATGTCCTCTATCACCTAAATTGTATGCTCAGATTGGCAATCTGTCTGGGGATGTTATGCTATACTCAGAAGTACCTATGTACCCAAAGCCCTTTGTAACCCCTTCCAGACCCAAGAAGTAAAATGTGGGTCCCTATCTAAAACAATGGAGTATGAAACCCCATGTAAACGTACAATCTCTCAGATGTACACCCTCACTAGATCATCAACCCTGGAGGTATCTCTGATTGGAAAGAAGTGATCAAACTTCGTGAGTTTTTCAATGACAACCAAAACTACATCCTTTCCTCGAGGTGACCTTAGTAAGCCTGTCGCGAAGTCCAATGTGACATAATTCTACTTCCACTGGAAAATGGGTAATTGCTGCAAAATCTATACTGGTTGCTGATGCTCCACCTTCAACTACTAAAAGGTGGAACACCTCATGAATAACCCAACACCATCTCTCTTCATACCTAGCCACCAATACTGATGGTGCAGATCTCGATATATCTTGGTGACACCAGGATGAACTACCCATGCTGAGGAATGAAATTCCCGCATCAGCTCCTCATGTATGTCTGCTGACACCCATACATTCCCATGAAAGTGAAAGATCTCATCCTCACCTATGGTCCAACCATGAATATGGTCATCTACTGAAACACTCTCCCATAGGACTAGGCCTTTAACATCTGATAGATGAATCATTCACACTTGATCAATTAGAGTAGAGGTAATAGTTTGAGAAGAAAGAAATGTCTGCCCCTATCTACCGTGAACATCCAAATGAATCTCAAAGAACAGATCCATAATCTTCCATTCACTATTGGACTCCTGAAATACCTGTATCTCAGTCCTCCTGGTCAATGCATCAGCTACTATGTTACCTTTTCCAGGTGTGTAGGCAAGCTCAAAATAAAAAGTCTGAAGGTACTCAACCCACCTTCACTCTCTCAAATATAGATCACAATGAGTGAAGATATAATTCAGACTTTTATGATTGGTGAAAACCACAAAATTATCTCATAGAAGATAATTTCTCCAAAAACATAAAGCATGAACAACTAGAACCAACTGAAGATCATGCATTGGGTAATTCCTCTCATGTGGAATCAATTACTGAGACCCATACACAACGACTCCTTCTCCCTACATAAGCACTGATCCCAGACCGATACCTGATGCATCACAGTACATAGTATATCTCTTTCCAGGCCTTAGAAATACTAGAATCAGTGCTGAATTCAACCACCCTTTTCACTCCTAAAGGGTTGAATCACAAGAATTTGACCACAAGTACTTCACACCCTTCTTAGTCAGGCCCGTCAATGGCACTGCTAAGCGCGAAAAGTCTTGTATGAAACATGTGTAGTAACCATCTAACCCTTGAAAAATTTATTCCATAAATATGTTCTTCAGCTACTCCTATGAAACTAATTCTCTCACCTTCTTTGGGTCTACTTCTACTTCTTTCTATGAGATAAAATGACCCAAGAAGTAAATTTGGTCTATCCAAAAGTGGCATTTTGAGAGCCTATCATATAACCGATGCTCTATTAGTGTACTAAAAATGATATTAAGATGGTTATCATGGTCATGTAAAGTGTGAGAGTACACCAAGATGTCGTCCACAAAAACCATCACAAAGGAATCTAAGTATGGATGGAACACTCGTTTCATCAGTGCCATAAAAACTGCAGGCACGTTTTTGAGGCCTAACGATATAACCACATACTCGTATAGACCATACCTACTATGAAATGATGTAAGAGGTATATCAGATGGTCTAACATGAAACTGATGATAACTATATCTCAAGTCAATCTTCGAGAACACTCGGGATCCTTGAAGCTGATCAAAAAGATCATCAATCCTCGACAAGGGATATTGATTCTTAACCATCAACTGGTTAAAATTCCGGTAATCCACACAATGTCTGAGGGTACCATCTGCCTTATTCACAAACAGGATAGGAAAAACCTAAAGAGAATAACTGATTTGGATGAAACCCTTTTCCTACAACTCCTCCAACTATTTATTGCGCTCCAGTAACTCTAGAATAGCCATCCTATACGGAGGAATGGACACCGATGATGCTACTAGAACAAGATCAATAGAAAATTAAACCTCTCAATCCAGAGGGAAACCTGAAAATTCCTCTGTAAAGGCATCCCTGAAATGATCGACCACTAGAGGAATGTCCAACTGTGAAGTCCCCTAGTCATCCAGATATATACTAGCAATATGGGCTGTAAATCCTCCCGACTCATGTTGCTTGGGTCTTTCTTTGCTCGTCTGAACATACCATTCGCCCTTATGAAAAAATTATCCACCCTATGGTGATGTAAAACTCACCCTATTGAAATATAAATCCACAATATATTGAAAGGTAACTAACTATTCCATCATGAGAATGAAATCATAGCCTGTCATCTCTAGGATATAGAGGTCCCATAAGAAGTGACACCCACCAAAAATAAGAGGGAACTCCTTGAACTGATGTACAATAGCCGTTCTAGTTCCCAATGAAGTTTCCAGCATCAAGAAATTAGTAGAAGTAATGATACAGAGCTGAAGGATCCCCACAACAACAACATATATGAAACTATAGGAAGCCCCTATATCAAAAAGTGAAGAATCTAAGACTGAGGAAACTAGAATCGTACCTCAAACTGTAGGGGGTCTGAGATCCTAATCCTACTGGTTATGCTTCACTAAAAAAGCTAGCTTTCACTGCAACCCCATGACCCTGCCTAACCACCCTAAGCTAACCCACCCTACTGTCGCTAGAAGCCCGGTGACTAGCTACTGTGGCCGATACCTCCATGCGTAGACTCCCTACGGTGCTTCCTACTGTCAGTAGGAGGGATACCAACTCCGGATGCTGAGCCTCCCTAGCTCAAAAATTTAGAATCCCTCAAATTATGCTTCTTGATCAGCACCTGGTTGGCTATAGAGGTGATGGAAGTCAACCTGAAGATGTTCACATGATATCAGATGTTGTGCCTAAGACCATCGTCAAACTTCCTCACCAGAAATTACTCATCTACCCCTGGAATGGGTGTGAATCATTAAAACTCTATGAATCAAGAGGAATACTACATAACTAAAATATTATCCTACTCCAGACTCATCAAAACTTGGGATTGATCGGCCCTCAAAGTCTTCAGGTAGATGTAATTGTAGAAGGCACGCTGAAACTCATCCCAATCCAAAACCTGATGGCGTCCCATCTGTGATATCACATCCCACTATCTCTTGGTGGAATCCCTTAGCATATATGTAGAGAGATTAACCCTCATATTTGGAGGTCTCTCCAGATGCTCGAAGATCGAAAGCATGTACTCTAACCATGATTCTATATCCTGAGGTCCTCCATACGCTGAGAAAGTAGGAGGATGCTTCTACTGAAAGACCCATGTCAAATATTCCATAGACGGGGTAGGAGGTGGTACTCCTCAGAAGGTCTGGATGAACCTCGTAAATCCCTCTCGGAACTGTGCATCAGTACCTATATTCGGGATAAAATTTGGTGCCAAGACGAGCACGACTGGAGGATCTGCTGGCCGTTCCGGATCTACCATGTCTGGTGTCAGGTCACTATCCTGTAACTAGTGTACAACCGGAGACATCTCAATGGCATGACTCTACCAGGTCAAACGCATATCTTAGATCAATATTAAAAAAACATAAACATATAAGTGCATGAAGGGAACATAGGAAAGAAATCATTCAAGATTTATAAAAGGTGGATACATGACATGTACAAATCCTAAACTATGTGTTCCCTTAAGCTTTCACATGGATGTGTACTCCTTCCAACCATGTTTGTATAACACCCCATACACACGGTGTGTTCTACCAATACATGATGTTTACTTGAATTGTTTCCCCTTACTGAGTTCTTCTACATGACTTAACCCACACAGTTATCCTAGTGCATAACTGCACAATGTGTTTTTTCTAGACACGACATGTACTAGAAAGAACTTCACCGACCTATGTTTTTAGTCACACGACTAGTTACAAAACCAACTCTACATGGAATGTTTGTTCCAGACATGATGTGTACTAACTACCCATAATCCACCCGTGTCGTTGGTCACACGGCTAGACACATGGTCTATACACACGTCGTGTACGTCCGGCACACGGCGTGTTCCACCAAGGATTTCCCAACCTCATGTTTCTTTCCACACATCTAGTGACACGGTTAGAGACTACACAATATTTACATACAGTACACGGTGTGTACTTAAGAAAAATAGTTCCTTCCTAAACAGAAGGACACATGGCGTGTATTATGCAATACACACCATGTATTCCATTTTTTTCTAGATATTAAGCCTCATAAAATACTCCGAAAGCCCATAAAACACTGAAATGAACATTAAAGTTACTAATTATGATCCATGAGGGCCTATATTTCCCGAAAATTAATGTTTTTTCATCTTATACATGTCATATACAAGGAATAACAAAGTAATGATCCACCAAATTCGGATCCATGAGGGCCCATAACACCTCAAGAACCAAAGTTTGGTGCTCATTCAAATGAACCCATACATATTAGAAATACCCTATCAAATAGCAGGTATTCTATCAGGGAATATATAATAACATCATGATTATCTAGACCAAAATCTACCACAAAAACAGGTAATTAGTAATTCACCCTAAATGGAATGATAAGAATGCATGACATGTGATCTCTAGTAAGTGCCTATATGATGCATGAGATGGCATACCCTCTTCTCATAGGGTTGCAATATAAATATAACCTCAATAATATCCACAATAACAGAAAAAACATGTGAATCACCCAATTGGTAAATCAAATCAACTGTAATAATTGAAAAACCATAAAAATCGCAATATACAAGGTAAAATGGATTTTCCTTGTACATGGGTTAGCTACTCCCAGGAACAACTTATTACCAAGTACATATTCTGTACTATCCCTAACTATAGGCTCCAAATAGTAATTCAAGAAGAAAAGAATCCCTCTGATATCACTTTGTAATGTCCCAGTTCCGGGTTCCACCCAAAGGTGCCCCGTAACCGGTTGGTCATATGGCCTCAAGCACATTTCCCCTAACATTGGAGGCTTTCTAATAGCAGCAAGGGCCTTGGGTGTGATAGTGGGGAAAATGGGACCTCATTGGAAGAGTAACACACTAAAATGGAAATCCGATAATAATAGAGGAAGAAATAAGAACATGTGATAAGTAAACAGTGGAAGATTGGAAGTAATAAACAACTGGAGAACATATATTTAAATGATGCATGATACATATATTTAGGAAAGTATCCAAACAAGTACCAATGATGTAATACATTACTAAACCAAAGTAAAAAATAAATTAAATAAACTCCAGCAGCATCGCAAGCCTCAGCTTGGTCACATGATCTACAGCTTCATAACAATTATGTACCTGAAGTAGAAGGAAGCTTGGCCTTATCTATACCTATAATAACATAATATTTTTGGGCCCAAAAGCATGACCCAAATAGGGTGTGAGATGAATCCCAGTAGGAAACCACCCAATGATCTATTCCAAACAGTCAGTGAATATATATGGTAGACAATAAGCAAAATGAAGTAGTAAATAAGGAAGTACTAAAAAGTAAACAATCCTATAGTTTTAATTGCATTCATTTTAATATATTAAGTAAGAATCTATTCAAAAAACAAGTAACCCTATGGGAATTACTCATATACTAACACCTTTAGTTCAACTGATCAACACAAGCAACCCTTTGGGAAGCACTCACTATCTAACCTCTATGGTTCGGCTTTAGCAAAAACCCTCTGAGGAATCACTCACCGTTAATACCCCCTTTGGTCTTTTATCATTAAACTAAAGACACTATGGGGAAGAACTCAATGTCCAATTCTCCTTATAGTCTCGAAACGTGGATCTACAGATAGTCTGAGGGAGCATTCACATCCACCCCCCTATGATCTCGCAATGTGAAATGTAAATAGACACTACGGGGAATCCCTCAGCGTCCATTCCTCTTATGGTCTACTACAACGGGTTCTAACAACCCTGTGTAAGTCAGTGGCACACAAAAATGTTCAACAGCCAAATTAAACCTTAAGAAATACATGGATAAAAAATTTCAAGAACTACTTGGCTAAACAACTACATGTATATAACATTATCATATAATAGCACTCCATCTCAATAACACTAGGCTTGGAAAAAAATCATCTTAATCGGCAAGGCTTGACCAAACAGTCAATATCAAAACAAACATGTGAAACATGTCCATATCATGGTAAATAACCATATTCACAATAAAACAACCTCTAATCAGGAACAAAAGGCATAACTGATATTAACAGGGATAAAATACCTAAACATGCAATACCCTGTTCTAGGGTATTGGGCACTTTTGCATATAATATTCAAAGACTAACTACGGAAAGGCACAAACCACCCACATCAACATTGTACGATCGATATACTTCAGTGTTGGCCCTTGAATCAACCTAGAACATGGTATATCTTCAAAAATTCCTAAAAAAATCAAAAAAGAATATCTCACAAAGGAAGAGAAATCAAGGAATGAGGCTATAGAAGAAGAAAGAACTCACCGATGCCATTCCAACACAACCAAAGGAGGTTGATTCAAAGAACAGACGGTGGGTTAGTGGATTAGATAAGATTCATTAGCTTCGATCACTCCTGGATGATACATTCAGAGAAGAAGTGTTTTCTATAAATGAGATGTGACCCTGGTCTGATGTAATAGTTAAAAAGAAAAGCACACAACATGTCTTCTAAAAGTACATGATGTGTATAAGCCTTTATTGGGCCCCGCTTTAGGTAGTCTTAAGGTCACCCCACACAACCATGTACTCGTACATTAGACGACCAATACAAGGTCACCCGCTAAAACCGAGTACATGACGTGTACTCCAAAGTATCCGACATGTACTTCTTAAAATTACAGATTCTCCTCTTTTTCTCAAAAACACCAGAAAAAAACTCATACCTGAAAAGAAGGTCCGGGTTCTTACATATTCCATCCTTCTTTTTCTTCCAAATCTAATTATCATTATCTATCTTCCATATTTATATTATGATCTCTTTTAACATTGAAATGGAAGGTGACTAATCTAAGGCTTTCCCTGGGGGAGGTTTCATGGTGTTCTTTATTATTGAATTTTAATTCAAAATGTATTATTTTTTTAGTGGATGGAGGAGTATTGCATGGGTGCAACAATCATCCACCACAACACTATTTCAAAATCTATTATTTTATTTTGATTCATTATTTTTCCCTCCCTTATCTTAGGAAAATATTTTATATGTTGGAGTTGGGGTTTCTTAAAGGGATTAAATGGGATAAGGTAGAGCCGAGTCTTTTAGGAATAATAATCTCAGTTGAGGTGTTACCCTACTTAACCATTGGAGGAGGTGTAGTTTGGTGTGCCAAACGCATACTAAAATCACATAATCTATAAATAAAAGGAAAGTAATTCATTAATGACGTTTCATATAATTAATTATGAAATTATATTTATAAAATAAATAAATAACAAATGAACTCGTGTTATCCAACCCTAGGACCAAGTTCTTTCTTCCCTAATTTCATTCCTTCTGCATCTGCATCTGTATTTAGATTTAATGTATTTATTTCATTATTTTAATTTAAATATTTCCAAAAACCCTGAAGACCATAATTTTTCATAAATTATTAAAACAAACAAAAATAATTAGTATAGGAGAACTAGAACGAGTGATTGAACTGACTGTGACGTTCCTCAAGTGAGACGACCCTGGTCAACCACTATTCTACATTAGGAAAATAAATATTCTTTTTATCCATGCCCTAGGATAGGGATGAACTAATAACCTAACCATTAGGTTATCGGGAATAAATACAAATAACTTATGAAAATGTACGGTGAATTTTTTGACTACCAATTATTTATGAAAAATATAAATCAATTATATATTTTTATTTTTATATTAATAAACTAAGTGAATTATAATTAGTAAATGAAATTATTGAAATATATATGTTATATATTTAAACAAATATTTTTGATATACATCCAATATATATTTTAATCATAAGTTATGAATAAACCTTATTTAATGTATAAAAACCTATATTTTTCAAAAGGGTAATTTTACTGCTTTTTAATGGAGAACCCATTTTAAATTAAAATTTTAACCCATTAATAATTTTTATATGAAAATATAAACTTATTCTTTGAAAGTGTGAAATAAAAATTTACTTTCAATGAATTTTGGATATTTTTCTAATAACTTTCATGTTTTGATGAATAGTTAAAATATACTAAATTTTAATTGAAAACATATTTTTCTATCAAAATGATTTATATGGTTAAATTATTTTTTTGAATGGTTTTAAATTATAAATAGATTATATTTTTATGAGTTAATTTAATGTAGGTTATTGACATTAATTTTACATTGAATTCAAATGTAAACACATTTCAATCTTTTGTAATGTTTTAACTTTTAAAACTCATTTTCTCGTTTTGATAATAAGATTAATTTTAATTTAATTACCAAAACCTCTATATTTTAAATTTTTAAAAATATAATTCATATTTTTAATCATTATATCCAAATTATTTATATATATTTATTTTATTTTTGGGCTTTATGAATAGTAACTTCAATAATTGTTTTATTAATACTGTAATAGGGTAAATTAGGTAATTAAGGGTAAAGATAATATTATAAAGTTACAATAACACTTATCCTAATATCATTGGATGAGAGTGTTTCAACTTAAATCATTATTGGGTGAAAATGGTTTTCTTTTGGAAGCCACTTGGATGAGATTACGCCATTTAATTTATTTTATTTAAATAAAAGTTATATATATCTTACTCAAATTTTAATAACTATATCATATTTGACAGAGGGTTATATAGAAGATAAATTCAACTATAAATAAAATTTTAAAAGATATTTTTTTATTGATCATGGTATTTTTTTTAATTTTTAGGAAATAAATAATTACTTTAATGGATTACACATTAATGTTGCATTAATTATTTAATTGATGAAAAATCCATAAAATATATTTTATTAAAATGTTAATAACCCTTAAAAGACATAAAAACATGACGAAATCTTATTGGTAAAATATATATATACCATAATAATTCAATGGTCGAGTTATTGACCCTTTGGAGTCATATAGAAAATATTATGACACTTATAATATTTTATTCAAAGAGATGTTAAAGTTGTCACATTCATGTTTTAATCAATATAACCTTTTTAATTTATGATTTTATAGAAGATATATTCAACTGAAAGTATTATTCGAAAATCTATAGGATTTATATTCATCATAGTAGTTTATATTTAATTTTTATTCAACAAATAAGTATATTAAACAAATACACAAAATGATGTTGTAATTATTTTATTAATGGAGATATCAAATAAATGATATTAAAAACATTAACATAAATAAAATCTGGGAGAATTAATATATCCAATGAATTTTCTAGATGAACATGATATCTTAGTAATATAATAAAATATTTGGGTCTAATTTAACATGTTATATTTATATTTTTTTAATAAATGAATTTAATAGTATCAAAAGTGACACTATTGATTGTTTATCAAAATAATGTATTATTAAATTATTTTAAAGAAATAAAACATTTTTTAAAATCTATAATAATTATGACATGATTTATAATATTCTAAATTATTTATTTATTTTTGTCTAATTGAAATAAAATAACTAAATATTTTACTCTTTTAATATTAAAATACTTGTTACCTTAGTTAAAATTAAATAGAATAAATAAGTGTTAAATTAAAATGATATGGTATAAATGGACATAAAAACTTGTCAAAAATTATTGGTTGGTGATATTACAACCGCATCTTATCTCATATTCAAAACTATGACATTTTTTGGGTTTTGGGATTTTGTTTTATTTTATTATAAATTAATATTTTTTGAGATTCCATAAGTGCCCCTCACCTAAATTATAAAAGGGCACATCCTCCCTCACTTATTCACTTTATTTTAAACCTTAAATATCATACATACCATACCCATTTACCTTATAAACTTACCTATTCACATTCTATAGATTATTTTATACTCCAAAGACTGATTCTAGTTCTTTAAGAAGATATCTAGAGGGACCTAATCAAAGAAGAGTTAATCTCCTCTACCAATTATTTCAAACTTATTTCTTCTTCTACTTAATCTTCATGAGTTGTTTACATTATAAATTAATAACTAAAATAGGAATTATATACTGAGATGTTATTATTATTATGAAACAACTATATTCCACCTTCTATCCTTCCTATGAAAATCTAAATCACCATGCGTGCATACGTATGGCTTACCTTCTCCACGTAGTGGTGTAATATGTTTTTCAACAATACCTTACTTAGATGAGTATAATTATGGAAATAATAACTATATGTGATTATAATAGCATGATATATATATTATGGAACAAAATTTATACCATCAAAACCCATACCATTTCATAATTATGGGAATGATATCGTCGCTCCTGCGTACATATGACCTACCATCTCCATGATGTGATGCAATTCATTCTACATGATATTCATTAAATAATGATTATATAAATGTATAGAATGAATATATATAGTATATAATATGTTAATATAATTTTTAATGATATAACTATGACCTAATTAGGATAACCATTACTTATTCAACACAACATGAATAAGAAAATGAAGCCATTAATACTCGAATAACGAGTAATACTGGAATGTTATTAACAAACAGATGATAATATGATCATAAATGATATCATAAAAATGACTATGATTCAGGAATAATTAAATGACATTATTCAAATCATTATACATTAGGTTCGAATATATACAAAGGATATCAGACATAAGGTAAGGGATAAGTTTTCAATCTCATTATTATCTGATATTGTTTATACATAAGTATATATTGGGGTATATTTATCATGTTTCATAAATATATATTCCTAAATATTATTTCTATTATTCTATAAAATTTTAAAGTCAATTTTACCCATTGTTAAGTTTTTATTAAATAATATGTAATGAATCTATTGTTTTTTTCGATACGAGGTAGTTTTTGACATTCTTAAGAGAGTACAAAAAGAATGTTTTCTTTTAATTTATATGGTATGAACATATTTTTATGTTTTTATAACTCCTTTTTTCCATGAATATTAAATTTAAAAATTTCCAGTTAATTTTATTATAAATTCTTTTCTTTTAAAATTTCATGAAATTTTGAGAAAATATTCTTTTTGAAGAAGAAAGGATATTTTCCTAATGAATTAATTTCAAGTGTTCTATCAAAATTATTTTCCAACTAAGATGCAATTATTTAATAGGGTTATATTCAAGTATAATATCCATATTGTTCAAATGGGTTGATTGTGTTTATGATGGAATTATATTTATTAAATCCATTTGTTTTACATGGATTATGTTATGGTGGAATGATGTTTAAATAAATCCATTTTATTCCTTGGGTTATGATGGATGATTTATGTTTTTGCAGAACATGTAAAAATGATTTAATTATGAGATGGGTGGGACATATATCTTCCTCCAATTAATTGGGTAAGGATTTATATCACTTGATATAGATAGGGATAGAATGGGAAATGATCTCAGTTCAATAATACAAGGCTGAAATGAGGAGTGATCTCAGTTCAGAAATGAATTTTGTGCACAATGATGATTTTGGAAATGATCGTTGACTAATATGAAATGATTTTATATGCTTATGTGTATTACACAAAATTTCAAGTCTGATGTTATGAATTTTGGGATTACTTTTATTGATTCTTATAAACTTTTTTGATTTATCCCATAATGTGATATCTTTATCTTTCATACATAGGATAATATTTTCAAATGTTATGTTCTTATATATTATGATTATGATATGATTGATATCTCCCTTTTTTACCCTTACTGTGCTTCAAAGATCACCCTTTATTATATTTTTTTCACCAGGTCATAAAGAAGTGTATCAAGTAAGATATGTCAAGAAGGGATCTAGTTATGAAGAAATAAACTATAGATAAGTAGATGTCTTATGGATCAGTTTTTTTTGTTTTTTACTTTTTAAAGACACTCAACTTATATGACCATGGTGTGGTTTTGTCATGTTTTGTAATGAATATTCTTTAATTTTGAAGTAATATATATATATATATATGTAAAGTGTGAGACGTTATAAAAATTCACCTTTATAGAATAATTATTAAATCATATATATCATATATATTCATTAAATATATCCTTATTATCATGCATGAAAATTGGAAATAAAAAATAGATCAGATAGATTTACGGAGGTGGTAGTCCACACATACGCATGAGAAAAGTTATAATTATACAATGGATTGAAAATTTATAATGTAGATATTATATTATAATTCAAAAATAATAAATATGTAATAAGTATTATATATATTCATTAGTTACATCATTATGACTAGCCTTGTGAGTTGGTGATGGAAAAAAATTTACATCTGTTTGTGAAGCAGTAATCTGTTGTGCACAAGAGTAACGGATTTGTTTCCCATTTAATAGAGAAAGATATAAATAAATATTATTCCATAATAATAATAAAAACTTAGTATATGTGAGATACTAGGGTTATTATATTGTAATTTTTATGATAAAATTCAAGGTGGTAAATTAATAAGTGAAAGAAAGATCTCAGTGAAGATGATTAACTTCTCTTAGAGAAACACCCTATGGATATCATTATAAGTACCCTAGGTTGGGTCATTTGGGAAGACGAAAACCTCTATAATGTGAATAATGAGGTTCTATATAGATTTTTGTGGTTTTGGTGAGCTAAATTGGCATAAAATCTAGGAAGAAGTGATGGGAGGAGGTTCCCTTTTATAATTGAAGTGACTTGTACACAAGTAAAATTTCAAGGTTTTAAAATATTATAAAGCCCAATTAATTGAAAAATGATTCCAAAATGACTCATATTATAAGGTGATATTCTTAAGGTGAAAATATTTCCAACCAATTTGGTTTAATCAAGTTTTTATTTAATTATTACCATTATTATTTTAGATTAACCCCCGATAAACCCATTTTATCTTTAATCATGATAGTATATTTTTACTATTTATTATATTAGTTTTTTTTAAAAATAGTTTAACTTATTAGATAATATTAATTATTCAAATTCAGAATATGGAATCCATTTTATCAAATTCTATACACATAACTTGAAGAATTTAATTTAAAAATAATCATGCAAAATGTGATGAAAAATAGTTTTTCAAGAAATTTATTTTTTAAGCATAAGATGTTATTATATTAACTATATGATTAGTAATAATAATTATATGTATCTAAATTAATATTTTAATATGTATAGAGTATACATATCATCTTAATATTTTATTTATAGTTAATGTTAATTATTTAGAATGAAAAAATATTATGATCTTAAAAACAAATTCTGAAAAATATCCATTTCTACCTTCAAATGATCTTATCTTTATTTATAAAAAACATAAAATAAATACATGATTAGTTATAAATATTATGAAAAATTATTATAACTAAAAGTAATAACTTTTAAATACTATAATTTAAATTACTCATAATGTTTTATTTCAATAGAATAATTTCAAAAATTTATTCTAGGCTTATTTTGACCTATTAAGTTAAAAATATATATTCATCCAACAAAATTAGATTTTTTGTTCCCTAAAATATTAAAATTTTAATTTTATTATATTATAATTAAAGTAAAATTACTAATTTCTATAATTTATGTTTGGGTGCTACATTCTTCGTTAATTAAAATATTTGTTCCTTAAAAGTTTTATTTATATCACTTTTTGAAAAAATTAGGGTAGTTATTATTTATAACATCCTTAGGTTCTGAGTTTTTTTCATCAATTATATGGTTTCTCAATAGTACCTCCACTATTAGAGTCATCCTATTTCATAATGTCAGGAATCTAGACAGTATTCTTATTACACGATAGATTAGGCTCCAATTCTATTTCTTTAGAGTTGAGGAAATGCATTGGCTATAATATATAATTCCTTACCAATGACATATGGAACAAATCATTCACATTATCAGGGATTGGTTGTACTTAAAAATGGTATACCGAAACATTAATTTGTTAAAAAAATTCAAAAGGTCCATTGTACCTAGGTCCCAATTTCCATTTCTTACCAAACCTTATTACACCCTTCCATGGAGATACTTTCAGTAAAATTTGAAACCCCACTTGAAATTAAAAATAATTCATTTAGTTATCAACATTTATTTTTTTATTTATTATATATATATTAATATGGGTCTGAATAGTCTATATATTTTTCATTATTTTGTTTAAAAGTTATAGGACTATAAGCTTCCTCTCACCGACTTCGTCCCAACATGTTTGAGTATGAAATCTATTTCAATATAGTTTTCATGGGACACAATTTGAATACTTTAATGGAAACCATAATTATAGAAAAACTCTACTAAATGATAATATTGATCCCACATACCTAGAAAATCAAGTGAGAAAGACCTAAAAATATCTTCTCACATTTGAATAGTCTTACAAGACTTTCCATCAGTTTGTGGATGATAGGAGGTGCCAAAATGAAGAATTGTTTCAATATCCTTCTGATGACTTTCCATACATTCTATTGAAATCTTAGATCAAGATCATACATAATTAGAAGAGGAGTTCTATAAAGTCTAATAATGTTTTCAATATAGAGTTGTTCAAGGTTTGTAAGAGGGAAATATTCTCCCATAGAAAATAAATGAAATTATTTGGTAAGTTAATCTATAATAACATATTTAAAATCCTTAATTCTTGGAGTCTTGGGTAATATAGTAAAAATATCAATAGTGACATTAATAATTTTTTACAAAGGAATAGTTATAGGTTTCATGGTTTTCACTATGATGATATCTCCCAACCTTCACTAATTGAAAAAAAATCATCCTGATACATAATCTGAAAACTAGCTTCATATAACCCCAATAAAAAATCTTCCATCAAATCCCTATACATATTTTTTCCACCAAGGTGTCTAGAGAAATTTCAGATACGAGCATCATATAATAATTCTTTTTTCACCTCAAGTATAAATGGAACACATAGTTTATTTCTAAATTTTTGAATTCTGTCTTCATATAAAAATCCCGCCAATTTTCCATCATTCATAACTTTAATTTTCTTTAAAAAATTCCCATAAATAGGATAAGAACTTTTTATCTTATCCAATAAATAAGAGTTTGCAATTATTTTGACAAAAGAGTGATATTTATATTTCATTAATATTTTCCATATCCATCTTCATAATATCCATGAACATAGTATCCCTATCAATCCATATTTTGTTCAAGACACTATGATATTTACTACTCAATCCATACACTACCTTATTTTCCTTTCCTGGGTGGTAGTGTATTGAGAAATCATAATACTTGAGTATCTCAATCCGTATCATTTTCTACATGTTGTGATATTTTTGTGAAATGATGTATTTTTGGATCTTTTGAGCTGTACATATCTCAAACAATTCACTATAGAGATAATTTCGACATATATTCAAAGAAAAGATTACAGTTTCTCACTCATGATCATGAGTTAGACAGTTCTGTTTATGAGTAATTAACTACATTGATGAATACTAAATAACTTTATCATTTTATACAGTGAAACAACAAGTATTTTCTTTGATGTATCACTATATATCACAAATCCATCATTTCTCAATGGTAGAGTCAAAATCGTAACATTAACCAATCTCTCATTTAATTAATAAAAATATTATTTACATTCCCTTTTCCATGTTAATATCACCCCTTTTCTTATAATCTTCATTAATGGGATTTAAAATTTTTATTTTTTAACAAATCATTGATAATAACCTTCAAAACCAATGAAACAACATACCTTGATTATGTTCATCGATGTAGGCTATTATTCGAAAGCCTTTATTTCTCTAGATCAAATGGTATACCATATTTAGAGACAATATGGACCTAAACAGAAACATTTTTATATCCTAATTCACACTTTCAAAATTTCCCAAATAAGTATTTTCCACTAAGATCTTGATAAATAATGTGAATATGGTTTTTATGGCAATCATATCTTTTACAATATACCCTGGTGTCATAAAAAATTAACAAAAAATAATTATCAAGATATTATTAGAATAATCTATTCATTATATCCAAAAAAATAGGGTGAATTAGTCAATATAAATAAAATTTATATAGACACATAATGTTTATACCTCATATAAAAGGGTATCTTTGAAATATCTTCCTTATTTACATATAATTGATGATACCCAAAATGAAGTTCAATATTTGAAAAATACTGAGATCCCTAACATTTATCTAATAAATCATAATTGTGAGGTATTGGATAATTGTTCTTTATAGTAACATAACCGTTTTCTTAATAATCAATACTCACACTCACTAATCCATATTTCTTTTTAACAAAAAGAACAGGGGATCCCCATTGTGAAACATGAGGGCATATAAATCCTTTTTGACACCACTCATGTATTTTTTTTACTTTAAATACCTTAATTACAAAATGGAATTTATATAGGTAGTTGTTTATATAAGTATTACATCAGAGATTAAATCAATGTAAAACATAACATCATTTTCTGACTGATGTCCATGTAATTCCTCAACAAATAAATCCATGTATTCTAATAAAATAACTAGATACCCAATTTTATGATTACCTTTCCTATATTTATAATTCATCTTATATTCTTCTAAAAAATGCCATTTATAAGAGATACTTCTTGTGCATCTATAAATGAATCAAATGGTGATGTCTCCCTTATAGAAATAAAGAATTTCCTATATTTATCATGAATCATAATTTCCATTGCATAGAAATATGTTTTTCGATAATATTTTTAAATACAATCCATTCTAAGGATTATATAAAAAGAAACCATAGGTATAATAATAATAGATACATATTGGGAAAATTTTAATTTCATAAGATAACTATATTAATACATCCTTATTTATATTAGATTTCTAATAGGATCCTCAAATGATAGCTCTATTAAGATAGTGTTAGGGAAATATCTAATTTCTTTGAGAAACTTAGAAGATATAAAAGTATGTGAAGATCTATAATAAAATGAAGAATTAAATAAATTTGAGGCTATTATTAAAGTACCTACTTCCATATATTTAAAAACATCAACCTCAGCTGTATTGATCAAATAATCTTAGCCTTTTTCCAGTTAGCCTCCTCTATGGCATGTTCCCTTGATGCTTGGGAAATTATTTTAAATATTGTCCCATTTTATTATAGTTTAACTAATGGATATTATAGGTATGATTATTCCCCTTAAAATCATCATGTATATGACCCATATCTCTACACTTAAAAAAAACTCCCATTCCCTTTAAGAATTTTCTTGTATGTTTTTTCTGTAATTTTAACATGATGGAAATTGATTAATTCCCGTATGCTTATTTGATACACTAATTTTTTATTTTTTCTAAACCAAAATATTTTTCTCCATATTTCCCTTAAAAATATAGGATGTATAAAATTACTTCTCTTTTTTGATGGAATGACATACTATTTTATAATATTATGAAAAATCTTTAGAAACTAGTTCCCTTTAAAGGTTTTCCTCAACCCCTTCAAATAAATGGTCAATATTACTCTATGGATTACATATTAAATCTATAAAATACTTGGATAGTTTTCTAAAGGTATCCTAATATTCAATAACACTTTATTCTTCATATTTCATTAAGGTGAGGAACATTCTCTTCATTTCAGTTTTTTTGTAATGTAAGAAATATTTTTTTGAAGAATATTACATTAAAATATATCTATTACATATGTTTAATTTATTTTTCCTCCAAAGTATGTAAGATAAAATACCACTGTTGATCAACATCACCATTAAGAAAATACACATACAAGATATCCTTTTAACTTTCATTGCATCTTATGTCTAGAAATATGTTTTCATATGGCTTAATCTATTTCTCAATAACCACTATATTCGTAGATCTACTAAAATATAGAGTCTTATATAACTATAAACAATACAATATTGGTGTATCATATCATGGAACATTATTTTTCTCAATTTTTAGAAGGTTATTAAATAGAACCTGGGTAAAGTTTTCTAATATAGAAATGATTATCATAGTTCCAACACAAGCTATATTGGCTTTCTCTATAGGGAAATCGCTACATTGAATATGGGTATTGATTACCATTCTTCCATTAGGTACCATAATTAAATAATATAACACACTGAGATTTCACATAATCACCATGAATATTAATCCATTAAATAAAAAACCCTATAATGGTAAAATATCTCAATTACTATTAGGTATTATCATAATTCTCATGTTAGTTACATTCATTTAAAATCTAGTTCCAATCATTTCTACTAAACTTCCTCTAATAAGAACACGTATAACCCCTTACACTTGTAACTAATTGTTTGTGTTTTCTTTGTTACATGGAATAAGAGACAATTGATCTCATCATGAAGGTTCAATTAGTTTAGATGTCTTGAAAAACTAGATAAAAACATGCTTCTAATTTTACATTATAAATAAAATATATAATCACAATGAATGTAAATATCACGAATCCTTGAATTAAATCAAATATTCATTCTTAATATCCCAAGGAAATAAAAAAATAAGGTTGATCTCAAATCCTTATTAAGGGTTATATACAATGGAAGCTTTCATGAGTAAACAATTCATAATAAATATGGAAAGATAATAACAAAAAACACATTCTATTTAATCAACAACTTCAGAATGAAATGAATCCATGGATAATATCCAAGCAATAGTCTTATAGATTATAATATTGAAATAATTATAAATAATGGGAATTCGTAATGTTGGATTTCATTATCTTAGACATCATGATATCTTTACCATTAACACCTTGCACCAAGATAGTTTAAAATATGGGTTAGTACACACTAAAAACCCATTTAATAAGGTCAACCAAATAGTTTGTCTCATGGGACCTACCGATGCGTTGATGTGGTTGATAATTTTGAGACCCACCAATATATACATATCCAATAAATTCATCATCTATTTAATGATCAATTAAAATAATAAATAATATGTTTTATTAATAAATATCTGTATTGAGTAAATAATATGAAATATAAATATTTTCCCTTGTTAATAAAATAATTTTCATAGTAAAACACTGAATGTGGAAATGGTATAAAAATTAGGAAATAATAATACCCATGATAAAAAATATAGATATTTAATAGAAATTTAATTTTCAATGAAATGTGATTATAAGAATGTGAATGTTTTAAGATAAAGTTAATGATTGTAAAATTTATAAAGAGATGAGAGATGACCATCAAATCATTAAAAAATTAGATTTTTTAGTAAAATAAACTCCTTTAATGAATAAAAGAAAATATAATAAAAACATTTAAATTAGTTTTTCATAAAATATTTTTATTTTTAAAAGCACTGAGATCTTGTAGAAGAATATAAAGAGCATAAACTAGTTATAGTTTTGGGAAATCCTGTTTATTCTATATATATTAAAATGAAAACATCCCTTTTGACTTTTTATAATAAAAGTTAAAAACGATCCTTCTGAAAACGTATAAATATAATTTAAAAACTACATAAATAGTCATGTATAACATAACAATTCCTTAATAAATTATTTTAGTAAATAAAAATTACTTTTCCAAAACAATTTTGAAAAAACATGGACATGTTAGAAAAATATACCCGATCAAGAGAGACATAATATGGGATTTTATTTTAAACATTTCTTTCCTTGATTCATGTTTAAAAGAGAGAAAAATATAAAATAAAACATGAAAAATTATTAAATATATATAGAATAAGAAAATATATGATGTGTATAAAGGATATATTATAATATTCCTTCAGTGAAAATAAATGCAATCCCAAAAAATGAGACTGTCAAATAAATCATTACCATTTTGGTAACACTGAAATTATAAACTATTGAAAGAGTAAAAATGAATTTATAAATTAATAATAATTAATAGATATATATTTATGGCAAATACATAAAATTGTTATTATATACAAATCATAAAAATTAGTAGGTGCATTATACCAAATATGTCTTAATGGAGTAGAAATTGAGATGAAATTCATTACCTCACATTTCTTCTTATTTGAACTAGATTTAAAATCATGTATAGTTGTTTTAGAGATGTAATTAATTTAAAATAGAACCAAATTAAAAATAATAATATGTTATATGATCCTCTTCTAACATTTCAACATCCATTTATTAATAATTACTTATTAAAATCACATTATTTGGGTGTTAACTATTTCATTTTTCATGAGAATTTAGGTTATAAAGTTTCAATCCATGTACATTTATTATCATTAAATAATATCTATAATATTAATATTTATATAAAAATAATATATATATATATATATATATATATATATATATTTATAGTCTTGCATAAATGGTTTATATAGAAAAATAAATTACACCACTTATAGAGAGAGTCTGTTCTACATAATCATGAATGTTATTTTCACTTTTCCACAGATGGAAGAAAAGAATGATAAATAATAATCCATATTTACAGAAACTATTTTATATCATATATATCATATATATTTATTAAATCTATCCTTATTACAATCCATGTAAACTGAAAATGAAAATTCGATCACATCGCTTCATGGTGGTTGTAGACCAGATGTACGCACGAGAAATGATATTGTTTTCCAATGTAATATAAGGTAAGAAGATAGATTTTATATTATAATACACGAATAATAAATATTCCATAATTATCATATATATTCATTAGTTACATTAGTTGGACTATCCATGTGAGGCAACGATGGAAAAGAAATTACATCAGTTCGTGAGGTGGCAGTCTTCTATTCACATGACAAATGATTTTAATTCCCATTTTATGTATAAGATGATGGATAAATATTATACCATAAATATAATAAAATATAAGTATATGGGAGATACTGGTGTTATTATATTATAATTTTATGACATAATTTAAGGTGGTAAAAGAAACTGTAAAAGAAAGAGCTCGATGAAGATGATTATTATCTCTTGGAGAATCATTCTTTGGATATCTTCTTAAATACCATTAGGTTGGTCTTTTTGGAATAACATACCTTATATAATGTGTATAATAATATCATTGAGATATTTTTTTTTTCAATTTTTGGTCTAAAAAAATGACTCAAATGGTGTGAATAAGTGATGGAATGAGGTTCCCCTTTATAAATAAGGTGAGTGGAATACTTATAAAGTTTTAATGTTTTAAAATATTATTTGGTAAAATTAGTTGAAAAATAATTCCAAAATGAATCATATTATAACTTAACAATTTAAAGGTGCAAATAAAACCATAAAATGGGGTTTAAGAAATTTTTAGGTCATTTTATCCCTCATTGTTTTAGATTAACCCATATTAAACCTGTTTTAACCTAAACAATGGTAGCTAATTTTTTCATTTTTTATTATTCATTATGAACAAAAAATTAAGTTGAACATTTTAGATAATATTAATTATTTGAGTTAAAAATATTTAGTCCATTTTACAAAATTAAATGCACATAATTTTAATGATTTAATTTAAAAATAAACCCAAAACATGTGGCATAAAACATTTTTTCAAGAAATACAATTTTTAATAATAATGAGATATTATATTAACACTATAACTAGTAATAATAATTAGGTGGATTTAAATTAATATATACTTTTAAATTAAATAATTAACTATAATATATTTTAATTAAATAAAAAATAAAAACATTATGGATTTATGATAATTTTGGAAAGAAATCATTTTTACATCCAAATGATATTATCTTTATTTAAAAAAATTGATAATAAATAAATGGTTAATTATAAATATTATAAAAATTATTATTAATAAAAAAATATAATAGTTAAATAATACCTTTTAAATTATTCATAATGTCTTGTTCCTATGAGAGATTATGAAAAAATCATGATAGGATCACTTTGACCTAGTTAGTTCAGAAATGATATTCATCCAAGAAAATTAGATTTTTTTTACCATAAAATATTAAAATGATTATTTTATTACGGTATGTCTGTTCTATTTGTTAATAATCAAAAGGGATTAATTATAATCTATATTTATTATCAAGAACTTAACAAGATCACTATGAAGAAAAAATATCTTCTTCCCTACATTGATGAATTATTTGACCAACTATGCGGAGATTAATACTTTTCCAAGATTGATCTTCATTTAGGATATCAACAAGTGTCAAGTAGTAGGATATACCAAAGACAACATTCCATACAATGTATAGACACTATTAATTTATAGTGACTTATTTTAGTCTTACTAATACCCATACTATCTTCATGGATCTCATGAATGGAGTCCTTAGGGACTATCCTGATCAATTTGTTATAATATTTGTTATTGATAATCTAGTATATTTTAAGAGAAAGAAAGAGCATCAAGATTACTTGATAATTGTATTGAAGACCCTGAAAAAGTATTTTCTTTATGAAAACATTAACAAGTGTGAATTCTAGATTCAGAAAGTTTCATTTTTGTGTCACATAATCTCAAGAGAGGGGATATATGTGGATCCAGAAAAATAAAAGATTATTGAAAGTTGTCATAGACTGACAACTGTAAATGATATCCAATGTTTTCTTGGTTTATATTGATATTATCAACATTTTGTGAATGTTTTTTCTTGACTATCTAATCCACTCACCAAGTTTAATAAGAAAGGAGTTAAGTTCGTATAGACAAAGGAATGTGAAGAGAATTTCAAAGATCTAAAAAGAAGGTTAGCCAGTGCACCTATGCTCACACTCCCTGGTAGTGGATAATGGTTTGTGATCTATAATGATAATCCAATAATGGGATAGGATGTTTTCATATGAAAAATGATATGGTGATATATTATGCCTATTTATAATTGAAAATCCATGAGAAAAATTACCCAACTAATAATTTGAAGTTAGGTATGGTAATATTTTTAATAAAGATATCAAGTCATTATAATTATGGTGAAATGTTTGATATTTATACTGATCATAAATGTTTAAAGTACATTTTCACAGAAAAGGATATGAATATTCACCAAATCAAATTGTTGTAGTTGATTAAAGATTATGACTGCTCAATATATTACCACCCTAGGAAAGAAACAAATATGGCATATCCTTTGAGTTGAAAAGACTATGTTAGTCCTTGATAAATATCATAAAAGTTCCAATATTTATGGATTTTTGAAGGATATATGTTGAAATTTTAAAGGAAGGGGAGAAATATTATCCTTTTCAGATGAATTTTCAACCATCTATACAAGTGAAGATTAGGAAGAAATAAAAGGAAGATGAAGAGCTACAAAAGAAGGTGAGAAATGTTCATAAATTCAACCTTGATTTTGATGGAATAATAGGGTTCCAGAACTGGGTTTATATTCCTCCCATACCAAAATTAAATAAGAAGCTATTGGAGGAGGATCATAGTCCTTCATTATCTATTCATCTTGGAATCACAAGGATATACAAGGACCAGAAAGTGTATTTCTAGTGGGATTTCATGAAAAGAGATATTGTTAAATATATCTACTATTTGTTGGTTTTTCAATAGGTTAAGGCTGAGATACCGAAGTCTATAGGGATGTTACCACAATTACCCATACCAGAATGGAAATGGAAAACATCACTATGAATGTTTTTGTTGGAATTCCCAAAACATCTAAAGTCCATAAAGATATATTGGTTATAGTTGATCTCCTTATGAATTCAGAACTCTTCATTGATATTAGAGAGTATTTCACTCTTGATCATATTTCTAGGATATCTATAAAGTATGTGGTAAGATAGTATGTATTACCACTTTCCCTTATATCTGATCGGGATATGAGGTTTACCTAGATGTTCTGGAAAAGTCTTCAACAGGATCTGGATACAGAATTATGTTTTAGTACTACTTATATTCCTCAGAAATATAACCTATATAATAGGAAAATTAAAACTCTATAAGACATGTTGAGAGCTTTCTATATAAATATTAAAGGTTGATGAGATCAACACCTATCTTTAGTAGAATTTTCGTACAATAATAAATTTCAGTCACATATTCATATGGATCCTTATGAATCCCTCTATAAATATAAGTGTATAACTCTAACTTTCTAGGATGAAGTTAGTGAAAGAATGCTATTAGGACCTGATCTTGTTAATGAAATGACAGATAATGTCATATCTATTCAAAAACACATAACAAAAGCTCAAAGTTGACCAAAAAGTTATTCTAACAAAAAAAAGACATATTTTTTGAAGTGGGTGACAAGGTGTTTTTATGAATATCTCCATGGAAGATAATAATGATATTTGGAAATAAGGGAGAGCTGATCCTTAGGTATATAAGTTCTTTTAAAATTTTGGATCGTGTTGGGAAGGTGGTTTACTGATTGGTGCTTCCACAGAATATCTCTCAAGTTAATGATGTGTTCCTTGTATCTATCATGAGAAATTACATACCTAATCCTTTATATTCACTAAACTTAGATGTCATACTACTGAAGAAATATGTTTCTTTTGAAGAACAAGCGATAGAGATTCAGATCAAAACAGAAAATTTATATGAAATATGACCATTTACTTGGTAAATGTTTTATAATAGAACCACCAATTTGAGGAAGCTACGTGGGAACTTGAGGATGTGATGTGATAGAGGTATCCTTATCTATTTGTATCCAAGTGATGAATTTTGAGAATAAATTCAGTTTAATGGGGGTAAAATATAACACCTGGATGTTTTTATGAAATATTTTCTTTAAATAATTTCAATCCTTCAATAGATTGCAATGAATGAAATCATGAGTTTATACGAACCATGATATTCTATTAGTATAAAATAAATTATATAAAATAGCTGTTAGGTTAGTGGTAATAAATACAACTAACTTATGAAAATGTATGGTGAATTCATTGGCTACCAATTATTTATGAAAAATATAAATCAATTATATATATTTATTTTTATATTAATAAATTAAGTGAATTACAATTAGTAAATTAAAATAATGAAATATATATGTTATATATTTTGAAAAATATTTTTTATTTTCATCTAATAGATATTTTAGTTATGGGGTATGAATAAACCCTATTTGATGTAGACAAACCCATATTTCTCAAATAGGTAATTTTATCGCCTTTTAACGGGGAACCCATTTAAAATTAAAATTTTGATACATTAAAAAATTTTATATGACAACATAAAATTATTTGAAAGCGTAATATAAAAATTTACTTTCAAATAATTTTTGATATTTTTCTGATAACTTTCATGTTTTGATGAATAGTAAAAATATACTAAATTTTAATTGAAATCATAATTTTCCATAAAAATAATTTATATGGTTAAATTATATTATTAAATGGTTTTAAATTATAAATAGAATATATTTTTACCATTTAATTCATTATATTTTATTTACATTAATTTCAAATTTATTTCAAATGTAAAAACATTTCAATCTTTTGTAATGTTTTAACTTTTAAAACTAGTTTTCTCATTCCGAAAACTAGATTAAATTTAATTTAATTACTACAGCTTCTAAATTTTGAATTTTGAAAAATTTATTTCATATTTTTAGTCATTATGTCTAAATTAGATATATATCTTTATTTTATTTTTGGGCTGTAAGAATAGTAATTTTAGTATTTTTTTATTAATACGGTAAAAGAGTATATAATGTAATTAATTCTAAAAATAATATTTTAAAAATTTCCTAACCTTATCCTAATATGATTGGAAGAGTTTGTTTCAACATAAATCATTCTTGGGTCGAAATGGTATCCTTCAGAAGCCACTTGGATGAGATTATGATGTTTAATTTATTTTATTTAATGAAAAGTTAAATATGCCTTAATCTAATTTCAATAAATATATATTTTTTAATACAAGGTTATACATAAGATAAATTCAAATATAAATACTATTTTTAAATGTATTTTTTTATCCTGATAATTTATTTTTAATTTTTAGGAAATAAATAATTACCTTCATGGCTTATGCATTGATGATGGAGAAATTATTTAAATGATTAAAAATCAATAAAATATTTTTTTTAAAATGTTAATAACCATTAAAAGGAATAAAAACTTGACCAAATATTATTGGTCAAATATATATCGACCATAATCATCCAATGGTCGAGTTATTGACCATTTGGATCCATATAGAAAATATTATGACAGTTATAATATTTTATTCAAAGAGATGTTAAAGTTGCCACGTTCATGTTTTAATCAATATAACATTTTTAATGTGTGATTTTACAAAATATATATTTTACTATAAGTATTATTATGAAATCTAGAGGATTTATCTTCATCATAGTATTTTATTTGTAATTTTTATTCAACAAAAAATTATATTAAACAATTACACAAAAATGGTGATGTAATTATTTTATTAATGGAGAGAACAAATAAATGCTATTAAATTTTTTAAAATAAATATTATTTAGGATAATTAATATATAAAATAAATCTCCTATATTACCATGAACTCTTAGGAATATAATAAAATATATTTTTCAAAGTTAACTTATTATATTTTCTTGATCAGTGAATTTAATAGGTTCAAAATTGACACTATTGATTGTTTATCAAAATAATGTATTGATAAATTTATTTAAAAATAATAAAACATTTTTTAAAATATTTAATAATTATTATATGGTCTAATTTTTTTTAAATTATTTATTTTTGGTCAAATTTACATCAAATAAGTAAATATTTTAACCATTTAATATTAATGTATTTGTTACCATAGTTAAAATTAAATAGAATAACTAAGTGTTAAATTAAAATGATACGGTATAAATGTTCATATAAAATTGTATAAAAATTATTGGTTTATTAGATTAAAAACATATCTAATATCATATTCAAAACTATTACATTTTTGGAAGTTTTTGGTTGTGGTTATATTTTATTGTAAATTAATATTTTTTGAGATTCTATAGTTGCCCCTCACCTCAACTATAAAAGGGCACATACTCCATCACTTATTCACTTCATTTGAAACCTTAAATCTCAAACCTACCCTACCTACTTTCATTATCAACTTCTCTATTCATGTTATAGTGGTTATGGTGTTCTCCAAAGACCAACTCTAGTGCTTTAAGAAGAGATCCAAATGGACATCATTGAAGAAAAGGTAATATCCTCTACCGATTCTTTCAAAATTCTTTATTTTTCTACTTCCTATTCATGAGTTATCTATATTATAAAGTAATAACGCCAGTATATATTATTAAATAATATTATTATTATTATTATGGAAGAACCATATTCCACCTTCTATCCATCCTACAAAAAATAAAATTACCACGTGTGCGTACGTACAACTTACCATCTCCACGTCGTGGTGTAATATGTTTTTCACCACTACCTTACTATTGAGTCAATAAGGTTTTCCTTATGACTTTTCCATTCCTTCTTATTTTGAAAATCACAAAAACGTTATACTTAAGAAAATTGATATTTTACTTATCTAAGGAAAATTTCCTTTCTTAAGGAAATTTACCCTAACCTAGATTTCCTTATACATACCAATACTTTTCTTAAGTATAAAAATATGTTTCATATCAAAAACCTCAGAATCATATAATACTTAGATATGAAGAATTCTGTTTTAGGATTTGAATTCTAGATACGAACTCTAATGATGTTCCATTCCGAATTCTGGATACGAACTCTCATATAGTTTGACTCCGAATTCTGGATACAAACTATCATATAGTTCCACTCCAAATTCTGGTCTTTGAACTCTTACTAGTTCGACTCCGAACTTTTACTAGTTTGACTTTGAACTTTTACTAGTTCGACTCTGAACTTTTACTAGTTCGACTCCAAACTTTTACTAGTTCGACTCCGAACTTATATGAGTTCGACTCTAAACGTATATCAGTTAGACTCCGAACTTTATAAGTTCAGATTCTGAATTCCAGTGAAACCAGAATCCAAATTTCCTTAGAAATTCAGACTCCGGATTTCCACAGAATTTAGGTTCCGAATTCCTATAAAACAGAATCTGAATATCTATTTATTATATACTCTAAATTATTGTTTTCTTACATTCCAAACTTCAGTTTTTCTTATACTTATACTTGTTTCATTACAAAATGATGTCATGCATTCAGTTACACATGTTTTTTTTATAAAACGATGTCATCCATTCTATTTCTAACTCACCATTGGTTACGTGACACGTGTACAGGTCCCTCCAAAATTTAAGGAAAACATGACAGTTGGAGGAGGGAGCCAACCATTCCAACCAAGCCTATAAATAGGAGCTCATTTTAAATAGCTTGAAAAATTGAACTTTGACACAACTTGAGATTACATGCTGTTGAAGTGTTTCTAGAGAGAGAGGATCTTATTAACTCTCAAGCTTCGTGCAGAAAGTTTGAATGAATTGTTCAAAATTTTCCTTGTGCAGACTTTCTTAGTGCGACTCCAATTGTTGGTGATTACAATCGAGGGCTTCCGGGGATAGGAAGACAGAGGTGCCGACTTCCTTAAAGTTAGAGGGCTTCCTTGCTAAGGAAGACAGAGGTTCCAACTACCTTGAAGTTGAGGGGTTATGGGGATAACAAGATAGAGACTCTAATCTTTGTATCAAGGGCTTACCCTGGTGTGGGTAAGACATAATTTCTTGAAAGTATAAATCAAGGGAACTTTATCCAAGGTTGTTGGATACCCTTCTCTTTGGGTTAAAAGATTTATATCTTGTTACTTGTAGTTTTACTACTTGTTTTTCCACTACTTTTCGTATTGTAAGGAATGTATAATCTTATTATATTTCCTTAAACTTGTAATCTGATTAATTTAGATTATATACGCTATAAGGTATAATATCATATTTTAAACATTGGTTAAGTTTCAATTTCCAGATCCATATTTCTGGAACCTATGTTTTGAAATCACTTTCCAGATTTAAGCAAGTGCATAGAACTAGAAGTTTGTAACTTCATACTTTGTCCCAATATTTCATTGGTTATTAGAGGTGTTGTGAATTTTCTTAGTTTAACTTTGTTAAACTTAGATCTTTCCTTGTTTAAGGAAATTTTTAAAGTGTACAATTCACCCCCTCTTGTATATTGAGCATCTACATCGATATTTTGATCTTACAATTGGTATCCAAGGTTGGAAACCTCATAATCTATACCAATCCTACAATTGGTATCAGAGCGGGTATTTGAAATACTTATACTCACATATAAGTTTTTCCTTGCTCAGTTTTTCATTGTTCTATATTTTCCTTGCTTAGGAATATTTTCCTTTCTTAGGAATATTTTCCTTGAATCCGAACTTTTGTTATTAAGAAGTTTCTATGTAGAATGATTTTCTTAAGGATGGCAGGAATAAATGTTGGTTCCATAGACTACTTAAATCCTATAAGACCACCAATTTTTGATGGAAATGATTATGAATACTATAGAGATCGAATGAAGACTTTTGTTATTAATACTGGAGTAGATAAATTTGTTATGCTTACTAGAGGCTATCAAATTCCTAATAAGGAAGTGAGTGCTTTCACAATCCAAGAGAAGCATGATTATCAATTAAACTATAAGTTACGAAATACTCTACTATGTTTAATGACTAGGAACATATATAGCCAAATTTCTTCTTATGAAATAGCTAAATGTATATGGAAGAAACTTGAAGTTACTCATTTCGGTACATCTAAAGTGATTGATACTAGAAGAGCTATGTTGAGAGAAGAATACCATGGTTTTAATTTTCCTTATGGAGAACCTATTTTCAAACTACAAAAAAGGTTTATGACTATCATGAATAGCTTACAATCTATGGGAGAGAAAGGTCTAGAAGATGAATCTCTTGTAGATAAGATTTTTGATATTATGCCCAATGAGTGGGAATCAAAGAGAACAGCTATTGATGAGAACTGGAAGGTTACTCAAATTTCCTTAGATGAACTATTTGGAACTCTTCTCCAACATGAAACAAGGATGAAGAGAGATGCTGACAACATCAAAAAGAAGAATGGGAATGTTACTGTTGCTTTTACTACAACATCAAATCACATGAAAGCTAAGACTCCTGAGAGAGTAACTAGATCCAAGTCTAAGAAGGTTACTATCCAATCCGAATCTAGTGAGAGTGAAGTCTCAGAAAATGAGTTAGAGAATCTTGCTCGAAGAATGAACAAGGTAGCCGGTCAAAGAAATTTCCAATCCAGGTATAAGAAGAGGGAAAGGAAAGATAAGAAATATTCTGAGGTCACAATCTATGAATGCAAGAGAAGTGGACACATAAGACCTGCTTTCCCTATGCTTAAAAATAAACAAAGGAAAGAGAGGAATTATGAAAGGAATAGGAAGAAGTTCTATAAATCAAAATCTAAGAAAAGTCTGAATGCTAATACTACGTGGAGTGCTAGCTGTGGAGAATCTCCAAAAAGAGAATCTTCAGAATATGATTCATTAGCTCAGAAGAATATGGGATTTATTGCTACTACTTCTTTCCCACATACATGTTTTATGTCCAAGGTATGCTCTGCCGAGGCTTTAACAAATTTATCTCTTGATAAGAATTACTATTCCAAAAATAGAACTTCTAATGAAGATACTTTATCCTCAGAAAATGAAGAACCTTCATATGAATAAGTATCTAGATTTTACAAGTTACTTGAAGAAAAATTTGTAAAATTTCTAAGAAATTAGACATGTAAAATACTAGGGAAGAAATTCTTACAAAAGAGATTTCAGATTTTTCTACAGATATTAAAGATAAAAAATAGCTTTTAGAAAATCTTTCTAAAGATATTGAGAAAGAAAATTTTGATAAGGAAGAACTTTCTAAATATCTTAAGAATTCTATTTTAAAGTTGAAAGTTATTGAGAAAAAATCTAAAACTAAGGAAATGATTCATGAGGATAGGAATTTAGTCATCAGACTAAAATCTGAAATATTTTCTCTTAAGAAGCTTCTTGAAAAATTTACCTCTGGGAAGGAAAATTTTGACAAGATGTATTCTCAAATTAAACCTCATGGAAACACTACTGGAGTAGGTTATACTCACTAAAAACCAGTTTTCAAAAAGAACTATTTTTTCCTTCTAGAGCCCCTTTTTGCACTAAGTGTCCAAGTGGTGGGCATTGGAAGAAAAAATATTCTTTGAATAGAGTTCAATATCTTGGGTTTCATAAAGAATATTTCTCTAAAAAAATGTGGATACCCAAAATTTTTTTATCTAACAATTCCGAATCCAAGCAAGTCTGGATTCTGAAAACCAAAATTGTTTCTCATTTTCAGGAAAATAGGGAAAGTATCAACAACAATACTTGGTATAGGGATAGTGGATGTTCCCATCATATGACTGGTAACAAAAACTATTTCAAAAAGATTATCAAGACAAAAGGAGGAAAAGTAACTTTCAGAGATAATGCTCAGGGAGAAATTGTCGGTATAGGTAATATAGTTCTTCTTGGTAAAACTTTGATTTCAAATGTTTTGTTTGTTAAGGGTCTTAAGCACAACCTCATTAGCATTAGTCAATTATGTGATGAAGGATACCTTGTGAATTTTAGGAATGATAAGTGCTTAGTACACAATTCCAAGGAAGAGTTTATTCTCTCTTCCCATAGGCAAGAGAATGTTTACACATTAAACATAGAAGACCATAGAAGCCAAGACATACCTTGCCTAAGTGAAATGAAAGATCATTCTTGGTTATGGCATAGAAGACTAGGTTACTGTAACATTATAAACTTATGAAAACTCTCTAAGAAAGGTTTAGTTAAGGATATACCAGAGCTTATATTTGATTCTTCTAAAGTTTTTGATCCTTGTCAATATGGAAAGAAACATAAATCTAGTTTTAAATCAATCGGTGAAGTCTCAACAACTGATGCATTACAGTTGGTGCACATGGATCTTTTTGGTCCAACACAAACTGGAATCATTGGGGGTAAATACTATGTGTTTGTTCTAGTTGATTATTACACTATATTTACATGGGTCTATTTTCAAGAAAATAAGTTTGAAGCTTTTTCTTATTTCAAAAGTTTTAGAGCCCAAGTTAAAAATGAGAAAAACCTTCCACTGAAAACTATTCATAGTGATCATGGAGGAGAATTTCAAAATTCTGATTTTGAAACTTTTTGTAGTAGAAAAGGTATTACTCTCAACTTTTAAGTGCCTAGAACTCCTAAAAAAACAGTGTATTTGAAATAAGAAATATAATTCTTCAAGAGATAACTAGAACCATGTTGAGTGAATATTCTATAGCTAGACATTTATGGGATGAAGCTGTAAGTACTGCTTGTTACACTATAAATTGAGTTTGATTAGACATTTTCTTAATAAAAATCTTTATGAGTTATGGAATGGTAGAAAACCAAGACATTCCTACTTCAAAGTTTTTAGTTGTAAGGTATTCATCCTAAATAATAAAGTTAACTTACACAAATTTGCACCAAAATCTGATGAAGGGATTTTCTTAGGCTACTCCACAACTTCTAAGGATTATAGAGTTTTCAATAAAAACACTTGTACTATTGAGGAAATAGTACATGTAAAATTTGATGAAACTGATCCTTTTATTTTTAATCCATCCTAACCTACATCCTTGGATGTGTTTTCAAAAACTGATTATCAAACTTTGATAAAAGATCCTTCTGATAAGGAAAATGTTCAAGAAAATATTTCTGAAACATTTACCCCAGAAGACTTTCTACCCTATGTTGATGAACAAGTTTTACAAAATCCAAATCAAGTGTTTCTTAAGAAATCTCCCAGTGATAGTATCATTGGTGATATAAATCAACCTGCAAGGAATATAAGTTTCTTAAGAAATGAAGCAGAACATCTAGCATTTCTTTCCCAATTAGAACAAAAAAGCACTGATAAATCTTTATGTTATGATGATTGGATTAAATCCATGCAAGATGAACTAAATGAATTTGAAAGGAATAAATCCTTGACCATGGTTGAAAGACCTAAGGAAATTTCTATTTTTGGAGTAAAGTGGGTCTTCAGAAATAAGTGTGATGAAAATGGAGTCATTGTTAGAAATAAATCTAGACTAGTTTCTAAAGGCTATAATCAACAAGAGGGAATAGACTATGAAGAAACCTATTCTCCAGTAGCTAGACGTGAATCTATTCGTATCTTACTTTCCTTTGCAGTATTCATCAAATCTTAAACTTTTTCAAATGGATGTGAAATGTGATTTTCTTAACAGTTATGTTCAAGAGTAATTTTATGTTGAACAACCTCCTGGATTTGAAGATGCAAAACATCCTAATCATGTTTTTAGACTTACCAAAGCTTTGTATGGCCTTAAACAAGCCCCACGATCTTGGTATAATATACTTACAAGATTTTTTCTTCAAAATAACTATGTTAAAATAAATGCAGATCCAACCCTTTGTATAAATAAAGACAAGAAAAATGTTTTTATTGTTCAAATATATGTTGATGACATTATATTTGGTTCAACTCAGCAATCTTTAACTTATTCCTTTGCGGATCTAATGAAATATGAGTTTGAAATGAGTATGATGGGTGAGTTAAAATTTTTCCTTGGTTTTCAAATTTCTCAAAAACCAGAAGGAATCTACATATCCCAACATAATTATATAAAGATATTATTAAAAAGTATGGTTAAGAAAACACTAAGAGTATAAGTACTCCTATTGGTACCTCAAACACACTTGATCTTGATGAAGCTGGGAAACTAGTAGATCAAACATCCTTTAGAGATATGATAGGAAGATTACTTTACTTGACAGCTAGTTGACCAGACTTGATGTTTTCTGTATGCTTATGTGCAAGATATCAATCCAATCCTAAGGAATCTCATTTAAAGGCAGTGAAAAGAATTTTTCGCTACTTAAAGGTAACCATGGATCTAGGATTATTTTATACTTATGGAAATGATTTTATCTTAAAAAGATTTTCAGATGCAGACATTGGTGGGTGTAGAATGGATAGAAAACGTACATCCGAAACTTGTGATTTCTTAGGATATTCGTTAGTTTCTTGGCCATGCAAGAAGCAACATTCTATAGCACTCTCCACTATTGAAGCTGAATATGTAGCGGCTGGAAGTTGTTGTGCTCAAGTGTAGTAGATGAAACACACAATCACTGATTATGGCTTGAGCTTTACTAAGAATCAAATTTTGTGTGATAACACAAGTTCCATAGACCTTAGTAAAAACTCCACACATCACTCTCATGCGAAGCACATAGATATTAGGCATCACTTTCTTTGGGATCAAACACTAAAAGGAGATATCATTCTTCAGTTTATCAGAACGCAAGATCAACTTGCTGATATTTTCATAAAATCTTTACCCTCTGATAGATTTGAATACATTAAACAGAAGTTAGGAATGATAACCATAAGGCAATCTTCTTCATTAACTTTTTTTTGAATAATTATCCTTACAGTAATAAAATTCTTTTCATAGGGGGAGTACATTTTATTTTGAGTTTTCAAAAAAAAATTCGTGTCGAGTCTTTCAAATTTTCTCGTAATGAATCTTTCAAATTTTATCGTAATGAGTCTTTCAAAATATTTTCGTAATGAATCTTTTAAATTTTTTTTGTAATGAGTCATTGAAATTTTTCAAAATTTTCATAATGAACTTTTCGTACTGAGAATTTTTTGTAATGAAATTTTCGTACTAGAAATTTTCGTAATGAAGTTTTCGGAATTGATATTTTTGTAATGAAATTTTCGGAACTAGAACTTTCGTAATGAAGTTTTCATACTGGAAATTTTTGTAATGAAGTTTTCGTATTGAGAATTTTCGTAATGAGAATTTTCATAATGATAATTTTCGTAATCAAACTTTTCGTACTGGAGTTTTGGTACTCAAAGTCTTTTCAACTTTAAGTTTTTCATAGTTAGCTTTTTGTAGTCAAATTTTTCTTCAAGAAGAATATCAACAATTACGAATAAACTTCCGGAATAATATGAAAGGTATGATTTCCTTACTCAAGTTTTTGTAATCTTATTTTTCTTACTGGTATTTTCCTATAAGTTTTAAAATTTCTCAGATTCTAGTTTTCTTAAATCTGATTGCTTTTCTTAAAACCACAAAAGATCAGATTCAAGATTTCCTTGCGAATATGTTTTCAACCATCAGATCAGATGAAAGGTTTTTCAACCATTAGATGGTTTTGGAAGTTCAAAGGTCAACTCTATCACCTATATAAAGGGAAACCCTGAGGGTCGTCCAACATCAGTTTTTCAAAGCTCTCGCATCTCGAAGCTCTACCTCTCTTCTTAAGGGCCGTTCCGATCTTTGTTAAGCCCATTCCGAATCTTCCAGAACTTTCCATTCTGGATGTCTGTTGAAGCTACTTCCAAAGATATGTCTACCTCAAAGCCAATTTCAAAATGGCAAGTGTACAGATAAAGAATAGTTCATCTGAAATTTTACATGTACGATTCTATCATCTCCAAGAACATGAAGATGAATGGTTGGGAAGATGTATGTGTATTCAAGACATGTGACTAAGATGCTTTCTATCTAGAGTTACTTGTAGAATTCTATGAACCAAAATCTTTTATGAGGAATATGGAAGAGAAAAGTTTTCTCTCAAGTCTTATGGCAAGACTTACAAGCTTACTTACACCAAGGTAGAAATCATGGTGGGGATAGCATATGAAGGAGAAGCTGAATTTTGTTCACACAAACTTCCAGATGCTCAAGGTAGTTTTGTTAAGGTTAAGGCCTTATAATGTATTGGTCTTGCTGATTCAAGACATCAAATATTTCTCACATATCTCCTAATAATCATATTCTTTAGCTCTGAGTACAAGGATTCCTGGTCCCGAGAAAGGGTGATAAAGATACCCTGAATTAAATTGACATATATTTATTAGACTTCTAGGTGAATCTAAGAAAAATAAATCTGATGAGGCATGTCCCTATGATGATCAAGAATATCAAGGAAGGAAACTTGAGAGCTCAAATCATCATGTACCCCGCCTTACTATCAAAGATGATAGTTCGGTTCTTAGATTCTTTCAAGGTTTCATGTAAGTCTAAAGTTTGGAATTGCAAGCTTATGCTTGTCAGTGATGATACGCTAAAAATAATGAATATGTATTTTTATAAGGAAACAAGAGAGTTTTATAGTTTTCTAGAGGAAGAGGCTGAAACCATTCCGGAAAATTTGGAGAAGGTTGAACTAGTGAAGAAAGTTACTAAGAAGAGGAAGCTTAAGGAAGTGGTTGCTGAAGACAAAACCCCCAAAGCTAAGGAAACCGAGTCCGCACCTCCCAAGCCGAAAAAATAGAAATCATATCCCGATGAGGTAGCTGCTAAGTGGAGATAAGACAAGGAGAAGAGGAAATAAGGGGATCCATAGTTCGGATTGGACACTGCTGAGGCTAAGGCCTTAAGAGAAAGAGCTACAGATGAGTTAGAAAAACATGCAAAAGAAAAGAAATTGAAGAAGAAGATGTCAGAATAAGAGATTGTTCAATATTTTTTGAAATCAACAGAGATGGATTCTGAAAAGATTCCCATTCCAGAAACTTTTGATGTCCAACCATTACCAGAGACCCCTAGGAAGAAACCCTCCACTTTGGAAATGACCAAAGGTAAAGAAGCTGTTGAAGAAGTATAGAAAACAACTTCTGAAGAATTATAAGAATAAGTAATAGAGGAAGAAGAATAAGAAGAAGGAAGTGTTGATCTAGATGACTTGATCAAACAAGTGGAAGAATATAAATAAAAGGCTGAATCTTCAAGGTTAGTCACTTCAAGAAAGGGAGATGACAAAGAAGGTAAGAGAGATGAAGTTGAGGAAGAAGATAAAGAAACTAAATTATCTAATGAGGAAGTAAGTTATGAGAAGCATTATCTTGAAGAAGGAATAGAGAAGGAGAAACTAGAGGAAGACAAGATTGGCCAGGTATCTGAATCCGAGAAAGAATCTCCTAATGAGGAACCCATTCTGAAAACTCATAAAGGAAAGAAAGTGCTCATGGATACACCAACAAAAGATATCATCAAGAAGAAAGAATTTGGTGGTTCTTCTAAAAGGAAGTTGGTGCAAATTGAAGAAGAACAATCCACAAGCAAGTTATAGGATTTAGAGTAATCAGCACAGGGCCATGAATTTGTTGTCGAGTCTTTGAACAAGTTGGTGGAAACCATTCCGATTTTCCCCACTAATCCCCTAGCAGGTTATAGGATTTAGAGTCATCAGCACAGGGTCATGAATTTGTTGTCGAGTCTTTGAAAAAGTTGGTGGACACCATTCCGATTTCCCCCACTATAGACTCCAGATGACATATGTTGCAACATAGCTTGAATAAGAAGTCAGAATCCTTATCTATGGCGATGGATAAGTGTGTGAAGATTGAGGCCGACCATAGAAATTTCCTTATCAATTATGATGTACATAGGAAGTCATGTAGAAAAATCAATTTTTGGTCTAAGAAAGTTGAAGAAGACATGGCTGAGTTTGATCATTTTCAAAATGATGTTAAAGATGCCTTTAACACCGAGGATGCCAAGATTAAGAATATTCTGGATGAGCTGATTATTGAGAAAAGTTATCAGAATCAACAAGTGAAGGATTGGAATGGAAAGGTTAACTCTCTTGCTCAAAATTTTAAAAGGGATCGAGATATCCAGATTGAGCTCGAAGAAAAGCTTGTAAAGCAAGATGAGTTACTGAAGATGCAAGAAGAGGCCATGAAGGCTCAAGCAGAGGTGTTGAAAGCTCAACAAGAAAGGATCACAGCTTTGGAGAAGCAAGCTGAGGAGGATCAAAAATACTTGAAGAAGCTGAAAATCTTGTTGAAGAAGCTAATCCCGAAGGAAAAGGAAGACAAATAGACTCAATCAGATCTTTTGTTGAATTTGTATTTCCTTGTAATTTTTTTTCAAATATAATTAAATTTTTGGTTGGTTGTATCTTATGTTGTTATATACTAATGTTTCGGGTACCTTATTTCTTTTCCATTCCCTTAAATTATTTTTGAAAATCACAAAGGGGGAGAAGGAAAAAGAACTACTCAAAAGGGGAGAAAAAATATTTAAAATGGAGAAGGAAAAATTTCTAAGTGAAGATATTCTTAAAGTAAGGGGGAGTTCTTCATTACGAAGTTTTTCATTCTTATGATAATGAAAAATCCATTCCAGAAAATCAGAATACAATCCTTAGAGTTTCAATTCATAAGGGGGAGTTAGTTGTATTCACTATCATCCATGAACAAATGGAGATAAGTTTTAATTTCAAAGTCTAATGAAAATTTTCAAAGTCCTTATATTATTTTTCGTAAGGTTGTTTGTTCTTTCCAAAAAGGGGGAGATTGTTGAGTCTATAAGGTTTTCATTATGACTTTTCCATTCCTTCTTGTTTTGAAAATCACAAACACCTTATACTTAAGAAAATTGATATTTTACTTATCTAAGGAAAATTTCATTTCTTAAGGAAATTTACCCTAACCTAGATTTACTTATACATACCAATACTTTTATTAAGTATAAAAATTGGTTTCATATCAAAAACCTCAGAATCATATAATACTTAGATATGAAGCATTCTGTTTTAGGATCCGAATTATGGATATGAACTCTAATGAAGTTCCATTCCAAATTCTGGATACGAACTCTCATACAGTTCGACTCCGAATTTTGGATATGAAGCCTCATATAGTTCTACTCCAAATTTTGGACTCTGAACTCTTACTAGTTCAACTCTGAACTCTTACTAGTTTGACTCTGAAATTTTACTAGTTCGACTCTGAAATTTTACTAGTTCGACTCCGAACTTCTACGAGTTCGGCTCTGAACTTATATCAGTTCGACTCCGAACTTTGTAAGTTCATATTCTGAATTCTAGTGAACCCAGAATCTGAATTTCCATAGAAATTCAGACTCCAGATTTCCACAGAATTCAGGTTCCAAATTTATATAAAATAGAATCCGAATATCTCTTTATTATAGACTCCGAATTATTATTTTCTTACATTCTGAACTTCTGTTTTTCTTATACATATACTTGTCTCAATACAAAACGATGTCGTGCATTCATTTACACATGTTTTTTTATAAAAGGATGTCATATATTCTGTTTCTAACTAACCGTTGGTTAAGTGACACGTGTACAGGTCCCTATGAATTTTAAGGAAAATATGACCATTGGAAGAGGGAACAGACCGTTTCAACCGAGCCCTATAAATAAGAGCTCATTTGAAAGAGCTCAAAACACTGAACTTTGACACAACTTGTGCTTACATGTTGTTGAAGTGTTTCTAGAGAGAGAGATAGGATCTTATTAACTCTCAAGCTTCATGCAGAAAGTTTGAACGACTTGTTCAAACTTTTCCTTGTGCAGACTTTCTTAGTGTGACTCCGATTGTCCGTGATTACAATCAAGGGATTCTGGGGATAAGAAGATAGATGTGCTAACTTCCTTAAAGTTTGAGGGCTTCCTTTCTAAAGAAGACAGAGGTTCCAACTACCTTGAAGTTGAGGGATTGCGGGGATATCAAGACAGAGACTCCGATCTTCGTATCGAGGGCTTACCCTGGTTTGGGTAAGACAGACTTTCTTGAAAGTATAAATCAAGGGACCCTTATCCAAGTTTGTTGGATACCCTTCTCTTTGGGTTAAAAGATTTAAATTTTGTTACTTGTAGTTTTACTACTTGTTGTTCCGTTTCTTTTCATATTTTAAGGAAAGTATAATATTCTTATATTTACCTACACTTGTACTCTGATTAATTTAGATTCTATACGCTATAAAGTAGAATCTCATATTGTAAACTTTGGTTAAGTTTCAATTTCCGTATCCATATTTCTGGAAACCTATTTTTCGGAATCACTTTCCAGATTTAAGCAAGTGCATTGAACTAGAAGTTTGTAACTTCATACTTTTTCCCAATATTTCATTGGTGATTAGAGGTGTTGTGAATTTTCTTAGTTTAAATTTGTTAAACTTATATCTTTCCTTGTTTAATGAAAATTTTAAATTGTACAATTCACCCCCTCTTGTATATTGAACATCTACATCATTATTTCTATCCTAAACTTACTTGGATGGATTTAATGATGGAAATAATAACTATATGTGTTTATTATATAATGATATGGATTCTAGAAAAAACTATATACCATCTAAATCTATACCATTTCACAATTATGTGAATGATATCGTCACTCGTGCGTAAATACGTCATACCGTCTACATGATGTGATGCAATTCATTATACATGATATCAATTAAATCATGATTATATAAATTTATATAATGAATAAATATGGTATATATTATTGCAATATAATTTAGGAATGATTTAACTATAACCTATTAAGGAGAATCGTAACTTATTTTACAAAACATACAGAAGAAAATGAAACCACTTATACCCGAATAATGAGTAATAATTGAATTTTATTAACAAACAGATGATAATATGATCAAATATGATTTTATAAAAATGACTATGATTCGAGAGTAAATCAATGAAATTATTTAAATAATTATATAAGAGGTTCAAATATATACAAAGGATATCAGATCTATGGTAAGGGATAATTTTTCAATCTCATTATTATTTGAGATTGTTTATATATAAGTATATACTGGAGTATATTTATCATATTTTCTAAATATGTATTCTAAAATATTATTTCTATCCTTATATAATGATTTAATATCAAATTTACCTATTGGTAAAATTTTATTAAATAGTATGAAAGGATTTTGTGGTCATTTTTGATACGAGGTACTTTTTAACTTTCTGGAAAAAGTATGAGAACATTGTTTTCTTTTAACATATACATCAAGAATGTATTTTTATTTTTTCATAACACCATATTTACATGAAACTAAATTTTCAATATTTCACATTTATTTTCAAATAAATTATTTTCTGTTAAAATTGCATAGTATTTTGAAAAAAATAAAACATTTCGAAGAAGAATGGATATTTTCCTCAAGAATTAATTTCAATTGTTCTCTCAAAGTTATTTTCCAGCTAAGATGGAAATATTTAATAGGGTTACATTTCAATTATAATATCCCTATTGTTAATATGGTTTGATTGTGTTTATTGTGGAATTATATTTATGAAATCCATTTGTTTTACATGGATTATGATATGGTGGAATGTTGTTTAAAGAAACCCATTTTATTCTTTGGGTTATGATGAATGATTTATGGTTTTGTGGAATACATAATAATTATTTCATTATGAGATGTATGGGAAATATATCTCCCTCTAATGAATTGGGTAAATATTTATATCTCATTATATAGATAGGTTTAGAATCAGAAAGGATCTCATTTAAGTAATATAGGGATGAAAGAAGGAGTGAGCTTAGTTCAGTAATGGAATTTGTGCACTATGATGGTATTGGCAGTGAGGCTTGACTAATATGAAATTATTTTATATGATTATGTGTATTCCATAAAATTTCCTATCTTATGTTATGGATTTTGGGATTAGGTTAATTAATTCTCATTAATTTTTTTGATTTATCCCATGACATGATATCTTGATCTTTCATATACAAGAAAAGATTTTCAAATGTTATGTTCTTATGTCTTATTATTAGGATATGATTGATATCTCCATTGTTTACCCTTATTGAGAATATGATCTCACCCTTTTGTAGGTTTATTTTCCCCAGGTCATGAATAAGGTTATTAAGTAAGATATGTAAAAAAGGGATATAAATCATGTATATTCATTAAATTTGTCCTTATTATCATGCATGAAAAGTGTAAATGAAAAACGGTTCACGTATATTTTTGGATGTGATTGTCCACACATACACACGAGAAACGTTATCATTTTACAATGGATTTTAAGTTAAAAAGGTAGATATGATATTATAATTCAAAAATAATAAATATGTCATAATTATCATATATATTCATTCGTTACATCATTATTACTAGCCTTGTGAGGCGGTGATGGGAAACAATTTACATCAGTTCTTGAATCAGTAGTCTGTTGTTCATAAGGGCAATACATATTTTTCCCATGTGATGTAGAAGGAGATAAAAAATATTATTCCATAAAAATAATAAAAACTTAGTATATTTTAGATAATTGTGTTATATATTGGAATTTTTAGTACATAATTTAAGGTGGTATATGAATGAGTGAAAGATAGAACTCGATGAAGATGAACACCTTCTCTTAGAGAAGCACTATGTGGATCTCTTTATAAGGACCCTAGGGATAGTTATTTGGGAAGAAAAAACCACTATAATGTGTATAATTATGTTTTATAGATATTTTTTAGATTTTGTTTGAGCTAAATGTTTCAAAATATGTGAAGAAGTGATGTTATGAGGTTCCCTTTTATAATTGAGTTGGGTTGCACCCTTGTAAATTTTCAATGTTTTAAAATATTATTAATCCAAATTCTAGGAAAAATGATTCCAAAATGACTCACATTATAATATGATATGGTTAAGGTGAAAATATATCTAACCAATTTGGTTTAATAAACTTTTTATTTCATTATAACAATTATTATTTTAGATTAACCTCTGATAAACCTGTTTTAACCTTAATCATGATAGTAGATTTTTACTATTTTTAATACTGATTATAAAAACAATTCATTGAAATTATTAGATAATATTAACTATTCTATTTAAAAATATTAAATCCGTTTTACCAAATTTTATCCACATAACTTCCATAATTTAATTTAAAAATAACCATGTAAAATGTGATGAAAAAAGTTTTTCAAGAAATTCATTTTTTACGGATAAGATGATATTAAATTAACTATATGATTTTTAATAATAATTATGTGGATCTAAATTAATATTTTAATATGTATAATATATAAATATCATCTTAATAATTCATTTCTATTTCATTTTAATTAATTAAAATGGAAAAACATCATTCTCTTAAAAAAATTTTCTGAAAAATATCTATTTATACCTCCAAATTATGTTATTTTTATTTATAAAAAATTTATAATAAATACATAGTTAATTATAGATATTATAAAAAAATATTATAATTAATAGTATGAATAATTAAAATTTACATTTTTAATTATTCCTAATGTCTTATTTCAGTGGGATAATTTCAAAAATTCATTCTAGGCTTATTTTGACCTAGTAAGTTAAAAATTTATATTCATCCAATAAAATTAGATTTTTTGTGCCCAAAAATATGAAAACATTCATTTTATTATAGTTTAATAAGAATAAAATTATCACTTTCTAAAATTTATGTTTGGGTGTTGCATTGTTCTTTAATTAAAAAAATTGATCATCAAGATTTTTATTAATATCACTTTCAAAAAAATGAGGGTGGTTCTTTTTTATAAAATCCTTAGGTTCCCAAGTTTCTTCCTCTATTTTATGGTTTCTCCATAGTACTTTTTCCAGTAGAGTCATCCTATTTCACATCAATTTTTCTCTAATGTTATAAATCTAGATAAGATTCTTATTATAAGATAGATTAGGTTCCAATTATATTTATTTAAAGGTGGGGACATGTATTGGGTATAACATATAATTCATTAACAATGAGATATGGAATACATCATTTAATTTAGAGGGGCTTGGTGGTATTTCATAATGGTAGACCAAAAATTCCATTATATAAAAAATTTATAAAGGTCCATTTTACCTAGGTCCCAATTTCCATTTCATACCGAACCTTATGACACCCTTCTATGGAGATACTTTCAATAAAATGTGATTCCCCAAATAAAATTCAAAATAATTTATTTATTTATCAACATATATCTTTTTTTTCTTATATATACATTAAAATTCTGGATAGTATTTATATTTTTCAATTTTTTGTTAAAAAGTTCTGGGTCTATAAGCTTCCTCTCACAGACTTTATCCCAACATATTGGAGTATGAAATATCTTTCCATATAGCGCTTCATATGGAACAATTTTAATACTTGAATATAAACTATTATTATAGTAAAACTATACTAATGGAAAATATTGATCCCACATACCTTGAAAATTATGTGAGAAAGACCTAAACACATATTTTAATATTTTAACAGTCTCGTAATACTATCCGTGAGTTTTTGGATGATAGGAGGTACCCAAATGAAGCATTGTATCAATATTCTTCTGATGACTTTTCACACTTTCTATTTAAATCATGGATCATGATCAGACATAATAAGAATAGGTGTTCCACAAAGTATTATAACTTCAATCATCATCAACTTTAATTTTTTTTGGCATAAGGACATTACCTGAATAGAAACAAGATAAAGGTGGTCTGAAATACTGAAGACCAAGTGCATCTACTATATAATGTCTAACAAAATCTTGAGAAAGTGAACCTAAACTTGAAAATAAAATACATCTACCTTCAAGAGTTGTATACGAATCTAGATAGTCTACCACCTTGTTCTGCTACCACCACATATGATAAATGGTAACCCACCAATCCAGTAGGATTTCTCTTTTATAGATGTAGTAGGTTATAGCCCATGGGAATTGAAGTTTCTCCTACAATCCTTTATAAATTATTTTTGAGTCTATTTAGACCACCTCTAGAAGGATGTTTTTCTCATGTAAAATATTAATAACCCACTTTATCATGCAAACATCTACTAGAAGTGAGTCCACCTATCCGTATCCATCAATGAAATCCAAGAACACCAATCCCTGTTGATACTGAACGATGCATTTTCCTCGTATGAATCCCAAAGCACAAGATCCATCTATGTTCAGTGTGTATCCATTTTTTAGAGGAGTCGATATACCCATCATCCCTGTGAAAATAAATGAAATGATTTGGTAAGGTGATCAATAATAATATATTTAGAATCTTTCATTCTTGGAGTCTTTGGTAATATAGTGAAAATATACATAGTAACATTATTACATTTTTACAAAGAAATAGGTATAGGTTTCATGGTTCCACTTGAATGCTATCTCTCAAACTTCACTAATTGTAAAACCAATCATATTGATATATAATAAATAATTTATATCTTTATATTATCCCAATAAATAATGTGCCATCAAATCCCTATATGTATTTTTGCTATAGGGGTGTATAGAGAAATTTGGGATATGAGCATAATCTAATAATTATTATTTCACCTCAAGTATATATGAAACACAAAGTTTAATTCTAAATTTTAGAATCATATCTTCATATACAATGTCCTCCAATTTCCCATCATTCATAACTTTAATTTCATTTTGAAAATTCTTATTAATAGGTGAAGAACTTTTTATCTTATCCAATAAATAATAGTTTGAAATTATTTTGAAAATGGTGTGATGTTTCTATTTACTTAATAACTTCAATATCCTTCCTCATAATATCCATGAAAATAGTATCCCTATAAATCCATATTTTTTTTAAGAAATTATGATCTTTACTTCTCAGTCCATACAGTACCTTATTTTCCTTTCTTGGTTGGTAGTGTATTGAGAAATCATAATCCTTTAGTATCTCAGTCCATATCTTTTTATACATGTTGTGATATTTATGTGAAATGATGTATTTTAGGCTATTATGAGCTGTATATATATCACATCTTTCACTATAGAGATAATGTCGATATTTATATAAAGAAATGATTGGGCTTCTCACTAAATATTGTGAGTTAGATAGTTCTTTTTATGAGTCCTTAAAAACATTAATGAATAAGAAATAACTTTATCATTTTATATAATGAAACAACCAATTTTTTTTTATGAATCACTATATATCACTAATCCATCATTTCTCAATGGTAGATTCAAAATCGGAGCATTGACCAATCTCCCATTTAATTATCAAAAAATTATTTTCATTCATTTTTCTATGTAAATATCACCCCTTTTCCTATAGTCATCATTAATGGGATATCCTAATATGATTTTTTTAACAAATAAGTGATAGTAACTGACCAAAGTAATGAAAAAACATACCTTGATTATTTTCATCAATGTAGTCCATTCATTGAATTCCATTGTTTTCTTTGAATAAAATGGTATTCCATATTTGGAAACAATATGGCCCTGAAAAGAAACATTTTGAATTCATAATTCACACTTTCTAACTTTACCAAACAAGTATTTTACTCTAATATCTTAAAGAATAACATGAAGGTGATTTTTTGGTCATCATATCTTTTAGAATACACTATGATGTCATGAATAATTAAGACAAAATAATTATCTAAATATTATTGGAATAATCTATTCATTATCTCCATACAAACAAAGAGTGCATTAGTCAGTCCAAATTGAATTGATATATATACATAATTTTTATACCTCATATGAAATGGTATCATTGGAATATCTTCCTTATTTACTTATAATTTATGATACAAAGAATAAAGGCCAATCTTTGAAAAATACTAATATCCATAACATTTATCAAATAAACCATAAATGTGAGGTTGAGGATAATTGTTCTTTATAGTAATAGAACTATTTTCCAAATAATGAATATTCATACTGATCCATATTTCTTATTAACAAAAAGAACTGGGACTCCCCAAGGTGAAACATGGGGGCATATAAATCCCTTTTAACACCAATCATGTAGTTTTTTATTTAAATCCAATAATTCCAAAATGTAATTTCTATAGGTAGTCATTCATATATGTATTTCATCAGATATTAAATAAATGTAAAACATAACATCATTATCTGGTGGATGTACAGTTAATTCATAAACAAATATGTCAATGTATTCTCATAAAATAAGTAGATAACAAATTTCATGTTTAATTTTTATATATTTATAATTCATCTTATCTTATTGAAAAAAATATCATTTATAAAAGATACTTGTGTTTCATATATACATGACTCAGATGATGATTTATCTCCTCTAAAAACATGGAATTTCACATATTTATCATGAATTGTAATTTCTATTTATTATAAATAAGTTTTTGGATTATATTTTGAAATTTAATCCACTCTATGCATTACTTCAAAAACAACCATAGGTATAATAATAATTTCTACATATTGTGAACATGTTCATTTCTTAATGGAAGAATATTATCACATCCTTATTTCTATTAGATTTCCACTAAGAGTCTTGAATGACATATCCATTATGGAAATGTTAAGGAAATATCTAATTTTCTTGGAAAAACATACAAGATATACAAGTATATGAATATCTATAATGAAATAAATAATTAGATAAATTTGGGGCTATGATTAAATTAACTACCACCTTATCTTTAAAAACATCAACCTCAGCTGCATTGATCACATAATCTTGGCCTTTTCCCCTTATCCTCTTCTATGATGGGTTCCCATGATGCTTGGAATATTATTTTGAATTGTGTACCATTTAATTATAGTTAAATAGATGGATATTAGATTTATTTTTGTTACCCTTACATTCATCACCTATATTCCCCATATCTCCACACTTATAAAAAACCCCCATTCCATTAAATCATTTTTTAGTATGTTCTTTCCATAATTTTAACATGATGAAAATTGATTCATTCCCTTCTTCTTCTTCTTTGATAAACAGACTTTTTTTATTCTTAAAAATAATCTTTTTCTCCAAATTTCCCTTCAAAATATAGGATCTAGAAAATTAATTCTCTTTTTTTTATGGAATAACATACTATTTTATAATATTATGAAAATGTTTCAGAAACTAGTCCTCGTCAGATGTTTTTCTCAATATATTTAAATAAATTGTCAATATTACTCAGTGGATTATATATGAAATCCATATAATACTTGGATAGTCTTTTAAATGTATCCTCATACTCAATAGTACTTTCCTATTCATATTTCATTAAGGTGAGGAACATTATCTTCATTTCCGTTTGTTTCTCATGTAGGAAATATTGTTTTGAAGTATTTTAGATCAAAATATATCCATTACATATGTTAAATTTATTTTTCCTCCCAAGTATTTATGATCTAATACCAACATTGATTAACATACCTATTAAGAAAATACACATAAAAGATAACCTTTTCCATTTCATTACATCTGAAGTCCAAAAATATCTTTTCATGGGACTTTATATTTTTCTCAGCTACCATGATATTAGTATATCTACTAAAATATATAGGCTTATATCACATGGAACAATCCAATATTAGTGTATCATATCATTTAAAATTATGTTTCTATATTTTTGAAAGGTTATTAATCATAACCTGTGTAAAATTTCTTAATATGGCCATTATCATCTTAGTTCCAACATTAGCTATATTGGTTTGCTCAGCATGGAAATACCTATATTGATAATGGGTATTGATTAATTTTCTTCTATTATGTACCATCATTAAATAATGTCACGCACTGAGTTTTCACATAATCATCATAAATATTAATCCACTAAATAAAAAACACTATAATAATAAAATATCTCAATTACTATAAGGTATTATCATAATTCCAATTTTAGCTACATTCATTTAAACTCTAGTTCCTAAGGTTTCTACTAAACATCCTCTAATACCAACTATAATAACCCAAAATCTTGTAACCAACAGTTTGTGTCTACTTTATAACATGGAATAAAAAACAATGGATATGATATTGAAGGTTCAATTTGTTTAGTTATCTTGAAAAACTAGATAAAATCACGATTCCCATTTTAAATTATAAATAAAATATATAAGAATTATGAAAGTAAATATCCTGTATCCTTTAACTCAATATAATATTCATTTTTCATATCCCATGGAAAGGAATAAAATAATGTTGATCTAAAATCCTAATTAAGAGTTACATAAAATGAAAGTTGTAGTGATTAAACAATTTATAATAAATATCGAAATATAATAAATAATAACACATTCCATTTACTCAATAACTTGAGAATGAAATGAGTCCATGTATAATATCAAATAAATTGTTTTATGGATAATAATATCAATTGATATCTAAATGGTGGTAATTCATAATGTTGGATTTTATGAACTTAGACATCATGATATTTTTACCATCAATTCCTTTCACCAAGACAGTTTAAAACATGGGTTGGTAAACACCAAAAATCCATTTAATATGGCTAGACAACTGGTTTTTCCCATGGGACATATTGATGCACTAAGGGGATATATAATTTTTATCCCCACCTATAGACGTATATCTAATAAATTCATCATATATTGAACGATCAATTAAAATAATAAATAACACGGTTTATCAATAAATATCTGTACTAAGTAAATAATAATAAATATCAATATTTTCACTATTTAATCAAATAACCTTTATAGTAAAACACAGAATGTGGAAATCGTATAAAAATTAAGAAATAAGAATACCCAAGCTAAAAAATTTAGATATTTAAGAGAAATTTAATTTCCAAGGAAATGTGATCATAATAATGTGAATGTTTCAAGATAAAGTTAATGATTGTAAAATTTATCAAGATATGAGAGATGACCATCAAATCATAAAAAAAAGTAGAATATGTAGTAAAATAAAATCTTTTAGTGAATAGAATAAAATTGAAGAAAACATTTAAAGTAAGTTTTAATAAAATATTTTTTTTGTAAAAGGATTGAGAACTTGTAGACGAAGCTAAAGATCATAAAACGATTATGGTTGTGGTAAATCCTATTAAATCCATATACATTAAAAAACAAACATTCCTTTTAACTTTTTATAACAAAATTAAAAAACAAACCTTTTAGAAAAAATTAAAAAGATAATTTAAAAACTAATTAAATAGTCATGTATAAAATTAAAATTCCTTAGTAAATCATTTTAGTAAATAAAAATTACTTTTTTTAAATAATTTTTAAAATAACACGGACATGGTAGAAATATATTCATGATCAAGAGAGAAATAAGATGGGATTTATTTTAAAAATTTATTTTCTTGATTTATGTTTCAAAGAGAAAAAAATATAAATAAAACAAATAAAACACATAAATATACACAGGATAAGAAAATATATGACATTTATAAAGGATATATTATAAGATTACTTCATTGAAAATAAAGGAAATCCTAAAAAATGAGACTGTAAAATAAATCCTAAACATTTTGGTTACATTGAAATTACAAACTATTGAAAGAGATAATATGAATTGAAACATTAATAATAATTAATAAATAAATATTTATGGTAAATACATAAAAATGTTAGTATATACACCACATAAAAACAAATAGGTGCATTATACCATATATGTCTCAGTGGAGTGGAAATTGAGATGAAATTCATTACCGCACATTCCCACTTAGTTGAACTTGATTTAAAATCATGTATAATTTTTTAAATATAATATTAATTTATAATAGAACCATATTAAAAATAGTATTATCCAATATGATCCTCCTATAACATTTCAACATTATATTATTAGTAATTACTTATTAAAATCACAATTTTTGGGTGTTAACTATTTCATTTTTCAAGAGAATCTTGGTTATGCAGTTTCACTCCATGTATGTTGATTATAATTAAATAATCTATAGAATATTAATAATTATAGAAATATAATATATATTAACTATATAAAAATATATATTTATTTATTTTCACCCATAAATGGTTGAGATAGAAAAATGAATTACACCATTTATGGAGATGGTCTGTTATATATAATCATGAATTATATTTTCAATTTTCAATGGATGTAAGGAATAAATAATAAAAAATAATTAAAATTTATATAAACCATTTTATATCATATATATCATATATAATCATTAAATGTATCCTTATTACAATCTATGTAAACTAGAAATGAAAAATGGATCACACCGCCTCGTGGTGGTGGTAGACCACATGTACATAGGAGAGACATTATTATTTTCCAATGGATCCGAAGGTAAGAAGTTATATTTGATATTATTATTCAATAATAATAATTATTCTATAATTATCATTTATATTAATTAGTTACATCATTATGACTATCCATATGGGGTGGTGATGGGAAAGAAATTACATCAGTTTGCGAGGTGGTAGTCTTCCATACACATGAGGGATGATTTTAATTCCCATTTGACGGATAATGAGATGGATGGATATTATACCATAAATATATTAAAATCTAAGTATATGGGATATAATGGTTTTTATATTATAATTTTAGTACATAATTGAAGGTGGTAAAAGAAGATGTAAAAGAAAGAGATCGGTGAAGATGTTTACCATATCTTAAAGAATCCTTATTTGGATATATTCTTAAGGACAATTGGGTTGGTATTTTGGGAAGATCATAATCTATAAAACGTGTATAATAATTTTATGGAGATATTGTTTCATTTTTTGGTCTAAAAAAATGACTCAAATGGGTTGAATGAGTAAGGGAATGAGGTTCCCCTTTATATATGAGGTGAGTGGCATGCTTGTAATTTTTCAATGTTTTAAAATATTATTAGGTAATATTCTTTGAAAAATATTACCTAAATGACTCATATTATAATATAATAATGTGAAGGTATAAATAAAACCATAAAATTAGGTTTAATATTGTTTTAGGTCATTTTAACCCTTATATTTTTGGATTTACCCATATTAAAGTTGTTTTAACCTTAATAAAGGTAGCTAATTTTTTTCCACTTTTTTCTTATTCATTATGACCAAAAATTAAGTTGATCATTTTAGATAATATAAATTTTTCTAATTCAATATATTAGTTCCATTTTACTAAATTAAATCCATATAATTTGATTTATTTAATTTAAAAATAAACCCACAACATGTGGCATAAAACATTTGTTCAAGAAATTCATTTGTTAAGAATAAGGTGATCTTATATTAACAATATGACTAGTAATAATCATTAAGGGGATTTAAATTAATATATTAATATATTTAGTATATAAATTTGAATTAAAAAATTCACTTATAATATATTTTAATTAACTAAAAAGGAAAAATATTATGCTCTTAAAAATAGTTTTTGAAAAAACAAATCATTTTTTACCTCCAAATGATATTATCTTTATTTAAAAAAATGAAAATAAATACATGGTTAATTATATATATTATAACACATTATTATTAATAAGAATTTATAATAAATAATTAATACCTTTTTAATTATTTATAAAGTTATATTTCTATTGTAAAATATGAAAAATGAATTCTAGGATTACTTTGACCAGTTAGTCCAAAAATGATATTCATCCAAACAAATTAGAAAGTCTGTGACATAAAATATTAAAATGTGAATTTTTTTTAGTTTAATTAAAATAAATTATAACATACTATAATTTATTCTTAGGTATCACACCTAAGGATTTCATTATGGTTTTCTTATCCTAATCATCATTGATAACTAGACCTTTTCTCTCATTCAAATTATAATAACCCATATCTTTTATTTGTGTTATTTAATTATTTATTTAATAAAGATACCAAAATTTTAATACCAAAATATTAAGACGAATAGTGTATTTATGAAATTTTATATGTTTGATATTGAATTGAAATAGATATATAAATATATTATTTAAAACTGCATAAATTTCCCTCAAATTTCCATTTGTCTTTTAAAACTACATGGGATACCTTGGGGACTTACATAAGAAATGGGTGATATATAGATTTCATTAAGAGAATAATCAAATAACTGAATAAATTAAAGTAGTACATATAATTCAAGAGACATAAAATTATGTCATATAAAGGTGAGAATCTTAAATATGACATTTGAAGCACGATATTAGATGATAACACCATGGTAGCATAAGAATGTGGCAATAATATAACACATGAAATAATAAGCTAAAGTCAAGGATAACCACTGAGATATTATAAAATAACATTCTTAGGATAATTTCATATAATCCATATACTATATATCATGATTTAAAAACACTACCCAATGCATTGGAGGGATATATAATTCTAGTACCACCATCACAATCATATTATTTACATGCATTTTGGGCCACTTAGATCATACCAAAAGAAATTCATCACTTTTAATACTATGATCAAGGAGTGTGGGTTAAATAAATACAATTTGAAAATAATTTAAGTATAATTACATCTAGGTTAATACCCTTTAGTTTAAATATGGTAGGGCATTCCCAACATAATAGTTTGGCATGGAAAATCGTAGGATAATTTTGGAAGCATAACATGTGTACATAATGGTTTGAGGAAGGGTTTAATGATAGGGAAAGGTGGTATATCATTACTTTTTAATATTAAGAATATTAAAGGGATGTGTAAAATAAAATAAAAAAATGAAAAATTTGAAATCAAAAGGCTTAGTATAACGAATATACTTGAATAAAAAGAAGAGGGAGAGAATCCCTTACCTTGAGAGGGTCCTTCTACAAGATTAGAAGGAGCTTCTTAAGATAATAGGAAAAACTTGGGAGGAACATACAGAGTTAGAGGGAGATTAAGATTGTGTAAAATGGGTTTTTAGTAAAGAGTAATATGGGATGGGTGGTTATTTATAGAAAAAGGTAGAATATGTTTTTATTAATTTATAAACATGGGTTTTGGAATTTGGGATAAGATAATCAATACCACAAAGCTTCCCATGGTTTCTAATCATGATATTTTCCAAAGTAGAATGGTATTAAATATTTTATTAATATATTAATATGGATACTTAAAATTATACCATTCAAGATGCAGAATATAGTCCTTATTAAAATTATTTTTTTTAAAATCTTAATATATTATATCGGATTTGGTGGATTATTTAAAGGTTCATAAAATTAATCAAATATCATAAAAAATATATGAAATTAAAGGGAAAACCTATTTTTGGTAGTGTATTACCTTTTTAGTATTTATTATAACAATTTTGTGATATTATGATGTCCCAATACATACCATATATTTATAATATAATAAACTTTCACCAAAAAAATTAACAATCTAGGAAAATTATAAATAATTCACAATTGGAGAATTTTTACATGATGATTTCAAAAATAATATAAATTTTGAAAAAATAATTTTTTAAATATGAAAATTTCCCCATTTAAATAATAATTTTCATTTAGTAATAATTCTAGTTTTTATGATACTAAAAACTCTCTAACCCTTATAAAATTACATTACTTTTATTAAAATTTTTATTATCAATATCACTTAACAAGAATATTATATGGATTGAATTTATCAATCAGTGTGTTTTAATTGAAATTATTTATTTTCTTGAAATACAATTTTTGATTATTTATATAAAAATATAATTTTCATCAACTCAATTATGATCATATATATATATATATATATATATAAAATGGATAAATATAATATTTATTATACTAAAAATAATTAATATCAATCCATACTACTAGTGTATAGATACATAATCACTTCTTTCACTGGAATACGCCCTAAGGGTATGGTTTGTGATTATGAAACTTTTTTAGAGTGATTTGGTGAACATGGATTGAACATGATCTTGATAAGCTTGAAATTATACCATACATGTTTTTTCTCATGTTTGAGTTTTTTAATATCGTCTTGTGCTTAGTCAAGAAAAAATTCCAAGGATTCCATCTCCCCTAGAAGCTAAAATAAATTATATTCATAGGGTACAATCCTACAGGTTGAGGCAATAACTTCTTCATTTTGTTTCAATTTGGTATGATCAAAACCCCTAATATATAATAATCTTAATGGTCACTATAGAATGGATATATTTTCAATAATTATTATTTTTAATGATCTTTTAAGTATAATAAGTTAATTATGTCTATATTTTATAATAGACTAAAATTTAAAAAATAATATAGTTATTGTGTTTTCTATTACTACATTAGATAATAAAGAGTTTATTAATTTAGAATGGAACATCATTAATAAACAATTTGGGTCCTTAGATTCCAACTTCACATACATGTCCACCCATTCGTATATATAATAGGGGTTTTATTCCAACATTGACCCTGATAAAACAATTAATCCCCATAATAAAATTTTTATGTTGGGTAGACATGATTTGGGTAGTGATACCAACAACTTAAAACTCAATCCTAAAGTCAAGAAAACTATCTTGGTTTCTAAATTTTTTTAAGTAATATTCCACTCTTAATATCATAAAATTATATTAGTCAATGTTATCCTCTTGGATTCCTCAAACACCATGATATGAGATACTACTATTTTACACAAATTTCAATGATTCAATATTCTTATCTTGGTTTCCTTAAAACCTTGAGTAAATACCCCCATAGGTTTCTGAAAATTATTTCAGTTGAGATTACCCACTTGGTTTCCTCAAAATCATTAAGTAAATATTATCCTATTGGTTTTACCAAACAATTCGAGTCAAGATACTCATCCTTTTCCCTCAAATGGATCAATTTTAGATTTTACAATTCATTTCATCAAATTTTAGGAGTCAATATTATCCTATTTTTTTTTAAAAAAATGACTCAACATTTTCATATTAAATTACTTGAATTCCTTGTATTGTGATCCTTCTATTGGTTTACCAAACATCCTTCACCTAGATGACCATCCATAATGAACCAAAAAAATAGAAACACATGTATAAGTAAAAAAACCAACTTCTTGGTTCTTTTTCACAATAGTCAATGATGGTCATTATCACATGACCTTAAATGGCATGAATTGTCTGGTTAAATGGAACTTTAAAACATGGGTTTCAATTACCTTTATTATATTATTTAGGAATCCCTTTTCATGGGCTTGATCCAAACCCTATAACACCTCCCACCTCCATTAAGAAGAGATCAATTCCTACCTTTGTGTTAATAAATTTTTGAGTTTCCTTTTAATATATATTTTAATAATAAAGTAACAAAATATTTATATCTAATAAGATACCATAAAAATACAGTGTTTAATGTATTCTTAAACACATTTGTTTATTTAATCAAGATTACTAAAATGGTAATCATTCTTTTTATGAGGAAGTATTTCATTGAAATGAATTAAATCTATATTAATATATTTAAATTGTAAACAATACCTATATTAGGATGTTCCAACCTCCCATACTCTCATTTGAAAAAGGATCCACAATAACTATCCCATGAGATAAAAATCCACCCATGTTTGGAAATTTGAAGAATTAGGATAGACCCAAAACAACCAAAAAGGAACAATGAGAATAGAAATTTTCATAGCCAAGATAAAAAATAAATAAATAAATAATAAAATAATAAGGGAAATATTCATAAATAGAGACATGAATTTATATTTAATAATGATAGCTCATGAAAATCCAATCACTTTACTAGTGATAAAACTTTATAAGTATGATCAATAAAATCTCAAAAGTTCTTATAAATATTAAATTAGTGAAAAAACTACACTAATAGTACTTCGATTCCCCAAGAATAAGTGTACTTGGAGTAGGAATTCACTTCACCCTATCCACTATACAACATATAAAATTCACACAATGTAGTAGAAATAATAAATTAAATAAAAAATCATGAAATAATAATATATGCAAAATACGTTTAGAGAGGAGTAAATTAACATATGATATTAACATGATTTTGAATTTTTATTACCTGTATGTGAGGAACTAATGTAAATTATTTATATAACCAGATGAAAATATAAAACATGAAAATTACTAAACTTTCTATAATATTTCATTTTAGAATAAGCAATTATTTATAATTTTCTAATTCACTATATATTCAACCGGTACACTATGAATGCAACAAATCTAACTATCTAGGGTATGGATCCCATGTTTGGAGATTGTACTCACTTCATTTTTTAAGAATCATAGTTGGTTTTTATAGTTATGCTGCCTTTATATATTCATAGAGGACCCTCCATATAGAATGAAATTGTTGATCAACTATAACACTATTGTCATCAAATACTTTCCTTTATAAAAACTTATATAATGTTTTTTCTAAAGTGTTCTTTCTATAGAGTTCACCAAAATTATGGGCAGCTCTTGAAATCATCATAATATGTAAAAATATGATGTCACTACTATTGATGAAGTAATGAACTACTACCGCCTTTGTAATAAGTTTAGGAACCCACGACTTTTTGAAATTCTGGTGAACATAAATATGAAGCTCTAACTTATGGTTCTATGAACTTTTAATGGTGTGAAAAAGTCATCAAATCATAAAAATATTTCACTTTATGTATTATTTAAAGTAAAAACTCATCAAACCTCCTTAATAAACTTACGTCCCTCCTATACAAAAGCAGTATTCCTCCACTTTTCTCTTCTACCTAACACCCAATCCCCACTTAGGCATGTTATTGCCTCTTATTTTATTAATATAATGATTTAGTGAACATGGATGCTAGATTTTCCTACCATTGAACTTCCAAAGATCTAAAACATTATCCTATAGTGTATTTCAGATGATGTGGTACTTTATGTTTAAGTGTTTGTACCTTTCATGGAAAACCAAATTTTCATCCAAGTTGATTAGAAATTAACTATCACATAAAAGAATCCCTCATTTCTATATTCTCCCAAATTCCATCAGTAACTACTTTGGTAAATCTATCTTTTTCCTACCTTATAATGACAATATATAATTTTCTTTCATTATACATAATTTAAAAATGTGTGACATCTACAACAAATAAATGATTTTGGTTCCTCTACAAGGGAATAGAAACCATGTTATGGTCTTCCAACTATCCGAGTCTCTAGTAATGTTATCATGAAAAAAACCTTGTAGTGGATATTCCTCACAAAAAAAGAGACTAATATTCCATTCCTTACAAATAAACATGGATACATTTAATGGTTTCCGAATATTACTTTTCAAGTTTAGAGATAAATTTTCATATAATTACCACTAAAAATGAAATATCTGGTTGAGTAATAATCCTATTATACATTATAATTTTTATAGTTAAAGAATAATTAACATCCTCTATTTATCAACATGTATGTTCAATTGCTGGCTCTTCTACCTTAAATAGATTAAAGCATCCAACTGGAGGTATAGAAATCATTTTTCATTTAAACATAATAATCCGTTAAATTATTATCGGGATGTACTATTTTTGGGATAGAATAAAATTTCTAGTATCAATATCTACTTATATCCTTATCCATAGTATCTTCTTTTATTTCCCAAGATCATTAATGTTAAAATATCTAGAAAACATATTTTTCAATTTTTGTATTATATGAAGATCGAGTTTGATAAGAAATATTCCATCGACATACAACATAGAAATCATGAATGTCACCTTATACCATTACTCTTGGTAATATAAATGACCAGTGTTACACCTATTAAAGTATTCATATTCTATAAATGTTCTAAACATTAAATTACATTGTTTATATTATTGTGTAAAACTTTAAAATATTTTCTTCAATCTGTAAACTAATTTATGATTACCAAATTTTATCACAGATATTTGATGCTTCATATATATTTTCTTCACTAACTAATCATGATGGAAAGATGCCTTAACATTCATTTTCTCTCAATATAGTTTTTATAATGCCACTATATAAATAATTTTTTGTATGGTAAATTTTTTAACTATTTATGAGAATATTTTTGTGAAACTTAATCATTGATTTTGTTAGAACCCATTCACTAATAGAAATGATTTTTTCATTTTAAATCAATCAGTAAACCCAAATTTTCTCAAGTAAATTTAAATCCTATAAAAGTTTGTATATCTCCCAAGAGATATTGAATATTAATGAATCTATACCTCCATTTACATATAACTATTTCTTCTTAGACTCCCAAGGAAAATATGCCTCCTCTAGATTTCTTGATTATCTTATAAACTTTAGGAGTATAAATTTTAAATTATTCCCAAAACTTTATACTAGTATCATGATTCCATTTTATCTCCTTAACTGATTCATTTTATTTGGTTTTCTTGGATTAGATCTTTGTCTTAATACCTAAACCTCTAGTACTCCTACATCTGGTGTATGAAAATCAAGTTCTCCTAGTCCAGGTTTAGCTACTCTTTATCTTTTTGGTATTTAAAAGGTATTACTTATGGAATTTTAGTTCCCTTATAACCCACATATAAGATCTCTAGAATTTATAAAATTTCGAAACTCTGATCAATCTGCACTTCAACAGTTGATTTATCCTTAATATCATACTATTCTAAGTTCTCATCTTTCCATAGATTTGTTTACTTAAATACAACATCCATATTTATCATGTTCTATTTCTTATCACTATATAATAATTTACATCCATAAAATTTATCTACATAGCCTAGGAAGATCATATTTTACATTTTTGTTCATGTTTATAATAATTCTAATCATTTATATGTACACGTGCTATGTAACATCCCATATTTTAGAAACCTAGAGCTTGTAGTTACATTATTAGTCTAGAACAAAAGATTTCCCAAAGGATCTAATATATTAGTGGCCTTTTTAAATTAGATACATACGTACATTACATTTGAAAATATAAGATAAGACAAGAAAAAATTAAGGGAACATTATTATCACATCAATAATATCCCTAAAAATTACACATAGTTCTCCTAAAAGTTTCTTGGTAAAAGGAAAAAATAAGAGTGAGATCATATTTTCAATAAGAAGTATTAGACAATAAAATCTATTCTAAAATATATATTGTATAAGTCATATGAGTGGAAGAAATAAAAAATAGATCCATAATAAATTTGGACAAGGATAATTATATAACTTTGAGAATAAATGAATACATGGATAAATGTAATTATTGATATCATACAAATGGAATGCATAATGTCATATATAATAACATGTTGTGAAGGCCTTTTTCCAAAAAATTATATTGGTATGGGGAGAGGTATACACCAAAACCCAAGCTGTTTTGTTTGATGAGAATTTTCAATACATTAAGGGTCTATATAATTCTAGGAACTAATCATAACCTAATAAAGTCTAATTCATTCACTATAAGAGTCAACAAGACATTTAATACCACTCCCTAAAGAACCTATAGATGGATAAAAATATTTCTATACATATAATGAAAAATATAATAAATAAATACTTCCCTATTTTATAGAATAATGTGTATTTACATATGAACATCCGATGATTAACATATAATTTTTGGGGGTATCATCAATGTAAAAGGAAGTAACATTACAAAAAAATATATGGGATAAAGTACTTTCAATGTGTCAGGTTATCCATGGATGATAATAATTAGGTTCAATTGTTTTCGTTGGTTAAAGAATAAGGAATTTGTAGAAAAAATCCTTAAACATGTTTCATTATGTGCATATGAAAATTCTAATGAATATCCCTCAGTATTGTCTATATAGGTGTATAGTTTTAGGCATAATCATCATGTAATAAGGTGATGATTTTGTCAATTCTCAACCAACCATTTTCTAGGTGATTAAACCTAGGTGAATATGTGTTGTAGTCACATCCAATTTCCATTATATAGACAAGGATTTTTTAAGAGGATAATACGTACAAATTTATTTTTGAAAAACATACTATGGGTTTTCCAGCATGAAAAATATTATTTTTTACAATGATTTAATTAATTTTATTACTCGTGGAGGTGTTAGTTTTCTTGTACGCATGAATAATGATTTATTTTTTCTTCAAATAGAGGATATGTGAATATAAATTGATAATAACCTTAATATAATACCAAGAATTTTCATTACATTTCTTTTTCTAGAATAAAATTTAATGACGATTATTAAGAATAATAGATAACTGGTTGATAATATTTATGTTATGCACTTGAATTTTCCTTGAAATTCTTCAATTAAATTAATACCTTATAATAAATAATGGTGTATAGAAGAATTTGGACATGTTAAAGTGTTATAGGAGGATAAATTCAGAATATTTTCAAGGGAATATTTTAAGGGAAGGTGATTCTGGAGGTGGTGGTGATGTTACACTTTTGACAGTGAGGATAAGGGTAGTTTTAGGAGAAACCCTTTAATTTTTGATATTGTAAGGATACTATTCAAGTGTAAATAGACAAAAAATGGATTAAAGTGATGGTTAAAGTGAGTGTGGGTTGAAACTCACATCAAAAACTCATTTTTTTATCCTTTTTAAGTGTTTTTTTATTTTTCTTTTAACTTTTAAACTTTTACCCTAATTTACTTTCACAATGGTAATTATTTTTTAACCATATTAACTACTTTTAACGAAACAATTTTTAATTAACCCTTTTAAATAATTTGATTCATATTATCATCAAATAAAAATTTTAATTTTTTGAAATTTAAATTTTAAAATAAACAAAATGAATCAAATAATTTTTTTAGAAAAATAACATTTTTAAACATTAAATTTATATATAAGATAAAATTATATTTGAAATTATATTAATGAAAGAAATTTGATTTCACTAAAAAATATATGTTTTAGGCATTCATAAAAATCCAAAATTAAATCTTCTCCTTGAATATACTAGATTTAATGAAATTAATAAAAATAAGTGTTTAGGTAACATTTTAATTAGTTATAAAAACTATGGACATAGTATTTACAAGTTCATTGAATATTTTAAATTTTCTAATTTTATTCCATATATATATTTTTTATTAAATAAATGGATTTTAAACTTATAGTATCCTTGTTGATTTATAAGGTCATGAAAATTACATGTTTTGTTAAAACCATATTTTTTTAATAAAAACTATCCTTTTGAAAAAATATGAAAAATTACTACTAAGATAATTTTGATATGATGAATTAAATAATAATATAAATTTAGTAAAATTAAATTATGAAATTTAAAAATTGAAATAAATTCAGGAATAATGGCTCTTTATATATAATGAACCAACCTGGGTCAACCTGACATGCTACTAGAGTTGGTTCAACATAAGGTTTGAAGAGTCTTCACGATCACTACAGGATCATGAAAATAACCTAGGTATCAACATAAAAGTTCATGGAAAAAAATTCACCTTTATATAAAACAAGAACTTCTTAATGTTTTATAAGATGATATAAACAAAAAAATACAATGTTGATGAAAATATACATAGCAATGAGACAAACAAACTAAGTCAAAGGATAAGTCCTGAAAACAACCCAAAGACAGGACCAAAACCAATTCTCCTTGTGACTACCCCTTACAACCATCCCAAAACCAAAATGAAGGTGATGTTAATCAAGATAATCATTCATGAAACATGATTATCTTACCTTAACCTATACCTAGAAAAATAATGTCTACGGATACCTAAGATAAAATATAGAGTGTAAGCGCTAAATCTCAGTACGATGCCACCAATAATCTATACGATGTCTATTTCCATGAAACCATTGGTTCTATCTTTAAAAAAACAAGTTTATAAGGAAATTTCCTTTTTTTTTCCATAAAAATCTTCTACTCACATTTAAAATATTCATTCTCAAATCCATAATAATAAGAATATAAACATGAGTGATAAATAGAGAGAAGTAATAAAAACAACCATATATTAAAATATAAACATGTGAGAAATAAAACAAGAAATGATATCATCATGTAATGAAATAATAATAAGTTGGAATCTTGGCTTTGATAATATATACTAGGAAATGAAAAGGAAAATTAATATAGGAATACCTTGAATTCTACCAATATTGAGTGTTTCTACCAGCTATCAATATCACTAGAATAACTTTTAATGGTTCCATACTCACTATGGTTTTCATATGACTATAACTTGAAAAGCCTAAGATTCATAATGTGTTATGTTTGTAAAATCTTTTAAATAAACCAATATCTTAATTTAATAATTTTTTTCAATAAAATCATTACTATACCAATTCTTAAAAATCCATTTTAGACTTAAATTTATCTCAGGGAATTCCATCAACCAAAAGAAATGAAAAAATATATTTTTAAAGAAAAACCCATTTAATGAAAATTTTAATGCCATCTAAGAATCATTTTTATAACTAAAATGTTAATTGATATCAAATTAATTATTTTCTTGAACTATACCAAATGAATTTGAAATAATGTTGAGTAATTCATGTGATAGAACCATAGAATAGAGACACCTACATTACCAATGATGGAAAATTTGTATCCTTCTAAACAAGTGATTGGAAATGAAGAGACCATTTAATAATAATCTAATATATAATAGAATAACATAAATTCTCCATATATATTGTAGATCATGTCATCACACCCCATATAGGTTTGAAGGACATGTAAAAGCTATGATATCAGGGATATATCTAGAAAGAGGAGAATATGATAAATGAAAAAACACACATATCATGAATATATCCATCTATATTGATGGATATTAACTAATAGGAAACGAGGAGAAACTCTTATAGTTTTAAATATGGGTTTACTCAGGATAATGAGGATTTTGTATGGGATTAGATGTTAAATTGATAAATTCAATCAATGTAATTTTTACTTTTAAGAAGTTTAGATTGGGTATCATAGTTATCCCGCATGGTTATAAAAAATATGAGCTAGCCATATGTTAACCATTGACCCTTGAAATCCAATTTGAATAGTTTTATAAGAATAAAATAAATTTTTAACAAACCATGATCAAGCTATGGGGTATCCTCTTGAAAAAATGAAATTAACCATGGTTTTTCTAGTGACTTTAATTGTTAGACAAACCATTATCAAGCCATGCAGAATGACTCTTACAACAGTGTTATATCATATGGTTACTACATGGTTAGAAAAATAATTCACTTGGGATGTTCCTCAAAAAACCATATGTATTCAACCTTCTAATATGGGAATCTTTTAGAGCCTTAAAATAGATAAACCATGCTCAAAATTAAACATACCTTTGACCCATATGACATTACAATTCTCTACACCATGGAACTTTATATCCCTATAAAATATTCAAGATTATATACTTTTAGAAAGGTAATTCAACTATCACATCATATATTCTTCTCACTCCCAATTCTCATGGCTATCTCATTTTCACTACCATAGTTCACATACCAAGGGAAATATTTTACCATTATACACCTTATCCAAGCGATCTATAATTTGAACTGTCTTCTCAAACATTAAGGTGTTAGGATCAATATTAATAGCCACCCATTATATCACATGGTAATGGTTTGGTTGATACCTCCTATATTTTAAAACACATAACACATCATGAATCTATTTCAATAGGAATGTAATGTCCAATTGATAATCTACATTTCTCTTTCATTAGATGATCTTGAAATGGAAAACAAATGTTAGTGAAAACATACCCTTATGACCAAAGAAATGAAATACAAAATGAGTTGAAAACCTATGAAAAATATGGTCACTTTCCACTAATTTCAATAAAAATAGATTGTGGTCTGCATAACATATCTGTATTATCATAACTATTACAAATATTTTTTCTGATAACTACACCACCATCATCTCCCATGAGAATGAATTAGTCAAAAAAGAGATTATGCACTTACCCTTTTATTACATTAAAGATATACTTAAGTTCACTAATATGAAACTTAAAAATGAGACTCTCTAATAAAAAATCAGGGCTGATGAAAAAATTGAAAACCACTGAAATCAAGCATTTGTAGTTGAAGCACATCCTTAAGAATTTAGTGATTCATCTAGTACGCCCATCAATATTATGGTTTAATGTCATGCTTGACCTTGAACAAGAAATCATAGTATTTATAAATCTCTTCTAGTAATATAATGTAATGCATGGGTGCCTTTTATAAATCGTAGTTGTAGGTACACTAAGGAACTTCACTACCCCTCAACTATATAAATGTTCAAGTTATTCTATAATAAATCACTTCCTAGGTGGAAAATACATGAAAATATTTCATGAATTAGCTAATGATCACTAAAAATAATATATTTTTTTAACACTATGAGTATATGAAAGTTCACCTACAAGGTCTATTGGTCCTTCATCCCACCTTCATAACAGAATGGATACGGCCACATAAAACATGAAGGTCTGCGGTTTTCTAATTCACCTATTCTAATTGGAAGAGCGTCATGCCATAATGTCTATAGTTTACTAGATTAATTTGGTATTTTAAAATTGATGTCTTAGATCATGATGCATCCTGGAAACCCTAGAGTGCATGGAATAACTATACATATATTTCTGATCCATCAAACCCTAACATAGATCAAATGGTACAACCTGACTTCCTTTAAAGATACAACGAACCATCAAGAGGCCAAATCCTGAACCCAGGGAATCCCACCATGGGAGGTTTAATTAAAATCAGGACAACCCGAATCCACTTATTACTTAAGATAGATTTTATTATACCCAGAACATTAAAGCCTAAATCACAACCAAGATCATTTCTGAAAATAAAAACACTCATGATCCATCCTTTTTTGGTTCCATTAATGCATAAATTTGAAACTTCGTGCTTGATATTTCTATGATCATAACTCCTATTATGACTGTTAACATAATATCACAACCTAATATCAAAAATTACTTTATCAAAACTTTTTATTATAGAAAATTATTTCTGGGGGTAATAATACACTTCTAATTCTCTGATTCAAGTTTATTTTAAAATTCCCACCAAGGGAATATTATCACAATGTTTTCAGAGTATGCAAAACTTTTATCAACTAATTGTCACCGTGAGATATATTATTACCATGGTGGAATAATTCGTTAAATCCTTAATCTATAACCAATTTTTTCTAACATAATCACAAATCCCAACCTCTTGCCAAAGATTTCACATTAATATTAGAAAGACTCAACCTATATTAGAATGAATCTACTATAGAGATGATTCATACCAAACTTCCATCCTTTTAAAGGAGTCATAGGTTTTGTATTAACCAACCCAAGTCTCTAAGGAGAAAAATGACCTAACATGGGTCCATAAACATTTATATTCAATCTAAAATGGTGGGATAATGAACAACTACATTGACACAAGAGATTATCAACAAGATAACCGAGGTTTCACATTTCACTCAAAGAAAAACCCAAATATATCCATCCATAAATATAAAAAATAGTATGATATCATTAGTTAAAAACCACTAAGTTGGAACTATATCAATCCTACAAAAGGTACCTTCCCCTTAAAATATTTAGAAGACCATTGGTTCAAAAAACTTAAATGATCATTATAAATACATGCACTATAATTTAAGAACCATTACATCTCTCATAACCAAGAGGTAGTTCAAACGAATACATGAATTAATAAGAAATAACATGGATCTAGTTTTATGTTATGAGACTACATTTATTTTAATTCAAGTTTTTATGATTAAACCCGGTGGCTCACATTTTTCATCTGATAGTATATATATCCCATATAGATTCCTTAAAACATCTGGTCACCCAGCCAAACCAAGTTACCCATACACACAACCAAGGATTACCATGTTCAGAATGCAAAGCTAAAACACATGGCGTAACATTTTTAATAAATCTATCCCAAGAAAAAAAGTTCATAGAGTGAAATAAAATAGTGAGGCATGATGAAAATTAAGAATTAAACTACTATAAATAGAGAATCTCAAATATGATATCAAATATCACACCAAAATATAGTTATCTAAAAAACACTGTGAAATAATAAATAAAAACCATATAAGGGACAACAACCAAATCATAGGATGTAAACAAGATTCCACTCACATATAGGAACACTAAAAATCTACGAAATCATTTACATAATTACTTGACTACCAATATGAACACAAACATATATCTAGATGGTATTAAATGGAATATAGAGAGAGAATATAAAGCTACACACACCACTCAAAGATGAAGGAATAATAAAAATAAGAGTAAAAGAGAACCCTTGATGAAATAATCTCAAATAAAATCATGGCCTTTATAAAAGTGTTACCCAATATATCCAAGAAGAGAACTCAATTCAATCATTTATATTAAATTTTTTCAGATAACCCCTTCAAAATATAATGGATTAGGATAAACATACAAATCAAAAAATAAAGAGAACAAATTTATAGAAGTTAAAAAAACCATATAAAGAGTAAAAACCACTTTAAGAAATTATTACCTTTGAATACATATAAAAAGATTTGAAGAGAGTTATAAAAAAATCAATTTTAGAAGTAAAAATATTTTATTACTCAAGAAAAAATAAAAATTGGAACATTTAAAAAATTACTCAATCACATGATGAAACCTATGATATTTTATAGAAATTAATTAAACATTATTAATTTTCATCTTCAATTTCATTATATTTGTTTGAAATTCATTAAAATGAGCTACCATTTGAATACAAAACATTATTCATGAAATAATCAAGTTATAAAACTAGATTTTATTAAAAAACGAAATATTATTTTGATTTATCATTCCTCTTTTAAAATGATTTTATCTTCTAGAGTACATGTTAAAAAAACACATGTTTTTTCCTTAAAATAAAAATCCATCTCTTTACAAATATATGGTAAACAATAATTTCCTTTAAAATAATTATGATATATTAATGACATACTTCAAGGGTGGAAAATTATTATATGATGATCTTCAACCAGTGTGTAAATCCAAACATTTTCCCCATTTTTATGATTTAATGACCATTTTCAAATACATGAGGTTGAAACCCAACATTATTTTTACCAGAAATCATTATACCATAAGTTTAAAAATTAAGTTTTTTCCATGATATCCATTTTTACAAATAATCTGGTTATACTACACATTTATAAACAAAACCATATAAAAACTATCAACAATGATAGTTCATGGTATCAACATTTTCCAAGAACTAAGTTTAATATTTTATTGTAAATGAGAGTTACTTAAATAGTATTATAATCATGGGTTATAAAGAATAAAATAAAGGGGATGTTGAATAAATTTTGACCAAGATTTATGGTTGAAATCTATGTGCCATGTATGTCACATCCACCTTGATGTTTTCAAAATGAAGTGATCTATCACCATCTTGTTTTTCAAGTCATCAATGTCAATCACAAAACCTAAAAAATCCTTCAGTTTAAAACCTAATTATATTAAAACAAAGAAATTAAATGTTGAAATCCATTTGTAACTCAAGTCGCATCACAAAAGGTGGTGATAAAGTATCTACTCATAATGTACTCCTTGATTCATAAAAATGATAAGCTTCGTTCTACCATACTGAAAACCACACCCATATAGTTACTTTACACATATTTCTATTCAATGGATCTGATAGAATTTTATAATGAAATAAAATAGGTAAAACTAAGATGTAACTAGATATTACATGGGAAAAGGATCAAGGCATGTTCATGATCTCCATGGTCTAGTTATAAGCACCTGGGTATCAACATGAAAAATTATGGGAATGATTTGAACTTGAAATCCAACATAACATGTCTCATTTATAAAAAAACATGATAAAATAATAGAGTAAAACATGGAATAAGAGTCACATACCTATGATGAAAAAATAACCAATACAAAGGCTACATCTTGTAAACAAACCAAAGGAAAGAAAAAAAAGTCTCTATGTGACTATCTATCACCACTATCCCAACCTACACCAAAGGAAAAGTAAACCAATAGTATCCACCATGGCACATAAATCCCATAAATTTATCTATATCCTACAAAACCATGTCTACAGACTCCTAAAGGAAAAATCAGGGTGTGATAACCAAATATTAGAAGGATATAACCAATAATATATACAATTACTATTAGCATAAAACCATTAGTTATAGTTTTAAAACAAAATAATTTTATAAAGAAATTTCATTTCTTAACATATTTCATAATATATCATTTGGTAAACTTTTAAAAAAAATATATTTAATCCACTTGAATTTGAATTTAAACATGATTGATAAATATAGAAAAGTAATAAAAAGAAACCATATGTCAAAATATAAACAAGTGAACAATAAAATAAGAAACATTACCATAATGTAATAAACTAAGAACAAGCTGGGATCTAGCTTATGGAAATAAATACTATGATAGGTGAAGCAACAATACCCAAGGAATACCACGAATCCTACAAATATTGAGTCTTTTCATAGTCTATCAATATCATAAGAATAACCTCTGGTGGTTCCACACACACTAAGGTTTACATATGTCAATAAACTAGTGCACCCATGATTCCAAATGTGATATGTTTGTCAAAATAGTTAAATAAAGCATGATAAAAATATAATAAGACATTTTATCAAGGAACGAATCACCTCTACCATCCTTAAATATCCATTTTAGAGTAAATTCATCTTGATTCATTTCATCGAACATAAGAACTATGTAAATATAATTTTAAAGAGAAACCCTATAAAAACCGCATTATAAGACACACAAGAATAATTTTCATAAAAAAAATTCATTGATATCAAATCAATCATTTTCATGAACCAAAAAAATGAATTTACAAGAACATATATTAATTAATGTGATAGACACATTGAATTGAGAAACCTATCTCACCAATGGGGGAAACATTGATGCTTCTAGAAATAGTGATTAAAGACAAATAGATCGGGTCTTCACAAACCTAGATTCATGATAAAAACCATAAATTCTCTATATATAACATATATTGGGTCATCATTCCCCATATATGGTTTTATGACATAGATAATATGTGATATTAGATAAAGATCTAGAAAAAGGTAAAGAAGACAATCGAAAAAACACCCATTACATGAAGAGATCCATCTAGATTGATGTATATTTAGAAATACCACTTAACATGCCAAGGGTAGGCTGGATTACGCTAATGAGAAATTAATAGAGGATTAAAGGTTAAATTAATTGATTAAATCAAGGTAATTTTCCATTTTGAGAAGTTTATATTGGGTTTCACTATTAGGAGGGAATGTTAGAAAAAATTTGTGGTAACATTATGGTTGTCAAAGAACCTTAAAAACTATGTCACATGGTTTCCTAGGAATAGTAATATGATATGGGAAACTATGATCATGTCATGTGGAATCTTTTAGAAGAAACAAACACTCACATAGCTTTTCTGGAAACTTACACTATGAACAAAGATGCCGAAGTTACGAAAAATGCCAATGTACCTAGAAATTATATATCAAATAATTTCCATAAGGTTATAAAAGTTGTGTGACTAAACCATGTTCCTACCCTATTTCTAAAAAGATCCATCTTTTTAATATCTTATACACTAAATTCTCTAGAACCACAAAAGAGATAAACCAACCAAAAAATTATACATAACTATAACCATAATGGTGTCACATTTGGGATTCTATTTGGAAATAGTATCAGGATGTATCATTTACCTATTATAGTAGAATCTTGGGTTTTAAATTCTCCCCATATAAGTAATTTTATCCTCAAAATTATGATATAAATCAACTGTTGACCAATGTGAAAATTTATTCTTCATAGATTATTTAGCATCCCATGATACCACATCTAGATTGTGATTTCTTCAAAGAAATTTCATCTATTGGATTATATGATTCCACAATACTTACTCTTTGGTGTCAATAATCTAGAAAAGTTATTTATTATAAGACAAGTCAGGATATAAATCTATTCTTGTGTATTTGAGCACATTCATTGGATTTTGAATGTATTTCCTAAGTAAATATTAAATATGTCATTTACTTTAGAATGAATGGGAATTATAACAAACTAATAAGATAAAACTCCAATTCATTATATTATTTAAAAATTACAAATGTATTAATAGATTAACTTATCCTTTTTACCATATATTATAAGTCCCTTTTAAGGTGAAATTGTAAATAATACATGGTCACCAAATTGACATTCCATGTTCATCCTTTAATTACCAACATATCACTTTTTTATACTATGGGCTGTATTAAATCCAAATAAAGAGAATTTTATTAAAATATATACAATTCTCGACATGGGAACAAGTTAATTCATGGTGTTCTAAATAATTTTATACTAGGATAATCCCTATTACAATATTCACACACTCCGGAGGTTTTGAAACCATACTAGTATATATAAATAACATTTTATCTTGGGTAACCCTAGAGGTGAGAAAATCTATTGATTGGTTCCCCTCATGCCATATGAGAAGAACTCCCATATGGTTACTAATGAAGGACCTACATAATCGAATTTGATAAATAATTCAACATGTAAGGAAATATATCCAATAAGTGATGTATAAATAACCGAAGAATCAATTTCAATCGTTTCTGGGTCAATAATTTTCAAGCTGCATAACTCAAAAACCCTTAAACATGGTGCATACCTCTTATATAAGGGAGTTTAATCTCCCAAAAGAAGCTATAAAGGAGATGAAAACTAAACCTATTTAGTTATATACAATTTTGATACACCCCTGCATGTATCACAATTTATAGGACCCATCAACATTAAGTTTGATGCTAGCAGTATGGGGTTTCCATGAAATCCTCTAGCCTAGGTGAATTTTTTTGTGGTATTGGAAGAAGATAGACCTATTCGCTAATATAGATTTGAGGGAAGGATAAAGATCTCATATTCTAAGAAGTTTTTCTAGGTAATCCTCTAGGATTACTTTCATAGAAACCAAAGACATCCTTGAACCTAATTGGACTTCAAGATGAGAATTACTCTTTGTGTTCCAGATGCACTAGCACCTTACCGCCAACCGAATTTCTCTTCCCTTGTTCTAGTGGGGTTTCTCTCTACTCCTTGGAACCAATGCTATATAAAATTAAAAAAGTTATATCATTGGAATCCATACTTTCAAAATCACCAAATTACCACTACAATAACAAGGCCCACTCCCCTTCAAAGAATAATTGAATATCAAATTCTTCTCTTGGGCTTTTACAATAGAAACACTAACATAGTATATGGATTTCATTACATTGGATTGCATCATATATGGGAAAAAATGGATTAAAACAAGCCATACCAAGAAGTTTTATCTTATTTTAATCTCTTTACACTAAATATTGTCACCCCATTTTTCACGATCACTAGATTCATTCAGCACCTTGTGATATGTATTAGTAGAGAAATTACTATAAAAGAGACTATGATGATGTATTTATCTTGATATAGTTAAATTTAAATAAGGTTGAATTTTTTTGATTATTTATAAGGATGGACATAATTAATTATAGATGATTGAAAATATTCTTTAATATCATAGATAACATTGGAAGTCCCAATAATCAAAGCTTGACCCATTCCCAATTATGAGCCCAGAAGTTGATATCTCTATGACCGATGATGCAATTCACATGGAACTTAAGCACTAAGAAGTGTATTTGGAGCATTATCAAAAGGGTAATAGTATTCTTAATAAAAATATATTGGATCCTCCCAAAATTTTCTATAATAAAGTTATCCCAAAGAGCTTAGCCTTCAATAACCTCTAACAGAAACCTTTCATTAGATTGATACCTGTTTCATATATCATCTTTTCCAACCTCGACCAAGATATCTAGTGACACCTCCTATAAGAGTGATATTAAAAAAATGATGTAGGAAATGAGATATTTGATATCATTGATAACATCCCTTAACACTTGATGGATAAGAGGATGTGATTATTTGTAGAATAAAGGAAATATTTAACGAGGGTAATTCAACCACCAAATAAGATAAAATTATTCCTCTAATTATTAATGCAGATAAAAATATTTTACACCACATTTAAAAATGATATATATGAAATCTACCCAATGAAATGGGTTCACCTATGTATTTTATCTGAAAATTCTGCCTTTGGAATCCAAGAATGGTTTTAATAGACTTAACCTATGTATAAAAATGATACATAGAAATAAAAATACTACTTTTTAAAGATTAATAATTTTCCTACCCCATTTGAAGTAATAATACAAGATACTATTAATTCATATAATGTACTTATTATTTAAAAAATAAAATAAAATCATATCATCACTGAACATAAAATGGAAGACACTACAGAAGAGTGATCTACATTGGAATGGGATGAAGCTTCCACTCTCCTGACTTTTGTTGACCATCCTACAGAGAGAATATGAAGCCATAATGAACATAATTGGAGACAATGGATCGACCTATCATATACCCTAGGAAGATTTTATGAAACTTTACATCCTTTGATGAAAATATATTTAAGGCCTTTGTGATATGAAACATCTAAATTCTAAGTTAAAAGTGCAAGATGAGAAACCCATGCAAGCCATGACCTTAAAAATGAAGATCCAATACAACCAATCATAAAACTTGTTCATGTATAATTTTATTTCTATGTTTGAGTTTGGAGTTTTATTTTTTGATGTTGGAAATAATTTATTTTACAAAGATTATGTCACTTTGTATGGACATGTTTTTGATGAAGCTATGTTGCTCTTTTAAAACCCATGATTGAAGGTGCATGAAAAAAATTCTATTAAAAATACTCTTGAGCACCTTGTTAGGGATGTTGCACATGATTATGGGTTTGAAATTAATCAATGGGGAAGGATCAATTAATTTTAAAATGAGAGTGATTATGGTGGTGCTGGAAACTAAGGGAAGACTACCATAATAGATGTTGTCTTCAACAACCACCACTAGATCAGCCTTAATGATATTCTAGGAAGCCATATAGAAGGAGCCTCTGAATCCATCTAGAATGAGAGAGATTTCCTAATTTATAAATTTAAAAACATCTCTTATCTCTTCCTCCTCTATAATGGATCCAAATACATAGTTATCATGATTAGGAACCATGCAGGGGAAAGAATCAAAGAGGTCCACATGACCCCTCAAATACTTTTCCTATATATGGTGTTCGATTTGACAATTATATATTTAAAGTTAGACTTCCACATACCTCTCACCAATTGGTTTATTTTGTTAATAAACTATCTTTCAAAATAATGGTTGAATGAGAAACCCGATTCTTCAACTTGATTAAAGTTTATAAGTATGACATGTTACTTTCACCTTATTTCAGATACGTTTCTGTGTAAAGATCACAAACAACTTGTTCTTGTTCTAGGAGTATCTTGGATAGAAAAATTATTTTTTAGAGGGGAGAGTGAAATATATATTTATCCCATGCATATTCAAGGTTTTGAACAATTATATAAATCAACGATTTTGTATTGGATAGGTAATTGAAGCATGGTAGTTATCTATTAATCCATTAATAGAGGTCACCCTTGAGGTGTCTGAGTTTATTTTAAAGGCTAGTCCATCCGCTATCCTGCACATGTTTATTCTATGATTCACCCACCACATGATTGTATCCTATATTAGAGGTCCAACATGTAAATAATAAGAATCATCAACTAACTTCCCTTCCCCTTCCAATGTTGGTAAGATTGGATAATGGTTTGAGAGATAACAAATGAGGAAAGTAACCTTGTCTTTTGGGAAATATGAGACTGCATAATGGTTATTCAATCAATGACATGTGAAACACAATGTAAGGTTACTTATTTTTTGAATTATTTTAATAGGTGATATTTTCTCTCATAATTACCATGTCCAAGAGGATAAACTAGAACATAAACGAGGAGAAATATTTTATGGATTTTCTAGGGTAATCACCTCATCCTTTTTTATAACTATAAAAATTGACATTGAAATATTCTATTATGAGCCACACATAATCTCCTATGTTAATGTAACTGAGACCATTCCATAGTTACTCCCACAAAGACACATCATATTTGTCATATTCAAAATAAATAAAGAACCTGGACACTCCATTGATGACTTTGGTGGTGATTAATTGATCAAAAACATATATCTTCTCAATAATGATACTAGATTTCCAGAAAAACCATATATGTTTTGTTAGGTTTCTATGTATACCATCATGTAACAATAACATGTGAACAGAAAAAATGTTCCGATTGGGATTTTTTTTGGGTTCTAGTACTTTATAAGAGAAATATTATTGTTATAAAACTCACTTGAGATGAAATATATATTCACTCAGGAACCCAGGACTCAAGAACTCTATATGGTGAGGAAAATCATTGAAGGAAGGAATGAATAAATTTTTCACATGATGTATTTATATCTATAAATTGGTAAGGGCATCTAGTAAATTCACACATCCCATATGACCTAGTACGAACTCTAATAGAGTGGGAATAAGGAGTAGTAGAGAAATTAATTTACTCCATCATACCTTACGATGGGATGGATATGATTGAATTTTTTTGAAAAGGTATATAGTCATACTACTAGAGAGTGGGTTTCTTTCTAGGGAAGTAGGAGGAGAGTCTCAATGAAGAACAATTACCTTGCTGTAGGAAGAGAGATTCTCAATATTTTCAACGTTATAGGAGAATAATGATGCCTTAGGAATATACAACAAAAGGAGGAGACAAGGATATTGTGAGGGGGTAAGGGGATAAAAGAGGCTTAGGAGAAGGTAGGGTTAATAGAGGGAGGTAGGGGTGATAAGGAGATTAATACACACTTAGATGAGGGAATAGACATGATAAAGGTAAGATTAACTGATCAACTTTCCTATAGTATGGATCAGAAGGGAAAGGAGTGGAACCAACATCTGAATGAGGGATGGTGTGTTTATTCCTATAAGATGAGGTCACATGACCGTGAAAATAGAATTACAAGAAAAAATAATTCATAGAAGAAGAAAATATATTTTACACCATGAAATTGAGTTGATAGACTAAAGAAGGATGAACTCTAGGAGAGGGTTTAAGATATCCTCCTCCACACATATCTAAGACACCAAGGAATCAAGAATCTGAAGGGTGAAAAAATCAACCCACAAAAAATAACCTATAAAATCACTAATATTTTTTAGGTAAGACACATTGCCTATGTAGAGTGGAAAAAATGAATATTGACCCAGAACATTTCCAAGGGAAGTTGTGACTGGAGTTCACTACCATCTACCACTTGAATATGTTAAAATAATATTTACCAAACAAACTATATCTCTAGTACCATGACTTTATGAAGTATTACCTTGAGTAGATAACCACTCAAAAGGATTTTCTATTGATTATAGAGACCCACATCGAAAAATACAAACCCCAATACCCTAATAGATCTTTTAACAAAAAAGGGAGGTATTTCTAAGATAAATCCGGCCACCCGGGTCATGGTTATTAATCAGTCACCTTTTCACCACTTCAAAAAATTTATCACATTACCTTGAACATTTTAATTTGACCATTGTATGCTTTACCATGGTTAATATATTGTAAAAAAGGAAAAATCTTGAGAAAACTACCAATAGTAAACTGAAAAATTTAGGAAACATTAGATCATGGTTATGCTCATTAGTGTAAGACATTATTTGACTACCTTTTACTTTTAAGAGTTAATATATATCCCATTATCTTAGAAAAAATTTCTATAAAAATAAACTTCATTATTCCAAAATTTACATTTAATATACTTAATTTATAATTATTTTTTTATAACAGTATCAAAAATTATTTCTATATAATTCCCATGATTTTCGTACCTCTTAGAGTATGTCAAGATATAATCAATGATTAACACCAAAATTTTATCAAGATAATTCTTGAATACACTATTAATCATATCCATAAAGGTTAAATTTTCCTTAGTCAATCTGAAAGGCATTTTTGTAAACTCATAATGTCCATACATTGTTTAAGATTCCATAATCAATATATCATCCTTCTTCACCATTAAATAATGATAACCAGAGAGAAGATAGATCATTGAAAAATATTGGTATCCTTGAAGATAATAAATTACTTAATCAATGTGTGGTAAATGATACATATTCTTTATATTAATGACATTGATCTCTCTATAATCAAGGTATAATATCATCAACCCATTCTTCTTCTTCCATAATAAAATAGTAGCACTCTACAGTGAAACATTATGGAATATAAATTCATTATTAGAAAAATCTTGTAGAAATATCTTCAACACCATAAACTCCACTAGTTATATTATATAGGGAGTTTTAGATATTGTCATTATATTATAAATGAGATCAAAGGAGAACTTAACTTCACACTCTGGTGGATGTCTAGAAAATTGTTTTAGAAAAAGATTAATGATATTTTGTAACATATGTGAATACTTTATTATTATGATATCTTATTTATCCATACATATCTCTAGATCTTCCCTTTTCCCCTTAATTTCCTCAAGGATAATTACTATGGGAGGATCCATACATAATTTAGATAATGAATCATCCCCCATAAAGATAAGGTATTCCACCTCACCTTTATGAATCCAAATCTCTTCCTCTTAAAAATGATTTTTATTATATATTGAAAGTAAATATATATAAAGGATTATATCAAAGTCAACCATATGTACAATAAATATGGTTGAAAATGGGGTATGACCATGCATTATAATTGGAACATCTTGACAAAACTTTTTTGAAAAAACATTCACACTTGCTGTCTTTATTGATAAATATCTTACTAAGGTGCTTGGGTGGTAACTAATTTTTTTTTGTGAAAACATGAAATATATAAAACAATGTGAATATCCAAAAAAATAAAACATGAGATAACATTGAAGTGATGATCCATATAACTGTAAACATGTCATTAGGAACATAGACTTGAGATGTGGGAACTGAATAATCTTGGAATTTGTACCTTATCATTTTGTACTATAAATTACCTTGATGTAAAGGAAATTAATTCACAAAATGTCCCTTCTACTTACAGTTAATTAATTAATCATCAATAGATTTTGGATTCCCATTTCATTCACAATCTTTATGGCATTTTTCTCCACAATTTTAATAAATTCTTGTTCCCTTAATGTAAGACATGAGGTGTTTCTTACCATATTTATCAAATGTGGGAAATATAATCATTATTTCATTACCCATTGCAAAACTATTATTCCCATGATGATCAGATGATGTATTCATCTCATGATTTACTTTGAATACAAAGATTCTATAGAACTCATTTTATTCTTTAATAAAATGTTATACTATATCTCCATATGATTAAAATCTATAAGATACATACTCACTTTGATGGATCAACATTAACCCATCAATTAAATGATCAATCTAGTTTTCTAGTATATGTACGTAGTCCAAAAAATACCTAGATAACCATATAAATTTAGCCTCATACTCACCAACATTTTCCTCCTTCTTTTGTATTAGATTTAGAAAATATCTTTAAATTTCTTCTATTTCCTCATGAGGAAATTATTTTTCATAGAATTACTCTATAGATGTTACATATTCAATTTGTTTTATCTCATATTCCTATTCAATGTTTTGAATTAGTAACTAAAATTGGTATAAATCCCCCTTCATATGATAGAACTTCATGATGACTTTTTCCTTTTCATGAATTCTCAAAGCTTGAAATATATTATCTAGGTACATGATCCATTTTTCATATATCAATGTATTATTTGTTCCTTTGAATATTGGAGGTTATTTTCACATGAAGTGGTACATCATAGTTACACCATGTTGTGGATCAAAAAGTCACTCCATGTGATCAAGATTATTTTTCATAAAATGGGTCAACTCCCCAAATTTGGTTATGATTTGGTTAGACACCACTTCATATCTATTAAATTTTTCACAAGGAACATCCACGCATTCACTATGGGTTTTAATAGGGTTCTCATTCCTCCTGGAAGTCTTCATCTTTTTATAATATATTAAACCTAATTAGATCATGATATTGAAGTGTAAAGTATAATTCATATTATTTTTTATAGAATGTTCCCTATAAATCATGAGGATATTTTCATAGTATATTTGATATCAAATTAGGTTACTCAAAATATATTCCCTTGGGTTCATTCTAAACATTCTTTTATACCAATTGTAATATACCAAACTCTAGAAACCCCAAGCTGTTTTTTATATTACATTATTGGTATATAATACAAGAGTTTACGAAGGATTCAACAACTCAGTAATATTTGATGACTATATACATATATACCCTGCATTTAAAAACATAATATTCAACATGAATGCATTAAAATAACATTTTTAAGATTTATATCATATCCCAAAAAATTGTAACATTCTGAATAGGGTTCCATACACTAGTTCCCCAAGACGGTCGATCACATGACATCAGGTGAGCCTCCCCATATGGAAAAGGCTGCCGACTAGCAGTGATGGTCTAATATTGATAATGGGGAGACAATATAATCTTTATCAAAGTATCACAATAGTATAGAATAAATAAATAACAACCAAATGATATAACCAAACAAAGGAAAATCTTATGTCACATGATGACTAAACCAAGAATAAAATATCCAATCCAAAATAGTAGGTATGCCATGCCAAGTGTCAAATGAAAAACTAAAATAAATAAATGAAAAAAATCCCAAGAGGACCTTGACACCATGTATAGTTATCTCATACATGATCCATCCCAACTCATCCATATGACATAGGGCTCTTTCCCATATCCAATCCTGTAAACATGAATTCTATTTGGGTACCGATAAAGAAGAACGAGTAGGGTATGAGTACAACTCATTAGGCCAGAAAACATTTTCTAAAATAATATCTAGTAAATAACAGTGTATGAAGTTGTATGAAGAAAAAATTAAAATATATAATAAATAATTTATCCCATTTCAATATTCTTTAATTAACCATATAAAATCTCTAGCTCCTCAGAACTCCCAAACTCTTACTACCTTGTTCATCTTGTGTCAGAGTCTAAACCATAAGACAAAATAAATTTAAAATTCATTATAATACAAGGATTTCATTATATAAATCATTCTATTTCACATCACGGTCAATTAGAACCATAGTCTAATGCCAATTTCATGGATATACAATGTCGTGTCTAATACCTCGTGGGTATTTGTAGCCTATGTCCCTATATTACACCTCAATGACACATGGGTATTTAGTACCTCCATCCATATTCCAAACTCACTATATCATATAGGTATTTTTATCCTGAGTCACTATCCCAAACTCACTATCTCATATGGGTATTTGGATCTTCACTCCCTATCGCACACTCGCAATATCATATAGGTATTTGGTGCCTCAATTACTATCCCACACCTCAATATATCATGTGTATTTTGAGCCTCATTCCATATCCTATACTCATATATTATTTAATCCACATATATCACATATATCAAATCAATCAAGGTTAATCAGCATTAATAATCTTATAACATTTTACAACATGATATACTATTACAATTTATCAAAACAACTAGGTTTCTCAATTTAATCACTTGAAATAATATGGACAAATAACCATTAAAAAATTTACATTATTTAAATCATAAACCCATTTACTATTTAAAGTTAAGTAAAACATATGATAATTCCCATTTCAATTAATTCATACTCACATTAATTGACCAATTACACAATTCCAATTTCCTACCAATTCCATAATAGAAACATTACTTTAATTAATTAACCAATTAATTATTCCAATTCAACCAATTGAACAATCACATCATTCCTTTAGTTAATGAACTAATTAATTGTTCCAATTCCCCCAATTACATAATCTCAATTACAAAAATTCAATTTTCTTATATTCAAATAATTTATAATTTCATGGAAAATCAATTAATCAATTCCATGATCCATAAATTAACAAATAAATTAAGTTATTCAAATCAAGATTCAATTTTCAAACATGCCAATTGAAATTTGACAGAACAAAATGTTATTAGAGTTCAAGGCTATAATAATTTAATTTAGACCACCTAACTCAAAATTGATGTTGAATTCTCTCCAACAAAAATCACCAAATGAAGAAGAATAATAAATACCGAAACAAATAATGAGATCTAGATCAAAAAACTTGATCAAAGTTCAACAAAATTAGATCAACCAAAACCAAGATCTATATCCATTTCCAATAGAGAAAATCATCCCTTAAAAATATTAGATAAGGATGAGGGGGGGGGGGGGGTAAACCAATTGGGATGAGAATATATTATTAAAAGAGTGTAGATCTTCAGTCCAGGCTTTGTATCATCATGAAAAAAGGTTATAAGTCCTTGGAATCCATCTAGGAACCTAAAAATTGAGATAAATAATTTTTAGGTTAAGGTAGGGTGTTTAGGTATATAAGAAGAGGGTTAAAGTCATTATAAATGAATTTTATTGGTTTTTAAATTCCATGAACACATTTTCTTATACCGAACACATTGGATTCCCAAACTATGCACCCTAACTATGCGCCTCACCCAGGGGTGTCACAAAATTACTACCAGGGGGTGGATGGTTTGAAAAGACATGAACTAGAAAAATGAATACCCTCTATCAGGGTTCAAACAATTTTCTAGTATGGGTGCATGGTTTGGGAAAATCATTTTCCAACTATGCACTACCTCCACTTCCTTCCAAAATTCTCCAACTTCACCCAAAAACTCCCTAAAGTAAAACATAAAACTATATACTCAAAAAAGGAAAAATAGTACCTAAAAAAAGATCAATAAATCTCCATAAAATATTAGGATCTTACAAAAATGCCACCTTATAGCAGCTCATCCTCAATCTATACTGACAATCATCTCTAAGCTTATGAGGTAAAATTTTTATGCCATTGAGACAACATATCCACTTCTCTCTCCCATGTTTCCTCCTGAACCCATCTATGATGCCACAATAATTGAACTATCAACATGGTATTTCCCCTCAACCCTATCTCACTGTGATCCATAACTTGTATATGATGCTTTTAAAAGGATGCATCTGTTTGAATCTGAACATCATCCACATCGATCATAGTTGAAGGGATGGGGTGATACCCCTGAAGTTGTGACACATGAAAAACATCATGCATAACACTATACTTTTGTGGAATACCCAATTGATATACCACCAGCCTGCTTCTATACACAACCTCAAATAGTCTAACAAACCTAGGTGCCAAATTTCCCTATCTCTGTATCTTGTAGTAACCAAATCTATTTGACACCTAATGGCATACATGATCACCCTCTATAAAATCTAGGATCATCAGTTTCAATCAGCATAAAAATTAAACCTACTAGGAGCTGTATTCATACACTTTCAAATCATCTAAACCTGATTTGACATCTACTGTATGGGACTCAGTCCCAAAGATTTGAATCCCCTGCCTCCATCCAACATAAAGGTGATTTGTATGGAATACCATAAATATCCTCATATGGTTCCATTTGTATAGTCACCTGATAACTATATTTATAGGAAAAATCAACTAATACTAATTGATTCTTCCAAGACCCACCAAAATTAAGAACACATGCTCACAACATATCTTCAAGAACCTATATAGTATGCTATGACTACCCATATTTATGTTGGTGGAAAGTTCTACCCAGTAAAACATGTGTACCAATAAACTTTTATAATCCTTTCCAAAAGTGATAAGTAAAGAATGATTCATTGTTTGAAACAATTCTCTGAGGCACTCCATGAAGAAAAACTATCTTATATATATATACACACATCTCCCAGCTGATCCACTAATAGAGTCTTTTCTATTTTCATGAAATGCATTACTTTCTCCTATCAGTCCATGATCAACCACATAACATCTTTCTTCTAGCAATATTTAGGAGATCCACCAAAAATTCAATGGAAACATCATCCTAATTACATTTCAGAATAAGAAATGGTTGTATTAAACCACCACGTCATTGATGCTTAAACATCACTTGTTTTTAGGCCTAGCATAATATTATGAACCCTAAAATCTCCATTTTTATTCTTGGACACCAATAATGTCGACGTATATCATGGTACATTTTGGAAAAACCTAGATACACCACCCACTTCCGGGCATGGAAGTCATGCATCAACTCCTCCTGCGTGATCATAGGTACAACTATCCAATTCTTGACATAGATGATATCATCCTCATTTATGGTCCAATATGAATGTGACTCCCAACCTTCAAGGATTTCCCTTAAGGCCAAACATTCAAGATTCTCATAATGCTTATCCTTGATCTGTCCCAAGAGTGTATACTCCACTGAAACTGATATGAGAGTCATATTATCTTAATACTTCTAAACCACCACATGCATCTCAACCAGAAAATTCATTATCTTTCACTCGGTATTAGATTCATTAACTACCTTAGTCTGAGTTTTCCTACTCAAATCATCAACTATAGTGTTTCCCTTCCCAGGAATATATGCTAGATCAATTTAAAATGGCTGAAAATACTCAACCCATATCCACTGTCAGATATTAAAATATCACTGTGAAAAGATATATCTTAATCTCTGGTGACTAGTATACATAGTAAAATTTTTGACCAATAGATAATTCTGCTCAAAATAAAATCATAAACCACTACATCTAACTCTAGGTTGTGTATTGGGTGTTTCCATTCATGTTTCCTCAAAATTTATGACCCATATGCCGCAAATCGATCTCCCTACATTGAAGCCACTTCAATACTGATCCTAGAAGCATTACAAAACACTATTTACTCCTCACCTGAATTAAGTAGGGTAAATATTCTCACTATATTCAAATGTTTCTTCTACTCCTAGAAGGCACTCTCACATTACTCTGACCATTCAAACTCTATCTCCTTTTTAGTTAAGACCGAAAGTGGTTCTTCCAATCACAAAAAGTCCTGAATGATCCTCCAGTAATACCCTGCTAACCATAGAAATATATAGACATCGAACACATTATTGGGATGCTCTCAAGAAACCACTTCCTGCACCTTCCCTAGGTCCACTTCCATGACTTACATTGAGATGACATAACCTTATTAGTGTGCCAGATTTATTAAAAAATGACCCTTAGATAGCTTGGTGCATAGAAGATTCTCTCTCAGTGTACTTAGGATGATGTCAAGATGTTGAGAATGATCATCATAATTCTTAGAGTACCCTAATATTTCATCCACAACCAGTACAAAAAACTGATTCAGGTATGGGTGGAAGATTCGGTTTATCAAGGCCATAAACATTTCCAGTGAGATTGTTAGCCCGAACAACATCAAAATGAAATCTTATAGGCCATACCACTTTCTAAAATAATTCCTTGGTATATCAAAAATTCTAACTCTAAATTAATGATTGTCCGATATGAAGTTGGTCTTAGAGAAAATACAAGCTATTCTCTAATAGTCAAATGGATTATTGATACATGGAAGACGATACCAGTTATTTACTGTCATACAGTTCAACATCCCGAAATCAACACACAAACATAAAATCCCATCGTTCTTCTATAAAAAAGAACTAGTGAACCTCATGGAAATATACTCAAATTGATAAACCCCTTATCCATAAACTCTTCTAGTTGAGTCTTAAGGACTTAAATCTCTTTTGGTACAATTCTGTACGGTGGAATAAATATTGGATCAACCCCTAGAATGATCTCAATTGTAAATTCAACATCTATCTCAGGTGGAAGCCTTGATAAGTCCTTAGAAAAAACATCCTGGAAACATTACTCTATAGGTATAAAGACATCCTACCTTGCACCTTCATCGTCTAAAAATAAAATATAAACTTGGGTGGTGTGATCCCCCAATTATTGATGAAATAGACCTGTGTGGACCACCTAGATATCCCACTCTCCATGGTATATATAATTGTTACCCCAAGAGATGTAAAAGTCACTATCCTTCAGTAGCAATCAATGTGGCTTGGTATGCCATTAACCAGTCCATACCCATAAGTAGGTAGAAACCTGACATATCCCGAATGTGGAGATACGAAATAAAACAATACTACCCAACCACAAGAGAATACCCCTTGAACACATAGATATCTCTTGACCATAATCCCAATGGTGTATCTATTATCATAACCCCACTCATGAACTCCACTTCCAGGTTCAAACCATTCACATGCTGTGAAGATATAAAATAATGAGAGTCAATAATATAAAATAATGCACTAGAAAGCGTATAAGCTTCAAGAATAGTACCTATAATTTTTGATGTTCCAACATTGTTATCCACCAGTGTGGGCAGAACTAAATGAAATTTTCTTACCCTTATTCCATGTTATATAGTCTGAGTTCGTTGAGCTACACCACCCTACTGATATGGCCGCTCTTTCTCAGAATCACCTCATCAACTACCTCTACTTCCACAACTAGTAGAACTACAACTGCCAGAATAGTATGGTGTATAAAATATCCTTCTAATACTATGGTTCTATATATCCACTCCATCACTACCCATATTCCATGGGTTCCTAAATAACATATGTAGATGTACCATCCTACAACAAGATAGGAACTTAACCAGTGGTCATGGACAATGTCGCCGAAAGTGTCCTGGCCTACCACACTAGTGTCAAAGAACTCAGGTAAGATCCTAAGTAAATGATCCTCCCCCTTTCCACTCTTCTTTCCAATTCCTAGTCAACATTCTCATAATGATATTTATTACCCTCAATATATATACCTATAGATCATCTATAAAAAATTACTTATATTCCACTGGAAGCCTCTTTTAGGTTCCCCACACTTATGAGAGCCTGATCCACCACCTCAACAAACTTCTTTAAGAAAAAGATGTTAACATGTGACTTAATCTCATATTTAATCCTGTCATGAAATCTCCTTGATGTAGGTATCTCATCCCCTTCCAGGGCTATAGAAAATCACTGAAATTTAGTAAAGAGACCATCATATTCCATCACAGACATAATCCACTGATTTAACCACATGAACTTAGGTTCCCTCTCTAATCTCAATGTCTCTGGATAAAAGTTTTATAGGAACGTTTCCAAATCGTCCTTCTATAAAATATTGTCTACCTACCCTATTTGGGCTTGAAAATATCACCAGTTATTTACTGATCCTCATAAAATACAAGTTTCCAAATTTACCCTCTTCTCAAAAATAGTCTCTAAATGCTAAATTATAGGCTATATAGACTCAATCCAAAACAGTGCTTCCTCAAGTCCACCCTCTCTAATGAAAGTCAGAGGGTGATGTAACTAAAACTTCCATGGAAGGTTATAAATACTCTTCCAAACCTACTTTGGGACTCTCACCCTAAATTGTATGAAGTGAGAAAATTTCCCATGGAATTTTTATCTTTCTTATTTATCCAGCACTATAGGTGCCTGAGGTTCCACAATTGGAGGATCATTTCTATCCATGTACTCCTATAATCCTATTAGAAAATGTTTCTATGAAGGTAAGTCTCCTTAATTATTAACACACATATTAGGAAATATAACAGCATATTATCAAATTAAACAAGTAGGATTTAAAGAAATACATAATAATTCATCCCTCTTTCTCCACCACATAGTCAAAACCGAGACGCTATCACTACCCTTAACCATCCCACATCCAGGTCATGGTTAACAAGGGTAAACACATTATAACTATTCAAGTCTAACCTGACACTAATTTATTCACATATTACATCATTTTAAAAATTTAGTTCCATTTTATGCACCATTTTCAATTCATTTACACATGTACGGAAAAACATTTTAACTCCAACAACATTCCCAAAACCTCATTTCCCATGCATGCCTAAAAATAATGTGTGTCATAGTAGTTCTTGAGTGCCTAGAATGATGCACAAATAGTCAAATCCCATGACATACCAGGCTTAGATTCAAATCATAGAAAATATCAAAAACAATAACCACATCAAACAAGAAGATCATTACCAATGGTGAAATAACATCAATTGTAGCAACACACATCAATAATAACAATCCCAACCTCGGTAATTGGATTTTAACCTCACACATGGGTTTGCTACTCCGACACACAATCTATTAACCAAGGCCCAATTAATCCTATTATCCTTTATATCATTCCAAAATATGAAGACAAAAGGAAAGGAAAAGAAAACCATTTTTATACCACTTTGTAACATCCCATCCCACACACCGGTTCCCTAAGACGGTCAGTTAGATGACCTCAGGCATACCTCCCCATACACCAAAGGATTCTAACTAGAAATTATGGTCTAATATCAATTATGGGGATAATATAACCTCTTTATAAAATTAGATCAATAGTAGGGAATAAATAAACAACAACTAATTGATATAACCAAAAACCATACAAACCTGTTTCACAAGCTAACTAAAACAAGAATATAACATTGAAACTAAAATAGTAGATATGTCATTCTAAGTAAATTAATAGTTTTAAACACAAAAACAAAATAAAGGCACACTAAAAATCCCAAGAAAACAATGACACCATGTTTGGTTCCCTTATCCATGCTCCATCTTGACTCATCCATCTTACATAGGGCTCTTAGCCTTATCCTATCATGTGAAAATGATGTCTATTTGTGAACCGATCTGGAAGACCAAATAGAGTGTCAGTACAACTCATTAGGACACCAACCACAACGTCTAAAACAATATCCAATTAATAAAAGTGTTTTAAATTATATGTAGAATAAAGTATAAATCATAATAAGGTAGTTATCCCATTTCAATATTCTATAATTAACCACATAAACTCCTAGGTTCTCGAGGACACCCAAACTATCAATACCAACTTCATCCCATGATGGAGTTTGAAACATAAAACAAAATCAATTCACAATTCATTATAACAAACGGGAATTAATTATCCAATTCACTTCAATTCACATCATCGTCAATTGGAACCATAGTCCAATGCCAATCTCATGGGCATAGAACATCATTTATAACACTCATGGGTATTTGGAGCCTCTTTCCCTATCCCATAGTTCAATTTCACTTGGGTATTTGAATCCTCAATCCCTATCCAAATATTTATATCTCATATGGGAATTTAGTGCCTCAGTCCCTATCCCACACTCTCTATCTCATATGGGTATTTAAAGCCTCAGTCCCTGTCCCATACTCGCGATCTCATATGGGTATTTGGAGCCTCAATCCTTGTACCACACCTCAATATCTCATGTCTAATTGAAGCCTCAGTTCATGTCCCACACTTGTATATCAATTAATGAAACATATATCATATATATCACATATATCACATTAATCAAGGGTAATCAACATTAACCTTCCTATCACATTTCACATCACGATATACCATTACAATTTATCACAATAACAAGGTTCCTAAATTTATTCATGTGCAATAATATAAAAAATTCACCATTAAACCATTTACATTATTTAAATTATAAAACCAATAAACATTTAAGGTTAATTCAAACATCTCCAAATTATCATTTAAAATTTATTCTTACAACATTAATTGACCAATTACAAAATTCCAATTTCCCACCAATTACACAATAAAAATGTTCCATTAATTAACTAACCAATTAATTAATCTAATTCCACCAATTTCACAATCACATAATTAATTTAATTAATCAACAATTTAATTAATCTAATTTATGAGTTTTTTAATCACAATTAAAAAAAATTCAATTTTTCTATATTCAACTCCTTCTTAATTACATGGAAAATCATATAATCAATTCCATGATCCATAAATTTATTAATCAATTAATTTATTCAATTCATGATTTAACTTTCAAATGTTCCAATTGAAATTTTACAACACATACATGAAATTGGAATTCAATACAATGAGAAATGAATTTATACCACTTACCTCAAAATTGATGATAAACGCTCACCGATAAAAATTCCAAAATGAAGAGAAACAACCAAGATCATAATAAAGAATGAGATCTAGATCAAAAAACAAGATCAAAGATAAAAAAAATTATATCCAAAAAAACCTAGATCGAGATCCATCACCAATAGAGAAAAAATACCTCCAAAGATGAGAGAAGGATGAGAGATAGGGAGGAAACCAATTAGGTTGGGAATCTATTTTCCGGAGAGGTGGAAATCTTTAATCTAGGCTTTGAATCATCAAGAAAAACGTTTTTAAGGCATTGGAATCTATTCTAGAACCTTAAAAAATGAGAAAAATCATTTTAGGGTCAATCAAGGTTGTTTAGGGATATAACAAGGGTGTTCTAAAATTTTTAAATAAATTTTCAAGTGTTTAAAATTCTTCATGCAAGGTTTCCTGTATGGGGGGCACATTTTTTCCTATTGTGCACCCTAATTGTGTGCCTCACCTAGGGGTGTCACATTGTTACTACTAGGAGGGAGTATAGTTCAAAAATCATGTGTGAACAATGAAAATCCCATTTGTCTAGGTTAGTATGGTTTGCTAGGCTACATGCATGGTTGGGGTAGGTCAAGATACACCTTCCATAGATTGTGTTATATGAAAAATACCTCATAGAATTGGTAATCGGTGCTCATATTAGGAATAGTAAGAGTTTCCATAGGTGTAATTATAGGAGGAATCACTAGTAGTTTAAGGCCTACCACCTTAGGTTCAGGGTCATCACTACCTTCAAGGCGTAGGACTGGAGGACATTGTAGCGAAATGATAATACAATGCCAAATTAATACATTAGAAGAGATATTAACAATTTAAAGGATTATAGAATGAAAACAAGGATAGGTACAAGCCTTACTATATAAATGATCACACCTATCTTATTACCCTATAAGATAGGTCTATGCGGTAGAAAAGTCCATTACAGGCCATAATAATATAAGAGACACACCAAATACGCACTACTAAGGTCAGGAATAGGTCCATGTCTCTGTTTTACATGTTTAAGATAATCCTTTAATTTTAAAAGTGATAATCCTTTTTAAATTTATACCCCGTTATGTATTTAAATCTCTTTTAATGGTTGAACTATATTGATTAGCATTTCTTATCCATAAGGGTCCACACTCATTGTGAACTAAAATATGGCATCCACTCAATCCACACCATAACAAATTCCAGCCCATGTGACCAATAGTCCATGGATAAAAATTTCATAACTAACTAATTGAGGTGTCTTATTTAAACTATGAAGCAAAACACTGTTAGGTTAAGTCAGTCACTTTTAAGTATTAATTTCGTTTTCTATATCATTCAAGGAATGCCATCACATTTCTATATAATAATCATGGAACCAATCATATACAACATGGAAATGGACTCTAAAAGTAGATGTGACATGAAATTATGCATGGAATATTATTTGTATTATTCCTATAATGATGCGTGTAATGAAACACCCTTATATAATTATTCCAAATTTAAATACATATCATTGAAATAATAACATTAGTAGTAGCTTAAAAAAAATGTGTGTCACTCAATGATGAAGTATTATCAACCAAAAATGTGAAATCAACAACTAAAATTACCCATCCTAGGTAATTTGAGTTTCCTCTATATGTGTCTTAGCTACATCAAGGCACATGTTCAATTCCAAATTCCATAACCACCTAGTCTCATTTATAATACACAAACATTAATAAAAAGAAAAATAAATAGCTCTGATACCACTTTATAACATCTCAACCAGGGATGCACTTAATCCGCGCCACAAGCTGGTGGGTCACAAGATCTTAAGCACACCTCCCCATATGCAAGAGGTTATCGACTAACAGTGAGGGTGTAATAGTGGTATAATGGGTAGACTATACCCCCATACCAGAGTGTCATAATGGATATAATAACATTTAACAAAAAATATTGGAAGCATATATATATATATATATATAAATATATGTATATATAAGAAGACACTAAAGACTAGACGAGTGACTCTTCATATAGGAAATCAATTTATATGACAGATATAAGAAACGGGTGAGAAAAGGAAAATAACTGAACAACTGAATAAGAATATCAAATAAACTAAGAAGTTCCATATATATGGATGCATGGCTTTTGGATTTAAAAAAAAGGGAATATGGGATAAGAATATACAACATACTATACAAATACTAAAGAAACACAAAAAGAACAAATGGATTATCCACTAGCATCTTGAGCATATTCTCGATTCCCTATTTATATGCTTCATCTATAAGTAAAACATATCAAGAACCTATAACAGAGCACTTTCCCTTATCCATACCTACAGAAAATTAATATACTCAAGGTACCAATGGCGATCTAAGTAGGGTGTGAGATAAAATCCCAATAGTCCACCACCAATGGTGTCTAGAAGTAACCCAAGTAGTTTACAAAAAAAATAGTGTACCTGCCAAATAGAATAAGAAAAAAATGCTGAATAAATATCAATCCTACTTAGGTTCCTCAAGGACACATGGAGGCTTAACTTTCTTTGGATTATGGACAGAATAAACATATGATCAGTAAATATATATATAGTATAGTTTTGTATTGCATGTTCCTAATGTACTAAGTACGTGATGACATAAGTTTCCATATACCTGAAATTCTAGGTGGGGGATAGACTGAGGCATATCTCAATCATCCTTAACCAGTTCAAATGAGCCTATAAGATCAAAAAAAAGTGTACATGACCTATATACCATGATGAATTAGAGATTCCCTGATCATCACTCAAGATTGTGGATGTTTCTTCATGTGAAGAATCGAAACAAGGGACATGGTGTGTCATGCCCACTATCAAAGGAGTGTTAGCATGAGACATCATGCTCAGCACTCCATGTAAGGTAGAGTAAATCATTGTTCTCAAAAATTAACTTAACCATAATTCAATATCTAATTTCAATGTCATAATCATATTTATAATAATATACATGAGGTATTACCTCTTATGAATTATATTAATTAATCCCAAATATAACCAAGGGTATTACAATTCAATTAAAACATTTAATAACACTTACAATGATCAATTTATCTTTTCCAACATTTATAAACCATTTCAATCAATCCATTTAAAACTTTTAAGTGATAAAAATATCATAAAGAAATCCATTTCATATAATAAATCCATTTAATTAACCAAAACATGCAATCCATTTTACAAGGCTTAATAAAAAGATTAGAAGGTTTCATTGTCAATTGGGAAATAACCAACAAGGGGAATCCCATTCATAATCCAAGACTAGAACTTAAGGGGTTTTTGGTTTCAATAAATAGTTATATAACCAAGGTAAATTCCATTTATAATCAAATATGAATGATTATAAGGCATTAAAGGTATTTAATCAATTAATTATAAAGGGTAAAAAAACAAAAATTCCAAACTGGTGTCCATGATAGAGGTTGCAATCCTCTATTTACATAATAATGATCCTTATAAGCATAACAAGGTGTGTATATCAATTTAAAATTAGGAAATAAATTTTAAGGAATCACACACCAATGTAAAATGTGTAGTACAATGACTAGTCTATGAAAACACCATATATTTTGGTGAAATGTATGAGACCGCCCGTGTTAGGGTTGTTCAAGTCTCCTCATCTATTGGTGAACTCAGATAAGAAGTAGATTGGGAGAAATGAATGAAATGATCCAACACCCTGAAAATAGGGAAAAAGAGCTTGTGCCTAAATAGAGTAAAGGATACAAAGAGAAATTGAAATAATAATAAATAGGAATTTAGATATTACATCAATCTATAAAATGTTTCCGATGAACTTTGAATCGATGTCCAGATCTAGGAGATATTGTAGAACATAGAAGGGAGGAGAAGTGAGCTCACATGAGGGAAATGAGAGAGCTCATCTGCTGGAATGAAGATAGTAAAGGAGAAATTAGATTTATTATCTCATTAAGGGTAAAATAGTAATTTCACAATCAAATATAAAGGCATATGGTTTTAACACATGGTTTGGACAAACTATGTGAAAACTATGCTTAAGCCACTGACCAAAGAGAGACCCCACATTATTTCCCTAACCATTTACAAACTATGAAAAATTCATTTTTCAAAAACTATGGATGGACCACATGAGAATGCACTTGGGGTTGCATTGTTTGAGAAAAACTATTCAACCCCAAGCTCTCCTCTGTCACACCCCACATATTTAGGAGAGACCGTGTGGGTTGGGAAACATAGTTTCTTCAAATCATGTGGCCTAGTCTGTTTTCCAAATTTCTGGGGTTACGGGCTCTGAATAATACTTTGACACCCCAATGAAATATATTAATCCATTGTGTAACATCATAAGATCCATTTAAAATAATTTAATCAAAAAAAGGATCTGTACCTTTATGAAAATATGGGTCATTACAAATTAAATATGGGTGGATATGAAAAATGAATTTCCCTACTCATGGGTGTGGTAGTCCACACGTATACACAAATTAAAATTTTGTTTTTCGTAACAGAGAGGATATATGAATATAAAATGATTATTAAATTAATATAGTATATATATAAATGATACTAAAATCATTATATTATAATGTATAGAATAAATTTGATTGATGGTAATTAAGATAAAAAGTGAAGCAGTGATAATAATTATACCAGGAACTTGAATTTTTCATTGAATTACTTTTAGAAATGAAGTAATTATACTAACTAATGGTGACCATAAGCCTCATATCTAGTATGATTCTGAGTTTTGGTATCAGCCCTAGTAGAGGTTTGGCATCGGTGAGGTCTGTGACGGTCCTGGTGCACCTCAGGTCATCTGCAGTTTTGGAATGGTTGTTTTGGATTTGTCTCCAACATGACTCGAATGGTGGAGGTTTTGGTCCATGATCAACTATGGGGTTTTGCAGATTGATGTTGGGTGTTTCTTATCTAGGTTTGAATGTTTTTTGTGTGGATAGTGTTCTTGTGGTGTCTTCTCTATAGGTGAACCCCCTCTTTGTTGGTGATTTCACTTCCCGTGGTTCGACCGGTTTGGAATCTAGTGAGGGATCTTCTAGAGTTTGGAGATGACTGAATTTATGCCCAGAGTGGCGCTTCTTGCTCTGATCAGCTTATACCCACTCAACAGAGACAATCTATTAATGTGCTATTGGGTCTTCCAGGCCTGGGTAACAAAGACTCAACATTCCGTTCTTGGTTTTTCATCCTCTTCAGGTTGTTGCTTGTGGTGTTAGAGGTTCTATGTGGATCGGTGGGTTTCTATGGCTTTGATTCAAGCATTTAATTTCTCATTTCAGTTTTGATGATGTTTTTTCTGCAATGGTTCTATATGGGGTCTATTGGAATGGAGATACACCCGCGCCCGTCCTCATGGTGCGTCCTTAAGAAGGTTTTAGAGCTTTCCTTTCACCTTTGAAGTGCTTTATGGATTTGGAAGTTGAGAGGGTATGGCGTCAGCCATCAGATCGGGCCTGTGCTTTGACACATGACACTAGCTTACTGTACAATGATGTGACGGTGGAGGTATTTTCATAGTCAAATGCTGGGGAGGGGTAACATCATGTTGTCAGGTTGGGTTGTATCTCCTGACCTTCAGGTCATGATTGTCCTATATCCTTGAAGTCTGTTAGCGTTTCTCCCTTCATCCCTTAAAAGGGGGTTTTGTTTAAAATAAAAATTTGAATGCTTTCGGGCCGTTGGATAGTAGGGAGTAACCCTTATATTTTAAATAATTTAAAGTTACTATTCAAGTATTAATAGACATAGAACAGAAAAAAATGGAGGGGAATGTGATTTTTTTTCTGAAATCACCTCATACATTCCCATTTTAAACATATTTGAGTGTTTTAGGGCCTTTTATTTTAAGTTTTTCTCTTTTACCATTAATTAATTAAATAATGGAAATCAATTTTTATCATTAGTAATTTATTTTAATGAAAAAATTAAGATTACCCTTTTTACCTAATATGATACTTCTTATTTAATGTATTAAAATAATATTATCAAATTAAATTATTAAAGTTGTGAAAAGATAATTTTAAAATAAACACACTTGATCACATAAAAATAGTTTTTAGAAAAATAATTTTTTAATGATTTATATTTATATATATGATAAAATTAACATAGACACTGATTTAAATAAAATAAATTAATTTATTACAAAAAAATAAAAGTTGAAATTTTTCCATGGACTTCCAATACTGAATATCACCTAAAAATAATTTATTTTAGGAAATGGTCCAAAATAGGTTCAATTAATGTATCATTTTAAATTTTTATAAACATATTGGACATTGGATTTATTAGTTCAAGGAATATTTTAAAATGGATAATGTTATTCCGTAAATTTATATTTTATTACATAAAATATTTTATAACATTCTAGGCTATCTTAATATAAATATAATGTCATGAAAATTAAAATTTTCGTTAAAACAACATTTTTTGAGTAAAAAAAACCTTGGTAGAAAAATTTCCAAATTCTGTACGAAGTTAGTTCCCATATGTTAAATTCAAAAAATGAAGTTAATTTGACCCATTTAAAATTTTGAAATTTAACTTTAAAATAAAGTAATCAATAAAGGCGCTTCGGTGTGTGCACTGTGAAATTGTTTCTGAATGTATTACTTAACTGTAATAATAGTGTATTAGGTATTACATGATAAACTATAAAATACTTTAAGATGGTGAAATTTGGACCATTTTCCAGACTGTAGATCATCCAAAGTTTTTTACCCAACTAATGATGCTTGATTTTGTTGATTAGATATGTAACACCCCAAGTTTTATGAACATTTTTTGGTATAAATTAAATTTCTTTTAGGTATTGTGTTATATGCTACACTAATTTAAGATTGCACTACACATTATACCATCTTTTCTTGCTTTTCACACAATACTGAGTTTATACAAAACATAATTTTCTTATTAAAATTATTTAAACAATAAAATTATAAATTATACATTAAAATTAAGGGTATAAATAGAAATAAATGAATTATGAAATTATGGTTTATACATGTAAAACCCTTTTGAAAATAAAAGGAAATGTCTTTCTGAAAAACTATTTAAATGTATAGAAGTGTGTTTTATACCAATAAAATAAAAAATAATCTTTTTGGATTATATATATGTATAATACATTCTATATAATGTTTAACATACATCTTATGTGTTTTCTAGACATGTTATAAGAACAAACCCAATTTTTCTCATAAAAATGTATTTCTCTAAAAAGGAAGTTTTGATACCTTTTGATGGTGCATTTATTTTAAATCAAGGTTTTAACCATTTTATAAATTCTATTCTATAAAATAAACTTATTAGTTTAAATTGGGATATAAAAATTTACTGCCTTTGATTTTTGGTATTTTTTTGATAAGTTTTATGTTTTGATGAATAGTTAAAAATACTAAATTTTAATTAAAAATCTTTTTTCCTCAAAATAATTTAGATTTTTTAAAACATATTTTTTGTTGGTTTTAAACTATTATTAGATAATTTTTATCAATTAATAAAATTTATGTAATTTGAATCAATTATACATTGAATTTGGATATAAAAATATATCAATCTTTTAGACGTTTTCACTTTAAAGACGCATTGTTTCATCCCATCTATAGGATTAATTTATAATTAATTTCTGAAAATTATGTAAATTTAATTGATAAAAATGGATTCAATATTTTTTATCATACTTTTTAAATTTATTAATTATATTCCTTTTTATTTTTGGACAATATGAATAGTAATTTTCATAATTTTTACAATGGTTTAGGGTAAATCGGGTAATTAAGGGAAAAAATTATATTATAAATATTATAAAACAACCCTAAAACTTTACCAAATGTTATTGGATGAATTTAATTCAAACCTTAATACATAAGGTTCAAAATTTAATAATTTAATAGACACTTTTCTGTGAAAATGACATGGATATTATTAAAATCAATGAGAGTGAAAAAATGTCACACTCTTACTTTCAATAAGTATAATATTTTCAATATGTGGATATGTAGAAGATATGATAAAATATGTATATTATTATAAAAGATAAAAGGCTAATATATATCAGGGAAATTTATTTTTTAATTTAGTGAAGATATAATTTTCATAAATAATTCCACAAAGTTGATGTAATAATTATTCAATTAATGAAAAAATCAATTATATGATATTATAAATATTTAAAGAAATATAATTTTACATAATTAATGTTATACAATAATATTCTCAGTGAATATGAGATATTAGGGGTGCATTAAATTATTTTTTTTTAAATTTATATTACTGTATTAATTTTCTTAAATTCATTGTTATGAATAGTCTCCAAATTGACACAAATGTTATTTTATGAAAATAATATTTTATTAAATTATTTAAAAATCATAAAAAACTGAAATACAAAAAAGGGGATAAATTGTTTTATAAAATATCTAAAATATACCATTTATAGTTCAATTTTAACCTTAAAAGTAAAACTCTCAACCTTTTAATGTTGATAAATCCGTTACCATAGTTAAATTTAAATTAGGTTAACTAAGGGTTAATAAAAATGGTAAGGTTTAAAATTACACAAAAATTATCAAAAAAGATAACAGTTTATGATATTACAACTTTATCCTTTCTTATATTTGAATCAATTTTCCTTTTAAGGTATTTAAATTGATATTTAATTTATTATAAATTAATCATTTGATAAATGGAAAAAAGTGCCCCTCCCCTCTCTTATAAAAGGGAACCTCTACTTATCATCTTTTTACACTTTAGAACCATTTTTTGGAAACAAAACTGTCCAAATATCTTCCAAAGTTCCTTACCTTCATCCTATAATCCATACATTTTTCCAAAATCTAACCAAATGTGTCCTTTTGTGAAAATAAAAAATTGATACCCAAAGAAGAGGCAAAATTCACCAATGAGCATTTTTGATTTATTTCTTCCTTTAAACCCTTAAATTATTTTTATTTCATGTTTATATAATAAAATAATTATACTAAATATACTTATATATTGTTCTGTTAAGTTATATTTAAACAATCACACACAATTCCATCAAATGTTTTACGCAATCATTGTTCGTGTGTACGACAGACTACCACCTCACAAAGAGATGTAATTAGTTCTTCCATTACCAAATTTAAATTTTGGGATTTTTTTTGTATTTTTTAGTTTTTATATGATATATATTATATTTATTATGTATTTATACTCCAATAATTATTATATAACTCATACATTCCAGGTTTCAATTTTGTATAAATACGATAACTTCGTTTGTGGATGTGTGGACTAACGCCATCTCAAAGTGATGTGATTTGTTCACAATTTAAATGGAATGTATTAAGGATTGGTTTAGTGAGAGTATATAATATATATTTTATAATAATTATAGTATAATTATATTATATGTATGTCATTTACCTTATTTCTTTTAATACGACAAGAAAATGGAAACAGTGTTCATGCGTATGTACTACCCACTATCTCCATGAACTATATATTTCATTTTATAATTATATCATTTATATATATTTATAAATACATATATAATGAATATATATGATATTTATATCACATATATCATACTAGATATAATTAAATCATGATATAAGTGAGGGTAAAAAATATAACTATTCAAAACACATGCGGAAAACAAAAAAGATATTACCCAAAGAGTACCAATAACAAGGAATTATTAATAAAATGGTCATATAAAGTCATAATAAAATCATATATGGTTTTAGATATAATAATATGGATCTATAATATATTTATAATAAACTTATATTTATTATAAAATAAATTTTCACGAGTATGATGAGATTCAAGACATATGGTAATATATTTTTGTCCCACTTTTATTTATGTGTGACTCATGCCTTATACACTACCTTTTTTTTTGTGGTATATATACTACCCATGAATGAAATTATTGACTATTATTCTTATTATTATGGTATTTTAATATAAATATAATTTTATTTATTTCATAGAAATATGATTCAACAGATTATATAGTGATAATTATTTATTCCACAATCTCATCAATATTCATGATTATTTCATTTTAAATATCTATTAGGGAATATTTATCCTCCACATCCATGTTTTTTATATATGTTTTCAAAAAGGTTTTAACTATTCTCTTATGAATATATAAATTTATTTTTACTCATGTTTTTATTTTGACTAAATGGTTTAACATGAATATATATTTTTTATTTTCCAAATGAGGTACTTTGTGACTTTTCTAGAAGAATTATGAAAGGAATGTTTTTTAACTTATAAAACATGAACATATTTTTATTCTTTAATGATTAATTATTTCCTTGATGATTAAATTAAATTATTAAATGGTTATTTTAAAATAAAATGTTTTCTTTCAAAATTTCATTGTATTTTAAGAAAAGAAAACATTTTTAAAGAAGAAATGATGCTTTCCTCAAGAATTATTTTCAAGTGATATCTAATTTATTTTCTATATAAAATAAAATTATTTGATGTTACTTATGATTTAATGGGGATTTTATCTAAGGATAATACCCCTATTAGTCGTATGTTTGGATTATCTTTATGATGTTATTTTATTTATGAAACCTATTCGTTTTCCATTAGTTATGTTATGATTGAAAGATATTTATGAAATCCATTTCATTCTATAGTCTATGATATTATTTATGTTCTTGTGAAAAATGTATATATATTTTTCATTATATGCCATGTGGGACCTATATCTCCGTCTAATTAATTGGGTAAATATGGTTTACTTATGAGGTATATATGTTATGCGTGAAACAGATTTCATGTTCACAATTCTATGCATTGACCTGATTTTCATGTCCATAATTTTATGTGTGGACCTGGTTTTCAGGTCAATATGTTTATGAAATGGCCTGATTTCATATCCATAATTTAATGAGTGAATATATTACTATTTATACATGTTCACAAGGTTACAAGAATGTGTTTATTCCATAATTTCATATCTTATGTCAATGTTATGATCTCATGGATTATGTTCTTTCATTACCTTATGATTCATATATTATGAACTACCAATATTTATACCATGATTCATGTTTATGATCTTTGATATATTGGGTATGATCTTTATTGTTATGATAACATTCTCATACCCTTTATACTCAGGTTTATTTTTATAAATATCCATCGTTTACCCATAGTGAGCATATGAAATTACCCCTTGATTATGTTTCCTTTCCCCTAGTTATAAATAAAGGGTTTAAGAAAGAATACTAAAGGGGGAGTTTTTTGTGGGAATCATTGAAGATATTTCACCAGACTATAAGTTTTTTTACCATGTTTCCAAAGGAACTAAACTAATACAGTCTTTGGGTGTGTGTTTATGAAATGTATAAAATATTCTAAAAAATGATGTAATATCCATGTATGAAAAAACTGGGTCGCTATGAGATATACTACCATGTTGAGTGTCTCTTCCCAAATATCCTTGGAATTCATGAGTGAAATATCATACTTCAAGATATACCCCTCAATGATTGATTTATTTTTTAATCTAATATATTTTAATATAGATTTTTATTCTCTTTCTTTTCATTACTTATTCTTTCATTCTTGAAAAAAATTGAACGTGTTGAGATTGGTGTACTCACCCTCATTATAAGTTCATAGACACTCCAAATTCAGAAAAAATTCAATTTTTGTCAATTATCTCCACTAATTAAGAATCTAAAATACCTCTAACTATTTTTTAAATAATTAAATATATACATACCTAGTATCTCCATCAATGAAATTGAGAAACTAGAGAAAACCACTATAGGAATAAATAGGGTAAAGTCCCCAAACATCGTAATATTTAAGAGCCAACTTGAATTTCCCATGTTTCTGACCACCATAGTTTAAAGACTTAGTTTTATAATTTCATAACACAAAAATTTCACACATTCCAATTTCCTTGTAATTAAACATAAGGTTTTGGATGTAGCGTAAGCATCTACTGGGATAATAACCCTAATAAATTTTTCAGATTCAATGGATCATTTTCTAATTGTGAAATATGAAACATTATGACCAATGATATTTTTCAATTAAATATTGAAAAATAAAATCATAGAACCCTAATATAGAATATTTTTCATGTTAAATTTATAATTAATTTAATTTAAATATATGGAAATGTTACCTCATCTTATCATCTTTATTAATTTATGTTTTTTATCATTCATAAAACCATTTCCATCTTATTTTTATTGAACCTATAGGATCTAAGTGTATAATCCATCTAGCGGTGATCCATATATCCTTATTTGGTCTTCGAACAACTCCAATTGATTGTTGGGTGCTGACATTGTAGAACAATCATCTTGTATTGTTCATAATGATTGCTTCGAATTCCTCCAGTCTCAAAGGAGTTCTTCACATTCTTGAGAATATGGGAGAATGTTTAATTAAGAGAGAACTCTTTTATGAATAATGATTCTCAATTCTTGATTGACCCTACACAATAGACATTACCATATTTTTATAGAGTTACATTTTAGGTTAAAATATTATTTAATTTTAAAAAATCCAATAATTAAGATAATAAACCTTATTAAACCCCATTCTATATACTAATAATAATAATAATATTATTATTATTATTATTTTATGACATGTGTTAACTAACATAATTATAACTAATATTATACCAGCTTTCAAATTAATATTTATCATTTAATATGATATTGGTTTTCTCATCAACCTCAACATTTATTGAATAATTTAATTAATATTGAATTAAAATTTAATTTATAAATAAACATTTTATCTATAAGTAGGTTAATAAATATTTATGAAATATCCAATAAATATAATAAATATTTTATTTATTCTCAATTAATAAAGCTTGAATAATATTATTTATGAGTATTGAGATGAACATTTATTACAATAATTAAATTCAAATATAATTTAATCAAGAACAACCAAAAAACATAGTGTGTGATCCTATAAGATTATTTCTCATTAGAATTAAGTGAGCTTCCCTAAAGTGAAATATTAATGTATAATAGTGGGTCAAGGAAACCATGAGAAAAAAATTATTGTTACAATGTCTATAGCCACATATAAACTCTTAATATGTAATATTATCCCTTTGTTTGAATATCTCATCAAGAAGGTTGAACATCTGTGTCATCAACCGATGTGATTGATATGACTTTCATTATCTATCTAAAATAAAATAACCATCTCAACATGATCATAAAATGAAATGTGACGGTTCCATTTTAATCAAAGGAATTAGATATCAACTTATATAAATATGAAAGGAACAAATTATTCCCTGATTTATCCGTAAAAAATATTTCATTCATGACACAACCAGCATACCCTAATTATCGTGACCACATAGAGTCATGGTTTTCGTTAAAAAATATAGGTGCATGAGTTATGGCATTCATTAATGATAATAATAAGGTTTAAGGAATATTACACATGCTTTTAGATAGTTATATTTGATGACACATAAATATATTGAATTCCCACTAGAGGGTACGTTCTCATAATCTCTCATCTTGGAGTTTACCAATTGAAAAATTCATGAGATGAAGTCTCTTCTATTTATAATAACTCACACCTCACTGTCAACATAAAAGGTCCCCCATAATAGAATGTTATTTGACCGCATAACTATGTTTTTGAATATTTACATTGAATTTCAACATTTTCATCATAGTAGAGAACTAGTTTGAATTTATCAAAGTGACAAAAAATCTAGGAAATTATTACATAAAAGTAATGTATAATAACAAGAAATATGTAATATCATTTTTATTAATATTTAATTCTTTAAATATAAAGGTAATCCAATGTATAAATAGTTCATCCCAAAAAAACTCCAACAAAAACTTCATTATGCTTTTTTTTATTATAACATTCAAGCTAATTTATCTAAAGTGACTAAATATTCAGTTTTATACATCAATTTCATCAAAATTAATTCATCTATAAACCACTATCCCATATGAATTTATGTTCTGTTAAGAGTATTATAATTTACTTATCATGAAAAAATCATTGATCCTTAGGTAACATTCCATACCCCATTGAAATCTTGTCCTTTATCTCGAATCATCATGTTTTCGAAAAAAAAAAAATATATTTCATCTAAGGCCTTGAACATGAAGAACTTATGTTAATATCTCGAATCCCCTATTATTTATTTGAATGTTTATCTCTCCTTTTCTAAAAAACTTCCACAGCTTCACCATTCACCATATGGACTTTCCCAAATAAACCTTATACATATTTGAATATGAATATTTGATATATAGGTGAATGATAAGATGCTTCATAGTCAATAACCTAAGCTTCTACCAGAGTATTCATAAACAATACATAAACATTTCTTTCTTCTATCATGATATTGAAACCTAAACTACCATATGTCAATAAATTTATGGTATTTTCCATTTGAATCTAGATTCCCTTATTTATATGTACTTTATTCCCTCAATTCCAATAGTTTAGAATTATACCAATTGATTTACTTTGACTCATTTCAGGGGAATTTTTTGGGGTTATTCTTATATTTATGTTAGGGTGACATTTTCATTCCATTTACAGTATGGGAACTACCATTAAAGTAACTAATATTTTATTTACCTTAGTTATTCATTTAAGACTAATTTTCTTATATTATCATATACACAATCAATTTTTCTACTAGACATACTAATTGGAGTAAACATATCATCCCCGCTATTTAAAAGTGAAGGTAAGAGTAGATATTCCCATTCATCATCAGACAAAGTTACATTTATCAATTGAAGATACCCTTGAATCAGGTTGAAATTGTTCATAATATTTTCCACTAGTATTCCTTATAACAACCTTAATCCAAAAAACCATTGAAATATGAAAACCTTATTAGGGGTCATCCATTTTTCATAAATATCAACCAATACCTTTAAAACTGTATATGTTGCTTTCTTCTATCTAATATTAAAATAAATCTTTAATATCAGAGACATTATTATGAGTGCCCCAACTTTCTTTTCCATGTGTACACATTAGTATTTCTGCATTAGCATTATGTTTATCCAGGGCAATGTGTCTTAAAATTCCTTCTAAATTAGATGGTGTTAAATATGAATTAACCCAGATTTATAATTTATTCCATTAAATTTCTTGATTCGTATAATTCTTCCATTTTATTCCATGGTTAGGCTACTATCAGCTCACAAACTATAGTATTATAACCTTCCAATAATAAAACTTTTTGGGTAATGAAAGACCATGAAAAATAGATTTATTATACTATTGATAAAACCACCAGAAGCATGATTAATAGACCATTAAAGGATATTACACAGATCCATGTAGTAAAAAAAACCTCTAGAAGTTTGCATCCCTGTGATTTATTGTACTCAATGTATGAAGTTAATTCTCCCCACTAACTGCACTAAGTCAACATTACAAACACCTTAGTAGAAAAAATGAAATATAAAATCAAGTAACAATAATACATGAAACATAATTACATAAAGTAGTAAATTATCAAAATATATTTACATGATTCAGAATTATTCCCACATTCATAAAAGGAACCACTTTGACTTATTTATATTATAAGAAGTATAAATATTACATAAAATTGATAATACCCTCAGTAATATATAATTATAGAATGATTATCACTTTTTAAAACAGTAATGCACTATATATTCCACCTATACACTATGAATATACCTTATCCCAATGTTTAGGGCAAGGATACCATGTTCATAGTCGGTCCCAACATCCTTTTATAGGAAAATTAGCTAGTTTTTTTAGTCAAATAGACTTCTTATATTCGTGAAGGAGTCTCTATGTAGATTGGCACTAATTATCACCCATAACACAATTGACTGCTACTTCATGCCTCAAAAATGCTTCAAAATAAATTTACATGTATATCCTTCTAGATTGTTTTTCCACATTCTAAAGCATTATTGATGTCATCAGAATATATGGACATCCGAAGACATTAATACAACATAAGAGATGAATAGTTTCTTCCTTTTTAACAAGTACAAACACCATCTACTGAATGATATTACAATGAATGTAAATATGATGCTCTAACATTGGATGCTCTGAACAACTGATTATCTAAAAAAGGGGTGAAATTATAAAAATTGAATGGTTCATCCCAACCAAAACATAATTTTATTTAGTGATGTTGATTTCATCCACATCGACTATATAATTATTCTTAGATGATGAATTCATTCATCGACACCCATATCACTGAATATCTAATCATATATCCCTATATCTCCTTTAGAGATTAGTTTATGGAGGAAAACTATAGAGGGGGATCTAGAGATAGAATATATAGTGATATTTAGTTTTTATAGATATATTCAATTACTTAATCAATAAATTTAATTTAATTAAATAGTTTCCTCCCATGATGATCAATCACGGGGGACCAAAATTAGAACAATTTATATATCATAGATGAGGTAATACCACCACTCTTGAATCAATATTAGTTTAAGAATTCCCAGATAAAACCCTTTTATTAGAAGTAAACATTGTTAATAATGGGATATGTACTTATTTAAATAATAAATTTTTAATATATCATTAAATTTATGAATATTGTAACTCTTTAAAAACCATAATAGGGGTAAAAACAACATTATGAGATCAATAAAAGCCTTAAGAAATTTTTTCAGGATCTTTACTTGGTGAAAATTTACCATTTTACCCCAAGAGAGGTCTAAGGAATTTAAAAGTAAAAATTTAGTTATTTCTTGATTAATAAAAATCTTTTCTTCTATATCAAACCTAGTAAATAATAACCTAGGGTATTCAAATGTATTTCACTATGAATTGGATGTAATTATAATTTAGATATAATATATGCACTAAAAAATCAGAAGAGAATAAATATGGAGAGAGTTGAAGATAAAATGATGGATTACCTACTATTAAGCATGGGATAATCCGCCATAAATAATTTCAACCTTAAAGGGACACAATTGGGACTTTAGGAGAGGTAATATAAATATCCCAGATGAAATTAAACCATGAAAAATTAGTGGAAAATGTAAGAGGTTGGGGATTAAAAGAATATGAAGAGAAATTTATGAAACATCCACCAATGAAATCATTATTTAAACTACCTAGGTGTCCACTGAACTTTTAGTGTCCATGACTAAAATTTCAGTGGTAGTCTAGTGGCTACACAGCCATTGGTTAACCATTTGAAATTTGGGGGACCTCCACTGGGGCTTCATTGGAAGAACACCATTCTTGTAACAACCCATGTATTTATATAATAATACTTTTTTCTTTTCTATTAATATTTATGAATTATATATTAATTTTAAGTTAAAAGGGATGCTTTTTCTAATAGCATACTCAACACAGAACAACAAGTTTCTTCAAAATTGTATGTTGCAGATAACTTGGAGTTATACCAAAAAACAATATAATAATATTTTTATTATTTTAATTTGTAGTTAACATTTAGCCGTTAGAATGGTGGGAATGAATAGTGTCAACTCAGTTTCAAAATATGGTTTACACATGTTTAAATAATGATTCATTGGATACCAAATTTATTAGAAATTCAAATAAAAACAAATTGAATATAATTGATGTGTTTTTTATAAAAACCTATTTAAAAGAGAATAATTATGTTTATAAAATCATATAACTCTTTATGGATTTTTATTTAATTAAAAATATATATTATATATTCAATTTAATGTTTTAAATTCATATTATATGTTTTATAGATATGTTATAAGAGGAAATTCAATTTTTCAGATAAAAAAAATATTTTTTTAAAAATTCAGTTTTACTGCCTTTTGATGGATAACCCTTTTTAAATCTAGTTTTTCATACTTTTATATGTTATATTTAAAAAAATAAAATTCTTATATTGTAACATCCCAATTAAATAAAAAATATGACATTTTCATATTTATTAGTATTTGTGAATTAATTATTGATTTTACTTTAAAGGGAATGATATGTTTTATGTCGTACCCAGCACACAACAATGGGTTTCTCCAAAATATCATATCACACACAATGCTGAGTCATACTGAAAAAAATATAAAAATATAATATTATTATTCTAAATGGTAGTTAATTCCTTGCCATTGTATTATTAGGAATAAATAAAATTGACTAAAATATGATTATACATGTTTGTTAAAAGCTTTTACATTTATCCAATAACATTTAGAGGCTGAAAATGAGAATGAAACTAGTTTTAAGCATGAAAAACTCTAATATTTTAAAAAGTTCTTTTTACCGCCTTTTGATGGAGAACCCCTTTTAAATATAGTTTCTTTAATTTTTATATATTATATTAGAAAAAAATAAACTTCTTATTTAGATGTGGGACATAAAAATTTACTTTGGGTAAAATTTTGTTATTTTTCTGATAAAGTTCATTTTTTGATGAATAATTTAAAATACTCCATTTTAAGTCAAAACTAACTTTTAATATAATTTATTCATATAGTTTTATTGTTATTGTTATTTGTTTTAAAGTGTAATTGGACTAATTTTTACCATTTAATCCAATTTTGGTCATTTTAAGTAATTTCACTTTGAAATTGGACATAAACAAATGTCAATATTTTGATAGTTATTATTTCTTTAAAACACGTTGTTTGATTTTGACAACGAGAATTAATTTTAAATTAATTTCTATAACGTCTGTTCTTTGAATTTAGAAAAATGGATTCCATATTTGTAATTCTGAGGTCCAAATTATATAAATAGGTAACTTTTAGTTTTAGACATTATGAATAGTAACTTTAGTAAATATTTTATTTACCATGGTTGAAGGGTAAATATGAAAAATATGGGTAAAAAATAATATTATAACAATATTAAATTACTCTAAAATTTGTCCTAAACCTATAGGATGATACATGTCTGATCATGGTCATCCTTGGGTCTATTTTGGGACCCCATGAAGCCACTTGTAAATGAAAATGACACTTTATAAAAATTAATTTAAAGTTAAGGAAAATGTAACATAAACATATATCCTTTATTAAAACAATTTTTATATAGGGTTATATAAGTTACATTTTTTACAATAAATAGTTATTAAAATCTAAAAATATTACTACATCATGTTATTTTATTTACAATTTTTAGACATCATATAAATAAATTTATTTATGACACAATGGTGATGAATTGATTACTTCATTAATGAATGTTAAAAAAATGAGATTATAAATATTAAAATAAATTAATTTTGAAAATTTTTATGACATAAATTTTTTTTATAGATTATTATGACTTGTTATATTTGAATTAACAATGTTTTTTTTGAAATATTAATGTTTTTATAGATTTTTTAAAAGTCTTGATATGAACAATTTCTAAATTGACATAAATTATTTTTTAAAACAATTAATATTTTATTAAATGATAAAATAATCCTAAAAATATAATATTCATCCAACTGATAGATATGATGTTAAAAATTTAATTAATGATCCATTTTGGGTCTCTTGGAATTTTATAGTAAATATATTAACCATATAGTATGAATATACAAGAGGATATGGTAAAAGTTAAATTAGTTAACTAAAGGTTAAAGATAAAAGATAAGGTTAATTTGACACCCTATAGTTGTATAAAACCAATTTATAAGATTATTTAGAACACTAATAACCTTATATTTAAATTAAATTAGTTGGGACCTTTTAAAATCTAAATTCAGTTTATAATAAAATAATATTTTCAGACTTTCCTAGAGAGACCCTCTTCCCCCTTATAAAAAGCCATCATCTCTAACCCTTACTCACAACTCTCTATCCCCCTTGGGTTGCCCAAAATCTACCCAAATAAGATCTCAAAATCCCTATATTCCTTCTAGAATCCTTATCTTAAGAATAAGGCACTTCAAGAAAGCCTTTTGTTCCAAACCAAAGAGAGTTACATAATTTAAAGGTAACTTCTTCTTTCAAGGTCTTTTCTTTTATTTTCCTTATTCACCCCCTAAACTCTCTTTATTCCATTATTTTATAAAAAACCAGTATCTTAAATATACAAGTATGTTTTTATGAGGATAATTATAATTAAACATCCACACACCTCCATCTAATGGATACGAACATACTATTTCCGTGGACAGCAAACTACTACCTCACGAAATGATGATTATTTAATTATCTCCTTCCACATATTATAGTGGAAATTAACATGGAAAATTATTTATATGTGATATATATTATATTTATACTATCTCTATAATAATTTATTTTTCATTTATATCTAACCTTTATGGTTTTCATAATGGTTAAATACGATAATTTCATTTGAGGAAGTGCGGACTACTGCCCCCTCAAAGTGATATGACACATTCATGCCATTTGAAATGTATAAAGGATAGAGTTAATGTAAGTATATATTATATTATAATGTAATTATAATATAACTATTTATCATTAAGTTTTCATTCCATTAAATACGAAATAGAAATGAAAGTAGAGTTCATGCGTACGTATGACTTACCACCTCCATGAATGGTGAATTTCATTTCTTATCTCTAAATGTTATGTACCATTATAAATACATATAAATACTGGATATATATGATATATATTATATCTAAATCATGACTATAATTATTTAGATAATGTAATTTTTACCACATGGACAACTTGTAATTACAAGAAGTTCATTTTTGACTCAAGTACCAAATATCGATAGAACGATTGTTATTAACATAAATGATTATGTAATGTTTATAACATGATAATAAATGATATAAATGGAATAATAAACTGGAAAAAGGTTATTAAGAAATTATAAATTAACTTTTGCTTATTATTCAGGAGATTAAAGAATTAACTGGTCATGTCAGACATGAGGTAAGGGAACTTCTTAACCCAATTTCTATTCTTTGTGTTAAACTTCTTCTTATTGATTATGTCATGCTATGAATATGTGTGAATGACCTATGATTTTTTTTACACTTAATATAAACTTATATTGGGTGTATTTATATTTTTCACACATAATTATGTCATTAATTTATCATTAATCTAATGGTACAATCTTTGTGAAATATTTCATCTCAATTTACATTCTATTGAGAATTATTTATTGTTATGCACCAATTAACTTCTATATGGTGTATATACTACCCTTTGAAATATTATATCATGAATATACTTTTTCTCATGATATAATAAGTTTTGTTTTATGTTATTATTTAATTATTTTTATTTAAGTATTTCCTCAAGTGGTAACATAATCTTTAACTAAAACATCATTTTAAATGTTTTAATGATTTATAATTCTAAATATTTCTCATTAATATCCATATTTTTAAAACGGTTTTAAGGATTTATTTATAGGTAAATTAATTTTTTAAAATTTTAATTCCTTTAAAATATTCAAAGTGGTATCAGACACATTGATTCAAAAATCTCTTTATTAAATGTTTTAAATGGTTTTGAAAATGGTTTGATAGAGAATTGATTATGTCAATATCTAGAAATGATATATTTTGATTGCAATGTGGAAATGTTATCTTTATTTTATTCTTGTTTTATTTTTTATGAACATGTTATGGTTCTTGGGCATTGTTTACATGTATGGGTGGTTCAGTGATAAACCTAGGGCGAGTGAGCCCGAGATAGCTCTTCAATACATTGGGTTACGTGACGGAGGAAACATTAATGTTTCTACTAAGATATTTAAGGAATATACTATGATGGGTATTCCAAATGTAACTCCCTATTTATCTGTGAAAGCTACAATGTAAGTATAATATGGATTCTACAAGTTTCCTTTACGATTTATGATTTTTATTTGTTATTCATAAATCTTATGATTTTGTGTGGTATGTTAAAGATTGAAAAGTATGATTTAATTGATTTGTATGTATTGGTGGAATAATGGTTTCTTTACTTGTTTAATAACCCTTAATGATCTTTTTATACTCATACTAGGTTTTTGAAATGTTTTTCATAGGGTATAAGGAAGGGTAAGATAAAGAAAGAATTCAAGAATATTTATATCAAGAAATGAAATCTTATTTTATTTTAAAGAGTTTTATTATTGTGGAAAATTTGGATAGATTAAATGTGACTAATCTGTTATTTTTGAGATGCAATGTAATAGTTACAACCTAATTCTCTAAAAATCTATACCTGAAATTATTCTCAATGTGAATTATCAACTTAATTTAATTTTGTTTAATGTTTAAGGCTAGGCCTTATAGTTGGTATCAAAGGTCGGTTTAGATAGCTTTAGAGGTTAGAGTTTTATTTAAGCATAAGTGACATAACCATAGTTGTTAGAATATTATAAAGAGTCATAGATATTTTAGATAAATTTAATGGGTTTAAGATGACATGAATAGGTATATATTAGTGTTTACCCTAATTATAAGATATTATATAATGATTTTACTGATATAATCACATTAATATTTTTAATTTTAGTAAATGGATGGATCTAGAAAATACCAAAGTAACAATGGATCTGAAGAAAACTATTGAAATTTTCTGAATTATCAACTGAAGGAAATGGGAGCTGTAATGAAAACTATTTTGTTTATTCTCAACCAACTATCTGGAGTCATGATTGACCACCTGAACCTTGGTGATTTTTATAAGGCATCATATATGTGAGAAATGAATCCCAATGGGAGTTCAAGTAATATCCATAAAGGAAAGTATATTAAAAAACCTATGTGTCAAAGATGTAGAAAGAAACACCTTGGAAAATTCTTCAAAGGGACAACAAGATGCTATATATGTGGTAATGATGGTCATAAAGCAAGAACATTCCATGGAAAAAGTAAGTATCCAATTGAATCCGGGAAAGGTAAATAAGTCCTTTCGAAGAATCAATTGAATGTTTTAAATGTGGTGTGTATGGTCATTATCAAAATAGACGTCCTGTGAAGAATGATCGGGAATGGGATTAGCAGGATCGTACAAATTTATGTTTACCAATTCTTAAGACTATTCTAATTGAGGATGAGAAAACTGAAAATGACCTTTAAAAGGTATAGATTATTTCTTTTATGTTGTTTTTATATTATTAAATCTTAGAGAATGATTCATGATTTTGTTTGCAGGAATGATGTATTCTGGAATAAGTTAAAAATTAATGGTTAATGGATCATGAAGAACATTTAATGAGTAGGAAGTCTACATAGAAGGGATTCAAGAGTTATGGTATAGTTTAGTATGAATAAATGCTTAAAATTATTAAGGCTCTTTTAATGTTGGGATTACTTTTGGAATACTTTTTCTAGTATTTGTAAACCTGAAGTTTGATATGTAAAAATGTTATTCAATAAGAATTATCTTTTCTTATTTGAACACAATGGATAACCTTAGGGGTTCATGTGATATTTTTTTGAGGTAATTATGGGTTATTACTTTTTTGGGATGAAAATGTGTGGTATGAGATAAAATTTGTGGTTAAAATATGTTATCGTTATTTTTTAAGAATTTATCTCATTTTTGGGAATTTTATAAAATTATATAATTTTTTAAAAAGGAAAACACACAGACTATGTGATAACCCGTCGCGTCCGACAAAGTTACAGGAATTGAACCCACAACCAAAGTGCGATTGCGATTTATCACCTACCACATGACTATGTGAAGTCCTGAGTTAGTATAACTAATTCTTTTTGGTCAAATGATTTTATGTATCAAGAATAATTTGATCTTGGGAACCTATGTTTTATCAAATGTATATCCTTAATATAGGTAAATTTTTTGGGGATGAAGTGATAAATGTTATTTTGGAATATGTTCTCTCTTTTGAGGAAACAATATATTCCTAAGGAAAATAGAATACTATGGGATTTAATTTATGGAGTAATTATTGAGATTTTATTTTGGAATATTATATGTTTTTTTGAAGACATATGGAGATTTGGGTTATTTATGGAGATGATTAATCTATCATAGAGAATATGTGATTTGGTTAATTACAATTCAGTATGAGACTTTAAGAGTAGGTGATGTTATTTGGAGATAAATGTGAAATTTTTTGTGGAAGACTATGAGATCAAATCCTTCTGAATTTTTGATTTCAAACATAGTTTGTATTATTTTGAATAATTTTGAGGAAAATTTTGTAGTTAATGATCTTTGGTGAGCTTTGGGTATTTTTTGTTCAATTTTGGAGATTGAGAGTAGTATTTCTTTTTATAAAATATTATTCTTTTTTGGGGACTGTCTGATCTTGTACTAAACATTTTGGTTTTGGTTAATTTCTAAAGACATGATAAATATATAGTTCATCTTTTGGGGATTATGTGATTATCTAGAAGTTTATTCTAGTGCTTTAGGTGTGACCAAGTGATCTTGAATACACATCGTTTAAGGAAAAGATGAGTTTTTGGTAGAAACTTATTAAAGGATGAAACTCTACTGGGAAAGTAATTATATTTCCTTATATTTTTAGTCAATAACATAAATAAATTCTCCAACATTATGAAAGGGAACCTAAAACAAAAAAAACATTGTCTATTTAATTTTCCTACTGGGGAATCAAATACCATTTAACCTATCACAAGTTTTTGGTTTTCTTGTTGTTAACTTTCTCTTAGTCATGTTTTCTATCACTCTCCATCAAAAATTGACACTTAGTTTCTCCTCCAAATCAATGTTTTCATACATGAAATCCTAGTATGTGTTATCTCAAGAAACCATTTTACTTATCTTTAATTATTTTAAAGTGATTGTTTTATTGACTCTTTTTCGGATGTTAGACTTTTAATGAAGCTTATGATCCAATTTTAATATTGCAAGGACTCAGTAACCCAAAGGGGGGAAAGATGTAACATCCTAGGTAAATAAAGAATAAGAAATTTTTATATTAATTAATATTTGGGAATTAAGTATTGATTTTTCTTTAAAGGTTATGTTATGTTTGATGTCATACCCAACACACATCAATGGGTTTCTCCAAAATCTCATGTTGCAGACAATGCTGAGTCATACTGAAAAAATATAAAAATATAATATTATTATTTTAAATAGTAGTTAATGCGTAGAAGTTATATTTGTGGGAATGAACAGAACTAACTAAAATATTATTATACATTTTTTTAAATTTTTTTACATTTACCCAATATACTTTAGAGGCTTAAAATGAAAATGAATCTAATTTTAGGCATTTAAAAACTCTAATATTTTTAAAAGGTCGTTTTACCGCCTTTAGATGGAGAACCCATTTTAAATATAGTTATTTTCACTTTTATATATTCCATTTGAAAAGATAAACTTTTTATTTAGAATCAGGAGAACAAAATTTACTTTGGGTAAAATTTCGGTATTTTTCTAATAAAGTTCATTTTTTAATGAATAGTAAAAAATACTACATTTTAAGTCAAAAATGCTTTTTAATTTAATTTATTCATATAGTTAGATTGTTATATTTATTGGATTTAATGTGTAATTAGATTATGTTTTTACCATTTAATAAAATTTTGGTCATTGTAAGTAATTTCACTTTGAAATTGGACATAACCAAATGTCTATATTTTGATAGTTTATTTCTCAAAAACACGCTGTTTGGTTTTGAAAATGAGAATTAATTTTAAATTAATTTTTTCCACTTCTGTGATTTGATTTTGAGAAAATGGATTTCATATTTAGAATTAAGAGGTAAAAATTGTGTAAATATGTAACATTTATTTTTAGACATTATGAATAGTAAATTTAGTAAATATTTTATTTATCATGGTTAAAAGGTAAATCTGGTAAATAAGGGAAAAAATAATATTATAATAATATTAAATTAATATAAAATGTATAATAACACTATTTTATGATAAATGGATGACCATGGTCATCCTTGGGTCGATTTAGGGATCCCATAGAGCCACTAGTAAGTGAAAATGACACTATAAAAATCAATTTAAAGTTACGGAAAATGTGACATAAATATATATCTTTTAGTAAAACAATTTTTATATAGGGTTATATAAGTTATAATTTCAACTATAAATAGTAATTAGAAAGCTAAAAATATATAATACATAATCATATTTTATTTATAATTTTTAGACGTCATATAAATAATGTTATTTACGAGACAATGGTGATGTATTAATCACCTCATTAATGAATGTTTTAAATAAATGAGATTATAAATATTAAAATAAATTTATTTTGAAACTTTTTATGAAATCCAAAAATTTATTAGATAATTATGACCCGTTATATTTTAATTTGTGATGTCTTTTAGAAATAATCAGGTTTATATAGATTTTTTAAAAGTCTTTATATGAATAGTTTCTAAATTGGCATAAATGAATTTTTAAAAAAATTAATATTTTATTAAATGATAAAATAATACTAAAAATACAATATTAGGAAAACTGACATATACGATGTTAAAAATGTCAATAATGATCCATTTTAGGTCACTTGGTATTTCATAGTAAATATATTAACCATATAGTATGGATATACAAGAGGACATGGTAAAAGTAAAATTTGTTAACTAAGGGTTAAAGATAAAAGATAAGGTTAATTTTGTCCCTAAAATTGTCTAAAACACATTATATGAGAGGAATTAGGAAATAATCACCTAATATTTGAATTAAATTAGTTGGGACCTTTTGAAATAGAAATTCAGTTTATAATAAAATAATATTTCCAAACATTCCTAAAGAGCCCCTCCTTCCCCTTATAAAAAGCAATCAAATCAAACCCTTACTCACACCTCTCAAGACCAATTATATCATCCAAACTCTACCAAAATATTCTCAAAATATCTATATATTCTTCATAGAAGCCTTACCTTAGGCATAATACACTTTAATAAATCCTTTTGGTTCAAACCAATGGGAGTTACCCAATTTAAAGGAAACCTCTTCTCTCAAGTTCTTTTTTTTATTTTCCTTCTCCAACCCCTAAAATCTATTTATTCAATTATTTTATAACAAAAGAAATATATTAAATATAAAAGGATTTTGTTATGAGTAGTATTCAAACTATACATCTATACACCTCCATCTAATGGATATGAACATACTATTTCTATGGACGACGAACCACTGCCTCACGAAAACGATGATTGCTCAATTATATCCTACTGCCTTTTATGGTTGGAATTAAGATGGAAATGTATTTATATGTGATATATATTGTTTTTATATTTTCTATATTCTTGTGTATTTTTCATTTATATCATTCCTTATATGGTTTCTATAATGGGTAAATATGATAATTTCATTTGAGGATGTGCGAACTACCGCCCCCTCAAAGTGATATGGCTCGTTCATGCCATATGTGGAACATATAAAGGATGAAGTTAATGAAATTATATATAATATTATACTGGAATTATAATATACCTATGTATCATTATTTTTTCATTCCATTAAATATGAAATATAAATTAAAGTAGTATTCATGCGTACGTACGACTTACCATCTCAATCAATAGTGAATTTCATTTCTTATCTCCAAATGTTATGTACCGTTATAAATACATATATGTACTTGATATATATAATATATATGATATATAAATCATGAATATAATTCTGGAGATAATAGAGTTTTGAAAACATGGATAACTTCTAATTATAAAAAGTTCATTTTCGACTAAAGTACCAAATATCAACAAAATAACCGTTATTAACTTAAATGATTATGTAATGTTTATAACATGGTAATAAGTGATATAAATGGAATAATAAACTTATAAAATGTTATGATGAATGTAAAAATTAACTTTATTTTATTCTTTATGTTATTTAATAATGAACGAGTCAAGTCGGACACGAGGTAAGTGAACTTCCTAACCCAATTTCCATTATTGGGGTTAAACTTCTACTTGTTGATTATGTCGTGTTAGGAATATGTGTGAATGAAATATGATTTTTTTACACTCAAAATCCACTTATATTGGGTGTATTTATATTTTTCATACATAATTATGTCATTAATTTATTCTTAATCTAATGGTACAATCTTTTTAAGGGATTTCGTCTCAATTTACATTCCATTGAGACTTATTTGTTGTTATGAACCAATTAAATTTTATATGATGTATATACTACCCTATGAAATATTATATCATGAATCACCTTATTCTAATGATATTATAAGTTTATTTATGTTATTATTTAATTATTTTTATTCAAGTATTTTCTCAAGTGCTAACATACACTTTTACGAAAACATCATTTTAAATGTTTTAATGATTTATTCTTCTAAATATTTATCCTTAATTTAAATGATTTTAAAATGTCTTCAAGGATTTATTTATATGCACATTAATGTTTTAAAATGATAATTCCATTAAAATATTCAAAGTGGTATGAGACACTTTGGTTAAAAAATTTATTTATTAAATGTTTCAAATGGTTTTAAAAATGGTTTGAGAAAGTATTAATTATGTCAAATATATTTAAATGATATATTGTGATTTCAATGTTACAATGTTATCTTTCCTTTATTCTTGTTTTATTTTTTATGAATATGTTATGGTTCTTGGGAATCATTTACATATATGGGTGGTTCTGTGATAAACCTAGGGAACATGAGCCCGAGACAGCTCTCTAATGCATTGCATAATATGAAAAAGGTAAATGTTAATGTTTATACTAAGAGATTTAGGGAATATAACATGACCAGTATTCTAAACGTAAATCCCTATATAGTTGTGAAATCTATAATGTAAGTATGATATGAATTCCACAAGTTACCTTTATGATTTATGATTTCCCTGTCTTATTCATAAATATTATGATTCTTTGTAGTATGTTAAAGATAGAAAAGTATGATTTCATTGATTTGTATTTATTTATGGACTAATGTTTTATTTCTTTGTTTTATAATCCTTACTGAGCTTTTTATGCTCATCCAAAGTTTTTGAACTTTTTTTTCACAGGGTATAAGGAAGGGTAAGAGAAAAGAAAAATTAAAGAAGGCTTATATCAATAAAATAACTCTAATGTTATTTTAAGAAGTTTTATTATTGTGAAAAATTTGGATAGAGTAGAAGTGACTACTTCATTTTTTTTGAGATGTAATGTAATAGTTATGACCTAATTCTTTAAAACTCTACACATGAAAAGATCATTAATGTGAATTATCAACTTAATTCAAGATTATGAAAATTTTAAGGCCGGGGACTTATATCTATAGAATAGGGACATAAAAATTTACTTTGGTTAAATATTTGGTAATTCTTTTATAATTTTCATTTTTTAATGAATTGTGAAAAAAACCGAATTTTAATTCAAAACTATCTTTTCATCAAATTTATTTATACAATTATATTGAAATTTTAATTGGCTTTATTGTGTAATTGGAATAAGTTTTTTTAATTTAATATAATTATGGTATTTTAAGTAATTCCACATTTATTCTGTACATAAACACATGTCAATATTTTGATAGTTTTTACTTCTTAAAAACCCATTTTTTGGTTTTGACAACGAGAATTAATTTTAAATTAACTTCTGCCAATTCAGTGTTCTCAATTTAGAAAAATATATTCCCTATTTAGAATTAGGAGGTATAAATTTTGTAAATAGGTATCTTTTATTTTTGAACATTATGAATAGAAACTTTAGCAGCTATTTTTTATTTACCATGGTTATAGGGTAAATTAGGTAAATAAGGATAAAAAATAATATTATAATAATATAAAACTACCCTAACAGCTATTATAATAATATTTGATGAAATATTTCCAAACATGGGTATCCTATGGTGGACTTTAAGACCCCATGTATCCACTTGAGAGTGATGGTGATATGTTATAATAATTAATTTAAAGTAAAGAGAAAAACAACACAAACATGTATCTTCTTACTAAATCTATTTTTATATGTGGTTATATAAGTTATAACTTTGGATAAAAATAACTATTATAAATATAAATGTATTTCCTAAACCATTATAATTTTTTTATAATTTTAATATATTAAATAAATAAATATAATTATGACAAAATAATGATGCAGTAATTCCTTAATTAATAAAGGATTCAAAAAAATAATATTATGAATATTAAAATAAATATTATATGACATAATTAATGTCATACATGAATTACATAGGTCAATATTACATTTTAGGATTGATTAAATGTTTTTTAAGGAATCAAGTTGTTATGAATTTTTAAAAAATTCAAGTATAAATAGTGTCAAAAATTAACATAATTCCTAACTTAAAACATTAAATAGTTTATTAAATGATATTAAATCCCAAAAAATATATGATTAGGAAAACTGGTTTATATAAGCCCAAATATGTTATAAATGAATTTTTTTTGAGTCTTTTAACATGATATGGTAATTACATTAACCCAAAATGTGTTAATAACATGATATCACTGTAAGATTAAAAAGTGTAAAATAAGGGTTAAACCAAACAAGACAATGACAAAAAAAATAATCCAATATTTTCTAAAAATTATTCGATGATGTGTATTCGAACCAAAATAATCTTATATTATAATTAAATGAATTTTTGACCATTATTAATCAAAATTGAATTTATAATAGATTAATATTTCAATACTTTCCTAAAGTGCCCCTCACCTCTTCTATAAAAGGGAACATCTTCTTCTCATTATCTCACACTTCCAAATCATTTTAGTTAGGAAAATATATATACAATACTATTTATATAATCTCTCCCTTCCTCCTATAAGACTTACCTTGGGAATTAGGAAATTCAAAAGAAGTTACATGATTCAGAGGTAACGTTTTCTCTCAAGTTTCATTACTTTATTTTCCTTCTACACTACATATTCTCTCATAATTCATTTATTACATAAAAATACCAGTATCCTAAATAAAAATATGATGTTTATTCTAAATATAATTACACACACCTCCATTTGTGGATACGAACATACTGTTTTTGTGGACGACGAGCTACTGCCTCACAAAATGATGATTGTTCAAATTTCTCCTACCACCTCTCATGGCGTCCATTACGATGGAACTGTATTTATATATGATATATATTATATTTATATTGTCTCTATTCTTCTGTAATTTTTATTTACAGCATACCTTTATACTTTCCATGATGTGTAAATGCGATAATTTCATTTTTGGAACTGTGGACTACCGCCCCCTCAAAGCGATATGACTTGTTCATGCTATACATGGAACCTCTAAAGGATTGTTCTATTAAACCTATCAGACATAAATTAAATAAATATAATACTGGAATTAGAACATACATTTATATCAGTTGATTATTATTATTTTAATATGACAAATAAATGAAAGTATCATTCATGTGTACGTACGACCTACTGTCTCCATGAACATTGAATTTTATTTCTTATATCCAATTATTATGAACTATTATAAATACATATATACTAGATATATATATGATATTTAAATAATGAATATAATTATGTATATATTGTACTTCTTGACTACCTGGACAATTTACATCTAAACACATTCATTTTTGACTAAAGTATTGAATTTCGATAAAACGACTGATATGTACTTAAATAATTATGTAATTTTTATAACATGATGATAAGTAATATAAAATGAAGAATAAACCTGAAAAATGTTCTAAATAAAGTAGAAATTAACTTATTTTTATTATTCTAGAATATAACGAGCGAACAAGACAAGTCAGACTCAAGGTACATGAACTTCTAAACCCAATTTCCATTCTTTGGGTAAATCTTATACTTTTATATTATGTTTTTCTATGATTATGTGAGAATGTTTTTTGATATACTATAATATTTTAATTATTTATTTATGAGTATTTATAGTTATTACACATAATTGATCTATTTTATTAAAAAATGATATTTGAAAGGGAATTTCTAAGCTCAATTTCCACTCTTTGGGTTTTAAGCATACATCGTTGATTATATTATGCCAAGATTATGTATGAAATCACTATTTTTTTATTTGTATTTTAATTTCAACTTACCTTTATGTGGATATAGTATTTCTACACATAATAACCCCATTGATAAATTCTTACATCATTTATACGAACTTTGTAAGGTAAATCTTATCGCAATCTCATTTAATTGAGTAAAATATCCATGTCAATGGTTTTGTTTTTACAAGAATATGTGTGAATGACCTCTGATTGTTTTACATAGAATATTGAATTATATTGGGTTTATTTTTATTTTTCACACATAATTATTCCATTTATTTATCCTTAATCTAAGGGTATGATCTTTGTAATGGATTTCGTCTCAATCTACTTTCATTGAGGAATATCTTGTGGTAATGCACATTTATTATCCTATAATGTGTATAGACAACCCTTTTGAAACTTTATATCATGAATTAGTATATTCCTATGATATTTAATTTTATTTTTAATTTTATTCTTAAATTATTTTTATTCATGTATTTCTCAAATGGTAAGGGACAATTTAAATGAAACATCATTTTAAATGTTTTAATGATTTATTTTTCTAAATCATTCCCATTAATGGCCATGTTTAAAAAATGGATTTAAGGATTTATTTATATGGAAATTAATGTTTTAAAATGTTAATTAATTCAATATTTTCAAAGTGGTTTGAGACACTTTGATACAAAAATATCTTTATTAAATATTTTAAATGGTTTTCTAAATGGATTGAATATTTAAATATCTTTAATTGATTTATTTGTATTGATGAGTAATATATTGATAATTTCAATGTTTTATGTGTTATTATTATAAAATGATACTTAGAAATTTTATGGGTGGTTACATGATAAAGCAAATATGGGTGGTTCCATGATAAACCTTGGACAGGTGAGCCCGTGATAGCACTCCAATGCATTGGGTAACATGATAGAGGTAAATGATAAGATTTATCCTTATATATTTAAGGAATATACTATGATAAATATTCCAAACGTAACTATGATGGTTACTCTCTATATAGCTATGAAATCTACAATATAAGTATGTTATGGATTCAACATGTTACCTTTAGGATTTATGAATTCTATGAGTTATTTATAAATATTATGATTTCATGATGTATATTAAAGGGAATTTGCTTTATGATTTGAAAGTATGATTTCATTGATTTGTATGTATTTATGGAATAATGTATTATTTCCTTATTTTATATCCATTAATGATCTTTTTATACTCATCCCGTGTTTTTGAAATGTTTTTCACATGGTATAAGAATGGGTAAGAGAAAGGAAGAATTCAAGAATTTTTTTATCGACAAAAGAAATCTTGTTTTATTTAAAGAGGTTTATTATTGTGAAAAAATTGGTATTGAGTCGAAGAGTCTACCTTGTAAATTTTTAGATGTTTTGTAATAGTTGTGGCCTAATTATTAATACTATAAACCTAAAAGGATCCTAAAAGTTAATTAAAGTTAAATTATTGAATTATCTCAATATTATGTATTGTTTAAAGATTGGGCCTTATAGTTTGTATCAGAGGAAAGGTTTAGATAACTTTTGAGACTATGATGTTTTATTAAAAGTTAGGGATATCATAATGGGTTTATAATTTTAATGTATATTATATGTTTAATGTCTTTGAAACCCCTTTTGATCCTTTATGATAAGAAATATTAAGGTGAATAATGGTATTTTTGGAGACATTCACCTTTGAAGAAATTATGAGTTATTAATTATTCAGATGAAAATTGTGAGGTATGAAATAACATTTTAGATTAAATCATGTTATGATTATTTTTTATCATTTTATTTCATTTTTTTAATGTTATTAGAATTATTTAGTTTTTGAAAAAGAACAAACCCTAGACTGTGTGACAACCCATCATGTTGGATAAATCTGTGGGAATCGAACCCACAACCAAAGTGAAAAAGGGATTTATCACCTCCCATTGGACTGACTACATAAAGTCCCTAGTTATTATGACTTATTATTTTTAGTTAAATGATTTTATGGTTCAAGAATATGTTGATTATGGGAACTTATGTTTTATTAAATGTATATTTTTAGTATAGGAAAATGATTTGATGATTAAGTGATAAATGTTATTTTGGAAGACATTCACTCTTTTGAGAGCACTATATTCCTAATGAAAATAGAATTCTATGGGATTTATTTGTGGAGTAATGGTTGAAATATTATTTTGGAAGAATCTTTGTTTTTATTATGTACATATAGAGATTTGGGTTATTTATGGAAATGATTAACCTATCATATAGAATATATGATTAGGTTAATTAATTTTCAGTATGAGATTTTCAGAGTAGTCAATGTTATTTGGAGATAAATGTTAAAATTTACTTTGGAAGACTATGTGATCAAATCCTTCAGAATTTTGGGTTTCAAACATAGTTTGGATTATTTAAAAAAAAAATCGGACAATTTTTTATTGAATGGTATTTTTTGAACATTGGGTATTGTTTTTTGAACTTTAGAGCTTAAGAGTAGTATTTAAATTTACAAAGGATTATTCTTTTTTGGGATTATCTGATCATGTATTAACTATTTTGGTTTTAGGTAATATTTCAAGATAGTATGAATAAATAGTTAATATTTTTAGGATTATGTGATTATATATAAGTTCATTCTAGCACTTTAGGTGTGAAAAAGTCATCTTGAAAACTCATAATTTGGAGAAAAGAAAGGTTTGTGGTATATATTTATTAAAGGATGTAACTCAACATGAAAAGTATGTATGTTTCCTTATGTTCTTATTCAAAGTAGTAAAATAATTACTCATCTTTATGAAAAGGATATTAAAAAAATATGTTTACTTTTTCTACTGGTGAATCAAAGATTGTTTAACCCATTACATGTTTGTAGTTGTAATATTGTTAAATTTATCTTGATCATGTTTTCTATCACTCTTCATTAAAATGTGATTGTCATGACCCACCTTCACCAAAAGGAGGGAAGGGTCAGCAGATTTCCAGGCCCTTCATTAAGTTGAAGGAGAGATAATGACCCCCGAGACCCGCCTTCAATAGGTCCTGGAGTGGCGACTAGCACCAAGGGTATGAAAATTACACACAAATGATAGGCATTACCCCTTTTTGTTTTATTAGATCGGGATATAAGATGATGAAACCCAGCAACACCATGGTAAAAGAAAAGTAAAGCCAAAAGTAAACCATTCTCACATGCATGTTCCAAAAGTAAAAGCCAGAAAGTAAAAAAATGGTAACTACAAAGGTAAGTACCAAAGAAAGAAAAGAAGAAACTGCAACTTCCCCAATGGTCCGAGCTAGTATGGTCCCGCGTGATCCCTGAAGTCCTCCGGGAAACCTAAAAGCAGTTTTATATACTTGGGGTGAGCATACAAGTACACTCAGTAGGGAAAACCAAAGACTCTCATGCACAAGTGGGGGAACATACTAAAGTCCCTTGAGAATAGGAGTAAACTAAACACTTATCAAGGTAAACTATCCACCCAATCCTCACCAAGGCACACTCCCAAAATAACTCAAGACAAGTAATATATATAATAAGAGCACATCGATGTTTAGGTACCCCGCGCCACTTTCCCACTGTTTATTGAGATATCCTACGCATCGAACCAATCCCGCCATTCTGTCACCGCAGTCCCATGACCACACCCACCCGCACACACCTGGGCCACAACCACACGCAGTCCCACTCCCGAATCCCGCCCGCAAACACCTGGGCCACCACTGTCACATGTAACCATACCTGAAAACACCTAGGCCAGAACAACCACCACCACGCACGAAGACACCTGGGCTAGAAGATCAACTGCCACGCCCAAAGACACCTAGGCCTCATCCTGAAGACACTTGGGAAACCACCTGCCGCACACACCTGGCCAACCACCACACTACCCCGCCCGAAGGTTCTTATGCTAATAATGGACCTCAGGTCATCATATCCTGCCCGAAGATACTTGGGATCTCTGGAAAAGTGAGTAGAAAAGGAGATAATAACCAGCCACTAAGAATAGTGTTGGAAAAAACACCCTCCCCCATGAAATGGGGGTGTTCGGCACTAAGTGATCAACTTGGGTGGGGCGCAAATAAGAAACACAAAACTACAAGATATAGATATATAGGTAACAAGAACTCACCCAAAGTTAGGTTTTTCTTTAGACAGCCTACAGATCACAACATCGCTCAAGTCCGAGTCACAACTCTCTCCAACAAAACCCATTTTCCCATTCTTGTTTTCATGTTCAGAAATAATGTTCAATTAAGTCTATGCACTACTGGGCAACTAACACCATAAGCATAACCAAGAAAAAGAAACCAGCCAAACGTCAATTTATGTATTCACACCCGGATCTCTTGTAAAGTTGCAACAACAAAGGAAAAGTGAGAAACCTTGAAGCATTGGAACCAAAGGAAACCCCGAGACACTGCCTCGTGTCCTTTCCCTGAAAGAGGTTTTTCATCAACAGATGATCCCACCCCAATTTGTGATATAAATGATGTAACCTCATGGCCATAAAACTCACAACCACCAAAAGCATAAAAACAGAGGATCACATCCCCTCCCACATCACAACAACTGGCCCGCGGAAGAAGAACAATCCAACCACTACCATCAAGAAAACAGGCCCATGCGGGTATTTTCTAATTTAAAAAATTTAACATACTCCATGATTTCAATTCAGTGTGTTTTAACCAGGAGTTATCATAGAAGGGTTGATCCTGGTGCTTTCAATTTATTCAGCCCGGTATACATGATTAACCAATTTTACTTTTCGCCGCAGGAGTTTACAAATACAAAACAAGCCATTTAAAACACCGCGAGTTCATTAGTGTATAGACAACGACCACCAACGACCTTGATTTTCAGAATGCATAAGACAACACAACTTAGAAAGATGATCATAATATAAACAACATCAACGATCACATCCCCCCTTCATCCTTTATAGAATTCGTTCATTATCTTTAATTAGTCATGGTTTACCTAATTCTACAGAAACAAAAGCACGCCCACCCCGCATGATACACAAAAGAGAGAGGCGAAGGAGAAATTCCCTACTTGTTGATAGACGATTGACGCTTAGGCCGAGCGCGGAACTTCATGCATAATGATGCGGCTCGCCCGATGCACCAAAAGTTGTTCGTGAAAAGCCGCGATCGAGGAAAAAAAACCATGCCTAGACCTTTAGTTTATAAGGTCCGCAGACGGTTGAGATAAAAACGTGAAACCGCGTAAGGAGAGGGGGTCTTGGGTTTACCACATGGCCCCACTCATCATTAAGGGGGTCGGGTGTTTTAAACCAACTCATTAATTCATTATGTATTTAATTAAAACTCTTATGGAGTTACAGGTCTTTAAAACACGCTCAAATAGTTCAAAATAGGGTTTAAGACCCTAATTGTGCAAGAAGGAACGCCACTGGAAAGAACCCGCGGGGGGGGGGGGGGGGGGGGGGGTAGGCTAGAGCCACTGGTGGCTGAGGGCCACCGGTGGGTGACGGCTACCGGTCGGCTAAGGCTACCGGTAGGCCATGGATACCGGTAGGCCAAGGCTACCGGTAGGCCATGGATACCGGTAGGCCATGGATTCTGGTAGGCCAGGGCTACTGGTAGGCCAAGGCTACCAATAGGCCTACTACCAGTAGGCTAAGGCTACTGATAGGCCTACACCACCGTGATTCCCAGACCAGAAAACCCAACACGAGATTTTCACAAAGTAAAGGATCCCCACAAAACCCGGTCCATTACATCAGATACCTCTTAAACGATTCTCGTCCCCGAGAATCAAAACAATCAGAAGGAATGAGAGGATCCAAACAACCACCTCTAAAGATACCTCTTAGGAGTGAACCCACACACAATTCCAACATACCAAGCCAAGCTGCCCAGGTATGTGGGTTGGGGAGTCTCCTCCCCCATGTCAAGATATTATCCTCTTTGGGCGGCACTGACTCGCCCGCACGGGTTTAATCACATCCACCTTAATGAGTCTTGATTAGGGGTCGGGTTCTCTCCTCCCGCATAGCCAAGGCTTTTCACACACATTCAGAGGAAGAAAACTAGTACATTTCATAGTCAACAAGACAAAATGTTCTACCATAACAGGTACAACAAGGAACAAAACTCAAAAAAACTCTGGGTACTGGGCATGAATCAGTGCTTCCCTTTCCCATGTACTCTCCTCAAGCCCACCATGTCTCCACAACACACGAACCAAGGGAATGGTTCTCCCACGAAGCACCTTCTCCTTGCGGTCCTGGATCATCACTGGTCTCTCCACAAAAGTCATGTCATCCTCGATGTCCAACTCACCCCAATCACGAACGTGTGAATCGTCGTGCAGGTACTGACAGAACTGGGACATATGGAAGAAATCATGTATCCTTAGTAGCGGCGGTGGTAACGCTAGCTGATAAGCCACTTCGCCGACCCGCCGCAACACTTCGAAGGGTCCGATGAACCTGCGAGAAAGCATACTCCCCTTGCCGAACCTCCACTGCCCACGCCGAGGGGAGACCTTCAAGAACATGTGGTCTCCAACCTCAAACTCCAAGGGCCTCCTCCTCATATCAGCATACGACTTTTGTCAGTCTTAGCTGCCTTCATCCTTTCTTGTATGAGATGAACCTTCTCTGTCGTGCTCTTCACCACCTCTGGCCCAAGGATGCCTGCCTCTCATACTTTGGTCCAACACATGGGTGAACAACATGGCCTCCCATACAAAGCTTCAAACGAGGCCATATCGATGGTAGAGTGATATCTATTATTGTAGGAAAACTCTAACAGGGGAAAGTATCGCACCCATGATCCCCCTGAGTCCAGAACACATGCCCGCAGCATATCCTCCAAGGTCTGGATGGTGCGCTCTGTTTGTCCATCTGCCTAGGGATGGAAAGCAGTGCTAAGGCATAAATTTGTGCCAAAATCATGCTGCAATCCTTTCCAGACCCATGAGGTAAACCGTGCATCCCTATCTGAGACTATAGACCTCAGAACCCCATGAAACTGTACCACCTCATCCACGTACTTTCATGCCAAAGAATCTACAGTACTCAACTCCCTGATCACTAGAAAGTGGGCCGATTTTGCTAACCGGTCCACTACCACCTAGATGGCGCCATATGCCCCTTGGACCTTGGGATGTCCCGTGATGAAATCCATCGATATGTCATCCCACTTCCACTCGGGGACATCTAGAGACTGCAGTAGGACGCCTGGAACTCGGTGTTTAGACTTCACTTGCTGACACACTAAGCACTTGGCCACAAACACTGCCACTTCTCGCTTCACTTCGGGCCACCAAAACTATCTCTTCAGTCCCTGGTACATCTTGGAAACTCCTGGGTGTACCGCCAGGGGTGAGTTGTGGAACTCACTGAGAACCTTGACGCACATCACTCCTGGAACAAGCAACCTTCCCTGGAAAAGCATCTGGTTCTGACCATCCCCTGTCCATCCTTCCAGAGCATTGCCCTGGTCAACTCAGTCACACATCACTTCGCACTCCGGGTCTCCCCACTGAGACTCCTCCACTTGCTGCAACAGAGACGATTTTACTATCATCTGATATAGAAAACCCCTACCATCATCCATCCACACATCCAGGTGTAAGGCAGCTAATTCCTCTATCGCCTCCCAGGCGTCTGCCGACTCTCGGACTGCATCCTTCTGCGTCCTCCTGCTCAAGGCATCGGCCACTACATTGCCCTTGCCCTCAGTATAAGAGATCTCGAAGTCGTAATCCTGGAGGAACTCCACCCATCTCCATTGTCGCAAGTTTAAGTCCTGCTGGGAGAAGATATACCTCATGATTTTTTGATCCGTGAAGACCACAAAGCGTTCTCTGATGAGGTAGTGCCGCCATTACTTTAGCGCAAAAATGACCACTACAAGCTCCAGGTCGTGGGTGGCGTAATTACACTCATGGGGGCATAGCAGCCTGGACACATAAGACATCACCCCTTGCCGCTGCATCAACACACATCCCAGGCCCTGTCCTGAAGCATCACAGAACACCTCATAAGCCACCCCATATTCTGGTAATCTCAGCACTAGGGAACTAACCAACTTATCCTTCAGATAGCTAAATGCTGACTCGCACTGCTCACTCCACACGAAAACCTGATCTTTCATGGTCAGGGCTGTCAAAGGGGCTGCAACTCGGGAGAAGTTGGGTATGAACCTCCGATAGTAACCCGACAGCTCAAGGAAACTACGGATCTCTACCACATTCTTGCATGCTGCCCAAGAAACAACTACCTCAACTTTTGATGGGTCCACCGCTACCCCCTGCTCGGACACCACGTGCCCGAGGAAGTGCACTTCTCGTGTCCAGAACTTGCATTTTGAAAACTTCCCATAGAGACGATGATGTTGGAGGACATCCAGAACCACACTCAGGTGCTCTGCATGGTCCTCCTCTGATCTAGAGTAGACCAAGATGTCGTTGATGAACACAACTACGAACCGATCAAGGTACTCCCGGAAGATGGAGTTCATAATCACCATGAACACAGCTGGGGAGTTCGTAACACCGAAGGTCATGACTACGAACTCAAAGTGTCCATATCTGCACCTGAATTCCATCTTCGGGATGTCGCCCTCCTTTACTCTCAGCTGGTGGTACCCAGACCACAGGTCGATCTTTGAGAACCATCCTGCCCCTTTCAGCTGGTCGAAAAGATCGTCTATCCTCGGAAGAGTGTAGCGATTCTTGATCGTCACCTGATTCAGCCTCCTGTAGTCTATGCACAACCTGAGAGCACCATCTTCCTTCTTTTTGAATAATACTGGAGCATCCCACGATGATTTACTCGGCCGAACATAACCCCTCTTCATCAGATCGTCAATCTGGATCCGCAACTCCCGTAGATCTGAAGGTGTCATCCGGTAAGGAGCCATCGAGATCAGACGAGCGCCCGACTACAGGTCTATCCTGAACTCGATATCACGTCGAGGGGGTAGATTCATCACCTTCTTAGGAAAGATGTCCATAAACTCACAGACAACCTCAGGCACCCCCACCATCTCATCATATACTGACTCTACTGACAGCTCATCTAACAAGGAGAGGAGGGGTTCCTCTCACCTGCTGCCCTTCTGACTGCTCCGCTCGCCGGTGAAGGTAACACACCGGCCGCCCAAGTCAGAGAACACGACCCTTCTTCGAAAACAGTCGATGACGGTGCACATAGAGAATAGCTAGTCGATGCCTAGGATGACATCGTATGGATGTATCTGTAGCAGAAGAAGATCCCTAACCGACTGATGTGGCCCTATCATCAGTCTACATCCACGACAAACAAACAACAAGTCGGTCTATCCTCCGACTGGTGTGCTCAACACCAGGGGCACTAGAAGTATCTCGTCATCTAGACCCAAGGCACGGGATAGACTGGGTGAAACAAAGGAGTGTGAAGCTCCAGTATCGAACAAGGAAAAAGCAAGAGTGATAAACAAACTGATCATACCTCGAACAACCTCCGGACCTGCTGGAACTGCCGCCTCTGCGGCGTGTAGCTGTCCACGCCCGGATACTCTGCCCCTCGGCTATCGGCCACCTCCCCGACCACTCCCTGGTCGAGGTCCCTGAAGAGCGCCCTGAGGTCGGCCTCATCCTCCTACATCTTCCATCGGAGGAGCAGGAGCTCACTGTCCCTGTTGCTGCTGCTGGAAAGGCCTAGCTAGAAGCTGCTTCTGGGGCGGGTGTTGGGGATGTCCACCACCGCCGTACTGCACCTGGTCCGGGAACTGAATCCGGATATGTCCAGGGCTCCCACAGACGAAGCACCGCGGCCTTGGGCCTGAAGATAATGGGCGAGGACCAAGGGATCGAAACTGAAACTACTGCGACCTACTCCCTGCGGGCCAGAACCTAGAGGGTCCTGACGCTGGAGGCCTGGTGCGGATGCCCTTCCCCTTCGATGGTCCCAGCTGGATCCCCTCTAGTGACACACCTCCTAGTGACTGCATTCCCTCCACCACTTCGGCCTTCTTCTAGACTTCCAAGTACGTCATCAGGGTAAAGGGGGTAACAACATACTGGAGGGAGGGTCAGAGCGCCTCCTCCAAACATCTTTCCTGAGACTCCTCATCGGGAAAGAGGTCCGGAGAAAAATGTAGGAGGTCCTTGAACTTGATCCCTAGATCCCTCATGAACATACTCCCCTGTTGGAGGGAGAGTAGCTCCAGTCTCTTTTCTACCTTCATCATTGAAGAGAGGAATTCCGCCCAGAACTCCCTCTCAAAATCCACCCAATCCACCTCGGCCTCACTCCTCTCCCGCAGGTAAAGCGTCCACCACTGACGCGCCGCTCCCCACATCTGGCTGACAGCCAAAGGAGCCTAGTACTCGTTGGGGGCCTGAATCAGGCTGAAAGATATCACTAACTCTTTTAGCCAGCCTTCTGTCTTCATGTAAGAGGTGCTTCCCTCATACTTCTCAAGGGTCTGTTGCTGGAAGGCCCGGAGAGTCCTCTGCCACTGGCCGTCCTCCTCTTCTCGGTCAGCTCTCTGATGATCGACCAAGGTAGTCCGCGGGGCCTCATTTGTCTTCACCACACGCGGTCTCCTTCCAGATGCCATAGCTTCAAGGTAAACAAAGAATGCCTAAGCCCAAGTAGTGCAAATTATTGTCTTTAAAACTTCTTAATATTTTTGTTTATTCTTAATTCCCAAAACACCTCAGAAACATGAGAACAAAAGTCATTATGATGCATGTACCTTTACTAGGGTCTCTACCCTCCAATCAGCGTGGAATCACTTGGTCGTTAGGTAGTTCCAGAGTCCTTGCGTTGGATCACGGGGGGCCTTAAAATCCCATGTCGTAGCCGGTCTTCCCTAGCCTAATTCACGAACCAAGGTCACCCAACACTGTTGCCTTACCATCCAATGCAATCCTTACTATGCATAACTCCAGACTCCATCCTATCTTTCAACCATCACCTCTGATACCATTCTGTTACAACCCGCCTTCACCAAAAGGAGGGAAGGGTCAGCAGATTACCTTTAAGTTGAAGGAGATATAATGACCCCCGAGACCCGCCTTCAATAGGTCCTGAAGTGGAGACTAGCACCAAGGGTATAGAAATTACTCACAAATGGTAGGCATTACCCCTTTCTGTTTTATAGGATCGGGAGATAAGATGATGAAACCCAATAACAACATGGTAAAAGAAAAGTAAATCCAAAAGTAAACCATTCTCACATGCATGTTCCAAAAGTAAAATCCACAAAGTACAAAAAGGTAACTACAAAGGTAAGTACCAAAGAAAGAAAAGCAGCAACTGCAACTGCCCCAAAGGTCCGAGCTAGTATGGTCCTGCGCGATCCCCGAAGTCCTCCTGGAAACCTGAAAGCAGTTTTATATATGTAGGGTGAGAATACAAGTACACTCAGTAGGGAAAACCAAAGACTCTCGTGCACAAGTGGGGGAACGTACTAAAGTCCCGTGAGAAAAGGAGTAAACTAAACACCTATGAAGGTAAACTATCCACCCAAGCCTCACCAAGGCACACTCCCCAAATAACGCAAGTCAAGTAATATATATAATAAGAGCACATCGATGTTTGGGTACCCCGCGCCACTTTCCCACTAGTTATTGAGACATCATACGCATCGAACCAATCCCGCCATTTTGTCAATGTAGTCCCACTGACACACCCGCCTGCACACCCCTCGGCCACAACCACACGCAGTCCCACTACCGAATCCCACCCACAAACACCTGGGCCACCATTTTCACGCGTAAACATGCCTAAAAACACCTAGGATAGAACAACCACCACCACGCCCGAAGACACCTGGTCTAGAAGATCCACTGCCACGCCTGAAGACACCTAGGCCTCATCCCGAAGACACTTGGGAAACCACCTGCCGCACACACCTGGCCAACCACCACACTACCCCGACCGAAGGTTCTTGGGCTAATAATAGACCTCAGGCCATCACAGCCTGCCTAAAGATACTTGGGCTATCCGGGAAAGGGAGCAAAAAAGGAGCTAATAACCAGCCATTAAGAATAGCATTGGGAAAAACACCGTCCCCCATGAAATGGGGGTGTTCGGAACTAAGTGCTCAACTTGGGTGGGCCACGAATAAGAAACACAAAACTACAAGATATATATATAGGTAACAAGAACTCACCCAATGTTAGGTTTTTCTTCAGAAAACCTATAAATCACAACAACGCTCAAGTCTGAGTCACAACTCTCGCCAACAAAACCCATTTGTCCCATTCTTGATTTCATGTTCAGAAATAATGTCCAATTAAGTCTATGCACTACCGGGAAACTAACACCATAAGCATAAACAAGGAAAAGAAACCATCCAAACATCAATTTAGGTATTCACACCCAGTTCTCCTGTAAAGTCACAACAATAAAGGAAAAGTGAGAACCCTCGAAGCCCTAGAACCAAAGGAAACCCCGATACACTTCCTCGTGTCCTTTCCCTGAAAGAGGTTTTTCATCAATAGAGAATCCCACCCCAATTAGTGATATAAACGAGGTAACCTCCTTGACATAAAACTCAAAACCACCGAAAGCGTAAAAATAGGGGATCCCATCCCCTCCCACATCCCAACAACTAGCCCGCGGAAGAAGAACAATCAAACCACTACCATCAAGCAAACAGGACCATGCGGGTATTTTCAAATTTAAAAGATTTAACACACTCCATGGTTTCAATTCCGTGTGTTTTAACCAGGAGTTATCAAAGAAGGGTTGATCCTGGTGCTTTCAATTTATTCAGCCCAGTATACGTGATTAACCAATTTTACTTTTCGCAGCAGGAGTTTACAAATACAAAACAAGCCATTTAAAACACCGCGAGTTCATTAGTGCATAGACAACGACCAACAACGGCCTCAGTTTTCAGAAGGCGTAAGCCAACACAGCTCAGAAAGATGATCATAATATAAACAACATCAACTATTATAGCCCCCCCTTCATCCTTTATAGAATTCGTTCATTATCTTTAATTAGGTCTGGTTTACCCAATTCTATAGAAACAAAAGCACACCCACCTCGAATGATACACAAAAGAGAGAGGCGAAGGAGAAATTCCCTACTTGTTGATAGACGATCGATGCTTAGGCCGAGCACTGAACTTCACGCATAATGATGCGGCTCGCCCAATGCACCAAAAGCTATTCGTGAAAAGCCATGATCGAGGAAAAAGAAACCATGCCTAACCCTTTAGTTTATAAGGGCAGCAGACAGTTTAGATAAGAACACGAAACCGCGTAAGGAACGGGGGTCATGGGTTGACTATGCGGCCCCACTCATCATTAAGGGGGTAGGGTGGTTTAAACCAACTCATTAATTCATTAAGTATTTAATTAAAACTCGTATGGCGTTACAGGTCTTTAAAACACTCTCAAACATGTCAAAATAGGGTTTAAAACCCTAATTGCACAAGAAGGAATGCCACTAGAAAGAACCCATGGGGGGGGGGGGGTAGGCCAGAGACACCGGTGGCTGAGGGCTACCGGTGGGTGACGGGTACCAGTAGGCTAAGGATACCGGTAGGCCAGGGCTACCGGTAGGCCAGGGCTACCGGTAGGACAGGGCTACCAATAGGCCAAGGCTACCAGTAGGCCAAGGCTACCGGTAGGCCAAGGCTACCAGTAGTTCTGCTACCGGTAGGCTAAGACTACCGATAGGCTTACACCACCGTGATTCCCATACCAAAAAACCCAACATGATATTTTCAAAAAGTAAAGGATCCCCACAAAACCCGGGCCGTTACAGTAGTGGTTAGTTTTTGTTCAATATCCATGTTTTTCTATAAGGTATCCTAGTATGTGTTATCTCAGGTGACCATTGAAGTTATATTTATTTCTTTTAAAGTGAGAGATTTATTGACTCTTTTTCTGATGTGGTATTTTCAATTAATATTTCGAGCCCAATTTTTAAATTATGAAGACCAAATTTCAAATGGGGGGGAATGATGTAACAAAATAGGTATTTATAGAATAATACATTTTATTTTCTATTAATATTTATGAATAAGATATTAATTTTGTAACATCCTATGTAAATAAAGAATAATACATTTTGATATTTATTAATAATTGTGAATTAAATATTAATTTTACTTTAAATGTAATTCTATGTTCGATGGTGTACCCGATACACAACAACGAGTTTCTCTGAAATCTTACGTTGCACACAACGTTGGGTCATACTAAAAAAATAATAATATAATATTATTTTAAATGGTAGTTAACATGTAGCTGTTGTATTGGGGAGAATGAATATAATTAACAACAATATGATTATACATGTTTTTTAAATGTTTTTACATTTATACAATAAAATTTAGAGGCTTAAAATGTGAATGAATCCAATTTTAAGTATAAATAATCTAATATTTTCTAAAAGGTCGATTTATTAACTTTTGATGGATAACCATCATTAAATATATATTTGGTAACATTTATATGTTCTATTTGAGAAAATAAAATTCTTCTTTAGAATCCAGACATCAAAATTTACTTTGGGCAATTTTTTTCTGTTAAAATTCATTTTTTATGAATAGTGAAAAATATTGTATTTTATTTCAAAACATACTTTTAATATAATTTATTTACGTGGTTATATTATCTTTATAATTGGTTTCAAAGTTTAATTATATTATATTTTTACCATAGAATCCAATTTTGGTCATTTGAAGTAATTTCACTTTGAAATCGGAAATAAATAAGTGTTAATCTTTTGATAGTTATTATTTTTGAAAAACTCAATTTTTGTTTTAACAATAGGAATTAATTTTAAATTAATTAATACAACATCTATGTTTTGAATTTGAAAGAATATAAATTATTTTTGAATTTGGAATATCAAATATAGATTAGGCTTAATTTTTTGTATTTTTATGAAAACATCAATTTTTGATGAACAGTGAAAACATTGAGTAGTAGTTAAAAAATGACTTTTTTATTTAAATGAAATTTTACCACTTATGAGAATTGAATTTCAAAAATATGACAAACATAGTTGTTATTAGTAAGTAAAATGTGGTTTAATAAGATGAATTATGTTTTTGGAATAGTAACTTTTGACTTTTATTTACCGCGGTTAAAGGTAAATAGGGTAATTCAAGGTAAAATAATATTATAATAATATTAAATTACCCTAATATGTGTCCTAATCCTATTTATTGATACATTTCCGACCATGGGTATCCTTGGGTCGATTTTGGGACCCCATGAAGCTACTTAAGAGTTATAATGACACTTTATATTAATTAATTTAAAGTAATGGCAAAAATGACATAAACATATATCTTTTAGTAAATCAATTCTCACATGGGCTTATATAAGTTTTATCTTCAACTATAAATATTAATTTGAAAGCTAAAAATATTTCCTACATCATGGTATTTTTTTTATAATTTTTAGACATCAAATAAATAAAATTATTTATGACATAATAATGATGTAATGTTTAACTCATTAATGAATGATTTAAATAAATAAGATTTTAAAGATTAATACAATATAAAAAAAACTGTTAAAGTCTTATTGGATGATTTTTTTAGAACACGAGTCATCTTATCTTTGACTTTAATAAGTTTTGGACCTTTAGAAACTGAAAATTATTATATAATAAAATAATAGTTTCAAACCTTCCTAAAGAGCCCCTCCTCCCCCTTATAAAAAGCTCTCACCTCTAACCCATTAATCACACCTCTCAAGCCCCTTTTATCATCCAAGATATGCCCAAATAAGCTATAAAGATCCATCTATCCCACCATTAATATGTTATTTATACAGGAGGCACTTCAAAAAAATCCTTTTCGGTTCAAACCAAAGGGAGTTACCCGATTTAAAGGTAATGTCTTCACTTAAGTTCTTTTAGTTTATTTTACTTATACAACCCCCTACACTCTTTTTAATCCTTTATTTTATAAAAATACCAGTATTCACAATATACTAGGTGTTTTTATGAGAAGTATTCAAACTAAAATTACACACACCTCCGTCTAATGGGTAAATAATACACTGTTTCTGTGGACGTCGGACTACTGCCTCACGAAACGATGATTGTTCAATCTTCTCTTACCACCTCTTATGATGGCCATTAAGATGGAACTGTATTTACATGTGATGTATATAATATTTATATTTTCTCTATACTTATATATTTTTCATTTATATCATACCTTTATGGTTTCCATAATGGGTAAATTTGATAATTTCTTTTGAGGAAGTGCGGACCACCACCCCCTCAAAGTGATATGACTCATTCGTTCCATAAGTGGAACATATAAAGGATGAAGTTAATTAAATTAAATAAAATAGATATTATACGGGAATTATAATATAAATATTTATTATTAAGTTTTCATTCCTTTAAATATAAAATATAAATGAAAGTAGTGTTCATGCGTACGTATGACTTACCGTCTCTATGAATAGTGTGTTTCATTTCTTATCTCCAAATGATATGGAATACTATATATAAATATACACTGGATATATATGATATATATTATATCTAAATCATTTATATCATTTTGGAGATAATGGATGTTTTACCACATGGAAAATTTGTAATTATAACAAGTTCATTTTTGACTAAAGTTCCAAACATCGACAAAATGTCTGATATGGACTCAAATAATTAACTAATTTTTATATCAAGGTAATAAGTTATATAAAAGTAATAATAAAACTGAAAAATGTTATTATGTAAGTATATATTAACTTAAGTATATAATTCCAGAAGAATGAGGAACATACTAGTGAAGTAGATGAGGGAAGGGGGTTCTTATCTCACTTTTAATTTTGTGAGATTTCCATTGTTCACCACTTATTTATTTCATGTGGTGTATTTTATACTTATATTTGATGTATATTATCATTATTATCTCTATATTCATGGTATTATATTATTAATTTGGTGTTTATTAACTTTTTGTCATAAGAATCGATTGATTACAATGTGGTAAGGGGTTTTCATCTCAATTTTTATTCTTGTGAGATTCATGCTATATTTGCCATTATTTCCCTTTGTGTGGTATATGTACTTACCATGATTGTATTATTTGTGTAATATAATTTAATGTATGGGTATTTACATCTACATTGTATGATCCTTTCATCATGGTGAGTATGTTTCGTAAGTTACCAAATCGGTAAGGGAACCTTTCATTGTACTCTTTTAGTTAAAGACTTATTTTTGTTATGTCTTTTAATTTATATCTTCTTATGTTGGGATATGTTATTACATATCCTTATTTCTATAAATTTTATTTCTAGGTGATGAGATAAACTTTTCTCTCTCATCAACTCATTTTTTTAATTTTATAGTGACACCGTTTGGCGGTCAGATTTTTGTACGGGAACTTCTTTACCCAATTTCAATTTTTTGGGTAAAACCTCTACTTATTGATTATGTCATGCTATAAATATGTGTGAATTAAATCTGATTGTTTTAAACAAAATTTCCACTTATATTCGATGTATTCTTATTTTTCACACATAATTATGTGTTTTATTTGTGCTTAATCTAAGGATATGATCTTTGCAAAGAAATTTATCTCAATTTACATTCCATTGAGACTTATTTGTTGTTATACACCAATTCACTTTTATATGGTGTATATACTTCCCTTTTACATATTATATCCTGAATATAATTATTCTCATGATATTATAAGCTTTAATTAATGTTATTCCTCAATTATTTGTATTCAAGCGTCTCTCTTTTGGTTAGGAACTCTTTAACTAAAATATCGTTTAAAATGTTTTAAAGATTTATTCTTCTAAATATTTCTCATTAATTTACATGTTTTCAAAATGGTTTTAAGGTTTTATTTATATGGACATTAATTTTATATACTGTTACTTCCTTTAAATGCATCAAAGTGGTATTGGACACATTGATTCAAAAATCTCTTTATTAAATGTTTTAAATGGTTTTAAAAATGGTTTGATAAAGCATTGATTATGTCAATATCCTGAAAAGATATATTGTGATTGAAATGTGGAAATTTTATCTTTACTTTATTCTTTTTTTATGTGTTATGAATATTTTATAGTTATTGGGAATTGTTTACATATATGGGTGGTTCCGTGATAAACCCAGGGCGGGTGAGCCCGAGATAACTCTCCAATGCATTAGGTAATATGACTGAGGTAAACATTAAATTTTCTCATGAGAGATTTAGGTAATATACTGTGATGGGTATTAAAAATGTAACTCCCTATGTAACTGAAAAATATAAAATATAAGTTTGATATGGATTCCACAAGTTACCTTTATGATTTATGATTTCTATGTGTTATTCATAAATCTTATGATTTGACAAGGTATGTTAAAGAGATTATGTTTTGTATATATATTGATGAACTAATGTTTTATTTCTTTATTTTATAACCCTTACTGATATTTTTATTCTCATACTATGTTTTTGAAATGTTTTTCACAAGGTATAAGGCATGGTAAGATAAAAGAATAAGTCAAGAAGATTTTTATCAAGAAACAAAATTTCATTTTATTTTAAGAATTTTTATTTTATGAAATAATGGATACTGAGAAGAAGTGTCTACTTTGTAATTTTTGAGATGTAATGTAATAGTTATTTCCAAATTATGAAAAACTCTAAACCTAAAAAGATCCTAAATGTGAATTATTATCTTAATTTAATATTATGTAATTTTAAGGCTTGGGCCTTATAGTTGGTATCAAAGGTAGATTTAGGCAACTTTAGGGATTATGTGTTTTTATTCGACACATGGTTAGTCTCTATATCTGCTCTGTAAGTTAAATACTTGTTTTAAAACTTTTTTAGATCAAGTAAATTCAGTTAAAAATGGAATGAGGAGGATCTTAAACAACATTCATATCTCTTTCTGTTGACATTCTTGTAATAATTATTTCAAAGTCATGTTAAGAAGATTGTGACACATTTTCTAGCATACAACTCAATTGAAAGAAGTTATTTGAGATATCAAACACCTCCAATATACCTCAATATCAACATGGGTCAAGGGATGTATTTAATCAAATCCTGTTTTCACAATATTCTCACATTTTCAAGAAAGTTAAAAATTATCCAGGAATTTTCAAATATTTTACTTTATCACAAGATTCTGAAGCATATTATGATTTTGAAGAAGGTGATGAAGAAGGATACCCTTGTGCAACCTATTTATATTTCTTTTTAAATTATAGTCTTTCATCACATACTTATGGTATTTTAAAAGGATCATTGATTGAAAGTTTCTACTCAAAATCAGTCCGACTATTTTATAAAAATATTTTTTTTCATATGTTTTGAAATTATATGTTATACATGATTATTTTCCGAAATTATTTTTCTGTGAACACCCATATGACCCATGTTGTACAAGGTGTATTTGGATGATGGAATAAAATGATTTTTAAGGATATATAAATCATTATTGCAATGGATGGACCGTCTACCTATGTGAACACGATGACAATGAAACCATGTGGACACAATGATCAATGTATGATGTTCTTTCTTTTGGAAATAGTTTTATTTTATCATATGGAGGTGAAATAAAAAAATGTCAATATATATAAGTCTTCATTTAGATATTGAGGTATTAGTGAGTTGGGATAAAAATGATAGGTATAATATAACCTTGGTGGTTAATATATGTTAGGGTTATTTTTCTGTTTTATAAAAGGACAAACCATAAGAAGGGTGACAACCCGTTGTGTCCGGTAAGGCCATGGGAATCGAACCCACAACCTAATGGTGACAAGGGAGCATCAACTAACACTGGCCTATGTGAATTCCCTAGTTAGTATGATTTATTACTTTAGTTAAATGATTTTATAGATCATGAATAAGTTGATTTTTGGAACTTATGTTTTATCAAACGGATATCCTTAGTATAGTAAAACGATTTGGTGATTAAGTGATAAAAGTTATTTTGGAATACGTTCTCTCTTTTGGGGAACCACTATATGCCTATAGAAAATTGAATTCTATCAGATTTAATTTGTGGAATAATGGTTGAAATTTTATTTTGGAAGAATCTATGATTTATGGAAATTTGGGTTATTTATAGAAATGATTAACCTATCATATAGAATATGTGATTAGGTTAATTACACTTTAGTATGAGACATTAATAGTAGTCATTGTTATTTGGAGATAAATGTTAAGATTTACTATGGAAGACCATGTGATTAAATCTTTATGAGTATTGGATTTCAATCTTATTTTTTTTACTTTGATGAATTTTATGGACAATTGTTTATTGAATGGCCTTTGCTGAACATTGGGTATTATTTTTTGAATTTTGGAGATTACGAATAATATTTCCTTTTTTAAAGGATTATATTTTTTTGGGATTATCTGATCTTGTACTAACTATTTTTCATTTTGGTTAATGTCTAAATATAGGGAAAATATATAGTTCATATTTTGTGGATTTTGTGATTCTCTAGAAGTTGATTCTAGCACTTCATATGTGAAAAAGTCATCTTGAATACCCATCATTTAGAGAAAAGATGAGTTTTTGGTAGAAAATTATTAATGGATGAAACTATAATTGAAAAGTAAGTATATTTCCTTATTTACATAGTCAATCTCTTAAAAAAATACTCCAACTTTTTCAAAAGGAAGTAAAAAAAATATTGTCTGTTTACTTTTCCCATTGGGAAATAGAAGATGGTTTAACCTTTCAAAATTTAGGGATTTTCTAGTGGTTAACTTTCTCCTAATCATGTTTTCTATCCCTGTCCCTCAGAGCATGACACTTAGTTTCTCCTCTATATCGATATTTTCATGTAATCATTGTATGGGTTATCTCGGGTGACCTTTTTAATTCTCTTTATTTATTATAAAGTGATAGTTTTATTGACTCCCCTTCTAATGTGGTACTTGTAATAAAGTTTCTAAGCCCACTTTTAAAATTTTGAGGACCCAATTTTTAAAATGGGGGAAGGATATAACATCCAAAGTAAATAATGAATAATAAAATTTCATATTTATTAATATTTTTGAATTAAATAATAATTTTACATTAAAGGTGATTCTATGTTCGATGGCGTACCCGATACACAACAACGGGTTTCTTTGAAATCTTACGTTGCAGAAAACATTGGGTCATAAGGAAAAATGGTAATATAATACTATTTTAAATGCTAGTTAACGCCAAGCCATTGTATTAGAAGGAATGAATAAAACTAACTACAATATGATTATAAATGTTTGTTAAATATTTTTACATTTATCCAATAAAAGTTAGAGGCTTAAAATGTGAATGAATTCAATTTTAAGTATAAATACTCTAATATTCTTTAAAAGGTCAGTTTACCACCTTTGTATGAAGAACCCTAATTAAATCTAGATTTGTTAACTTTTATATGTTATATTTGATAAAATAACATTCTTCTTTAGAATCAGGATATCAAGATTAACTTGGGGTAATTTGTTTTTGTATTTTTCTGATAAAATTCATTTTTATGAATAGTGAAAATATAGTATTTTAATTCAAAACATTCTTTTAGTATAATTTATTTATATAATTAGATTAAAATTTTAATTTATTTTAAAGTGTAATTAGATTATATTATTACTATTTAATCCAATTTTGATCAGTTGAAGTAATTTCAATTCGAAATTGGATATAAACAAGTGTTAATCTTTTGATAGTTATAATTTCTTAAAAACAAACTTTTTATTTTTACAATGAGAATAAATTTTAAATTAATTAAAATAACATATATGTTTTTAAATTGGTAATATAGAAATAATTTTTTAATTTGGAATATCAAATATATCATAGGCTTAATTTTAGGTATTTTTATGAAAAACATCAATTTTTGATGAATAATGAAAACACTGAGTAGTAGTTAAAAAACTAACTTTTTCATTTAAATGAAATTTTACCGCTTCTATGAATTGAATTTCAAAAATCCTAAAAACATGGTTGTTATTAGTAAGTAAAATTGGGTTCACTAAGCTGAAAATAATTTTTTGTGAATTGTAACTTTTGACTTTTATTTACCGCGGTTAAAGGTAAATAGAAAAATTCATGGTAAAAATAATATTATAATAATATTAAATTACGCTAACATGTGTCTTAATCTTATGTTTTGATACATTTTCGACCATGAGAATCCTTGGGTTGATTTTGGGACCCCATGGAAACACTTAAGAGTGATAATGACACTTTATATTAATTAATTTAAATTAATGAAAAAAATGATATAAACATATATCTTTTAGTAAATCAATTCTTACATGGGGTTATATAAATTATCCCTTAGACTATAAATATTAATTTTAAAGATAAAAATATTTCCTATATCATGATATTTTTTATAATTTCTAGACATCAAATAAATAAAATTATTTATGACATAATAATGATCTGTGTTTACCTCATTAATGAATGATTTAAATAAATATGATTTTAAAAATTAAAAAAATATCAAAAACCTATTCAATTCTTTTTGGATGATTTTATTTTGAAAAAGAGTCATCTTAGATTCAAATTTCATAAGTTTTGGACCTTTAGAAACCGAAAATCATTATATAATAAAATAATATTTTCAATCATACATAAAGAGTCCCTCCCCTCCCTTATAAAAATCCCTCACCTCTAACCCTTTAATCACACCTGTCAAGCCCCTTGGATCATCCAAAATCTAAAAAAATAAGCTCTCAATATCCCTATATACCACCTATAAGTCTTACCTTAGTTATAAGTTACTTCAATTAATCTTTTTGGTTCAAACCAATGGGAGTTACTAGATTTAAATGTAACATCTTCCCTTAATTTCTTTTATTAAATTTTAATTCTTTAAACCCCTAAACTCCTCTTATTCCTATATTTAATAAAAAAACTAGTATCCTAAATATAATATATTCTTTTATGAGAATTATTCAAACCACAACTAAACACACCTCCGTCTAATGGGTAAAGAACATACTATTTATGTGGACGACGAACTACTGAATCACGAAACGATGATTGTTCAATCTTATCCTACCACCACTTATGGTGGACATTAATATGGAACTGTATTTACATGTGATTTATAATATATATATATTATCTCTATAATTCTGTATTTTTTATTTATATCATACCTTTATGGTTTCCATAATGGATAAATATGATAATTTCATTTGAGGAAGTGCGGACTACCACCCCATCAATGTGATATGAGTTGTTCATGCCAGACGTGGAACATATAAAGGATAGAGTTAATTAAATTAAATAACATATATATTATACTATAATTATAATATAAATATGTATTATTAAATTTTCATTCCTTTAAATATAAAATAGAAATAAAAGTAGCGTTCACATGTACGTACGACTTACCGTCTCCATGAATGTTGCGTTTCATTTCTTAACTCCAAAAGATATAGAATATTATAAATAAATATACACTAGATATATATGATATATATTATATCTAAATAATTAATATCATTCTAGAGACAATTTAATTTTGATCACAGGGACAATTTGAAATTCTAACAAGTTCATTTTTTAATAAAGTTCCGAACATCGACAAAATGTCTGATAGGAACTAAAATAATTAAATAATTTTTATAGAAAGGTAATAAGTGATATTAAATTAATAATAAACTTGAATTTTTTTTAATTCAGTATATATTAACTTAGGTTTATTATTTATAAAGAACACGGAACATACGAGTCAAGTCGGACAGGAGGTAAGTGGTTTCTTATCTCACTTTTAATTCCGTGAGATTTCCATTGTTCACCACTTATTTATTGCATGTGGTGTATTGTGTACTGAAATTTGATTTATATTATCACTATTATCTTTATATTCATGGTATTTTGTGATTAATTTTTTGGTTATTATCTTTTTATCATATGACTCGATTGATTACAATGTGGTAAGGAGCTTTCATCTCAAATTTTATTCCTGTGAGATTCATGCTATATTTGCCACTATTTACTATTTTTTAGTGTATGTAATGCCCATGATTGTATTATTTTTCTAATATAATGTAATTTATTTGTATTTAAATCTTCATTGTATAATCCTTCCTTTATGGGGTGTATGTTTCCTATGTTACCAAATCGGTAAGGGAACCTTTCACCGTAATCTTTTTGTCAAAGATTTCTTTTTGTTATGTATTTTAATTTACATATTATTATGCTGGGATATGTTCTTCTGTATCCTTATAAATGTAAATTTTATTTCTAATTTATGATATACCCTTTTTTTCTCATCAACTCATTTTATGAATTTTAAAGTGACACTGTTAGGCTATCGAATTTTTGTAAGGGAACTTCTTTACCCAATTTCAATTATTTGGGTTAAACTTATACTTCTTGATTTTGTCATGTTATGAATATGTGTGAATGACCTATGATTTTTTTACAATTAATTTCCACTTATATTTGGTGTATTTTTATTTATCACACATAATTTTGTTATTGATTTGTCCTTAATCTAAGGATATGATATTTTAAAGGAATTTATCTCAATTTACATTCCATTGAGTCTTATTTGTTGTTATACACCAATTCACTTTTATATGGTGTATATACTTCCCTTTGACACATTATATCATGAATCTCCTTATTATGATGATATTATAATCTTTGATTAATTTTATTCCTCATTTATTTGTATACAAGTGTCGTTCATTTAGTTAGGAACTCTTTAACTAAAATATCGTTTTAAATGTTTTAAAGATTTAATCTTCTAAATATTTCTCATTAATTTCCATGTTCTCAAAATGGTTTTAAGGATTTATTTATATGAACATTAATGTTTTAAAATTTTACTTCCATTAAAAGCTTCAAAGTAGTATGAGACACTTTGATTCAAAAATCTCTTTATTAAATGTTTTATATGGTTTTGAAAATGGTTTGATAAAGCATTGATTATGTCAATATCTTAAAAAGTTATATTGTGGTTGTAATGTGGAAATTTTATCTTTCCTTTATGCTTGTTTTATGTGTTAGTAATATGTTATAGTTATTGTACATTGTTTATGTATATGGTTGGTTCCATGGTAAACCGAGGTCAAGTGATCCAAGATAGATCCCCAATTCATTAGGTAATGTGACATAGGTAAACGTTACATTTTCTCCTTATAGATTTAGCGAATATACTGTGATGGGTATTCCAAATGTAACTCCCTACATAGCTATGAATGCTACAATGTCTGTTTTATATGGATGTCACAAGTTACTTTATTATTTATGATTTCTATGTGTTATTCATAAATATTATGATTTCATGAGGTATGTAAAAGGGCATATGTTTTGTATATATTGATGAACTAATGTTTTCTTTATTTATTTTATAACCTTTACTGAGCCTTTTATGCTCATCCCATGTTTTTGAAATCTTTTTTCAAAGGGTATAAGGCATGGTAAAAGAAATTAATAACTCAAGAAGATTTATATCAAGAAGATAATTATTGTTTTCCTTTAATAATTTTAATTTTATGAAAAAATGGATACTAAGTAGAAGTGTCTACTTTGGAATTTTTGAGATGTAACGTAAAGACCTGGAATTTCCATGTAATTTTTTTTCTTTTTTAAAAATAAATGGGAATTTTACGAGTCTAAAAATTCTGACGGCCTGCGATTCTGAGGCCCGGATTGCCCGGAATGATCCGTCAAAGTTTTGTTAAGCTTATGTTAACGCGAGTAAGCATTTTTCCTGAAAAAGTTGAATAACTCTTAAATTGTTACTTGGTTCTGAAATCCAAAGGCACCATTGCGCTCATGATGGCGGGTTTACCCTAGGCGCGACTTAAGATTAGTCGGCGAGGGCCTCCTATGAGAAAAACCTGAAATATCATAATCATAAATAAAATAATTAAATAAATTATTTTATGTTTCAAATGCTTATAACTCACAAATGGTAACTAGGGTTAAAAATACAAGACCACTGCTGAAATTGTGAGGGTATTCTTTCTTTAGGAAAATACTAAATTTGGCTGGCGTGGGCCACCAGAGAAAGTTAGTATTTGGCCGCAAATAAAATAATTAAGTGAAAAATATTTTATTGTAAAATTCATAAATTTCAAACAGTAACTCGGATTGAAAATACGAGATTACCATTGGGTTCGTTGGTGGTGTGTTTTACCTAGGCAGATCCAAACCTTGACTGGAGCAGGTAAAGGGTGATTGATAATAATTTTCCGAACATTTTTTCGGGTATGTTCAGTGAACGCGCAAGCGGTGTTTTGTAACTTTTGAATCGGTGCTCGGAATTGAAATCTGAGGGCACTGTTGAACTCCCAGTGCCAATATTCTCTTAAAGATACTTTCTTCTCGATTGTAGTTGGTCGAAAGTGAAATTTAGTTTTTGGGTTTTTTGTGGAATTAATAAAATAAAATAAACTTAATTTTATTTTATTTTGTGCTTCTATGTGGATATTTCAGGTGGGGTCCACTGGAACTAATCCTCCAGGTGCAAGTTGGAAGTGGGGACCGCCAGAACTTAACCTCCCATGAGAGGTTGAGGTGGTGGGGACCACCTGAACCATAACCTCCCATGAGAGATTATGGTGGTGGGGACCATCTGGAATGAAACCCCCCTTTAATTGGGTGAAACCACTAACTCCCACAATTAATGAGGGACATCCCCTTGACCTCCTATACCATTAAAATTGCCAATGCACAACATCGTTGCGCCCGCATAAATTAATTGCCTTGCCCCTTTTTTAAAATTATGTAACAACAACGTTGTAATTTAGGAAGGTTTCTAATAAATGAACTGTCATAAATTCCAAAGATCATTTCCTACCTCTCTGCTCTCATTTATATATGGATCTTGAGGGGAGTATTTGGGAGGTATTTACCAAGCAATAAAGCGCTGGTAATGTAACGCGATTCCCAACACTTGGAGGATTACGCTCTCAAACAAAGAATGATTCCTCCACAAAGAATACCGACGAGGAATGTCTACGACTTCATCCTAGGAATCCCCTTAAACGTGGGACATCTTCGACCTATCATCCCTCCTCATATTTGTCAACAAACCGACGCACGAGCTTGGATTGGAAGTGTGTGGTGGATGTGACGAATGATGACAACACCATCTTCTTTCCCGCGACTCCGTCAACAAACAAAGGTAGGGAGTTTATTACATGTTGATGTTATTCCATTTCTATCTTCATCAACGGTTGGAAAGGAATTGTTTACGGGGAATTGTTTACGGGTGAGTTTTTGTTCTTATTCTTATCTTGATGAGCCAATTGATACCACCCAAAATGCTGAGGGTGCGGGCCAAACCAACGTGGCCTGACCCCTCCGTCGTTCTTGTTTGAAATGATCCTCGGCATGGTGAGGAAGCAACGAGATGAAAAAGGCGATGAAAACAAAATCCATGATTCCCGCAACCTCCGGAACCCACGCTGCCCTCAAGGTGCCCCAGCCGAACCGGACTCGGCCATGCCGATCCCCAGCTGTGCCAGCCTCCGCGTGTCCCGCGCACTCGGCCGCACTGCCTCCTGGCCCTCGGCCCGCCTGGTCGTGCCTTGTGAGGCGCCCTCTCAGCCGCCTGCCGGCATACCCGGCGCCCTCCCGGCCGTCTGTCGGCCTAACCCAGGGCACTCCCGGCCGACTGCCGGCCTGCCCGACGCCCTCCCGTCCACCCTTCCACCCTGCCCAAGCCACCACCCAGCCTGCCCAGCCGCCCCGGCTGCTTTCCCAGGTCGCCACCCAGCCTGCCCGGCCGCCCCAACACCCAACCCAGGCCGCACCGTGGTTCCCGGCCTACCGAGCCGGCCGACAGCCTCCCTCAAGGCATCACTGGCCAAACCGGCTCGGCCTCCCAGGCCGAGCCACCCAAACCGCACCCCTCGTGTTGGTGGCCGAACCGAACCGACCGCGCCCTCTGGGCTGAGTCGTGCCACTTGTGGCGACCTTCGGGCTGAACTGCCCACGCGGCCTGTTGGGCTGGGACTAGCGGGCTAGGAAAAACCTAATAGGCTGACCCACCCAACGGGCCGGCCTAGACCCAAAAGTTCTGACCAGGTTGGCCCAGAATGGGTCGGCCCAGACTAAGACAGGCCGAGTCAGTCCGATCGGGTCAGTCCGGACCCGGGCCCAAAACCGACCCTTTACTTTCGTTGGCCATATATTTTTCACCAGACGACCATTTGACGAACCGTCAGTGGCACTAGTTTTCTTGGAGCGTGAAGGTCCCTTTGAGTATTCCCCACTAGAGTTCAAGGTAAAGATAAGATACGATCAGGTTGGATCGTAAACAAATCCAACCGGGCCCCCGGGACAAAATGGATAATAACTTATAGAACAGGCGTCCGATTGACATGCTGTCTATTCTATTGTGACCCCTATGAAAATGCAGAACCTTGAGATACTTCTATGTGGGACTTCGTGACAGTTGGATTATCTACCTATAGCTCATGGAGATGATCCTCCCGGGGATGAGCAAGCATAGTGCAGAGTTATCAGACTAGTCCCGGGTTTACCCATCAGTGGGGCAGGGCAGTGGGTTACCCATCGACCTTAGGGTTTACCCTCCAGCTGGGCTGGGCAGTGGGTTACCCGTCGAACTCTTAGGGTTTACCCTCCAACTTGGCTAGGCAGTGGTTATCTCATCGACCTCTTAGGGTTTACCCTCCAACTGGGCTGGGTAGTGGGTTACCCGTCGACCTCTTAGGGTTTACCCTCTTGTTGGGTTGGGTAGTGGGTTACCCGACGACCTCTTAGGGTTTACCCTCCAGTTGGGATGGGTAGTGGGTTACCAAACGACTGAGTACTCCACCAGCCAAGGTTTCAAAAATGTGACCTGCATATTATTTGATACTACCCCTAGATTAAAATCTTGGATTGAGCTGAGTCATTAAATTTTCTATTTACGTAATTATTGAGATGGATTACTTGATAACATAGGTATATGTATGGGAATATACCTAAGTGGGGTTATCTGTTGAATTCATACTTTGTGGTTTATCCATGTTGGATTTTGTGAGACCTTGAGGGTCTCGAGGTCCCTAATGAGTATCGTTATACTCACCCCTGCACAGGCTATGCCCGCACCTTGTTGTATTGGATGCAGACGACGGACAACGCTATACAAGGCTGAGTGTACTAGGACTGGACGGTACCCGGAGGTGGACCGCATGGCGTGACGGTATGCAGAGGAGACAGAAGGATGTGGAGTGCTATGGAGGATATCAGTACCCACCCTTCAGGTAGGATCTGTGGTGGACAATCCAGGAGCTACTTTCACCTTTCAACTGTTTTGCCCCTTTTTTGTTGTACTTGTACTTTACTGTTGGGATTGTATTTCCGTTCCCTTTTACTTTACAACACTCTTTTGTATACAATTTTACTTAGTGTTTTGCTTCCAGCTCGTACTTTGTTGTGCGTGTTTTCATGTTATAAAGGTAATTCTTTCCCAGTTTAGGGATTTACACCTTTGGTTTTAGACTCCACCCCCTAGCCAATGGAAGGAGGGCTTGGGCTAGTCATGGCACGGGCCCCGGCGGATGGGTTAGACAAATTGGTATCCGAGGAGTCAGTTCTACTGTAGAACATAGGAATCTGATCTTTCTTTTCTGTGAAGCAATAGTGTTAAGGGTACTGAGTGTGGTTCTCAGTTCAGGGAGTCCAGTGTTGGAGCGGCGACCAACGTATCCATACACCAGGTCCCTAACTACTGATCTCCGACTCAGTGCATGGAAACACTAATTGCGTGTGTGTTTTCAAAAGTTTTCTTAAAGTTAGCTCAACCAGGTCATCTCACCAGGTATAACTTTTGACCATGTCACATTTGTTCAGGATTCCTCCATGCAGACAACGAGATAGAGTTCCGAGATAGCACATGATGACGGCCCACCAAGCGACGAGGGTCCGGTTTAGGGCCCTCTTACTATGTTGGAACCTTTGGGTGGTGTACCAGCACCACCACCACCCATTGGGCAGCAGATGCCACCAGCCTCACTGGCAGTTGGTGCATGCCAACTGAGCGCATTTCACGAGTTCCAGTGGCAGTGGCCTCCAAAGTTACGGGGTGAGATAGATTCCCAGGCAGTAGAGGACTAGCTGGAGGCGATATCTAGAGTTCTCCACCTAGTTGAGACACCCATAGAGCATATATTGATCTTAGCTACTAGTGTTTTCCAATGAGTGACGATGAGGTTGGTCCGCATAGTGATGAGCCTTTGGTACGTGAACCATTGTTGGAGATTGTACCTTCAGGTAGGGTGTTAGCTATATCACCGCCTGTTGGTCAGTAGTTACAACCGGCAGTACCGGTAGATGACACATGTAGGCTTAGTTCCTTACACGTATTTCAGAATCAGATACCCCTCAGGTTCTGAGGCGAGCCCGACTCACAGGCAGTTGAGGACTGGACTGAGGAGGTGGCTGAGAGTTCTCTAAGGATTATACAGCTTCGTCAGGATGACATGTCGGTAGCTGAGTATTCATCGAGGTGTACCGATCGTTCTCGATACTCGATAAATACGATAAGATCAGTGCTTTTCGGTTAGGACTACCGAGCGAGGTGTGTTTTAGGACATCTGAGCCCACACCATTTATCTAGATTCTAGAGATAACCTTTGCGGTTGAATGTTTTTTGGATGACTGGATATGGCCAGTGAATGTTATTAGAGGGACAACAGGAAACTGGCGCCAGTCTTAGAGACTTGGGCGTGAAAGAAGTTTCAGGAAGAGGATGTGACAGGGACAGATGAATCTGCAGGGAAGCGGACATGGAAGCGAATAGAAAAATAGTTATGATGGATTTCTCATATTTTTCTAAAATACATGAATTTTGTGAGTAGAAAAATATGATATTTTTAAAAAAAATACTAAATACATGAATTATTGAGTCATTTTTAATGTAAAGTGGAATTAAAAATCATTCTTTAGAAATCACATTAACTAGTTAGTTTATTTAGTCAAGACAATCAAAAATATTTCTTTTCTTGATCCAAAGTAATAAACTAATGATTAGAATAACGAGAAAACACCCCTTTCCTCCAATATAAATACAACCCCTCACCACCTCTTCACCCCACACATTAAAAAAATTGATCCTTGTAAACAATTTACCCAATAATATTACCAAGAGTCTTACCCTTGTTCAAGAACTATTTTTCTCATCAAAATACCAAAACCTTTCCCCTAAGGAGGTTTTCAAGGAGGATAAATTCAAGAGATAAATTCATCCTTCCTTTTCTTTTAATTTCTTTTCAGGTTATTTTATTATTCTATCCTCACATATACTCATCGAAATGGTATGATAATTCTATTACCTAATATATAATAGTGTGTTATTATTCTAATGGAACTATCCATCATTAAACCCCTCTCATCCCTATTTTATTCTAAAAATTCAAATGTTGTCCGTGAGGTGTTAATGTATCACCTTCAAGGATGATTTTTTTTATTTTACATTAATAACATCAAAGTAGGTCATAAAACCTTTTTAATGGTTAAAAAAATTATAATATATGTATTATATCCTATTTAATGTTTAGGAGTCATTATACAAACATGATGTTAAATAATAAAAAACATGTTTTTTGTGGGTGAAAACCACAAAAAAAATCCAAACGATTATCACTAACATCTAATCTAATGATTATTCATGACCCAAAATAAACAAATGAATTATATAATCATTTAAAATTATGGATGTTAATTAATAACTTATAACTTCAATTCTAGATTTTTATTTCCATTTTACATGAACTTCTATATTCTTATACAAGTGAACTGATCTGGAAAACAATGAAAATGGGAACTCTTGAATGATGAAATCAAACCCTATAACTCATAAAAAAGTATATAAATGAATTTAATAAAATTATAATAAATAAATTAAATGTTTAAAAGGTTCTTAATTAATTTATTAATGAAATAATTTTATTATCCTGGACATTAAGATCAAGTCCATAATCATTTTAGACTTAAGGTAAGAGATTCTACCTGAACCTCTATTTTTTCTTTAGGGTTACTCTTTCCATATATTTATCCCATTTTAAATCTTATTTATTTTTGTGTAATTATTATAAATTATGTTTATATGTTCATAAATTATGTATAAATACCATATCATCCTTATTTCATAAGTAAATACATGTTTTAAAAAGGTCCCCTTCTTTATTCTTCCTGATAAGCATGCCCGATTAAAGTTAACTTCCTGTTTTTTTACCCGCTTCCATGTGATCTCCATAATAAATGTTAAGAAAGAATTATTTTCTAAGATCAATAATTTTATCATAAAAAACTATATTTTTTCATCTTTGGTTTTATAAAAACAATTATTCATTGTTCTTCTTAAAAAATCTACAGTATTTTCCTAAAACCACAGTTGAATGTTTTATTTCTAAAGTTTCTTAAACACTATTTTTACATGTATTCACTTAAATTTGACATGAATTATCATTATATATATTTATTCCCTTTTAAATGTTTTTGTATGATTTAAATCCTTTCTTTCATGGACACTATTTTGATACTCCCTTATTTTATGCTTTTTTGACATGATTATGATACCCAATTATTTACATGGGTAATCCTTATGTTTATGTTTGATTCCTTATATATGATTATTCATATGGAACACATATTCATTAATATTTTATGATAGTGTGCCCAGATATCACTCTAATCCATTGTTTAATGTTTAGTCTCATGAGATGTCATGCTAGGACATGGAGTGAACCTGATTCCTTTATGGGACTTAGTCCACCATGTTATGGAAGCTATCCTTGACTCATATTTATCTCATGTTATATGTAGTTTCCACATTCCTATGATTCCATTATTATATGTTTCCATGTTATTCATGTTATTATTCCTTATATTTATTCATGTTCCATGCCTTTTATGTCATCATGTTATGCCTTATATACCATGTTCTACGTTTAATTCCCATGCTTACTCCCTTACTTGGAACCTTAGATCACCCCTTTTGTTCATGTATACCCCATGTTATCCTATACAGATGTATGATCTCAAAGAATGTTAAGATCTCATTATGGAGATTAAATAAAAGTTATTATGATTTTTGTTTCATGTTGTTTAATTATGTACCTATCACCCTAATACAATATACTTTATGATCCATGGAATGTAATTTGATATTTAATTATGATTCAAATAATGTAATAATATGTGTAAAAGGCTAGGGTGGCTATAATGTGCTAAAATAAATGGCTATATACCTAGAAAACTAGTTTCTGGTGGGACAAAGGTGTAACTTAGACATATATAACTAGTCTAATGAGACTATAATCTCAAGAGAATGGGTATATGCCCTAAGTATCATAATTAGTGGGAGAAATAATTCTCATCCCTTGAGATGGTGAGTGTTCCAACATGTCAACACTCGGGATAAGGGAGATGGAACATCATGACCCCCATCCAACTAGTGTCAATGGTGTGAGATGTCATTACCAACACCCGATGTAACAGAGAATGATAATTTCATGATAAAAAAACCCTTAACATCATATCACAACCTATATCAATGATTAGCAATTTTATAATATAATATAGGAGGAATTAAATCTCATGAATCCCATTAGAAAAGTCAAATTCCAGAAAGTCATTACCATTACCAAGGGAAATTTAATAGAGCATAAGAAAATGGCGTGGACTTACCACCCTTTATAAACTATTTCCTTTAATTCATTAAATTCATTAATGGAAAAGAAAACTAACATGAATAAGAAATTCTATCTAATAAATCCATTAAATTCACTCAAACATGGTAATTCAATTTATAAATAAAAAAGATTCAATTTTAAGGTTCCAAAAATTAATGGAAAATTAACTACATTGCAAATTCCCATTATAAGATAAGAAAAGCACATAAGAAGTTATCAGGATCATTTAATATTTATATAATAGAGGAAATTTCATTTATAATCAATATCAAACACTTAGAAGGAATTTCAAAAATTAAACAATTAACAAAAAAGGGGAAATTAAAGTCAGAACACCCGAGGGGTGGACATAATCGAGGAAAATATACTTTATCATACTAAAAAGGGTAAAAAGTGTATATCAAGGTGTGATCCCAGACCCAAGTGGTAAAGGATCCTTCTTGGAATCCAAAAGACCCAAGATCAAATACGGTTAGGGATGAATTTCCAAGCTACTATAGCAGCACTATAGAAACTACTATAGTATTACTATGGTAGTGGCAGACTGTAGTAGTGGTAACATTGTAGTGGAGGAGGAACTGTAGTAGGAACTGTAGTGGTGGCGGAACTGTAGCAGTCTGAGTACTGTAAAATTACTATTCAACGAAGGGCTCTCTGGGTAAAAAATGGGATTTTGGGATTTGTATTCAGACCACTTGGTCTTGGGACTTCGGGCTATGTAATGGGTATCCCTCTACCTAGTTTGAAATAGGTTCTATATTTTAAAAAATAAATGAAGCTATTAAACCAACCTTTAAAAAATAAAAATAACAATAAAAATGCAAGCCATGATAATTGTCAGTGTGTGGCACATTGGCAAAGATAAAAATAACCAAAACTATTAGTGAAAATGATGAGACAACCTACATTTTGGATGTTAATGACTCCTTGTCTAATTATACCCTAAAATATGAAGTAGGTTAGATGAGATCGAATAAAAAATCCAAACCCATGAAAATAGGGAAAAAGAACATGCACCTAAATAACACAGTGGATTTGAAGTAAACTAAAATAGGAAGGGAGAGGCCTATATATCTTACTGATCTGGATCCGATGCTTCCAAAAGATCTTGATTTGGACTTAAGATGCTCTAGTTATCTTAATTCATAGGTTTGGATTTAGGGTGAGCTACGAGAGGAGAAAAAGGTGTTTCATTAATTGGAGAAAAGAAGGGAGAAGAAGAAATAGGTTAAATAGATTAATGATGGGAAAAAGTGACATTTAACCCTTAAAAATATAGGGTAAATGTTAAAGGTTCATAGTTTCTTAAACCGTACAGAAACCGTGATCAAGTCACTACTAACCCAATATAGTTAAGGGGCATGATTTCTTAAACCATGTGCTAACCATGCAAAATACAACTGTCAAATATATCCTATTTTTTACATGTTCGTACACCTATATTATCATGGTTTCATACAAATGGTGTGGCTCCTGCTACACCTATATTTAACCCTGCATGGTTATTAGAGACCATGTAGGCTGGTTGGTATATATTCTACTAACCATGCAACCCAATCATTTTACCAATTTTCTAGAAGTCTATGCTCTGAACAAGCCTCAAACCCTCATGGGACATTCCTTTGGCCATAGTTAAAATTTACCAAAATTAAACCAAGGATTTAAATTGTGAAACAAAGGATCCATACATTTATGAAACTATGGGTCATTAAAAACTCCCCTAATTAAATAAACTCATACTCGAGTTGGCCTTATGAGGGTAATGAGGTGTCATTAGAGAATAACTATAGCCACTGAGCTCGTATATCAGCTTCCCACACCCAGTTCATGTCTTGTACCTGGATATGCTTCTTTAGCACCCATATAAATAAAAATGTACCCCTCATAGTGTCTTCATGCTCTAATACACAATAATAAATGGATACTTCATAAAGGAAGCATCATCATCCAACTCAACCTCATCAGGATAAAAGACATGTGATGAGTCTTGATGATATTGGTGAAGTTAATAAATGTGAAATACATCATGAATTGACTGGTATTTCCAAGTAAGAATAGACAATTAATCCACAGGTCTAATCCATTTCACAACCTCAAAGGGTACAAAGAACCTCAGAGAGAGATTACCCAACCTCTGAATACTTATTTTGCACAATCTCATCGAGACTCACAAGAAAACTTGGTCTTCAACCTTGAACTCTTATGGTCATTAGTGTCTGTTTGCATATGATTTATTTATAGACTGAGATATCATCATGTTCATTCTAATCAAACAATCCTTCTCTATAGTCTCTTTCACAAGATGTTGTCCAAGCATAATTGCCTCCCCTACCTCTAGCCATCACAACGGTGAACTAAAATTCCTACCGTATAAGGATTCATAAAGAGAAATATTGATGGTAGCATGGAATATTTTATTATAAGAAAACTATATGAGGGGAATGTGTTTCTCCAAAGAACCCCCAAGGACTAAGACTCATGCATGAATTATGTCCTTTAACACCTGAATCATGAACTCTATCTTCCCATTGGTCTATGTGTGATAATCCTTGCTCAGAGGTACCTATGTACCCATGGCCTTCTACAACCCCTAACAGAACCATGAATTAAAGTAATAATATCTATTAGAAATGGTTGAATGAGGAAATCCATGAATACGTACAACCTACCTAATGTATATCCTTCTTAACTCATCAACTGAGAAGGTATCTCACAGAGGTAAGAATTGTGAAACCTTAATCAAACGATTGATAACAAGTCACACCATATCATTGATATAAGGTGATTTGAGTAAACCAGTCATGAAAACCAATGACACATCATCCCATTTTCACTCAGGAATAGAAAATATCTGTAAGAGACCTATCAAACACTGATGTTCCACCTTCACTTTCTGACATGTGGAACACTATGTTATAAATCCAACAATCACTTTTTCCATACCAGGCCACCAATATTGGCGCCATAGATCTTGATACATTTTGGTTCCACCAGGGTGAAATTACCATGATGAGGTGTAGAAATCCCACATTACTCTTTGATTTCTTCTAGGACCCATAAATTCCCATGGAATAGTAAAGTATCATTCCCATCCATGGTCCAACATGAAGATGCATCATCACCTTAGACACTTTCCCTGAGGAAAAGGACTTCAGGATCAGATAGCTACCTCATTCTTACCTGTTCTAGAAGTGTATAGGTCACTTTTAATTTATAGATGAAAATTTACTATCTTCTTTATAAACCTCAGTGTGCATCTCTAAGAATAATACTATGGGATTCCATTCACCATCGAACTCTTAAACTGCTTAATTCTAAGTCTTCTATCTTAGAGCAATACCAACTACATTAACATTACATGACATATAGGAAACTTGAAATCAAATGATAATAGGTACTCAACCCACCCACACTATCTATGATTCAGATCACATCATGTAAAAATGTAATTTACGATTTTTTGATCAGTGTATACCAAAAAACTCACTTCAAGTAGATAGTTTCTCTAACACCGTAGGGAATGGACTACACCAGCTAATTTGAGGTCACGTGTCTGGTAGTTCTGATTGTGAGGATTCAACTCACAAGACTCGTACATGATGAATCACTCATACAACCTCATAAATACTATGTGTTTGATAAATAATTTGTCATAGTGGACTATATAGCTCCTACTTGGCTCTAGAAGAATAAATATTGGTGCTGAAGTCAATCTTACCTTAAACTCCTAAAAGGATGCTTCACAAGATTATGATCATAAGAATTTCACACCATTCATTATCAATTCTATAAGTAGCACTGCTAGATTTGAGAAATCCTGTATGAAGCATCTTTAAAATCAAGTTATTTCTAAGAAACACTTAATGTCAAAGATGTTCTTAGGAATCTTATATAAAACTACAACTCTCACTTTATTTAGGTCAACAAAAACTTCTTACTCTGATATGATATGACACAAGAAATGAGAATTATCAATCCAAAAGTGGAATTTACTATGATTAGAATATATTTGATGTTATCTTAGTGTATTTACCACAATATCAAGATTTTTGGAATGGTTGTGTATAGAGCGTGAATACACGAAGATGTAATCAATAAAGACTACCATTAATGAATCCAAATATCGATGGAAAACCTGATTCATAAGATCAATGAAGATAGAAAATGCATTTATGAGTCCAAATGGCATGAAAAGGTACTTGTATAGAAAAAATATTCTCCTGAAAGTGATATGAGTTATGTTTGATGACCTGATATGCACCAAATGATATCTTGACCATAGATATATCTTTTAAAACACTCTTACTCCACAGATATGACCATAGAGGCCATCTATTAATAGTACTGGATACCTATTCTTTACTATCAGATGGTTCAATCTATGGTAATCCATGAAAATATTGAGTTTACCATATTCCTTATTGGATGAAAATACCAGTGAACTATATGAATAAGTGATAATGAATATTAATACTTTGGAACCAGATCCTTCAACCACTTCTTGAGCTCCAGAACCTCTATATGTGCCATCCTATAAGGAGGAATGGTCACTAGTTCTACTCCAAGAACAAGCTCAATTGTAAATTATAACTCTCACACTAGAGGTAAACTAAATAAGTCATCAAGAAAGAAATCCCTGAAAATATTCACTATTGGAGGAAAAATATTACGTAATAACCCTTGGTCATATAAAAAAAGAATGTCAATCTGAGCTATCACACCACCCACCCTCTATTTCTCAAGTCTTGATCCCATAACTTATACATCCCATTCTCCCTTATTCACATGTCCTCTTCCCTTTGGTGATGTAAATGTAACCCTCATATGATAACAATCTATATGGGATTGACAGAGAACTAACTAGTCCATACCAATAATGACATCATAGACTTTCATGTCAAGGGTGAAAATATTCAATATGAAGAGGTATCCTCCAACCTCAAGGGGAGAATCCCTAAAATGGTGAGAAAACTCTTATTGGATACCTAACATGGTATGTATCATCACAACACCATATAAGTGTTTGATCTTAAAGTCCATAGTCCCCATAATAGTCTCAGATATAAATGAGTGAGATGTTCTAGTGTCTACTTAATTAGAGGCTATTAGAGTAATCCCTCTTACAGTTGAAGGTCTCACATCTAATCCTCCAGGATGGACTGGACTACATGAAACTAGTCTGTACCATGGCTAAAGTCAGTTCCTAACTACCCTAAGATTGACCGCTTTGCTAGCACTAATAATTATGAGTCTCACTACATCTGCCTCATCCACTACCTCGACCCGAACAGCCAGTGGTATTCCAGTTGCCTATATGGCATGATCCTACCAGACCTGCTTTGGAACATGGAGTAGGTGTAGATGCCCGCTTTCTAGGAACTAATGGAAAGGTTATGATAATTCTCTAGATATTTCCCATCCTACTACATACTCTATATTCCACTAGATCTTATAAGTACTAAGGCTTTACATGTAACAACTTCCCACACTGGTGACATACCAGAAAGATATCAGTATGAGGGTCCTAGATATTTCTAACTCCATGAGTTGCCTAAAAATTTATCTTTATCATAGATGAATAAGAAATGATAGATATAGGTCCCAAACCACCCTTTATTCCACCATCCTCTTCCCTCAAAATTTTCTATATGATAAGGTCTTGGTTGATGATTTCAGAAATATTGGTCAACTTGAATACATTAAACTACGATAAGATGACATAAAACAACCCATCCTTGAATCTATTGGTGACCATAATATAATAAATTTGTAGAGTAGGAGATAACCACTATATCTCGTTGAAATGAGAAGAGTATTATGTAGTAGGAATTCTCCCTTGTTGAATGTTCATGAATTCTCAAGCTCTATCAACCCTCAGAGTCTAAAGAATGAAATAATCCTAGAAGATCATATGAAAATCTTCCCATAACATATCATAGGTTGATATAACTTGATAATAATGTCCCACCATCACATGTAATAATTAGACAACATATAGGTAGCATGTTTGACCCCCACTTTGGAGGCGTCTCTAGAATCTCAAATATAACAAGAATAGATTTGAGCCATGAATTTGCATCTTGTGATCCTCCATTCATTGAAATGGTTGGATACTAAAAATAATAAAACTTATAGTCCAAATATTCCATACATAGGGAATGTAAAACCACCCCATGAATATTTTACAACATACATAGGAAGTACTCATAGAACTGGGCATTAGTTCCTATATTAGGAACTTGAAATTGTTTCCCAAACAGCACTGTAAAAGGAATCACTGGGGGCTCAAGGACTTCCATCTCAGGTGAATGGTCATCACCATCTTTAGGGAATGAAAATAGAGAAATTCATGGAGGCATGACACTATAACTCCAAATACACTCCTCATAATATATTTCAACAATTGGAATGATTTTAATTAGAAAACTTGGGAAGGTATATAGCCTTCCTATAAAACTGATCATGACCCTCTAACTACTACAATATCCATTTCTAGGTAGTGTGAGAGACCAATATGTCCATAATAATTTATGATACACCCCACTACCCACTATAAAGGCTGATTTTAGGTTTGAGTGTTGGTTTCACATGTATATGATAACTAATTTCACCTTAAAAGTCTTATTACTTTTAGATATGTGTATGTTCAAATATTTAAATAACTTTAAATGGATAAATTTTGTGGATTACTATTTTTGATCCATATGGTCCCATACTTTTTATAAAACAAAATATGGAATCCACTTAACCCACACTAAAACAAATTCCAACCCATTCGACCAATCGTCCAAAACTCAATGTGCCATAAGTGACTTCTTAAGGTGTCTACTTTAACCAATGCGGGAATACACTGTTAGTTTAAGATAGGAACTTTATGTTCCAATTATATTTTCCGATACCTATAATAAATTTGTTCACATTCAAATATATAATCAAGGAACCAAGAATGTACAATAATAAAATTCATGCTAAAAATAAACATGGCAAGGAAAAATGCATGGCATAATAGTCCAATTGTGCCTATAATGATGCATGTAATGAAATTCCCTCATTTCATCTAGAAAAAAAAAGATAAATTATTATTTAAATAATAATAATAATATTAACACATTAAAATAAGACCATCATCAAATGGTAATGTTGTAGTAACCATAATAGGGGGAAACAATAATGTAATTTTCCATCCCAAAAAATTTGGATTTCCTCTGTACATGGGTTAGCTATGTCTAGAAACATGGTAAATTACAAATACCTTTTTCTCATATCATTATATCTAATTATCAAATATTAATAGAAATGAGAAAAGATTCTCTAATACCACTTTGTAATGTACTGACCTAGGATCCACTTAACCCGTGCCCCGGGATGGTGGGTCAGATGACCTCAAGCGTGCCTCCCTGTATGAAAGAGGCTATTGAATAGCAGCGAGAGTGTGAAGGTGGTGTGTTGGGGAGAATATACTATCATATAATAGTGGGAAAAAATATACAAATGTAAATATACAACAATTAAAGAATATATAAATATACATTATAGTTAAGAAGTGGAAGAATAAGTCCCTAAACAACTGACTAATAATCAAAATCTAGTAGGCAGTGTCATATAAATGGACGCATGGAATGCTGATATTCCACAGTGGAACACATGATAGATATATAAAATCATGTTATATAAAATTACAAAAATAACATAATACTTCTCCACTAGAATCTCAAGCATATGCTCGGTCAAATGCTTTTATGATCTATCTATAAGTAAAACCTATCAAATACTAGTAGTATGGTGATTTCCCAAATCAGTACTTGAAAAAAAATCTTATCAGGTAGAAAAAGGTAGCTCAAGTTGGGTGTGAGATAAAATCTCAGTAATCCACCACCAATGGTGTCTATAATTAATCAAAGTAGTTATCATAACTAAATAGTGTGAAGGAATATTTAATTAATTAACAATACATAAAAAGTATATAACTTATTTATTAGGTTTCTAAATTACACCATGAGGCACTACCAATATGAACTCATGTCTAGAATGGAATTCTGATTAGTCACTATACACATATAGGGTAATAGTATATATATATATATAGTATAGAAATATATTTCATCAACCTATAAGAACTATGTACGTGGGGAAGTAAGTAGCCATATACCTGAAATACTTGTTGCTAGCTAGAACGAGGTGTAACTCATACATTCATAACCAGTCTATCGAGCCTATAATATCAAGTAAAAGGGTAAATTGCCAACATCACATAATGAGTGAGAGATGTCACACTAATGGTGAGTGTTCCATCACATCAACACTCGGGATAAGGGACACGACACATCAATCCCACCCTCCAACTAGTATCAATAGTGTGAGATGTCATGCTCAACACCCGATATAAGGGAGTGTGATACAATCATGCTCAACAGAACCCTTACAATCATATCATATCCTATATTAGGGAATAATCATTATATAATATAATACACGAGGAATTACCTATCTTTTATCTCATTAGACAAGTACAATTCCAATAAGGCATTACAATTCATAAGGAGAATTTGATAAATCATAAGCAAATGGATTGGACTTACCACCCTTTATAAACCATTTCATTTAATTCATTCAATTAAATTACGGAAAAGAACACTAACATGAATATTCCATCCTATGTAATCAATCCATTAAATTCACTAAAACAAGGAAATTCAATTGATAAGGCTCAAGGAGAATTTTCCAAAAATTAATGGGTAATTATCTATATATAAAATTCCCTTTATAAAACAATAAAATAAGTTATGAGGTGATTGGGTTCATTTAACATATATATATATATAATAGAGGACGTTTCATTTATAATCTATTACTAACTCTTAGAAGGTGTTCTGATAATTAAAAAATTAACCAAAAAGGGGAAATTCAAGTTTACACACCCAAGGGGTGTCCATAACTGGGGTCAATATACTCTATCATACTAAATAAAGATCAAGGGGTGTATATCAAGGTGTGAGGTTCAATTTAGTATGAATAACTCAATAAAAATGTGACATATAGAGAGATATGATATGTGAAACAACAACGATGATATGAAACATCAAAACTCTTGGGAAAAAAAGATGAGAGCACCTAACATAGGGCTGTTAATGACTCCTCATCCGATGATTCCCTCATATTTTAATTTGGTTATATGAAATTGAATAAATGGTCCAAAGACCTAAAAATAGGGTGAAATATCTTTCACCTAAATAGTGAAATAGATTTTAAGATAAACTGATATAGGAAGGGATTTGACTATAATTTTTATCTATATGGATCCAATTCTTATAATAGATCTCAATCTAGACTTCAGATGCATGAGTTATCTCAATGCATAGGTTTGGCTTGAGGGTGATCTATCAGCGGAGAAGGAGTTTCATCCCATGGAGAAAAGAATGTAGAATAAGAAATAGGTTAAATAGACTAATGAAGAGGAAAATGATCAATTCTTTATAAAAAATATGGGCAACATAGTTAAGGCACACAATTTCCTAAATTGTATGAAAACCATGCACAAGTTACTTCTTAAGGATCAACACCATGCGATTAAGGAACATAGTTTACCAAACCATTCACAAAATGTAAAAATACCATTTTCAAATATTTTTAGTTTTTCTCAAGGCCATGTCCCTGGAGTTGAATGGTTTTAGAAAAACTATGTGGCTCTTGATGTACCTCTATTTCACTTTACATGGTTAGTAGATACCATGCGGTCTGGACTGCATAGTTTCTATTAACCATTATGCCCAGTCATTTTTCCCATTTTCTAGAACTCCGAGCTCCAAAAAAGCCCCAAACACTTCTAGGACCTTCCTAATGATCTATACCTTCATTAAAAGGAAGGTATTTACATTATATACATTAAAGAAAAGTTAAATATCAATTTTGGGATTACATATGTATTTTGTAGCATTCACTCTTAATATCATAATGTTTTCCTCATACTCAATAATATTCTCCTCTTCATTCTACCTTAAATTATGGAATTTACATTCCATGACAATGTGTTTTATAAAGGGTAATAAGTCTTAAATAAATGTACCTTAATGTATTTTTATTTTATTTTCTATATCCCCCCCCTCTTTATTATTCTTAATCTATGCCCACTATTGATTCACTTATCTATTAATAAAATATACTAAAAGAATAAAAATTTCATTTTCATTACATCCCAAATTTAGAAATATCATTTCAAGATACATGATACATATCTCAAATACCAGTGGAATAACTATCACATAAAGCGATCCAAAATAGGTGCATATTACACTAGAAAAACAATTTTCTCTATACGAGAAAGGTTATTTTTCATAACCTTGGATAGTTTCCCTAATATTTTCATGATCGTCTCAGCTAAAACACCCCTTATATTGACTTTATCATAGGGTAGTTTACTATATTGACTATGTAAATTTATATGATTTCACTTTCTTAGTCTAGGTTCCATATATAAATATTTTCCAAAAAATAATTAGCTTATAACAACAAGAAAATTGATCCATAAAATAAAAATACCTAAATGTTATTTAAAATTCTAGGGTATATCATAATGCTCATACTATATATGTTCATATAAAATATATTTCCCAAGGGTCCTACTAAAAATAATTTTATACCAACTATAGAAACCCCACCTCCATTAACCTAGATCTAGTGTTTACTTTTGGTACATTGGTACAAGATGCAAGGGACTACACCACAAATGATCGACCAGTTTAATAGTCTAAGAAAACTAGATTCATATATGTCTTCCATATTACATTAGAAGATTACCACATAACATGATAAAATTTATTGATTATTTTAGATTCATTAAAATACTATGTCTTCACATCATATGGAATGGAAAAAATTTAATGTTGAGATATTAGTCTTAGTAAGGGAAATTATAAAATTAAATCTATCATGAATACATAAGACATAAAAAATAGGGAAGAGTAATGAATAAATACATATGATATTTAATAAAAAATATGAGAATAAAAATATATACAAGGAAAACCAAGAAATCACATAGATAATAATAATTTAAATTTTAATAAAGGTAATTAATATTGTTGGATTCCATGATCTTTTCATCAAGGCCTCCTTTAATGACATCATGGACCTTTTCCTCCGGCCCTTATTCCAAATTTTTTTACATACCATCAAGTTTTTGAACCAAGACATTTTATATATCATCAAGATCTTGTACCATGATATTGTCACTATATGGTATTATATATAATTATAAATACTCATTCTATTTTTTCCAATGAGACCTTGAAAGTAAAAATTGGGATATTTTTGATAACTGGATGAGGGAGGGGTGAATCCATGATCTTATTTTATCATATTTACATACTTTATAAACTTCATATCTTGTTAGTGATAATTAAATATTTCATAAAATAAAATAAATCACATGCACCAAAACACATGTATTTTCAATGATCACTTTTCAATAGTATCATCTTTTCTTTGGCATGGTTTGAAAGTAACATAGGACCACCAAACCACTTCAAAACATTTATTTTAGTGGTTACAACAAGAATGTAATATCCATTACTTATATAACACTATAGTAATTCAATAGTTCATGTGATTCTCATATAGATAATACAATTTAATAATATTTTCAAATAAAAATAATAAACTTATCTTCAAGTATCAATATTTTAATTGTGCTAATTCAAAATTCTCCATACATGACTTGTTAGAAGTTATTCTTCCTCCACATTAATTTCTTGAACAAAAATTAATAAGAGCTTATTTATCAACTTTAAAATCTATAACTTTCAATCTAATAATGTCTATATGATACCCTTAGTCTATTATACTCAATCTAATACCCTCTGTCTCTTACCTCATTTGTTTGAAAATAAAAAATCTCATGCTCTTTTGATTGTCCCTTCACCATATTCATGCAATACCAAATGATAAGAAGATGATGTGTAGTATCAAAACATCTGATTATTCACCTTCCAAATTTTAAATAATTGGTCACTATCGGTATTCTTTAATAACACACACATAATAAATATAAACCTCCCTAAAACACCTACCTGTTATTTAAGAATCAATTAACTAAAAACAGAGGTAGGAGAAAAACATAAAATTTAATGTTTCTGATTTAAATTTTAGTATCCCATGAAAAATATTCAATGTTTGAACACCTTTGAAAATCCTAAATTATAGGATTTAACTAAAATTCAATAGAATATTTATTTAAATATAGGCATAAACTAACTCTTAAAAATTTCTAAAACCCGGTCTTGAACCGTAATATTTTCTCTATTATTGTTGATGAAATAAATGTTTTACTAAACACCTTCAATTTTAATTTCTTCAAAAAGATGTTGTGAATATAATAAAATACTATATGGCTCATCATCACTGGAACTTATCTGTCTGGTAACCTCATAAAGTTATTATTCTTTTATATCTCCCTCAATTATGTAGACATTATATTTTTCTATTTGGAAGCCTTTATATGTTTTCTCTACCTAGAGATTTTTGAGTAACCTTATTTAAATCCACTACTAAGAACCCTTTTATAAAGAATATACATACTAATGGTATGGTATACTCTTCCAAAAATTCTAAATCAGATTTTTTCCTTAGAAAATTTTTTCTGATGGAATTGAAATGATTGATTAGAAGAGTTCAAAATACTCTTTGTTTGATCCAAAATCATCAATAACTTCCAAAACACTTCTGTCTATTTATCTTCCAAACATTCTTCATTTAAAAATAACTATGACTGAATCAGGAATAACATTATAATAAAATGATTTTATTGTACTTTAATGATTATAAAAGGATCACTTAATTTAATATTATCCAACATTTATGTCTGATAGAACTCTAAATGTAATTGGATACACATTTAGTGTTGCACTCTATTTAATCAATTTAGTTTGCTGGACTCAATATTTTCACCTTGATCTATACTAGTCACATATCTGAGTCTAAAAAATCATTATAGAAACATTATATGGAATTATTAACATAAAACAATGATTAATATTTTTCAATAAAATATATTACATGATCAATTATACTTTATTATCAACAAACTTCTTCTTAAGAAAATATAAAATCAAAACCTATTTGTGTCAACAATCTCCCCCTTTGAAATCTGTTTTCAATGAAGGAATATAAATCACCAAAACAATGAAACTCATGAAATATATTACTTATCTAATAATTCTAAGACCACCTGAGTAAATTAGGAGTGGGAAATAAGAAAAATTGAAAACAATTCCATATTATTCATATAAAATGTGATAAACCATTCTTCTATTCCCATATATTTATAATAGAATCTCTATTATCATAAACTTCAACCTACATAGAACTACTTCCTAAAGCAGCTTTATAAAATAATGAAAATAGTCTATACATGTTCAAATCACATCTTACCCCATTTTAAAAACTCCACCAAGTATATTATCTCCCTTGAAAGGTAATGAACATACCAATGAATATATTTTTGTTACATCATTTCTCCCAATTTAATAAAAATATCAAAATAAAAGATAAGAGTGGGGACATAAACCACATACCATAGCCTTGAATTGGGTGGGGTTGTACAAACATAATCAAACTCATTTTCTAAAATGTTTTATTCCACAATGGTTTGGGGAATATATAATCAACATGCACTGATTTAGTTTAAAATCAATCTTTAGTTCATTTATTTCCACATGCTCTTTGATGAAGTGGTATTTAATATTAATATTCCTAGAAAATATAAAATTTCTCTAGATTACTAGTGATATTTATGACCCATTTATTATCACGAACCATGAGAAGGTGTGAATTCACATCTATTAACAAATCTTCCAATTGTGAATTTATTAATAATAATTGTATTTCAACTTTATTGTAAGCAACATTGTCATAATTTTTAATGTAAAGTGCTATTGGATTTTTCTTGTTTTTATGTCTATTCAAACATATTTCTCTTGAAAAGAAAACTCAACCAAATGTGGATCTTTTTTTATTGAAAAAAACAATACAATAATCATCTCTATAAATAGAGCGATAAATTTTTCTATTAATATCATATTTTATTACAAAATCAATTATACCTTTAATATATATGAGAATTAATTTTCCATCCATATGATGATTTTTTTTCACTTTGATACCTTTCAAAAAGTGTAACATGGAACACTATATCTATCCTTGATGTTATTAGATACAAAAGGATTATAATATAATCTAAAAACACTTTAGGATCAACCTATTTTCCATGACCATGTTTTCCTGAATTTTTTCCCACTAAAATGGGTATAGAAACATCATTTTAATCTTCCATGCCAAACTTATTCAAGAGTTCCTTTTCTTAAATTTATTATGAGAGGGAAATGAAAATTTTATTTTCAGACATTTATAATCTGTTAATGTTTCTAATTTCTCCTAGAATTAACCTTTTGAAATTTATCTTCATCTACTCAGCAAATTTGTCTCATATTTCTCAATCATTACTAGTGAATATGTTATCATCAACATAACTAATTACAATAAGTGAAACTTGTTTACTTTATTTTATATAGATATTATGATAAAATATTCCTTTCCTATAATTCAACATCATTATGAATGTTTCCAATATAGAATACAAATATATAATATCTTTCATTAACCAATATAAATCCTTCTTCAATATGAAAACATAACATTAATCTTGATCAAGAATGAATCCACATAGTTTCTCAATATAAACTTTTTCATCAAGATATCCATTAAAAAAATTCAACATGAAATCTATCTATAAAATATTATATATCAGTTGTGCAGCAATAGAAAGAAAAATATGGATGGTTTCATGTCTTACAACTAGGGAAATGGTATATTAAAAATCAATGCCTTTAACTTATGAATATACTTTAAAAACTAGTTGTGCCCTATTCATTATCACATTTTCTTCTTTATTCAATCTATTTCAAAAAACCCATTTTTTGAAATAATATTAATATTTTATTATTTGGGTAGAAGATCTAGTGTCTCATTCTTCTCAAACAGATTTAAATATTCATTAATGGCATCAATACACTTTCAATGCATCAAATACTCTTCAATATCTGTTGGTTTAACCTGTGAATACAATGAGGTATCTAATAATATCCAAAACGTTATTCTAGTATTAACCAGTTTATTATGATTACCAATGATATTTTAGATATATACCCATTTTATTATACTAGGATAATATATTTGAGATTGTCTTTAATCAATTGAAAAAAATGTATTAAAATATTTATTGTGTTTAGTTTCTTTGTCATTATTCTTATCTGAAACATTGTTATGTTGTTTAATAGTAATAATATAATCCTCACATTATCTAATATCCATAGTTGAAAATGAAAATATCTATTAGAATGATCCAACACATTCACATCTACATAGATAAAAAATTTCATCCTTAATTGTTATGACACATGCATCATTTACCACAAGGTGGCTATATTAGAAAGATACCAACAACACATTTTTCATCAAACATATCAATATTCTAGTCTTTGACATTGATAATGGAGGGACATCTAAACAGTTTTTGGTATTTCAAACATGTGTTTTTAGTAATATATCCCATAAATAGTTATATCAGTTTTAGGTATTTCAAACTGGGTTTTTTTCAAACATAGGGTTTTTTAGAAATATATCGCATAAAGAGTTATATCAGTTTTGTTCTATAGAGTTATATCATTGAATGATGTTTTTTATATACAAGTGTCACATTCAATCAACATAGTTTAAGTCATCATAACCAAACATAAATTCATTATTTTAGAAACAACATTTCATAGTAGTGTGTATGGTTTAAAAAAAATTAATGATGAATTTCATTATTGTCTAGATATTCATTTATCTTTATATTTTTGTACTCAACACCATTATGAGTTGACTTTTCCTTATGGAATTAACATATTCATTTTTAGAACTACTCTAAAAACTATTTAACATTTTTAAAGCCTATGATTTGTAATTCAAAATAAAAAAACATGCCATATGAGTAAATTAATAAATAAATTAAATAATGTCTATATTTCCACTTATTGATTTCCTTCTCATGGGCCCATATATTTGAGAATGGATAAACTCTAAGGGATGAGCTAAATTTATCTCAACATTATTTCGTGTCAAGTTTAAATTAATTCCAATATAACATATTTAACAACACCAATATCTTCTTATTTTAATTTCATAAATATATTAAATACATTCCTTCTTTATTATGTTTTTCATATTCTTCTAGAATGAATGTTTTATCCTCTTATTACATAACTAATTTTCTTACATCATACTTGGATAAAATGATCCCTCTATACCTCCAAATCGAAAAAAGAATCCATTTTTTATTTTCCTCCTATTACAAAAATACCATCATCAATCCGAATAACATAAAACCATCTCTTCAGAAGAGAAATTCCTTTCTATAACTATAGTGCTATGAAATAACAAACCAGTTCTGTTTCCTTTCATGAACTGTTAAGGCTCATTTGAATTTTAACATTTATTTTCCATTGATTAATGACCCAATGCCTTTGATTCAAATGGTCTCATTATTTCGAAAATTTCTTTTAACTTCTCTATAATCATTTAAACACATTAATATCATCAAATATCTTATCATATATGAAGGAAACCCATTATCAACTATCTATGGTAATTATCCCTATGTGGGTTGAGAGTATTTTCAACTAGAAAATAATTCTCATTGACTATTTATTCATTCACCTGAAGCTTATGATATTTATCATTTATGATTTATAGACATAGAATCATAAAAAGAGACCCATTATAAGGTTCTCTATACTGGTCATACAATTCATAAATATATTCAAATGGTGGAAATATATTTTTAGTCTTCTAATTTTATTTTTAGGTTGTTTTATCTTACTGGGTTTACTCACCCACAAAATATGACTTCATTACCTAATGAATTTATTATAGTATTGATGATTGAACCAATGTTTTTTCATCGTGTTCCTAAATAATCCATAGTATAAGTAATATCCATAGAAGTCATATTTTATTTTATATTATATATGCTATAAAGAACTGTGTACCAAATTTTTATCATAATTATTACTATAATCCATGAATCTATATTTTTAACTAATTTTTTGGTAGCCTACTAACAAATTATTCTTCAGAAAATTAATTTTTAGAGCCTTAACATATTTTCCAATTACAACTATTTTTTCCTTCTAATTTATTTCTTTATAAATTTCAGAAGATTAGACACCACTTATTTTGGAAACATACATAGAATTATTGAATTTATTATTCTTATATGTGTATTAATCTTTACTATTAACCTCTATGGATGGTATTTCTTTCCCTTCTGAGCCCAATTCTTAGAATACTCACCAAATTATAAAATAGAACTTTGGATTTTTTTATTCCTTGATCATATTTAAAAACTTTTTTTTGAACAAGGTCAAAATATTTATCCTTCCCCTTGAATTTGTATCCAAGATTGATGTTATAATTTTTTACTTCATCAAGTAAATTCTTTAGATCATCAATTTATTTTTGGAATATTTTATTTTACTTTATGAAAATATTATTGTGTATTTATTTAATGAGAATATTTCTTCAAATTCTAGTTCTCTCTTTTATGTTTGATAATTATTGAGAGAAACTTCATCAAATCTCATTTATAAATAATACCCATCTGAGTCTTCTATTTTTCTTCATCAGAACTATTGGTTACATCACCAGTAAAATTCACATCATTCACATTTTCTATAAGTAATTTTTCAACATCATAAACATTGTAGTTTTCATCTTCCACTTAATAGTAACCATCTTCCACACACATAGAAAAAATATTTCTCTTTCGTTATTTATAAAGCCTTTTATCCATTCCCTTTGAATAGGGATTTGATGTATCTTACTTCTCTTTCAAATATCTTCTTTATTCTAGTTTTTCATTATCAGTGTCTTCATCTTCCCTTAATGTTTTATTTTTAGAAACATTTATAATTTCTTCACAAAAAATAACATTAATGGAAACCTTCCTCTGTAATTAAGTGTGTCTATTTTCATTATTCTAGAAAAAAATTCAGGAATTCATCTAATATTTTACTAAACTATTCTTCAATTTCAAATTCACAAACTTGTTATTTAAGAATATTCAAATACTCTTATTTATTTGAAACATTAAAAGAGATTACACAATAATAATTTTCAATATTCATGAAATAATTCTATATTATTATTTCATATGTTATGATAATGATATATAAATCATCCAGAGAGTGAGTTATGATCTCTATATTCTAAATATTATACCTTGGTTTTAAATATACTGAGAAGAATTATTAGAATCATTAAAAAATGGTTTAATATGTGATGTTCTCACTGAAATTTCATATAGTACTTCTTATGTTATGGAATATTGTAAATAATTAACCAATTTTTTTTTTCATCATCCATTTTAAGATATCCATACTATAATATATAAATATATAGTTTTTTAGTTTTTTAGTTTTTTATTTACTTTATAAATTTTATTTAACTTGTTATAGATTCCTTTAACTATTTAAATACATTTAACCATCATAAATTCACATTAGGAGGGTGAGGAAAGTATAATATTTCTATCTCTACCCTCATTCTCCAAATTATTATTATTATTAGCAATTAAGGAATTACCCAAAGAAGGTGGAAGGAAACTATCTAAATAATATTCATGAACTGTATAGAGAATTGATATAAGATAAGATAACATCGTGCCTCTATATATATGATAGTTCTCTCAATTTAAGACAAGAATCCCCATAATATTTATAGGGTTTATAACATCCATTGAAAATTACATTTTTATCAAATAATTTAAAAGACTCATAATATGAACCTTTAAACAAAAACCAATTGAAATGAGCAATAAGGATTCATGTGATCACTAAGATGGGAAGATGGTGAATCTATGTTCTCCACAATTTTTTTGTTTGTTTTATTACATTAAAAAAAACCTTCACCTCTGTTAGTGAGAAAAAAACTTCTAGAAAACAAAAAACTATAACATTAATGAGAAAATATTTATTTACAAGGTTCACTACTCAATAAGAGTAACTAGTCCTTTTCATCATTTAGAAGTAATCAAAGACCACATATCCACTAAAAATAATCCTTTTGGTTAATATAAAAATAAATGAATATCCATCACTTTCAGAAAACTGTGATCCTTCGGCTATTCAAGTCCTCCTATAACAAATAATGTGATTTAATAATCTTTTACAATAAAAATAACAAACTTCACAAACAAGAATCAATTTTTTCACTATACTTAATCTAATTACATTAAAATTTCCTATTGAATGTTCTTCATCACCCACATAATGTTTTCCATAGTAATAAATAATAAATTTTTTATTATCTTCATTGACCAGAACAGTCCATATGATACAATTTTTCTAGTAAACTGATTCTATTTTTCTCTATCTAATACCCTATATCTAGTAAATAATTCAACTGAAACCTCTTGATTACATATTCATATGTTTATATATTCACCCAGTTCTTTTGATAAGAAAAGATAAGAAGAATATATATGGTATCACTCTACATGATGCTTCTATGTTTGATTCTTCAATAAATGGATAACACCTCACTTATTTAAAAACACAGAATATAGTAACATTTACCTTATTAACACAAATTCTCCACCTTTATATAACCATCTATTATCTAAAAATAATGTGTGAGGTGTGAATTTCAAATTAAAATTTCCCACTCAAAATTGTAACATAGCACAATAAAAATTCAATGTTTGGTCACCTTCAAGATTACTAAAAGATAATATTCAACAAAAATTCATAGGAATATTTCCATAATAACTAGTGTTAATGAAATCATGAAACATCCTAAAATTAAGGCTTATATCAGGTTATTTAATTCAAGATTATTGAAGAATTAAATATCCATCTCAACATAATCACATTTAATGTTTTCATTAAAGACTTGATAATGATCCCCAAAACATAAAATGGGCCATCATCATTGTAACTTTTTTACCGGGTAACCTCATAATTTTATTATTTTCCATTGAAACTAATTATTTTAGAAAATACATTTCTATGCATGAAATCCTTTACAAATTTATTCTACTTATAGTTCTTCGAGTAACTCTGTTCAAAGGAGCCACTCAGAACCATTAATATAAATCATCTATAAATTCTTAATTTGTTATACTATATATTTAAGAATCTATCTAATTGATTCATTCAAAAACGTCTACTTTCTAGACTCCCAATGTTTTATTTGTAGAAATAAGAATCCTCTCCATCTGATCCAACTTTTTCAGTAGCTTCTATAACTATTCTATATGTTGATTTTAGAAACATTTTTCCTTTAATAAACTTATGCAACAATCATGAATAGATACATAAAAAATGGTTATTATGTACTTTTAAGATCATAAATGTATCACTATATTTAACATTATCAAACAACTCTATCTAATATAACTATGAATATAATCAGATATACATTTATTTCCACACTCTTCCAAATCAATTCAACAATCAAAATACATATGTTAGACTCAGTTAATTCATCTAAATCTATTTAACTAAAAATTATTATTTTGAAATAATTTTTTCAAAAAAATTATAAGGAATTGTTTATTTAATTAGGTTATTTATATTTTTTAGTAAATTACAATACATAATCAATAAATGTTTACTAAAAAAACTTATTTTTATCAAAACAACACCATAGAACATATTGGTCTCAACATACATGTTGATGCATTGGGGGTATATATAACTAGGCCCGAGCCATCACTTAAATTTATCCAATTCAATCCTAATATAAAGAATCATCAATATAGTACATAATAAATATTCATTATCAATAAATAAATATTCATAATGAATAAAGAGTACAGAACATCAGTATTTCTCTAGTAAAAGAAATTACATTTTAAAAAAAAACCTTAAACTAACACTATTTATATAAATAGTATAAAGTACAGAAAATATTGATATATTTAATATTATATGTAATATATAAATTATATTGAAAATATCAAAATTAAGGACAAAAATAATGTGAAATGAATAATAGAGAGTGATATATAACATGATCACAATAAATTAAATAATCAAAAAAATATGATATAATACATAAATTAGTAAAGGATTATAGAAGAATATATATTAAAAAAAATTAATGTTTTGAAATAAAGTAATTCCTTTTGAAAATAAAATAGAAAAATGTAATAAATATATTAAAAATAACATTCCTTATATCTTTTTTTATGTTTTTTTATAATCGACATTATAAATCATTTGCAAAATTCCGTCCAATATTTTGAAAATAATTACTTTTTATTTTAATATAAAAAAAATTCATAGAATAATGGAAAAATTATTTACCTTGAAAGAAAGATGTAAAAATAAAAAAGAAGAAAATTATTTAATAATGTCCAAGGAAGAGAAAAAAGTAATTTATGTTGTATGTGTAAAAAAATAAATTTATTTTGTACATTTTTAAAATATCAAAACTAATGTTTTTAGAAACCATTTAAATGATTCCTTTTAATTTTTTTATTTAAAGTATAATGTAATATAAAAGGATAATTACCAACCATTTAATTATTGATAAAAACATCTATATTTTTTTTTTAAATATGGATATGTAACAGAAATATTTCAGACTAATAAAGTGAAATTATGTTATTTTTGTTTAAAAAATGTTATTTAGGAAATTTATTAAAAAATAGAGGAATATTTGTAATAAAAACATGAAAAATATATGAATAACAAGTGTATTATAATACATATATGTTTTAACAAATAAAAATCATATAATCTTCTAATATAAATTTAGACATGAATAATCCCGAATAAGAGAGAAATTATAAAATAAACCCTTTCGATATTAATTAAATTCAAATAAAACAACCTTATAAAGAAAAACATGAATTGAATATTTAAATACCATGAATAAATATTAATTAATGAAATAATATTTCAAATTGGTTTTATATACACCATATAAAATAAATTAGGAATATAATATGAAATACATCCCAATGAAGTGGAATTGAGATGAAAAACACTAACCTTGGATTGTCACTTGATCAGATGTATTATATACTAAGTAATAATAATTATAAATTTATTAATTACTTTAAAAAGAATATTTTTCATCTATATTATTTTCTATTTTCTGTTTATAATAATTTCATATCCATTCATTGAATTAATTTTTCTTATATCAAACACTTAATGTTTTAGATGAATTTCTGTGAATTTACATCATTATATTCACCATGGTTAAAAATGATATGAAATTGTTCAACAATATATTATATGTTAATAATTTAATAAAAAAATATATTTTTTCATTATATAGTATTTTCGATTCATTCATGTAGTTCAGTAATAGAAAAAAGAAATAGGTTGTTCATGGAGGTTGTAATCCGTATGTACGCATGATGTCGTTTTTATTTTCCTAATGGTTGGAATGGAAATAAATAATATAATAAAAAATCATCCCAAAATGGTATTTATACTATAAATAACATATAAATTACTTAAACATATCCATATGATTAGCCATGTCAATCAGAAATGAAAATTGAATCACATCGCTTCTTGGATGTGTTAGTACATGAGTATGTACATCCAAAATTATCATTTTATAATAGATTTGAGTGTAATAATTTAAATGATATATTATATTTATAGAATCAAAATTTTTCCTCAAAATTGTTGATATTCATTAATTCCACATGTATAAATAGCCAATTTAATCAGTGAGGAGAGATGATACACATTGCTTCGTGGAGATGATAGTGCGTACATATGAACTAGTGATATTTTCAATTTTTATTAGATGGATAAAAGATAAAAAAATTGATGTTCGACTAACAAGAAAATAATCTATGTATGGTAAATATACTAATGTAATAATTTTAGGTTTTTTATTGATCATTTTTAAGATGCATAAGAGGAAATTAACTTTGAAAAGATCAATAAGAGCATGAACTTATTCTTTTGGTAACCACATTTGTCTTCCAAATTAGGTCTTCTTAATGTGGTATTTTGAGTAGAAAAAAACCAATAATTATTGTAAAAGATAGCTGAAATTTATTTTGGAAGGTATTTCTTAAGAAATGGTGCTCAAAAGGATATGTGATGAGAGGACAACAGAGCATGTTCCTATTTATAATCAATGTGGGTGGAAAACTTGTAAATATTAATAACATTAAAAAATTATAAAGTCACTCTCATGGAAATGTAGAACCCAATTTTAACCATTTAAAACATTTAATGAGATAGTATATAAATAAATTCAACCCATAGGATTTATACATGTTGTTTTGTTTTTTTGAACTCTTATATCTTTCGTTTAACCCAATCTTTAATTTTTTTATCCCTTATTATAGTGATATAATTTTTACCATGGTTACTATTTATTATGAAAAAAAATAAGATCAAATCATTAAATAAAATTTATTATTATAATTAAAAATATTTAATCCATTTTATAATATTCAATTCCAAGAATTTTAGGATGATACTTTTAACATAACCTCATAAAACACAGTTGAAATCTATTTTTAGAAAATTGTCCCTTTTGAGCATAAAATTAATTTTATACCAAAATATTGAATAATGTTTATTAAAATGTAATAAGTCATACTATTTTAAATAAAAATAACCCTATGTGACTTTTAAATTAAACCAAAATTGAATGGAATATTTTGAATAATTGTTAAAATAGAATGATTAAAAATAGTTTTCTGGTGAAAAAACATTACGTATATTTCCAAAACATTTAACATAGATTAATAAGTTAGAAAATATTTTTTAAAATTAATTATATTAATTATTTAGTATATATTTTTTATATAAAATTAATTTAAAAATCATTCATGTTTTTTAATATCATTTTAATGTTATAATAGTAACATTATTTGTAAAATCATCATTTTTCACTATTTATCTAAAAACACCTATTTTTGAAAGGTACATAAAATTCACCGTAATATAATTTGGATATAAAAAAATAATATTCACTTCTTTAGATAAAAAATTAATAGCAGTGGAATAAAAATAATTCTAACATCTACGCACAAATGCATTAAAACAATTTATAGAAAAAAAATGATTTTTTGAAGTATAAAATGAATTTCTTCACGTTACATACCTCAGGGAAACAATTATATGATTTATAAATTATTTGTTATATTATATAATCAATAAATTTCAGAGAAATAATTATGTTTTTTATTAAATTAATTTATTAAGATAAAAATAGATTATAGTAAAAAAGGTTTTCAAAAAAATATATCTTTTTTCACTATGAAAAATATTTTGAATTTATTTCTTGAAAAATATGGTTAAATGTATAAATTATTTTTCATTATTTTAAATATATTAAAAATCTAATTTTAATAAATTTAAAATCATAATAAGAGAATTTTTTTAAATAAAAATAAAAAATATATAACGAATCTTCTATTGTAGAGAAATGGCTCATTAAAACATTAACTATTCTAAATTTTATATAAATGAATTTTTATCATTAAAAATTGAGGAATTATTTCCTAGGAATTATAAAAAATATTTGTATTAGAAAAACGTTTCAACATATATTTCAAAATGAGATCACTTCATTATAACTATTAATCTAATAATAATGTTATTGCCATCATATTTAGATAATAATAATTCTATAGAATATAATAGCACTTTTATGGTCACTGTTGTGTGTATCATAATCTCCTACACATAGTTTTCAAAAACAAATCTTAGGGTGTTACACCAAAATTAAGATTTATATTTATATAGTTATTGAAATATGGATTTGTTTAATTTTACATTGATATTTTAGTGAGTAGAGGGGTTTTATATAGGCCACTATGGTGCTGGGAATTCCCCCAACATTATCATTTGATCTTAAGTGATAACCTAAAATAGAAATAAAGTTTCATTGATAAAAGTTTCATCCATGGGGAGATCCTTACATTAAACCCTCACAAAAATTTCACCATCATCCATAAATATGAAAAATAAAACTAAATTAAACAAATTAATTGTGGACATAAAAATAAGAATAAGATTTATGTTCAAACATACAACAATTCTGAGAATATAAAAAATTAATTCAGGGAACAGAAATTCCTAAATATTAGTTCCAAAAATATACTTTGATTGATATTCATTAAAAAGTAAAAATAATTTCTTTTAAAAAAATATGAAAATCATAATAATGGTAATTTGAATGTTTAAATACATTAAAAACTCCATTCTCAAAAATATATAATGCATTATGAATTCAACAAAAAATGATTAAAAATAATTAATCTATTTTTTAATGAACATTAAAAATACTAAATCATAAAAATATCATAGAAAATATGTAGAAGAAATGTGTGAAATTAAGGCCACATTAAATTACCCTACACTTAGCATATTTATTGTCCTTATAAGAATAATTATTCAAAATTAAAGGTAGTAAATTCATCAAAAAAATTAATAAAATTTAATTGATATCTGGGAAATGATTTTGAAAATATTATCCCCTAAGGAAACTTTTATTTAAGTAAAAAATGAATATTTTTACAAAAAATAAGTGGTTGGAAAAAGTTATTTTTTAATATTTAAAAAATAATTGAATTTATTTTTTCTAAAATACATAAGAAAATATAACATTGCATTAAATTATTTTTTAATATTATATTTTTCTCTGGTGAATAAGAAGACATAATCATCACAATGAATAATTAGACACAACTGATGAGTGTGTCAGTTTAATAATTAAATGAATAATAATGAACCCATCTATTAGTTTTTTCTTAAATAATAAAATGTTCAAAAATATTAAGACTTCACTTCATAGACTAATTAAATGCACAACTTTTGTGTTTAGAATATAATAAAAATGAAAAAAGATAATTATTGTTATAAATCACGCTCCCAATGTTTTTCCAAGAGATTTATTTTAAGATATAAATGAAAATTAAATTTCATGATTGAGATATCAGGGTATAACAGTGATATTTAGTCTCCCAAAGCAGTGTAAATAGTCTCAATGTTTAAAAAAACTCAAAACCACTTAAATTGATAATTAAATATTTAAAGAAACTTTTTGGATAACATTTTACTATATTTCTATGTGTTCTTAATGAAAAAATGTTTAGCAGAAAAAATACACCTACCCCATGATGACAACCCAATATTTTAAACATATTGTAATTCATGGTAGAAGAACAATTTAAGAGTTAAACTGAAAAATATTTTAAAATCAGATGCTTTTAAATAATGGTTATGGGAACAATGAAGTTTTAAAATATTTTTTTCAATATATAAAAGTAGTTAAAAATTTTATAATTTAATTCTAATATACCAAATATTTACTAAATTATTTTATAGTGTACGATTTTAAAATAAGAAACATACTTAATTTTAAGGTTGAAAAAGATTCACAATTGGGTGAAAAATTTAGCATGGTAAAGAAATCATTCAGAAAAATCTTCATCCAAAATATTCATTAAAAAAATACAACATAATATTATAAATAATGAATGCAGGAAGAAATTTGTAAAATGTGAATTGAAAACTCCCCAGATAAATATGATTCTTTATGTTTTTCCCATCCTAAACACTTCCCCTTTGATTATATTGTTTTTATCTCTTGTCAATTCCATCAGTCTAGAAAATAATAGAATTATACTATTATAGTTTACAAATTATTTTCTTATTTTGGAAAATACAAATATTATTATTTTAGAATAGACATAAAAAACAAAAAATAGATTTAATTTGAAATATATGGAATAATAGGAATATCATATCATAATTTAAGTATTATAAAAAAATTGAAACACCTAAGAATGATGATAGGTTGAATCCCATGAAGAACTATGTTTTAAGACCTTAGTTAGACTGAGTAAACTTTTAATCCACCAATAAAAAGTTAGAATGTAGGCCCTTTTATTTCACTTTAATGTATATATTAATCCTTTTTCAATTAAATAAAAATTCCATGTTCTATTATCATACAAGATCCACACCCATATTGAATAACACCCTAATGATTATGAGAGGCCTATACTAGTTTTTTTGAGTTTCTCACGGAATAACTAATGTCTATAATTCCACAACCACACATTTTGCTCAAACATAATTTGTCTATTTTGAATTATTAAGCAATGAAAATGCCTTTTCATACGATATAAATCCTTGAATTCTCAAATGATTATATTTTGATCTCCTCTAACATATTCTTTAAAGAATTCCACTCACAAGATGATTTGAATTCATTGTTTAACCCCTTGATATCAAAAAATTACTTTTGTTTTATGCCTATAGGTATGTGGAATGATTTTGAAAAAATTATCCCATCAAGAAAAATCCAAACGAGGGTTTGAAATTTATTCTTATAGGACCATACAGACTTAACTAGCTTCATAGACCAATCATTCATTGATCTAGTCATCATTTTAAATGTCCAATTTTAATTATCTATTTGAGATTTCTTCTTGAAAAATTTGATAAGGATTATAAGTTATTATATTTTTATATAAACATCTATAATTTTCCATCATGGATCTTAAATTATTTTTATAAAGTGTGTTTTGTTGTTAGTGATAAAGTCTTTGGGCGAAAAAAAAAACATTTAGACAATATTTTTTTGATGAATTTGAAAACATTATTTTATTGATTTTTATAAATAGAAACAACATTTACCCATTTAGAAACCTTCAACTACCATTAAAATGTATTAATTTCGACAAGATAATGAAAAAAATACATATTTCATCTTAGCCATCCCTAGTAGTTTACATTTCGATATTAACCTCTTGGTTAATTATGTTGAAATTATCTTAGACCGTGATACTCTCTTCTCCTCTTCTCCTCATATTCATTGTTATATTTATTTAAAGAGGTTCATGTGGTGAGGTATATATGGGTTTAAATGTAGTTTAAACAATTAAATCATAATGGATTATCATGGGTAGGTTTTAGAGCAGTTTAATTCAATTCCTATAGTGGTTGATATTTGTTTTTCAATTTTAGGATAAGATGAATTGAAATTTGTGTCTCAAGGTTGGGGATTCCTCAACAATACTTATTTATGTGTTGATATTAATGTACCAAGCACTAGATTATTTGTTTCAATTGTTTAAATAAACTAATTAAAATAATAATTATAATAATTAATTAATTGGAAGGGATGTTGTGAACGCATGTGGTGATGTTTAAATGATGTTTCCCCTTTTTATTTTAGTGAAACGTTTCTATATTTTTTTTGTGATACTTGTTTTTTAGAATGGTTTATGTTCATAGAATATGTTAATCATCATAAATTTGGTAATGATGTGGTTATTAATGAAATTTTCTTTCCAATTTGGTTATAATTATTCCTTTAAAAACATTGAATATGAATATAATGTTTGATTTATGTTTATGATTTGAAATTAGATTTTGATTTTAGTTTTTGATATTTTTATTATTGCCAAAACCTATGCATAATTAATTGGTAAATTTAATATGGTATAAAAATTGATGTTTATTAGATATAAATATTTAAGGATGAGAGAGCCCAAATTTTTTTGTAATGTATTGTATAAGTTAGAGTTATGGAATTGGTTTCCCCATGATTTTTTGGGGGTATTGTTTTTTTTCCATGATTTTTTTCTCTAGAATTTTAGAGCCTTGTTGTGATTTGACGTGTGGATTTTTGTTTCCAAATGGGTATATTGTGTATGTTTAGAGTGGGACATTATTATTTCATATAATTGAGATGTTTTTTATCTTAGTATAGAGTGAAAAAGGTTGATAAGTAGGGTTTACTATTTTTCATTATGTTTTGTTTATTATTTTTTGGTTGGTTAGTTCAGATCGAGAGTTTGGAATTCCTGTCTTTCTTGATATATTATTTTAATGGTTGATTGTATGATTGTGGTTTTTTTGTTTTGTAACTACTTGATATAGTGGGTTTATTAACTTTTAGTTTATCTTATTATGAAATCTTCTCATGAATCATAGAGTACCATGATTATGGATTAGAAAATATATTAGCAATAAACTCATGGTGTGGGTTTTGATATTAGTAATGTTAAATAGAAATAATTAGTTATTTAAAGGTAATGTTTCATGGATCATTGGAAGGAAATCAAAATGTTTTAATGAGAAGATAAAGAATGTTGGTTAGTAACAAATGGAATTTATTAAACCAAAACTTATAATGGGATAAGTAGTGAATACGTGGTAATTAATTATTACTAATGAATATTTTTATAGATCTTGAATCTTCATTCTTATGTGCGTGTATGTGATTTGGTGTCCTAAAACATAGTGGTGGAAGCTGGTTTTCATATAGGATAATTGTTTTAGATTATTATATTTCTATGTAGTTTTTCCTATTGTTGTTGTGTGTTGTGTTTATTCTTATATTTTAGGATTTCATAGACTCTACTCCCCAGGCTAGGATGGATCCCTACACCCAAATGTTTTGGGTATGGGATTTTTCCTCAAAATCTTGGACGATGATGGAACATATAGATGAATTCTCATATTTCATCACTATATATTATGAATTGAATGATTTGTAGGCCTTTAAAGGATGTAAAGGCTTTAGTTTTAGGGTTTATTTATATATGTGATTTTATGGATCTCATTTTACTATATATGTATGTGATGGATCTAGTAGCTTGGGGTTCTAATAGAGACATGTATTATATCTATAACGAATATAGTTTTATATATCTGTACTATCATGGGAAACTATGGATTAAAGAGTAATGCATGTTACATGGGTTGTATTGGATTTTAGGCATACTAATTTTAGGTTATTATGAGAATCCTAGGATGCATGATGTAATGTGGTATTTATGAATAAGGTATAAATGAATTATACAAATGGTGGGAGAAAAAGAGGATTTCTCTTAGGGCGAGAGAGTGATAATCTAGTGGGGAGGTGGATGAAGGGTACCTCTCGGACATATATGTTTTGATATAGATAATCTTACTTTTTTAAAAATCCTTAGTTAGGATAGGATATAAGTTTAATTGTTTAATTAATTATTTTATTTCATTTATATATTCCCTGGGATCCAGTAATATTCAATCAAATTTTTATGATATTTTTTATGTAAGATTTAATGAAGTATACCAATATTCTCACTATATATATAAAAAATATTATCCTGGTTCGTAGGAGAAGGTTCATGAACATACCAGGCCTTACTACCTTAAAATGTTTATTAAGAAGTAGTTATATTTTCATTGTTACTTACTAGGATTTTTAAAAAATTCAATTATTTTTTTTATAACATTTGATTCCTGCTTTTGGAAGGTTCATTTATTTATCTGATGGTGTTTTGGTGCATATTATCTTATCTATTATCCATAAATCTATATAGAGGATAAAGGTTCCCATTATATTAATTTTATTCCCTTGATTATAGTTTTCACCTCATTGCCTATTGGAGTTGGGCTTTGAGGGTTATCACAATCTTCACTGTCGGCCTAAGAAGGGTACCTGTAGGGGGTTATGATAGTCTCTAACATTCCAAGGACTTATATATCCCATAGAACCCAATGATATTTCCCCCCAATTTTTTTCGATTCATTGTTCTTTATAGATCCTTACCTATTGATTTATTCATTCCAATTATCTTAAATGATGTATTCATCATCATTTTTGGAAGTTTGGAGTAGTATTTCCACCACTAAGTATTCCTTTAAGAAAAACCTATACAATCACCAAAATCTTTAGAAATGTGTATCCCTCATTCCCTTTCTTAACAAAAAACTCATCAACTTTTATATCCTCTTTATATTCAAATGGTGGTTGAGATCTTCCTTCCACTCTTCAATCAACAACATGTATTTATTTTTTAGTTAACTCTTTGTCATTAAACTCTCCATTTATTAAAATAAAATATGTTCTCTTACACATATTCACTCTATTTCTAAATCTCTTTTTTTATTTCACAACACTTATTCATAATCTCCTTGACATATAATGAAAACGAATAAATAATTTTAAGATAAACTATTGTAATGAATTTTAAAATAGAAATTAATTATTATATTAACTCATAAATTAAATTAATGGATTTTATGATCTTATTTATTTAATTTATAATATTAAATGTAAAATTATTGATCTTAAAGCCAAATATACAATGAAAAAATATCATATTTTTTCTAATATATATGATTAAATACTTTTTTTATAGATTCTATATTAAATTGAATTGAAATTAACATGTCTATATCTTGTAGAATATAATCATTTACTACTTATATGATATTATTAATTTGTTTTCCTAACTGATATGAAATTTAATTTATATTGGAAAAGTAACATGATATTTAAAATATATTTTCCACTAGTTATATAATTTTAAAATTCATATTATAGTACATGTATAATATTAAACATAAAATTAATCTAGTTACTTATAATTAAAATATATTTTCCAATGGCTAGATAAAATTTAAATAAAACAAAAAAGGAAATAAATTATTAAAATATATTTAATAAGGGATATGAAAAATTTAAAAACTTTATATTAGGTGAGTAAAATATAAATATAAATTAATTTTTTTTGTGTGTTTGGAATAAACATTACAAAAATTATGTATGATTGAAATATTTGTTTCCAGAATATTAAAAATAAAAATAATATTTAATTTAATGGTGTAAATTAATTAGTATTTTTGATTTAACAGTAATTTTTGTAATTTAGAAATAAATTTTAAAGTAAATAAAAGCATGTAAAATTTGAAAAACCTAAGAAAATCACAACATAACTATTAAATCATTTAATTAACTAAAAACCAAATCATAAAATTAAAAACAACATAAAAAAATAATGAAATAAAATATTGAATAAATTGTAAATTTCAAATAATCTACACTTAAGTATATGAATTTCATCATTTTTATGTTGAGAAAAATAAAAATATACAATTTATTTCACACCCAAACATTTATACATTCTACAAGTTCACTTTTACTCAATTGTTTTTTAAAAGTAAAATTACTAATTTATTAATAAAATATTAAAATATCTAATCATATACCTTTTAATGTTATTATATTTTTCAATTCATTTTATTTTTTAGTTTAAAATAATTTATTATATATATTCTCCATTAATCTTAATGTACACTATTAAATCTAAATTAAATAACAATGAATGTTCATTAATTTCTGTACTTCATTTATATGTTCAATTATATAATTATAGTGCTATGATTTTAAGATTTATACAAACTCAGACAAGTGAACACATAAATATAACTATATATGTTTTTTATGGTGGTTTTGAAAGATGTAAAAAAAATGAAAATAAAATGTAAAATTAAAAGTTTGCATAAATGAAAAATATTTTTGACTCAAATAAGTAAAACAAATAAAAAATTATAAGAAAAAGAACAACCCTTGTGAAGAATTGGAGGAAAGAAATAATAAAAAGTACCTAATTAAAATTATAATATTTCTTAGGTATTTGTTTTTAAAATAAATTCATTATTTCATTTTTATTATATTAAATTATTTTTCATCACCAAAGAAACAATCATATCATTATTTTAGTTTATTTTTATAAAAATAATTTCCTTGGTTTTTTGATACTTTCAATCAGTATAGGAAACAATAAGTAAATATTTTTTTAATTTTCAAAAATTTTATTGAAAAGAATAAGGAAATTAAAAATTAATCATAAAAATTAAATTATTTAAAATATTAAAAGGGATAGTTAGAGTATATATAAATTTTAAAAATTAAAGAATTTAAAATATATGATAAAAGAATGATAATTTTACTCCTTATGTATGAAAATTATTTTTATCCCATCCCCCACACATAATATGTTCACATTATTTTAAAAATGTATCCCTATAAGAATAAATACCACAAAACACTTCATTATATTTTAAATTATTCCATGACTGAGGTGATTTATAGATATAAAGTACCAAAATGAAAACAATTCAACTATAATGAAATATATGTTCATGAAATTACATGATCTATCAAGACATTGTTTAGCTTATAATTTAAATTGAGCATGGAACCCCAAGATAGCCTTCTATAATCCATTGGCTTGTGACTAGCACTAATAAGAGATATTTTTCCCCTAGAGGCCTTAAAATTACTGTTTTTTAATAAATAATATATATATATATATAACACTAATCTAAAAACAATATAATGATAACAAAAATATTACAACCAAAATATAGAATAAAGAACATCTATAAGGCACAAAAAATAAGAAATAATTCCACGTAGGAAAAATCCGTTGGATTGAGAATATATATGAATTAAAATATATAATTATAATAGTCCACCTATAAAGAGAAAGAACTTACCTAATGCAATGAATACATGTAAAACATCCACAAGAATGTTTTAACATATTGCAACATTTAGAATGCAATCCACCAGTTTCATGTCCACCAAAGTCATCTACACATTATAAAACATTTTTATAGACAAAAAACATGTGGTAATAATAATTATTAATGGATGAGTATAGTAGGACTCCCAGAAAATAGAATAACTAATTAAAAAAGTATTTTTCTCAAAACTCAAGACTATTGGAAACTAATTCCTAATTATTATTTAAGGTAAATAATAAAAAATTATATAATGAATCCCCAATTTAAATAAATTTTTGGATGTTATATCTTGTAGGTAACTATAAATTTCAATCTATTGTAAGACACATTGAACCTGAACTAATCAACTTCCCCAATAGTGACATCTACCCACTGAAACTATAGTGGGGGACATATGCCTCAACGAGGTATGAATACCCATCAAGGGGATTGAAAACCAATATTGAAGACCCGCACCATATTGATAAAAATATTCATTTTTTGAGGGATTATTAACTCAATGGATAAATGACCCATTACCTATATTACAACAGAATTACCAATTTCATCAATTATGCGGAGGGACAACACTTTATCAGGATAAAGGGGGCTTCAACCCCATGCCTAAGATAGATGAACCACATTGTATACCTCTTAGGGTGGAATAATAAATTTATATTGTGCATCCATGACCTGTAGTTAGGTATGATAATTTCAACATGTGACATCCAAGTATTTTAATGTCTAATTTATAAAATTTTCACCTCATATTATATATAAAATTATTAAGTTCATTTCTTATTATTATATAAATATAAAATTTATAAATATTTATCAATCAATTAGTTTATATTATTAAATACATTTTTTATAAAATATTAATTCATGTATAATAGATAACTATAAATAAATGTTTGAAAAAACATACAAATTCTATCATTATTTTAATTCTTCATTTTAATTTTTACATTGTAATTAAAAATAATCCCATAAAATGAAATACAATAAAATTCAAAATTAATAACATGTAACTAACTTTTCTAAAATTTGATAATCAATATGGTTATGATGTTCTTGAAATATAAAAAAATGGGCAATACAATAAATAAAATAAGAAATTTTATTGGTATATTATAATTAAAGAATAGATAACATTAGGTGAAAATTTAGTGAATGGTTAAATGCGGAATTAAGAGGTATTTTTAGTAAGTATAATGAATATATGATTATTGGAATAATAAATAGCTATTAAAATAATAACATATAATTGAAATAGAATCCATAGCATTGTGAGTAGTAAAATACATAAAAATTATCAATTACAATTAATAAAAAAATAAAAAAATATATAATAATTTAAAAAATGATTTAATAACAATTTTCTTTTAAATTATGTATAATATTATTCTTTTAATACAAACTATTTTTACATATTTAGAAAAATATTAATTTATATATAAAAATTGAAATAATATAGTTACCTAGTATAGAAATTTATTTTGTATAAAATATATAATATATATTGTAAATATTTTTTTAAATGTAAAAAAATTATTTGACACTCATATAACATTTATGGAATAATAAAAAACAAAATATATCTATTCTCTATTAAATATTTTTGTGTGTTAAATATTTCATTTAAAAATGTAATTTTTAGTAATTATAATTTAAAATTAATAAAATGGACATCATTTTTAGAGCCATAAAATGTAAATTTGAATTAGGGAAATTTATGGATTTTTTTGAAAACTAGTTTTTTTGGGAAATAGTGAAAAAATGTAGTTTTTATTTATACCATAAATTTTCTGACATCTTAATGATAAAAATATAAATCATATTTTTTAAAAAAATTAACACATATATAAATTCATGTAATGTGTAAAATATTTAATTTCAAAAAATAAGTTTATTTTACAAACTTATATATCAATTTCCATAAGATAATATATATTTTACACTAAAAAATAAATATATTTTATTGTTTATATTATATAAAAAATTTCTATTGTTCCATATATTTTTGTGGGTGTTAAATTATAAAAAAAAATATATTAATAAAAAAGTGATAAATATATTATAAATAAACATTATTCAATTTCATGATCCTAAATAAAAAAATAATAATTTATTTAAATATATCCCTCCCTAGTAGTTAAATTAACACCCCTTATCCACTGTTTTCTTTACACATGCAACAAAAGTTACTAAATTACTTCCGAAATTATTCTTTAAGATATCATAGAAATGTTAATAAGGACCTAGTTCATCAAAAAGTATCTTCATCGAGGGATACAGACTCTAAAAAAAGAGAATATTCAAAGGTAATGGAAAGGGTTTGAAAATCAATCTTCACATTCTAATTTTAGATTCTATTATTTTAATACTTCTTTAATCCTCCTATTATTTTATATACATGAATATATAACCATGATATTAATATCAATTTTATCCTTTATTTTTGAGAGATAACCCATTAACTACAATATAACTCATTTCATAAGCCATTACTATGTCAAAGTAAATATCCAAAAACCCATGTTTTATCATTTAAATTAAATTATTACAACCTCAAATATATACAAAATCATTATAACTAACATTTAAATTGAAGTTTAAATATAATCTAACTATTTTAAAAACACAAATATTTATTATATTTATATTATTTAAAACTAATTTAAAAGGAATCATTCTACCATAGTGATTTTTTACTACCAAGACATTTCTAGAGTTTATAGAATCATTGGTAATTTACCTTACTATGGTATATAAATAATTTGAGAACTATGAATCGAACACCCCCATAATAGTTGACATCATAAAAATTAATATATTAAATTAATAATATAATATACAAAATAAATTAAATGGAATAATAAAAATGTCATATGAATTAATGAGGTTATAAATAATGTAAATAATTAAAAATATTTTATTATTAACGAGTTAGAGGACATAAATGACCTGTTTTCCTATCTCCAAATTCTATGTCATTTATAAATAATTTTGAATGTATAAGACAAAAATTTTCTATTATGTTTGATATATTCTTATCTCATAACCTATTTTACTGATTTATAGCTCCTAACTCACAATGATCATAAGGGGTCTCTCCTACTCTTTTTTTTCTTTAATGTGATTCTGTTCTTTATGATTCTCTATTTAATTTATCTTTTTAATCCATCTCAATTTAATTTATTTTTTTGATATATTTAATAAAATTTAAACTATTTTAATGGTTTATATATGATTAAAAAGACCATATATCTTTTAATATATATTATTTGAACACCTAATATTTTATAATTATGATTTTTAGTTGATTTCATAGAGTGTTATTCCATTTTTTGAATATCTAAATATTGAAAATCCTTATAATTTCTATTCTAATATGAATAATTATTGATTAAAAAACTCTATTGATATAAATGGTTTCTTATTGAATATTTATTAATGTATTTTTACGAATTTATTTCCTATAATGAATGTATTTTATATATTAAGTAATGGGTGGGCCCTAAATTACATATTCCCTTGTTTCATTAGTGAGTCTCATGAGAGAAACTAAGATTACATAATGGGATCCTACTTTCCCCATATATTTATTTACATGGAACAAGGCCATAGTGGCATGTTAATTATTTCTAATATTATACATTCCATCTTTATAAGATATATTATTTATACAAATGTGACTATCTATTTACCTTGTTATTGATAAGGGATGATTTCAAAATAAATTATAAAAAATTTGATTATTATTGTGTAATTAAAATTTTATCATGATTATTCAACAATGGTTTCCACATTATGAAAAATATAATGAATATGACCCAATTACTAGTATGACACTAAGACAAGCCATTATAGGATCTAAAGTACACAACCCTTTAACCATATTTTGGACCAAATGATGAGGGTTTATTAAAACATAGGTGGGTGGTAGTTTTTTACCCAAGAATAAAATTTAATAAATGTTTTCTGTTAATGTACAATGAAATAATGGGTCAACACATATTAAAATAGAAACATCAATACCCACCATAGACGAACCTATAAATCACGTCATACAAGAAAAAATGACACCATAACTATATGTAACAATTCACACATACCAAACTATATCAAAATTCATATACGGTGCAAAAATAATGATAAATTAATAAAAAAAATATTCATAAAAATTAATAAACTATCACATCCTATAGAACCATGGCGGGAGGTCCCTTGTGTGAAAAATATATAAACAGAACAACTGGAAGATCCTGTATATCCACTTCGCACATCTACTATGAAATAAAATAAAATATATCCATTATCTAGAATCTATCAACACTTATAACTAGCAGTGATATTAGTATTCTACAACATAAAAGGTAAAAAAAATGTTTAATATGAAGCTATAAATCCACTATGGTTTCCATGAATAGTTTTAGCTCATACAAATACCAGTGGGAACCATCGATTTTCCTCAACCCATATATGAATTATTAGGTATTGTTATGAATATTTATAAACATTTATACATTAAAATGATAAAAAATTTAGTATTGAATCAAATATAGTACAATGATAGATGATCAATATCAGATATGAAAGTTAAATCTTTTTGTAAGTAGAATTTATACCTGTCATACATTCTTTGAGGTTAACCCATAATATATAATAAAAATATAGGAAAATCACTACTAGGAGGTATCAATATTTCCTATAAATATATTATAAATATACATATATGTACTCATAAATATGAGTATATGTGTATAAAAAAGTCAGGTTAAAAAAATACTCATACATAGTAGAGATGTATGACTTTCTCTTTAGGTAAATCTTGTATCCCTTCCTAGGTAATGGGTATAAAGAGTGTCGAATCATATGACCATCTAATATTAATGGTATAGAAATCCTATAACCTATCCTATAGTGACATGATCATTAATAGCAGACATAGTTTCTTGAAATTTTTATAACCACAATACATATATATAAACTATTAATCTTATCATATATCATAGTTATAGTCTTTCTCATGAAAAAATTTCAATCAAAAAACATTATGTTGGTAAATAAAAATATATAAGTTTTTTATTATATAATAACTATTAAGTCAACATGGAATGATTTCATATTTTTATATAGATAAATCATGAGGAATTCATAACTAAAGAATATAATTCAATAACTACTAACAAAGATTACAATTTATAATAATAACATGGTATATGGAATAATATAATATCACCCTTTGGTATTTTGATAATAAACTATTTCAATAAAAACATCATCATAGAGTACTTGTTATAGTTTTGAATTTAGTACCAAATAGTGCACTAGACATGGTGGGGATATACCTAAGTGTGCACTAATAGTGATATTAGTGGATTTTATGATCACATTTTTTCATTACCCATGTTCCTTTTGAGTTTCCACTTATTGATTGATACATAGAACATATGTTGTTTTTAGAAATTATTTCAAAATGATGTGTTTGTTAAAATATGTATTCAATATATTTTAAAATCAATTTTGGGTGAAAAATTATTGTAGAATGTTTTTTAGTATTTGAAATTATATACTGAATTATTTTGAGGACAAATAAGATATTTACTTGTCTTCCGTAAAAATAAATTAATTAAAAAATATGAATAATTAAGAAATCCTATGGGTAAATGTTTTCATTAAAGAAAATTCTATCTATAAATATGGGAGAAATGGTTTAATACTTTATAAATATTGGGTATTTATAAAAAAATTGTTATTAAAATTAAAACAGTACTTAGGAATATTTTAAATGAGGATCCACAACCCTACTCCTTGTCAAGATTTCCCACAAATCTTGTTTCCACTGACACAATTCTTAACCATAGATAGGTTTAGATCATGACATATAACTCATTTTCACTATAGTAAAAGTATGTGATCATTTTATGGAAACATGGAATGAGGAATGAATTATATAACTAGGTTTGATATAATTATTCAAACTATGTTCCCATGTAAAGATCATATCATATTTATAGTAATAAACATGGGGAAATATCTTGGTGAACACCATTTGTATAAAGATATCCATAAATACAATGTTAACACCAATAGTCATGAAATAATTCAAATGGAATAATGCCAACAAATAAAAAACCAAGGAGTGGTACCATGTTATTCAAATTTTGAAAATAAAACATCGAGACATGTAAAAAACATTTAAAAGAAAACACATGGAAACCAATAAAATCATGTATGGATTATATAATTTAATCCTTTATCAAAAGTCATTAATTCCCCAAATTATAAACCATATATCTTATATAATTTATTTAAAGTTATTTTATAACATGTCATGATAACCCAAAATTGGATCTTCATCTTTGTTTTATGAAATAAATTTCATGAAAACATCAATATATAGATTTAAAAATATAATGGGAGTTTATTATTAAGAATAATATCATAGTTAAAAACATATAATAGGTTTTGACTAGGAATTTATTTGTTATATTAAAATTAGCCAACTTTAATAATTGAAAGGTTTTACTAAATCACCTATCTCAAAAAACTGTTTAAGATCCTAATAAACTACCAAAAAAAAATTCAGGCTTGAATCTATAAAAAATAGGCCCAATTACATAGTAATAATAATAATTAAATAATGATAAAACCCATAAGAAAACATTTGGTGGAATACCACAAGAGTTATTTATATTGTAAATTGATTGAAATATCAATTTATAACATTACTAATAAATCATATGAAAAGATATAAAATCAATAAAACCTAATAAAAAATTCAATGAAATGGAACCTTTTCAAAATAATGAAAAAGTTATAGGAAATTTCATATTTATGTTTTGTCAAATGACCTAAAATGGCCAATTGGGGCCCTGACCAAGCGAAAAATAAACAGAGTGTTCTCCCAAATCCCACTTCAAACAACCGATGGATTACTAAATATTATAATTTTAAAATATAAAAATATGGTATTCATAATCCAATATCAACCTATAATAGACACATAACTCTACTTTTAAAAACAACTAAACACACTAATAATATATATATAAACAACTGAATTGTAAAAAATAAATTTCTGAGACATCACATGATAAGTATATTTTAATATAGTTTAAGCAATATAAGAACTATATATTTAACAAAATCCTTGAACCTAACTAATAAAGAAAAATGTATCAGTACACCACACTATAAATACTATATTATGGGTCTCCAACTACAACATCCACCACTACCATTCCGAACCACTGAGATGCACCATGTAAAATCAAGAATTAGCTCCAAAATAGGCACACCATCTATAGATCATCCTAGATAACCTCTAAAATGTGTTATTTAAACAATCCACACCATATCAAAATCTACATACATGACCTTCACTATTATTATATTTGGTAAATACATATAATTTGTAGAAACAAAGACACTCTAACATTTATTATATGCATACTTAGTAGGTTTCCATGAAAATAAAAAGGAAATGAAAATAAAATAATCTACTCATACTCCAGAATAATATTTCAATGGGAAATAAAAATAGAAAAAAAGATATATTATACCACTATAAGTCTTAGGGTTCATATATTTACATAAAATATCAACTCCAACACATTATGAATCATAAATCAAACGGATCAGGGAATGATCAATGTTTTGAAATTATCATCTATGATTTCAACATATCAACAATAAGTTGCATCTTGAAGGAAACCAAAGTATTAAGGATAAAATGAAAGGTTAAATGGATCATAACTACTCAGGTTTTTAAACTTCCACACATCCACTAGGAACATAAAATGGGACCCACTCCTCACTAAATTATACTCATTTGTGGAAGGAGTATTTTCCCTTACTATCCCATTTACTTTTTCACAAATCTATATGTAAACATGGGAAACCACACCTTGTCTAGGAAAATTTCCCCATCATGTGATTTATAACCTCTACACCCATAACTAACTAACCATATGCCAAACATAACACATATTATAAACTATTTTAAGAGAATTATTCCTCCCAAATAGGAGGTGTTTTTAGAGGGAGTAAGAATCCTTGGTGTATGAACCACACCACATCATGTAGAGATCATCAAAGAAGGGGTGCATGAAAATCCATGGATATGGGTCCCAATACCTGGGAGTGGGGGAGTTATAAACTCTTTATCTCATTATGGGGACCAACTCCCAATATTTTCAATATCACCAAAGTAGTTCATAACACCCTATTTTCTTTGATTATATTTCCTAATCTATTTTCTTTACCCTATATTGTTAAAGGGATTAAACTAGATGAATCACATTTGAAATTAACTATAATGAAAATGGGCGGGATACTATCACATTGTTTGTGAATTAATTATTAGGATTGACTACTCCTATTATAAAATATGATCCATAGGTGTAATTCTAGAAAAGTAACATGTATTTTCTATAATGTAACATGATGTGTATATCCTCAAGGAATGATTGGTCTTAGAATTCCTAATACATATCATGTCAAGGTTTCTCTATATGACACATGGGGTATATGATGAGTGGGAATAATGGTGTACATGGTGTGTTCCTCTACAAATCATATCATATAGGGTGTGTAATATACTATTTTTTCCATGGATGAAACATGACACACACTACTGGAAATATGATCTTTCCCAACACTTCTATACCAACGGTTTGTAAAAATCGTTGGTATAGCTACCCTTTCCCAACGGTTCACCAAAACCGTTGGGAAAGGGTCCCTTTTCCCTCCCCTTTCCCAACGGTTCACTAAAACCGTTGGGAAAGGGTCCTCTTTCCCAACGGTTCACCAAAACCGTTGGGAAAGGGTCCTCTTTCCCTCCCCTTTCCCAACGGTTTTGGTGAACCGTTGGGAAAGTTCCTCTTTCCCTCCCCTTTCCCAACGGTTCATCAAAACCGTTGGGAAAGGGTCCTCTTTCCCAACGGTTCACCAAAACCGTTGGGAAAGAGAGGGGATAATTTCAACCTCCGGCCAACATAAGTTCTACCCACCCAAACCTATCCCAACGGTTTGGAAAACCGTTGGTAAAGGGCTATCCAAACGGTTTTCCAAACCGTTGGGATAGATTCTTTAATTTTTTTCCAGGCCTTCTGAACAAGAACATTATATAAATAAAAACTTTAAATAATTATGATAATACATATATATATTTATGAAATTATTTTTACAAAGTGATGTTAGGTTAGTGGTTAAGTCGTTCGATTATAAACGAGGGGTCCTGGGATCAAATCCCAGCGGATGTTTTATTTTTTGGAATTTATATACCAACGGTTCCATTACCGTTGGTATAGATTTCATATTACCTATAACAACGGTTTCCAAAACCGTTGGTATAGGTCTATACCAACGGTTTTTTGAAAACCGTTGGTATAGACCTATCCCAATGGCTTACTTGGCTACGGTTCTCCAAACCGTTGGTATAGGCTATACCAATGGTTTGGAGGCCTATACCAACGGTTCCAAACCGTTGGTAAAGGTTAGTTTTCCAGTAGTGACATAGCTCTAGTTGGATCACATTATCTATACTTCTATGAATGAGGTGTCATACACAACTAAGGGATATATTACATGTGGTTCTTTCCCATATATCATTTATATTCTAGTGACCATCTGAGATTTTATTCTCTATAAATTCCATGAAATTTGACTTATGTGTACACATCATGTATAAAAATGGTATAAGACACAATATAAACTTAAACTATCTTAAAAACCATTGCAATCACTTTCTGTAGGGAACATGACATGTAGGTCAGAAGTATTTTCTTTATGATCCTTCCTTCAACTTGGGACTATAAAAATCTTTTATAATCTTGAAATTTATTCCAATCAATCATATGATGGCACCCAAACAATCATCCTCAAACAAAGGTTTCCCTATTCAACCTCCACGACACCATGATAATTATAAATTAATGAAAAACCATATGGAAAATGATTTTCAACATCCTTGGGTGTATCCACATGCCAAATATTTTAAATATCCCATGTGACCTCAGATCCCAAATATGTTTTATTTATTATTTTTAATCATACATTACCCAATCCATATTTTCCTATTTATATAGATTTATCAGAGAACAAAATTATGATTTTCAAATAATCAAGGAGTGTTTTCAACAGACCATAATCCATAGAGAGAGTTGGAAATAAAGGACTGAAGAAACATGGAAGAATGGGAAAAAAAGTAAATAGATACTTTGGTTGGTACTATAATGGATTCTACACTAATTCTATTTATAGATCAACTAAAGATGAATAATATAAAAAATAAAGACAAGATTCTGGGAAAATAAATTATAAAAAAATTTAGGGATTAAAAATGGTTAATAACTAGAAGATACAAAAAACCACATAAATATTAGTATAATGTTAAAAAATTCAATGTGAATCAATGAAAATATTTCTACCATAATTCAAAGATTATCCTTCATAAATATTTCATCTAATTTATCTTTTTTTTGCTTCTATAACAAAGAATCTATTTAATATATTCTAGATCAATGGATACCCTAATATCTCTCAATATCTATATGTCTATAAATTTAGGGTTTATAGAAAGTGAATACAGAAAAGATATTAATAGTTAATATTTAGTAATATTCCTGGTTTCCAACCATATTCAATTAAATAATAAACCAATTAATTTAATTAATTTGTTTATAATAGTGATTTTCAATCCTATTAGTTGAAAATGTGGATGCATATTACATCACCTTTTGGGTAAAACCACCTTTAAAAAGTTGAGGAAAGTGTCATAAATAAAACATGATTGTATGTTTAAGAGATATCAGTATCTATAGTTATGGGATATGTTTTTTAAATAATAAATTTTAAATATCTCTTAAGAGTTACTGTGCTAATAACTCACTAAAACTTTCCCTGAGGGTAATAAACAATACTTGAGATCGGCCAAACCATAATTGTTTTGTGAGGTCATGTGATAGGTTAATATAATCTTTTACACATAGAGAGATACTGAGACACCAACACTAATAATTTAGTTAAGTCTCAATATACCAAAACATTTGGGTCACCATATATTTCCAACTTTTAAACCCTTTTATCCTCAAAAAATAAGAACCCAATACAACTAACCAAGGAAGCTAAAAGAAATCCAAATTAAAAAAATACACATTATCATACACCCCTTACATATTTAAAGGATCAAGATTTAAGAAATATTGGTACACAACCTCCCAGAGTAGGAAGAACCTACTCCACCATTAAATCTATAGGGTTTTTATATATATGGAAGATTTATAAAAATATATACCCTATTGATGTGTGTAATTCAATGATTACACACCCAAAAAAATTTTCTAATCCAATATCCATCATATAACATGGTATGATATTGATCCATATAAAACTATCATCAATCAAAAAATGTATCATTCCCAAGGTTACCCTTAGTGGGAGTGCTTCACTCATATTCTAAAAAATTCATTCAAGATAGTTTTTTAGAAGAACAACCCATTAATTCCACACAATACAGCTGAGTATTCACAATGATTATTCACACACTGGAAGATATTTAAGGTAGCATACCCCTTAAGATATTAATCATCTTTTTAATGCTATCTGGATAATATGACACATGAAAAGATGTTTCTAGTAAATGGAATTAATAAAAATCATGCATTCATAACCAAACTATTCAAAAATATTCACAGGAACACCTTATATGAATCTTGATATCTAATAGGTTCATGACAACCATCAATGACGATGTAGTTTAATTTTCTTCTCGCGATTATTAAAGCTACCACTGAGCACATTAAGAAATGAATAAAATCTCCTCAATTTATATTTCATCACACCATATCTAAGTGGGTGTCTCATTCCACAATAATATAATTAATTTTGTCGTATCTATTTAGATAACTCTTCATTTTGATCACCAGAAACCATGGTAATACATAAAAAAATAGTCTGACCAAGAATAAAAACCTCTTTCTCCACTATATTTAATGAGTTTATGTCTGATGATAATTCCAATAAACATACACAAGATATAACACATTGTGGGATATAATCCACTAAGATGGTCTATTTTTATAATATAGATCATTTTATTAAATATATACACTAATGTAAAACCAATATCTTCCCTAATGAGTATATAAATTACTCCCCACCTTCTGGAAAAACCATAAGTCTTTAACATATGAATAGCTAGTCTTGTAAGGGAAATAAATAGATACAAAAAATATAGGATTATCTCCCACATAGAAGAGTTAATATAGTAAAGTCGATCCATGGTGATAAAATTTTCCTTCTCAAAAAATGAATCAAATTCTATATGGATATATATTTATGCTCCTCCTCCATCAAATGGACAAAAAACCTATTATAAGGTCATGAAGTATCACACCTTAAATACATGAAACTTTTTACATAATCTATCATATATTAAACTTAATAATGATAAAACACTACTTTGTGGATCCACATCTTATATTGTGTGATTTAACTACACTATTTAAAGACTCATGGAAAGACTAGGGTAATCAATGAATGTATAAAATTAAATTATAGAAAACAACAAATAGAATGGATTGGAATATAATATTCATAAACACGAAAAGCGTTTTAATTATTCTACATAGTGAAAATTAAAGGCTATATTAAAAATTAAATATATTTCATACGTTGATATTCTATTGAGGGACAATCATGACTCACCATTAGGGAGAATTTGAACATTCATTCACCTATAAAGAAACTGAATGATTGGCCGCACCCATATTGTGCAATGACATTTTTAATATATTATAGGTAGTTAACCAGTACTTTTTGAGGGTCATATCTACTCACTACACTAGAGGGGATCCTACTCACCACTTATGTTTGACATCTTCTCATTTACTCATATGAAAACACATCAAAATACTCGAAATGGGTAACCAATCCATAATGTTGCATCCCTATCTATATCCCAACTCTTCCATGAATGAATCACATGAATGAACTACATTCTCTGTTAGTGATAAGAAAACTTCACTAAATAACAGTGAATAAAAGATGTTTTACATTATTGGAATTTTTTTTCAATTAATGGGGTAAGGTTAGAGGTTCTACTATACTCTATATATTCAAAATATACAATAATATAATAAAAATCCATTCCTACAACATATAAAATGAGAATCTATTATGGGTGGAAACAAATTATACCCTAAAAAATAATAGATGTTAGGTCCACCAGGCAAAATACCCTAGGAGGGGGGGTATGAATCAGGGTATGAAAGAGTAAAAATACTACCTATTAGGATATTGTTTCATTGTTAAAAAAAGCACACTTCTCTCTTTATACCATAGAAATATGTGAATATAAATAAAATCATGCATAAGACACAACGATTTTACTTTTTTCACCCTCCCTAGGATACATTCAATGAGTATACAACAATGATGTGCTGGTGTACCAAATCCACTAAATATCACTTCAAATTATAGGGTCCAGGATAGATCACTTCTATGCCTAGGCTCACTACCTGTACATGATTTAGTTTCTGCTCACTGCATTCCCAAGGGTCACTCCCTATGTCTTTTTATCTGGCTCACTACTGGTGGAAAAGATCACCAACTTCTTCTTCTATCGCCCACTACTCTTGGAAGGGATCCACTCATAGTTTATGGACTTATAAAACCATTCATTACCATGAAAGCATGCATCCTCAAATATAGGTAGATGCTCAATTGAAGTTTATTTTTCACCCATAGATGAAATACACTTTTCTGTGTACTGTTAGGTTAATGGAAATTGCATTCGTGAAATATTTTAGTTCTTTTGAAGGCTTCCTTAAGTCCTCAGTGAACCACTATTCCTATTCCATGAACTTCATTGAGGGTATGCTTCATGGAATACTTCTAATTCCCTGAACCTTCCTCCTTCGTAGAAAACTTCTCCTCTGCTTCTGCGTACCACCTCCCCATACTGTCTCGGCTTATGTGTACCATCTTTTCTTCCACGTACCAACTGCAATGTTCCTTATTCTACTAACAACGTTTTCCTTTACATGATTTTTTGCATCAAAAAATAATTTCACATAATTTCTTCTGCAAAATGATTCACCCTTTGTGGAATTAATTCCCCTTGAACAACTTCACTTCACAGAATACTCCCTCGTGAACCACTTAAGAATTTTCTAAATTTATTCCCGGAGAAAAGTTGTTATCTAATTAAAAATTACTTCTTCTTAATAATGGGATTAACACTCCTTATATAGGAAAATAGAATAAAAAATCGGCTAATCTAAGATTTCCAAAATCTTTAATGTGGTATGGACTTCACCGCGTACTATATATCTCTTGTGAACCTTTATTCCAAACATGTCCACATACTACATTTCTTCCTTCATAGTGGACCAGAAAATCATATTTTTTTCTTCAGTAATGTTCTTTTTATCTTCTCCAATCACCACCTCATTTTCGCAAATAACAAACCATTCTGTGTACCATAAGCCTCCCACAAACCATTTCAACCCTCTGTATACTACGATCCTTTCTGCGAACCATTTTTTGTTCCTTAATCCATTTCTTCCTGAAAAATCATTTCCTTTACATGGTCCGCGTACCATGATTCATGGTCCATGTACCGTCTTTTATGGTCCAAAAATAGTACTCTCCTTTTCAAAAAACCATCCTTTGATGAAATAAAATTCCTCATTTTGAGGCCCAAATATTTGGAAAACACATTGAAACTAAGCCCCCTTAAACACTTTCTTTGGAAACACTAAACATACTCATTTCTGGTCATCTGTATTTTTCAAAAAAAAATCACACCAAAAAAAATCGTTATGACACCTTGAGGGAGTTTTTCCCAATAATATTTCCCTTTGTGTATGTTGACAACACTTTCATAATTTGATATCTCATTAAATATTCCTCAAACATCTAGCATCATTCTGTTCTTACTATTAAGATAACAATCAAGGATTTGATAAAAAAACTCTAAGACAACATGATCCATGTTCGGCATGAGAAACAAGATTAAAATGCAATGTTCATCAATAAATCAATTTATTCCATTCCAAAAAAATCATCTAGTTTCATCACAAACCTTGTCTATCATGATATTTATGTTTGATCTATCATTTCTAACGTAATTAAATTTATTACTCCACCTATTTCATTGCTCTTCCAAATATATTCAACATATCTTCAACTCCCCATATCTCACTGCTAAACCTAACAGCTTCTCCCTATATCTTGATTAAGACATTTTCTCTACTTTTATACCCAAAATTTTCCCCCTTTGGCAATGAACCCAAAGGTCACTTCTTCAGGGTCTACCACAGGGTAAAGAACAAAAATTAGCACATTAATAAAAACACCATATATCAGGGAGATGGGGACCGAAATCCACACTTTTCCATGTTATAGTATTCGACTAAACTCCCAGAATCAGTTAATGGATTTAAAATGATTTTTTTTGGGTAAGAGCTTTGTCAAAATATCTACAACTTGTTGTTCTATAAGAACATACTCCAACATCAAAAGATCTTTTTCAACCTTCTCCCTGATAAAATGATATTTTATTTCAATGTGATTTGTACTTAAGTGATAGAATTGATTTTTGTTAAGGTTTATAGCACTTCAATTATAATAATGAATTATGATAGAAGAATTCACTTCAACTCCCATATCCTGAAGCTGTTGCTTCGTCCAAAATAGTTGTGTACATTCTTGAGTTGTCAAAATATACTCAACTTCAACAATGATCAATGAAATGAAATATTGTTTCTTTCTTAGCCAAGAAATATGAAATCCACTAAGATAGAAAGAACCTCATAACGTTTATTTTCTATTATCTACTAATCTGACTCAATCTTCATCTGTATATCCTAATAAATCTTGTTGGGATTTGTCATTGTACATAAAACTAAAATCCACTATTACATTGATATATTGAAGTATTCTTTTTTACTGTAAGTAAGTGGAATTCCTTAGGGTTACATTGATACTATGCTGCTTGACACATGGAAAAAACTATATATAGTCATGTCACTCTTAAGTACAACAAACTTCTAATGATCTTCCTATATTATATGGCATTGACAGCTTTACCTTCATTATCCCCTCCTAGTTTCATCTGGGTATCCACCAATGTCTTCAACAACTTAGAATTTTCCATTCCAAACTTTCTAAAAACTTCCTTGGAATATTTAGGTTGTGAAATGAATGTGAAATTACTTCTTTGAGTTACCTGTAGACCATGGAAAAATGTTAGTTCACCAACCATTGACATTTCAAACTATATTTTTATGAATTCTAAAAATTTTTCACAATATGCTTTATATGATCCACTAAATATTTTGTCATAATCATATACCAACACCATCATCCTTTGATAACTTTCATTGTTGACATATATATTGTAATCAAATCTACCATGCTAGAAACCAAGTTACATCAGAAATTGATATTACCTTGAATACCATTCTCTTTTTTCATGCTCCAAACCATATAATGGATTCATCAAAAAAAAACCTTTGTTATCATATTCATGAATGAGAAAACAATATGGCTGTCCAATGTAAACTTCTTCTAGAAATGTATTTAGAAATGATGAATTGACATCCATCAAGAACACTTTGAACATTAATTTCACTTCTATGGACAAGGATAATCTGAATGTACATAGCCTTTCAATAGGTGAAAATATTTCATCAACATTGATATCCTCTATCCAGGAGTACCATTTACACACAAGTCATGCTTTTATTTTTTGAATCAATACACCATATTCATTCATTTTGTTTTGAAAGATCCATTTTTAGTGACAAAATTATTATCTTTTAGCCTTGAAACAATCTACCATGTTTGATTATTCTTAATTTGGTCAATCACTTCATTCATAACTTGAACACAATTCTCATCTCCAGCTACTTCACTAAAAAATTTAGGCTTAGCCTATGATAAGTTTGATACTTTATATAGAGTTTTTATCCTCATTGTCAACACTGACATTGTTTGATAACCAATTATGTTTTGTTTATCAATTTCATCTCTCCTTGTGGTCTCTATGCAGATACTGATTTATCCTCATCCTTCACATAATCCGATTCTTTCTCTAAATCATCCTACTTAACTAGATTATTCTATTATCTACTTATTTCATCACCACTATCATGTTGAGACTAATCATGCATTCGATAAAGATTATTTAAATTATCTACTATAGTTATGTAATTTCTTTCAATAACCTTTCCTAGCATCTTGTTAAATCATCTATATGCCTTTCTTTTATTTTATTAGAAAATAAATATCCCTTCACCTACATTGGATTTAAACTTCCTATGTTTATTCTTATTGTGAATGAAAACATACTTCCCAAGACTTGAAAGTACTTAAACGATTGATTCTTTACATAATATATCTCATATAGATTCATATATTCTTTTTTACATAGAAACGCTCTATTTGATGTGTAGTCTGCTCTCATCACTAATTCTTTCCAAAATTTCTATAGAGGGTCATTATCATTGAGCATTGTTCTGGCCATGTTGCTGATAATCCAATTTATTCCCTCAACTATTCCATTCTATTTTGGAATTATAACCACATGAATTTGATGTATTATCCCATTTTTCTCAAGATAATATGATTAGACACTGTAAGAGGATAATATTCATTGCTAATATATGTAGTTTTCATGTGCCTTGCTATTCATAAATACCATTTTAGTTCATTTTACATTTTGAACACCCATTCTCATCATTTGTGCACTTCATGCCTAATGTGCACCAATTTAGGCCCAATGTTTCATCTGATTTTAAAGAATGAAAATATACATGTTTTAATTTGATATTTTTTGGAAATGGATATTCACTTAATGATGAACATTTTTTATTCAGGGTTCAATGGATTATTAATAAATTATGATGGATATATTTGGCGATTAAAGGAAACAATTCTGGAGAAGGCAGATTGTATATCATCCCACTGATCGGACTATGGGGCCCACAATACAGGTCCAAAGAAGCCCAAAATTTATGGAAGGATATAGGACATATAGGGGAACAAATCATTCTTCTGGAGCCAGTGCTAATTCGTTCTCAATGGGTGTGATTAAGGCGGCCCAAGTTGAAGATTTAATTTTGGGCTAGAGTCTGCGGCCCAGAAAAACAGTCCACCATTTTAATCATATCTCCCTAACCAAAACTTATTGTGGGCTCAACATTTACATGGTGTTAGGGGACATCCGGGGCTTCATTTAAGGATTCTATGGCCCACTCCAATGCGGCCTTCTAGAAGGTCCTTGAGGCGTGTCTTTCCGGTGGATGCAAGCTGGCTGCAACTTCGGGGCAAGAAGTGGAAAAGTCTCTCATCATTAATGTTCCACCCACATTTCCCCAAAATAATTAATTAAAGGCACATGGGATGTTGGGGGCTCGGCCAAGGCTTCATTTTTTCCTATTTAAGGCAGGAGTGGTGGTGGATTTGAAAAAGGTTGGATGCTTTCTTTTCATTGTAATGTTATTATGCCAATTTGCCTTTGTAATGTTCTTCCTTCTCATGTAAGTTGTTCGAATGACCTTAGTATTCAATAAAAGTTCTTCCTCTTCTCTTGTTCTGTTCTTATCCTTATCACCTTGATACCTTTGCCTCAAGGTGTGAATTAATTCACACCAAACCTTGTGATTTTGTTCACACAACGGTGGAGTGATTGTTATTTTTGTTATTTTTACTTCTTCAATTCCACCCTCATAAGTCTACTTTCCGCTTCCGTTGAGAACATGTAATCAATGGAGGGCTAGATCTTTTATGGGTTGATCCAAGGGAGTAGAAAGGGTCTGGATTGAATGTTATTTCTCATGCCCTAAATGTTATTAATTTCTTTTAATTGAGTTTCTTTCATTCAATGATTTTTATTCTTCCTCTTCCTTATTGAATTTATTCACCCCACTTTCATGTGCTAATTACATCCTTTACCTTGGAGTGCTCATGAAAATGATCCTACAAGTGTATAGGTGATTATCATATGTTTTGAAGGTGTTTAATCAGTAAGTGATGAGGTTAGTTTGAATTCATTGCATGAATCCTTCTCGAGTTAATGAAATTAAAATTGTAAAAAAAAGAATTCATTCAATCCACCCCGAGCCATAACCTAGGATCAACTCATTTTCTCTTAATTTGAATTCACATAGATCTTTTAGTTCTCTTTAAAAACAATATAAAATCAATCCAAGTTGGCCACTTCATAGCCAAAAATCCATCTCTTTTTGTTGAGTGTCTAAAGGTTCTTCTTAGGTCTCTGAGGATTCGACAACCCAAGCTACACTACAAGCGACCGCTTGACCCTTAAAACTTGGGTAAATTTGGGCGAGATCAAATTTTGGCGCCGTTGCCGGGGACCAAGTAAGTTCCTTAGACCAAAAACCTTATTTCCTCACCCCCATTCTTCTACTCTCACCCAAGATCTCTTATCTTGTCCCTTTCTCGCTTTTTTTTGGGCGCATGTCCGCCTACACCCGCGATTTCTCAAACAGACTAGTTAGGGTGGATAGTCCTAGGATAGGGGAGTCAAGTGAACCTAGGGGATTGTTTAAATCAGATTCAAATACTCTTGAAACCCCAAAGTCAGAACTTGAAACAAGTCCAATGGAGGGTCATCCACAAAATCAAATTGTAAACCCTGGGGGGAATCAAATGGGAAACCAAAACCAAGAAGCTCCAAACTTAGGGAATGTAGTTGATCAAACCATGAACGTCTACCTCACTCCATCTTGGACCAATGACCCTCATGCATTAGACACAATTTCATAGGAGAAACCAACTACATATTCAAACCCCATGTCCTAAACCACCTTCCAACCTTTCATGGGATGGAGTCAGAAATGCCATACCTTCATGTCAAAGAGTTCAACGACATTGTTGAAACCATGTGTCCCCCACATCAACTAGAATCTGCTAAGATGAGGCTCTTTCCTTTTTCATTAAAGGATCGAGCTAAAAATTTGCTAAACAACCTGAGACCTTCATCAATCCACACTTGGAACCAACTGCAAAGAGAATTTTACAAAAAATACTTCCCCCATCACAAAACCATTGCACTTAAAAAGAGCATCCAAAACTTTTTTGAAAAAGAGGGAGAGTCATTTTATGAAACATGGGAGAGGTTCAAAGACACCCTAAACATGGTTCCACACCATGGTTTTTCTATTCCTGAACAAGTAAGAATTTTCTATGAAGGTTTGGGCCCGGGGAACAAACAATTCATTGACATGATGTGTAATGGGACATTTAAAAACAAATCCCCAAATGATGCTTACGAGTATCTAGAAATCCTTGCTGAACAAAACCAAACATGGGGAACATCACCTTACTCTGAAAAGCCTCAAAGAACTATTGGAATGCATACACTTAGGGAAGAGGAAAGCCTTAGGGCGAAACTTGCAGCACTCTCTAGGAAGGTTGAAGAGATAGACCATAGGAAAATCAATGAAATCCAAACTGTAGACCTTGTTTGCACAATCTGTGACAAACATGACCACAAAACGGACAACTGCCCAACCATTCCATCCATCAAGGATGTTCTTTTAGGAGGACCACCTGCTGAAGTCAATGCCCTAAACTTTCAAAAGCCTCAATACCCAAACACATTCAACCCAAGGTATAATGACCACCCAGGATTCCGATGGAAAGATAACCAACAACCTAGCCAACCACAAGGACCAAACCCCTACCCTACACAAAATTTTCAAAACCATAACCAATTCCAACCACAACCAGTCCAATACCAACATCCTCCAGTCCAATACCAACAAACCATCCAACAACCAAAGTATCCCCCTAGGATAACCCAACCAACACAAACCCCTTCCCAATCTGTCCCTCTCCCAATCCTTGAACAACTGTGAAAACAAATGGAAAGGATGAACTCAGAAGTCTCGTCCCTTAAACAAGAACTTCAAACCATAAAAACTGGAAAGGAACCCATGCCCACACAGGCCATTACACAACAAACATCAAGGGGGGAGACAAGTTGCACTCAAACAACTCATGAACAACTAAAGGCTGTGACAGTTTTGAGAAGTGGAAAATCAATTGAGAAACCTGAACAAATAGTCCAAAACCCGCCTGAAGATTCAAACTCTAATGAAAATTCAAATGAAACACATGAACAAACTGATGATACTAATAAAAATGTGAAGGAAACAACTCTTCAAAAAACAACCCCACAACCTGCCCCATTTCCTCAACGCATGAGGGGGAAAAACAATCCTGAATTGAGTGAAACATTGAGGGAAATATTCTCACAAGTCAAGTTGAACATTCCACTCCTCGATGCCATTCAAACCATTCCTGCATACTCAAAATACCTTAAGGACCTCTGCACATTTAAACGGAAATTCTCACATAAGAACCAAGTCCTTCTGGCAGCAAATGTTAGCACAACAATCCAAGGAACCCTTCCTCCAAAGTTGAAAGACCCGGGATGCCCTTACATAAATGTTGAACTAGGAGAGAACAAAGTTGTCAAAGCCTTGTGTGATCTCGGAGCCAGTGTGAACCTCATTCCTTATGCTATGTATTTTCATTTAGGGCTCGAAGAACTCCAACCCACATCTGTCACTCTTCAACTTGCTGATCGTAGTATTCGAGTTCCAAAGGGGATCTTAAAGGATGTTTTGGTGAAAGTTGAAAATTTCATTTACCCAGCTTACTTCATTGTTCTTGACAACCACCCAAGCTTAGGTCCTAGGGAGCAAACCCCAATCATCCTTGGTCGTCCCTTCCTTGCAACAATCAACTCTGTTATCCGAGTCTGAAATGGGAACATGACCATCACCTTTGGAAACATGAGTCTAGACTTGAACATCTACAATGCAAACTCTCAAATTGGGGATGATGAAGAGATCCATGAGGTTAATTGGATGGGTAGTGTTGATAGTGAACTCAAAGAACATCAAGGAATTACCGAAGGATGTTTAAGTCAAGAAGAGATTGATTTTCTTTTTTCACATGAGGGAAATTTGTCTCCTTGGCTTGAATCTCTTTCAGATTGCTCTATTGATGATTTTCTAGAATCACCAATCGATTATACCATGAGTGAAATCAATAACATCGAGTCCATATCCCTTCATGAAACTACTATAGCTAATTTAGTGGATGAAAATTCTCTTCACAAGGAACCAATTTTGTCAAGAAATGTGAACAAAGAAACCGAGTTCAATGAAAAGTCTCATCCTTTCTTGGAAAGTGATAACCACTCTGATCTTGAATTTAAGGTTTTACCTTCATCACTCAAGTATGCATTCTTAGGGGACAATCAATCCTTTCCTGTTGTCATTTCTTCCTCTCTTGAAGCCAATCATGAGAGGATGCTTCTAGATGTCCTTAGGAGACACAAGAAAGCCATTGGATGGACCCTATCAGACATTCCTGGGATTAGCCCACTTATCGGGACTCATAGAATTGTTCTAGAATCCCATTCAAAGCCATGTCGTCAACCTCAGCGACGACTCAATCCTAATCTCATGGAAGTAGTGAGAAAAGAACTTTTGAAATTGTTAAAAGCTGGTATCATCTATCCTATAGCTGAGAGTGAGTGGGTTAGCCCAATCCATGTGGTTCCAAAGAAGGCTGGAATCACAGTAATAACCAATAATGATGGAGAGATGCTTCCAACAAGGGTTAGTAGTGGATGGAGAGTCTGTATTGACTATAGGAAGCTCAACTCTTGTACCAAGAAAGACCATTTCCCCTTGCCCTTTATTGATCAAGTCCTCGAGCGAGTGGCGGGTCATCAATTCTACTGCTTCCTAGATGGATTCTCAGGGTATAATCAAATCGAAGTCTCTTTAGAGGATCAAGGAAAAACGACCTTCACTTGTCCATTCGACACTTTTGCCTTCAAGCGCATTCCCTTTGGGTTATGTAATGCCCCTGGTACCTTCCAGCGGTGCATGATGGGAATCTTCTTGGACATGGTGGGGGATTGTTTAGAGGTCTTCATGGATGATTTCTCCATCTTTGGGGATACTTTTGAGGGATGCCTTATAAATGTTGAAAAGGTTTTGTCAAGGTGTGAGGATAAGAATCTCATATTAAATTGGGAAAAATGCCATTTCATGGTAAGGGAAGGACATGTTCTAGGTCATCTAGTATCTGGTAGAGGGATTGAAGTTGATAAAGCTAAGGTTGACATCATTCGTCACCTTCCCTCTCCTAAAACTGTTAAGGAGGTGAGGTCCTTCTTAGGACATGCTGGTTTTTATAGAAGGTTCATTAGGAATTTCAGCTCTATTTCTCGACCACTTTGTGCTCTATTGGTAAAAGATGCTCCATTTTTATGGACAGAAAGCTGTGAGGAATCATTCTCTACACTAAAGTCAACTCTTATATCTCCACCTATCATGCAATCTCCAAATTGGAAACTTACTTTCGAGCTCATGTGTGATGCAAGTGACTTCGCTGTAGGAGCAGTCTTAGGACAACGGTGTGAGAAAACTCCATGTGTCATTTCTTATGCAAGCAAATCTTTAAATGATGCACAAATAAACTACACCACCACTGAGAAAGAGCTGCTTGCTGTTGTCTTTGCTTTAGAAAAATTCAGGTCTTATCTCTTAGGATCACCCATAATTGTCTTCACTGACCATTCAGCCCTAAAATACCTTTTCCAAATACAAGATGCCAAGGCTAGATTGATTAGGTGGGTCCTTCTTCTTCAAGAGTTTGATTTAACCATTAAGGATAAAAAGGGTGTTGAAAATGTTGTAGCTGATCACCTCTCTAGGATGGAATTCAAAGACAACTCACACCACCTCTCTGTGTCTGATTCATTTCCCGATGAGCACCTCTATTCAGTGAGTGATTGCCCTTGGTATGATGACATAGCAAACCATTTGGTGACGGGTGACATTCCAAAATTCATGGGGACCCATGCTAAGAGGAAATTTCTTTCTGATTTCAAACACTACGTGTTTGATGATCCTTACCTCTTCAAGTTCTGTCCTGATCAAATCATCAGGAGATGTGTTCCCGAGTCTGAGCAAGAGTCCATTCTAAAATTTTGTCATGGAGAGGCATGTGGATGCCACTTTTCTACAAAGAAAACCACTGCAAAGGTCCTCCAAAGTGGTTTATACTGGCCGAACCTCACTAAGGATTCCTTCCAATACTGCAAAAGTTGTCCTCAGTGTCAGCAATTAGGATCCATTTCCAAAAGAAATCAAATGCCCCTCACTCCCATTCTAGTCGTTGAAATCTTTGATTGTTGGGGAATTGATTTCATGGGACCCTTTCCAAACTCTAAGGGATACCTCTACATCCTCTTAGCTGTTGATTACGTCTCAAAATGGGTTGAGGCCATTCCCACCAAGACTAATGATCATCAAGTTGTGATCCGATTCCTAAAAGAGCATATCTTTTCTAGATTTGGAATTCCGAGGGCTATAATCAGTGATCGTGGAACCCATTTCTGTAATCGCCCATTCTCTTCACTCATGTCTAAGTATGGAATTTCTCATAAAGTTTCCACTGCCTACCATCCTCAAACCAATGGTCAAGCTGAGTTAGCAAATAGGGAGATTAAGCAAATTCTTGAGAAAACTATAAACCCCTCTAGGAAAGATTGGTCTGAGAAACTCTTGGATGCTCTTTGGGCATATCGTACAGCATTCAAAACCATCCTAGGAATGTCCCCATATAGGTTGGTTTATGGAAAATCATTCCATTTACCTGTTGAAATTGAGCGTAAGGCATTTTGGGCAATCAAGAAAATGAATTTCGACATTTCTTTAGCCGAAGAAAAGAGGAAGTTAGATCTTAATGAACTTGAGGAACTTAGGATGGAGGCGTATGAAAATTCAAGGATAAATAAAGCTAGAGTTCAATCCTACCAATCTAGGAATATCAAAGTCAAGCAATTTGAACTGGGAAAACCTGTGCTCTTGTATAGTTCAAAACTTCATTTACACCCGGGAAAGTTAAGGTCTAGATGGTCAGGTCCATTCATAGTGCATCATGTGTACCCTCATGGGGCTGTAGAGATTCAGGATCCCACAAGTGGTAACATTTTTAAGGTCAATGGTCATAGGTTAAAACCATTCATTGAATCATTCAATAAACAGGAAATAGAGGTAGAGTTAACAGAGCCAACCTATGAACCAGGAAAAAATTGTTAGATTTAGGATCCATGTCGGGCTAACGACGTTAAACAAAAGCGTTGCACGGGAGGCAACCCGTGGTCTTCATCTTTCTAATCTTTGTGACTCGTTTTTTTTCCTTCTTCTCCATTTTGTTATTTAAAAAAAATATAGACTGTTGACCTGATCTTCTTTTATGAGTAAGGATGGGTATGAAAGGGGAGCACCGTATTCATCCGTGTCACGCGGTGTGATCCCTGAGTAATACCTTACCCAGAAAATATATAGAAGACAATGTATCATCAGTTTATTTTATTTTATTTTATTTTATTTTATATTTTTGTTGGTATTTAAAAAAAATAGATTGTTGACCTGTTCTTCTTTTATGAGTAAGGATGGGTACGAAAGGGGAGCACCGTATTCATCCGTGTCACACGGTGTGATCCCTGAGTAATACCTTACCCAGAAAATATAAAGAAGACAATGTATCATCAGTTTATGTTATTTATACTTTTTTTAGGTTAAAAAAATAATAAATATATATATATATATATATATATATATATATATATAAATTTAAGGCATGTCATAGGTCATTGGGAAAAGCTGTTCACAACCGTCCAAGCCATTGGAAGACAAACCAGAATTGAAGGGATACATGGGAATGCATTTTCAACGTCAACCACCAGGTGACTTCATTCCATAATTTTCATTTTCAATGTCTTCGGTGAACTTCTATCCTACCCCTTCTATATTTCAATTCTTTAAACACTGGGGACAGTGTTATTCTAAGTTGGGGGGGGGGAGATGAAAATGTGTAGAATGAAAAATTCCATTAACCTTGAACATGATAACATACATTACAAACTCTGAAATTGGATATCAAATAATTTTGCATGCCTTGATTCTGATTTTAAAGCAAGTTTATGTTCATGTGCATAGTTATTGGAAAGTTCGGTTGTTCGATGTGATTTTTCACTGTTATATTTTCATCCATTAAAAAAAACACACAATGCACATCCTCTAGATTGTGGGGTTTTAGTTTGAGTTCTTGGGGACCCATAATAAATAGCATAGGATTAGTGATCATTTTAATTTTAACATGAGTATTCAAAGAAAAAAAAAAATTGCGCGTAGAGCAATGAATTGACCTAATGTGTGGCTTTCGGCACTTGGGGATCACGACTCCATAGTTGTCTGGCCCAGAGTTGGGCATTTTATCTCTATTTGTGGTAATTTGAATTTGTTTTTGATTGAGTTAGCTCGAGATGATGCCCAAGTATGTGAGCTTCACTTGGTTCCCTAAGGTCTTTGAGCCTGGGAGTCATCGGCAAAGTCTTGCTACATGGGTTGACTCGATTGAGTTCAATTTCAATTACCATGGCAAAATTGCAAAAACAAAAACCAAAAAAAAAAAAATATATAAAATAAAAAATAAGTACCCATCTTATTATTAAAATTTGATTGCTCCTAGCGCTTTCATCTTTTATCCCTCGAATGAAAATGAACCCCCATGTCTATTGTGACACACAACACTTCATCATGCTTAATTGAATTTGGATGAAATATGGAAATGAATTTGAACAAAGGAATGGGCTTGGGCTTGGGATATGCTTATGGACATAGCTTGTTTTAAATGATTTTTATGGGTTTCATAATTGTTTGGTATGTGATCTTTGGGTGAGAAATGTGTATTAAAATGTTTTTGGAAAATGGCATTCGAATTTCATTTTTGTGAGATATATTTTGCTCGGGACTAGCAAAACTCAAGTTGGGGGGTGTGATTAGACACTGTAAGAGGATAATATTCATTGCTAATATATGTAGTTTTCATGTGCCTTGATATTCATAAATACCATTTTAGTTCATTTTACATTTTGAACACCCATTCTCATCATTTGTGCACTTCATGCCTAATGTGCACCAATTTAGGCCCAATGTTTCATCTGATTTTAAAGAATGAAAATATCCATGTTTTAATTTGATATTTTTTGAAAATTGATATTCACTTAATGATGAACATTTTTTATTCAGGGTTCAATGGATTATTAATAAATTATGATGGAGATATTTGGCGATTAAAGGAAACAATTCTGGAGAAGGCAGATTGTATATCATCCCACTGATCGGACTATGGGGCCCACAATACAGGTCCAAAGAAGCCCAATATTTATGGAAGGATATAGGACATATAGGGGAACAAATCATTCTTCTGGAGCCAGTGCTAATTCGTTCTCAATGGGTGTGATTAAGGCGGCCCAAGGTGAAGATTTAATTTTTGGCCAGAGTCTGCGGCCCAGACAAACAGTCCACCATTTTAATCATATCTCCCTAACCACAAATTATGTTGGGCCGAAATTTTACATGGTGTTAGGGGACATCCGGGGATTCATTTAAGCCTTCTATGGCCCACTCCAATTCGGCCTTCTAGAAGGTCCTTGAGGCGCGTCTTTCCGGTGGATGCAAGCTGGCTGCAACTTCGGGGCAAGAAGTGGAAAAGTCTCTCATCATTAATGTTCCACCCACCTTTCCCCAACATAATTAATTAAAGGCACATGGGATGTTGGGGGCTCGGCCAAGGCTTCATTGTTTCCTATTTAAGGCAGGAGTGGTGGTGTATTTGAAAAATGTTGGATGCTTTCTTTTCATTGTAATGTTATTATGCCAATTTGCCTTTGTAATGTTCTTCCTTCTCATGTAAGTTGTTCGAATGACCTTAGTCTTCAATAAAAGTTCTTCCTCTTCTCTTGTTCTGTTCTTATCCTTATCACCTTGATACCGTTGCCTCAAGGTGTGAATTTATTCACACCAAACCTTGTGATTTTGTTCACACAACGGTGGAGTGATTGTTATTTTTGTTATTTTTACTTCTTCAATTCCACCCTCATAAGTCTACTTTCCGCTTCCGTTGAGAACTTGTAATCAATGGAGGGCTAGCTCTTTTATGGGTTGATCCAAGGGAGTAGCAAGGGGCTGGATTGAATGTTATTTCTCATTCCCTAAATGTTATTAATTTCTTTTAATTGAGTTTCTTTCATTCAATGATTTTTATTCTTCCTCTTCCTTATTGAATTTATTCACCCCACTTTCATGTGCTAATTACATCCTTTACCTTGGAGTGCTCATGAAAATGATCCTACAAGTGTATAGGTGATTATCATATGTTTTGAAGGTGTTTAATCAGTAAGTGATGAGGTTAGTTTGAATTCATTTCATGAATCCTTCTCGAGTTAATGAAATTAAAATTGTAAAAAAAAGAATTCATTCAATCCACCCCGAGCCATAACCTAGGATCAACTCATTTTCTCTTAATTTGAATTCACATAGATCTTTTAGTTCTCTTTAAAAACAATATAAAATCAACCCAAGTTGGCCACTTCATAGCCAAAAATCCATCTCTTTTTGTTGAGTGTCTAAAGGTTCTTCTTAGGTCTCTGAGGATTCGACAACCCAAGCTACACTACAAGCGACCGCTTGACCCTTAAAACTTGGGTAAATTTGGGCGAGATCATAATCCTCTACTTGGATATTCATGAACTCTATTGCAATATCTTTCTAGATATTTTGTTTTTTTGATCAAGCGTCTTTTCAACTTCTCGTCGATATATTTTAATATAACTGAACACCTTATAATTGTGGGAAATGATTGATACACATTCTATTATTCTATAATCATTAATAAAGAGAACATAATATCTCCTCCCAGTAAGAGATCTTGGTGAAATTGGTCTGAACACATCAGTATGAACTAACTAAAGAAACCATGTTGACCTTTCTCTTTTTCCATATATGTATTTCAAATTATCTATCGTTATTAGACAGAATCAAACATATGTGTATGATCAGGGGATAATATAGGGAGATCTCAAGTAGCATCATATTTCATAAGATCATCCAAGGAAATTTGGTTCACATGGCCATGAATTTTATACAATAAATTATTTTTCTTTTCTTTAGACAGAATGCACATAACTTTTTCTCTATTCACGAGGAATAGATTCCATTTTTTATGTTTTCCCTGCAATACAATAGTACCATTTTTTTCATTATTGACACATAATTTCTTGAAAAAAATATGGCATGTACTAATTCACACAATTGACTTACACTTAATAACTTGTGACTAAGACATTCAACAACCAAGAAATATGAAAATATCCTGTATTTTTACCCAAAATTTTCTTTCATAGAGACAAAAAATTTCAAACCATCATAATTTCCAAATATCATTATACCTTCTTTATTGAATATAATTCCCATCACCAGATCCTTGTTTCTTATAAGATGGTTGGTGCATCTTCAATCAATGATCCATATCCTGATATGATTTTATGCCTTGAATGCAATTTCTATAACCACTACCTGCTCAGATCTATTATTTTTTATCCATGTTTCTAACTTCATAACTAGCATGAATTGATACTCTTGACATTCATCCGAATATGATAGACCAACTTCATTATGTAGACATGAAAATCAATTTTCTATTTTCATCTCATTTGATGATACATTTTTCTTCTACTTATAACTAACCTAAATTTTCTTTAGAATATTACTCTATTTGGATGATGAGCAATATCTTTCCATGTGTCTATATCCTCCACTCCTGAAAGAGTGACTATCAAATGATGAAATGGAAAATTGAGCTTCATGTGACTTCCTCTGATGTTCCTGTTCTATTTGGTACCACTTTGCTTTGGAACAAACGTTTTGTGCATGTCATATATTACTGTAATAATAAAATATTTTGTGGGGTACATTCCCACATGGAAATAATGAACCAATGGTTATCCCTTGGGTTCTATTAATCTTTTTATTATACTTTATACCCAAATCAATATTCAATCTTAGAGTAGGTTCTTGTGGTATGAATTCAACAATTACTACATTTTGTTTTTAATCCAGCACCATATCAGAATTATCATTTTAATTTGATTGTTTCTTCTATTCTTCTCAATAACCTTTCTCAACATTCATCTTTTATATTTCCTGTGTTATATGTTTTCCGGATGTTGTTCTATTGGTCAAAAAGTTTTCTTGATTTTCTGAACTTTATCGAATAATGAAAACTTCTTCTTTAAGTTCATTGATATATTTGATTTGATCTTTTACAATTTCAATCAAACTATCAATATATGTTTTCTATTATTCAATTTTGATTTTTTTACTCAACCACCTTTTATAAGCTTTTTGGAATTGTAGACATTAGTTTTTTAATTTCTTCATTTCGCTCGGACTTCTCTTCTTACTACTGCTACATATAGAGTTTGGCATCAAAAACCAATTTGTTAACATTATTTTTTTTGTCTCTCCAAACATCTATATCTTCAAGAGAGTATTCTAATTCAGCCTAAAGGTAAAATTTTCCTTCAAATTCCCATTATTCATTGTCACATCCTTATTGTTTCAGGGAATTTATGACAATCGCCACCAAAGCATCTACCTCATGGTCCTTACAGTCCCCCAAATCTTCTACCTTAGATTCTTCTGAACATTTATATTCTTTTGAAAGATGATTCTTCATTTTTAAGAACTTTCTCTTTGAAATTATCCTACCTTTCATATTGGATGAATAATTCTTTTGGGGAATTTCATCATTTTCTTAATCATCATCTTCAATATTCATAGGACACTTTATTGAAAAATGTCTAATATTTCTACTTTGGAAGCATGCAAGTGGAAGGTTACCTATGAACTTTCCTCTTCCTCTTTGTAGATTCTAAGTGAGAAATGGAATGAAATCATCCAAATTATCTTCCTCATGACTATATTCAGTAGAGAGATTAATCATGGCCTTGAATTACACTTCTTTAGACTAATCATTTTCCAAAAAATAATTATCATCCTTTCTCATTTCATATACAATAAGAGTAGTATGCAAGTTATCCAATGTCAGCTCCTTCACAACTTTATCTTCCAACATAGAATCCTTTGGAGAAAACTAAGGTCGAAGTTTCCTCAAGATAAATTTCAAAATATTTATATCTTCAATGACTTCTCCAAGACCATGCTTGTCTTCCACTACAATATTCACCCTATCAAAGAATACATTAACAGATTCATTTGGGTTCATTCTTAGATCTTCATACTTGTTCCAAAAAACCCATAACATTTCCTCTCTAACCTTTGAATCTCCTTTATATAGATTAAAAAAAATTTCCCGCATAGAATGTGATGTTTTAAATGACATCAACTTCATATAAATATCATTTTATAGTTATCCCCCCCTAAACCATTGATCCCTTTAACATCAACATCCAATTACTTTCTTTCAGCATCTAATAGAGCACCACTATTGATATCGACTAAAATTCCATGCATAGCTACTGTGAATACGTCCATTTATAATTATCATAAGTAGTGATACATATGATTATTCCATAAATTAAAATTGTTTCCATTGAAGATCATAATAACTTTGTGTTTGACCATCTATATTTCTTCTACTGAGAGAGAACCACTAATTTTTAACCTTCATCTCTAATACCAACTGTTAGGTCCACTTGGTTAAATACCCTAAGAGGGGGGGGGGGGGTGAATCGGGGTATGATAGAGTAAAACTCCTTCCCCTTCAGATCTTGTTTTTTTTTGTAAAAAAAAACACATTTATCTCTTTCTTCAGTCGAAATATATGAATAGAAATGAAATCATTCATATCACACAACAATTTTACTTGGTTCACCCTCACCAGGCTACATCTAAGGAGCATCAAATGATAATGTTCCAATAATAAAAATCTATGAAATATCACTTCCAATTACAAGGTTTGGTCTAGATCGATTCTATACCCAGGATCAGTGCTTTTACAATATTTTCAGTCTGGCCACTACATTCCCAAGGGTCACCCCTATGTCTCTTTCTCTAGCTCACTGCCAGCGGAAAGGATCATTGTCTCTCTCTTCCTTCACTTAATTCTCTTGGAAGGGATCCTCTAATAGTTTATTGAATATTAGGTCCCTTTATTTCCATGAAATCACACATCCTCAACTATAGGTATATGCTCTATTGAAGTCACTTATTCACTTATAGATGTAATCCACTTTTCTGCGTATGATTAGGTTAGCTGAAATTTATTTTACGAATTATTTTAGTTCCTTTTCAGGATTCCCCTATGAACCACCATTCATATTTCACAAAATTCAGAGCAGGTATGCTTCATGGGACCATTATAATTCAACAAACCTTCCTCCTTCACAGACCGATTCTACTATTCTTGCACATACCACCTCCCCGTACTATCCCAACATATTTCATACCATATTTTACTCCATATACCAACTTCATGATTCCTTATTATTTGATCCACAATATCCTTTATAGGATTCAAGGCTTCATAGTGTCCTTTCAAATTTTTTTTCCTCACACTACTTCACCGTTCGTGGAAATGCTTCCCCGTGAACCACTCCAATTCATATAATCCTCCCTCACGAACCAGATTAGAAATTACTGAATTTCTTCCAAGCACAAAGATATTCTCTAATGAAAAATGATCTATTGTTAATGATGGGATTAAAACTTCTTATATGATAAAATATATTTGTAAAATCATCTAATTTCATATTTCTCAAATCTTCAATGTGGTATGGCCTTCACCATGTATTGTACATCTTCGATGAACCATTCATACTTCTGCATTCATGTACTACTTTTATTCTGTTGCAGTGGCCCAAAAAATCATGTTGTTTTCTCTATCGACACCCTCTAAAGATTCTCCAATCACCACCTCATTTCTGTGAATAACAAGCCATCATACACACCACAAGCCTCCCACAAATCGTTTCCACCCTCAACATACTACAAGACTTCCCACGAACCATTTTTCGTTATACGAACCAATTCTGGACCATAAATTATTTCTCATATGTGGTCCATGTACCATGCTTCAGGGTCTGTATACCATCATTCATGGTCTCCAAATAGTTCTCTCCTTTTCCAAAAACCTTCTTTTTAAAATCTCAAATTCCAGATTTTGTAGCCCACAAATTTGGCTAACATTGGGAAACTATGACACCTTAGAAAACTTCTTTGGAAAAGACCAACCATACTCATTTGAAGTCATCTAGACTTTTCAACAAACACAATCACACCAAAAAATACCAATAAGAAACCATGAGCGATTTTTTCCCAACAATAGATGTCACCTAAACATTTTTATTTCTAGGGAAATTCATCTATAATTCTAACTATTAGGACCCCATGCTTGAAGAAAATACTAAATAAAGGTGGTGACTCAAGGATTATATCATTATATCATCTATTATTAACAAATCAATCAAAAATGAATCTTCTAATAAATAACTTATTGGTTGAAATTATATCACACAATAGGGAGGTCTATAATCTCAATGATAAACATAATGTGGATGCCCATCCATAGAATCATCCTAGCAACCCCATGGAAAAAAATATCATTATCCTAAATCCAAGGTTCATAATTTCATAGAATAATGAATCCCCCAATGATCACTTCAGGGCCTTCTATATAGGTTTTGTTTCATAAAGGATTAAACTAAGCTTGAAATATAACTCTAGATGATCTTCCTTATCTAATAAGTATGAAAAATTCAATTAAAAAACATACCCAAGGAAAATATCCTGAGGTATGTGGTCATCTACATATACTCAAACATCATCCATGGTATATACACATGGTCCGTCATCCTCACATAAAACTCCATCATATACAGGGATCAAAACCCCATCAGGGTAGTGTAGTCTCATTATGATTTCTATAAAAAACCATACAATAGAATCTCAATTTGTCATGTAGGTTCCTAATTTCAAGAATCTTCGTTAGGTATGTGAGAGTTCGTACAATATGAGAATGTCAGTGTCAAACTCTATCCATTAATCTATCACCTACAGACTATGATCACCTAATTATAAATTGAAGACTCTATCATTGATACACACACATCATTTTAACCTTATAATTATTCCTGTATGACATTACATGAACTACCTTGCACTCTACGAGGAGATCAAAATTATGTTCAGAGGGGATATAAGCTTCCTCAGATTGGGGGAAAGGAATATCACTCCAACAAGTACATGAAATAATTTCAAATCACTCACTAATCTATAGAGACTATCCCATATAAATAACTGAGTCATCTTGAACATACCTATACCTATAATATATCCATCGATATGTATCTCCCTTTATTCAGTAGGACAAAATCATAAGGATTAGAGAATATCTGGATGATCGCACATAGAAATGAAATCAAAGATCACAATTGAACACCATATGATTCATGTAAAAACAATCTCAAATCTTTAAATTGATATATTAGACCTTTTTGTCAGTTAAAAGGTCGGTGAAGTTCTATAAAATAGATACATAGATCCCCATAACAATTCTGGTCTCTCTAGATAAATTATCATACTAAATACCCCTTTACATATTTGACCTAAATTATCAAACAAGTCCTGAAATGACAACTAAATATAAACCCCTTCACCTAGACTCAACATATTTGAAACAACTATGACACAATTAGAACCACCAGGGCCCACAAAAGATAGTAGTAAGCTGAATGTTATTGCCAAAGCCTGTCTCTAATATTCTAGGGGCTTCTGACCGGTATTGAGTTGACATATATAAAGAAGACTGTTCTTATCCTATATAAAACTATAATAGACACATATCCCCAATGCACAAAATTACAATAAATAATAGTATATAAATAGAAAAAACTAAACTATAACATCCCTATTCTCATAAATATAAAATTACATCATTTTTATCCATGAATAAAAAAATTTCCCAACCTTAAAATATAGTGTGCTATTATCTTTAGGATATTTTATTCAAAATGAATAAAAACAAAAATAAACCACATCACTTTTATTTTGATCCTCATAATATGATCCTAAATCCCAGTGTTTATTTTCTACAACAATGGATACCATAGAAACATGTATAAAAGAAATCTTTTAGCTATAAATTCTCATTAGGGGATGATAAAATCTCTTAATTGGGGAGAATAACGATCATTTGAAAATTGTACATCATGGAAAAAATGTATTAAAAATCATAAGGATACATGAGTCATAGTAGCCTAGAATATTGGAACATACTATTCAAAACCCCATTCTGATAACAACCAATATAACTAATATATAACATTAATAAATAATACACCATTCCTAAAGATTATACATTAACAATAATGATAAAAACATACTCCATAAATCATAATGTTTGTATCTTTTTATAATATCCACATTACCATAATATTAAATGATGCAAAATAGTTTTCATCCCTAAAATAATTCATATAGTGCTAATTACAAAATATATAACTTTCTTATAAAACCTATAGAATGTGGAACCATAATAATGGGATGTACTATGCACCCTAGTAAGAAAGAAAATTTTTTGGATATGGATTCGAGTAACACAAGTGATCATAATGATTTTAATAAATGAAAAAGTATAAAATTAATATATTAGAATGAAATACAATAAATGTGCATTGACATAGATTAAGGAAACAAGGCTAAGTTGAATATGAGATACAAAAACATAATTATGAATTATAACACAAAAATGTGTCATAACCTTGGAATGAGCAATATATTGTAGGATATCGTAAATATATATTAGGAATTACATGAAATACCATCATAGAGTAACACATTTTTTTAATCTATCATAGCTTACCACCACTAGGAACCCCTCCCAGACTAGTAGTGAGGATGCGTGTGGCTTCTAAAACCAACCTCTAATTGGTCATGGGTTAAATAATAGTATTGAGGACATAAAACACAATAAATTAAGGTATTTACATCATAATATTAACAATATATTAAAAACCGCCAATTTACTCATTAAAAAAAAGAAAATCATTTTCTAATAATTCTTTAATTTTCATAAAAAAGAGTATCCAAAATAAAATAGAAAAAAGAAACCCGCATGGAAATATATTTGATATCACCTTCAACACCAATGTCATAATTTTTATCTCCGTCATGAACTCCTTCTATGAAACATAGAAAATATATTAATATTTTCTTGGTAAAAATACATGAATACTTAGTAGGATCTATCTTATGACTAATTGTGAATGTTTATTATAGTAAGTAGATGCCTTAATAAACAAATAGAATAACCAACAAAAAGCTATGAAATGAAAAATATCCCAAAACCCGCAATGAGTTGATTATTAAATGTTTTATCCAAATGTAATAACATAGTATTGAATGAATATAGCATGTTGGACCCCGCAACCACTTCCCTATTGGTATTTTTCTTACTCACCCTAATGCATTTTTTTCTATTCCTTCTATATAACCACATATTCATTTAACCAAATCTTGTATCTCCAAAAAAAAATATAATCATAATCATCACATATCACGTTTCACATCAACCCATAATACACCAACACATATCATCATATTATTACCACAAATCACTTATACATAATAGAAGGGTATTGTGAATATGAATGATGCCAACCTCATGTCATCCTCATACAATGAATGATAACCTCCATGTATCAAATTCATTATCCCCTTATAATAACACATCAATTTCATTCTATCATCTATTTATCATAGCTCATTAATCATAAGATATGGACATCCCAAATTAGATTTAATTAGAAAGATAGAGTGGGGAATATAGAGTAGTCATCCATCCATTCCCTAAAAAACATGGAATTTATTGAGAATACCTATAACCTAAATCATTTGGGAACCACTAAGGCCTTTATACATGGAAAGGGTTCATGTGAAATCATAAGAAAAAATATCATAGCCACAAATAAGGCATAATCAAGGAATCCTACCAAAATAACTCTACTAATAACTAACATAATTACCACAATACAACTACCCAAATGGAAAATAATTTTGAATGATATAACACAAAAGACTCACCTTCTAACCCAATATTGCCATAAAAAATGTTATATTATCTTATAATCCTTTAATTATTATTATTTATAGAATGAACATTTACTAAACTTATAAAATTAATTACACCATTCACTTATACATATTAAAATTCAAACCATTCATTGGTCATTGCACAAATTTATTCTAGCCATTACCCATTCATTCCAACACGAACAGTTAATTAATAACCGATGATTATTAAATTTAAGAACAAACCAATTACAAGATTCAATATTAACAAACAAATTATATATTGTGTGGAATAAAAAAACACAAAACAATGAACTAAACATCCTGAAAAACTCCACATGAGCCAATAACAATATCCACTATATGAACTAAAATCGAAAACCACAAAACCTATTAAAATAATTCCACATCAATCGCTTAAATACATTCACCACTTTAATTGAAAAACTCCTTTTTTATATAAATCCCATTGTTCCACTATTACATGAAACATAATAGCCCTTCCACAATTGTTACATCAATAAAAACATCCCCCCATTCAATCCATGGAACACCAATTAGAAAACACTCTATGAAACACATCCTAACACCAAAAAAATAGCAAAAAAAATACCCAACTAAGATCATTATAAATACAAGTAGTTTACCCTAACTTGTAAGAGAAAAAAACATAAAAAATAAGAATTGTGTCATATCAAGTAATAACTTCTTAAAAATTATCAGTTTTTAATTAATTAATGAACTACAATGAAGACAATAAGAAAATTATTTACTTTTTAAAAATATTTCATTACCAAATTTAATTGATATTTATTTTTTAAAAGGTGAATAAAAAATTTAACTATAGAAAAATTAAATATATCATAGTAAAAAATGTAAATCTCTATAGTAATGTCGAATATATGTTAATCATATTACATAACATATAATCATATAGAACAGAAGTGAATCAATCATACCCTTTAATTTCCAATAATCCATTTCATTTGTATAACTATTTTTTTCTTTAATATCCAACTATAAAAATAAAAAACATGATACTTCCCTAATTTAAACCTAATTGAGTAGAATATTTTTTAAATCCCCTACCTTAAATAATTCTTCTACAATGGTACATAATAATATGTTATGGATAAGATAATAAGGATCTGACAATGAGTAGAAAACCTCAAAAATCTAGGTCACAGAAACCACCATCAAATACCTAACCTATGTGTAAATACCCTAAACCTAGTACCATAAAGTCTGTGGTTACTTTATTACATTGGATATAAACACAATAAATCAAATACCAAAGGGTATAATTGTTCATTATTCTTGGTAAACTAGATTTAAACCTTATTCTCACATTAAAATATAAAATATAAAGTACAACATAGTATTATCTTCTAGGGAATCATTATTTCCTATGGCATAACCATGCATATCAATCATATTACACATATTAGAACCCTTGGGGGAGAAAAATAAGAAATTGATGAGCTCAAATTATCATTATGGGTTTGGTCATAGTTAAACCATCATGAATAAATAAGGAACAATCAAAATAGAATGTTAAAAAACTGAAACATATTCCATTTAATCAATAGCATGAACACGAAGAATAATATCACTAGAATAAATGATGATCAAATAATTGAATGTAAATAATCACATTAACTTCATAATTAACCATGGATATTATAACTAATTGAATAGTCACATGGAACATTAGTAACTAATATCATAAGGATAAAATGCATAATACCAGAAATCATAACCATACCAACAAAGCCCTATTGAAATAAATTTTACTTGAATGGGTAAGGCCTTGACCAAATACCCAAGATTGTTTGTATCATGGGACCTATCGAAACATGGAGGGGCTATAGAGGTCCCCACCAATCACTTATTAAGTATAACACATTCTTCATATTAAGGGTTAAAATATAATCAACATAAATTATTTTATTATAAAAACTAAAATATGAAACTTTAATACATTCCTTAATCAATAAACATAATTATAAACCATTCAGAGTAATATAGAGAATGGTATCAAATTATTAAATCCCCAATAGAACTGATCATAAAAAATCTATAGATATAATAAGGATGGTATCATTATGTCATATCCCAATTAATTCTATAGTAAAATAAATTTATGTTATCTTAGATGGAAATGGATTTTGAAATATCACATGGAACATTTCTTAAAGAAAATAACAATTCATTGGAAAATAATTTTTTTTAAGTAAAATGTTCATAACATATTGTCAAAATAATTTTCCTTGAAAATAAAAATATAATATTATAAATCAACATTTCATGAAAATAATGGTCATGACAGAAGAAAATTCTATTCATGTTGCACACGTTAAAAGAAAACACTCTTTTAAAACATTGTTAAAAAGTAAATAATGACCTCATTCGTAAAATGACAAAAAGATTCCTTTAAAACTCATTGAAAAAATTTAAAATGGGTTAAAGTTTCATTAATAAATTATTTCTAGAATTTAAAAAAAAATAAACAATTTTTACAAAACATGTATATGGATGAAAACAAGTTTTTAACCGAAGAGAGAAATAAAGACGATTTATTTTTCAAAAAAATATTCTTTTCAACTAATAAGTCTATAAAGTTTGGAAAATGAAGAGAAAAAATGAACTCACATGAAATAAATATATCAGAAGAATTTTTTTTGAGTTTATTGAGATATGGATTACAATATTTGTCCATTAGAATCCTAAACATAAAAAATCCTTATAAACTATGAGATTGTACCATAAAACCATTACCACTCTGGTAACACTGAATCGTAAGCCCCATGAAAGAATAAAATTAAACGAAACATAAATTATCATGGGAATAAATAAATTAAGGATATTAAATTTTCATGGGTTTTTATTTACACCTCATAAAATAATATAGGTGGGTATCATAATATATGTCTCAAATAAGGCAAATTGAGACAAAAATCCCTTACCTTAGGTCTGACTTCCTTTGTACATGTTCAAAAATCTATTATAATAAATATTATATTATTATAAAAATATTACAAAATCAAATATATATATCTAATACCTTATATGGTTTACTTATAATCTTTTATCACTCATTTATTAACAATTTTATGTCAAAATCACTAATTAAGTTTATAATTGCTCTATTTTTCATGTATGTTTTGGTTACCTGGATTTGGTAATTCTACATTGATAATGTTTAAATAATATAAGGAAAATTAAAAATGGTATAAATATTATATATAATCATTATATAATTATCTATAATATTCCATAAATGTCAGACATGAGAAAAACAAGTTGCACTGTTTATGGAGACAGTAAGCTGTATGTATGCATGGACGATGTTTCTATTTTTCCAACAGATGGAATGTAAAAAAGAATAAATAATATTTAAACTTTATAGAAACATTATTATATTAAATATATCATTTATTTTATTTAAATATTTCATTATTATCATCTATCTAAAATTAAAATTTAATAAAAATTCACATCACTATGTGGATGCGGTAGTCCACACACATGAACGAGTGACGTTATTGATTAAAAAATAATTCGATGGTATGAAGGAATATGTGATATTATATTTAAATTATTATTTTTAGTGAATAAATATCACATCTATTCATTATAATTAACTTTAATACCTTCCATATAAATCTGAACCAAAAAACAAATCACATCGCTCCATGAGATGGCAGTCTACCGTACACATGATCGACTATTTCATTTCCCACTTGATGGAAGTGGAGATAGATGTAGTTCATAAAATTAACATAATAAAATATTTTTATATGGTAGATATTTTTATTATTATATTATTATAGTTTAATAATATTTAAAATAGGTGGAATTATAAATAAAACAAATAAGCACGTTTAATAAATGTACATATATTTTAGAAAACCTAATTAGGTTTATACATAAAGACTGATGAGGAGGATTTTATAATAATTAAAAGGAAAATATTATGTTGGGAGGTAAGTAAAGAATACATTTTTAGGTATTGAAAAAACCAAAGATTTCTGGAGATGTGAATGGGGAAGGAGAGTGGGGGAGAGGGCACACTTGAATGATTTGAAATGTAAAGTGATACCAACAGTTTTCTACAGAAAATAGCACCCTAAATAATTAATTATAGAATATTTTAATATATTAGGTATATAAATTACAATATAATAGGAACTATATAAGTTTTATGTTATTTGTTACCTTTATCTTCATATTTTAATCCCATGTAAACCCGTTTTTACCTTAACACGTGTAAATAATTTTTACTATATTTATATTTCATTCTGAAAAAATTATGTTTAACTTATAATATAATATAAATTATTATTATTACATATATGAATATATTATTACAATTAAAATTAACATAAATATCATAATTTAATTTAAAAATATACTCAGAGACGTGTCGAAAAAACCACTTTCCTTTAAAAAACATTCAAATGTTCATAACATTTTATATCATAATTCAATATAAAATTGATTAGAATGACATAAATTAGATGAAATTTAATATAATTAAACTAATTTTAATTTAATATACATTTAAAATATAACTTAACTATTTAAATAATTTAAATGAAAAGAAATTTTTCAATAAAAATATGTACTTTTCACCATTCATCAAAAAATTAATCTTCTATGAAAATTCTAAAAAATTAACCCAAATATAATTTGACATGTATATATTAATGTTAATTTTATTTTATTAAATAAATTTTATTTAAGTGTTAAAATTAATATTTAATTATGTGTACAAATCATGAATATACCGTCTTTTTGAAAATTGTATTTTTTCAGAAAATATTTATTTTTTCCTTTAAATGAATCTTATTTTATTTATAATCAATAAAAAAATATTATATTTATTTTACACGTGTGAAAAACATATAATTTTAATAATTTATTTATTCCTATTCATACCCGCATAGTTAAATGATATGTTATAATGGTTATTTTTAAACAATATTATTTATATAGAGTATCATGTTTTGTTTAAATGCATTGTTGCATGGACCACAAGCTATCATTGAGATTGAATTTGTTTGAAGATAAATATTTAATAAAGGCTAAGTATGTTACATTATATTCTATGTTTTTTATATGTTATATAGTTTATTGAAGATGAGTTCCTATTTTAAAATATTGGGGAGTTATATTTTAATCCCTTAAATAAATGATGTCCTCATAATTTAATAATGATCTTGAAAACTAGGTTTTTGAAATTGAAAAATACCTTTGTTGGAAAACAACCTCATAAAAAGGTTGAATAAATATACAATTGATAAGAGAGAAAGGTAACTATAATGGCCATCTTAAATAAAACATAAATATATTTCCAAGAGGGAAAACATTGGGGGAAGTGAAGATATGGAAATAGAATAAAAGAATAAATAATTATCAATATTTATAATGATAATTTATTAAAACAAGGTGATTGATTAATAGAAAGCTAATGACCTCAAAATAATAAATCTATAATGATTTAAAAAACTATTTCATTCATCAGATATGAAGGTAATATGATAATATTTTATTTTCAAGATTATTTTCCTATTGTCGAGGAATTAATTTAGAGTCACGTAATAAAATGAAATATACCTACCAGATATATTTCTATTTCAAAATCACAATTTAACCCTATGGTATTGCATTAATCAGTTTCCACTTCATCTTTTACTCAATGAAATTAATATCTAAAAATTATATTTTTATGCATTAAGTACTAAAATTAACTTTTAATGGATCATAATATACCTAAACAATTGAATAGTCTTTTTATCTATCTCTAAATATTATAGTTTCAACATGTTATCCAATGTAATACATTAATATGAAGACCTCAATAAGAACACTAATTATAAATTAATATTTATCCACAAAAACATTAAAGTAAAAACAATGAAATATTAGCAAGAACATCCAGTAGGATAGTGGTAGGCACAACACAATTGTCACCCTTAAGTATGGGATCAATCCCCATGGCCTTGTTTTATGTGACGGGTTGCCACCCAATATGTAGGTTGTTCTGTTTTCATATCATTTTAAATATAATTCTTATATTGATCTCAAATTATAGTAACTCATAATTACATTAACCTAAAAGGTAAAATAAACCTTAAAGGTTACCAATACATTAAAAAACTTATTTATCATTATTATCTGAAAATTGTGATCATATTAAGGGTTATCCTCCCTTAATTATTTATTTTACAAGAAGTTCAACAAACCACTAAATCACATTTTTGGTCATCGATTACATTCAAAATAGGGTCTCAAATCCTTAAAGAAAAAAACATATAGTATAATAATTATACATTTAATATTTCTTATAACCCTAATATCATTGGTAAAATAATCCTATAATATAATTATTTAATATAAATACAAGAAAATTAATAATTCCACTTTATCTGGAGTAATAACATAATATTAAACTTGATCCCTTAGCTACTTTTTAGGTGTATTACCTTAACACATAAAGAATTCATTTTCATAATACCTCATCTATTTACAGTTGAAGTATTACACATTAAATTTTTTTTTTCAATTATGAGTATGGTGGACTGTCTCTCCACAATTTTTGAAAACTCCCATTCCCATTATGCAAGTACCAGAGTGTTTATTTTTAAAATTATCTTATGTGAAAGAAATCCCTATTTTCATTATTCATCTTATATGTATTTTCCTCTTTCATCCTCCTTTTCCCTTGATTCCTTTCAAATTCATAGTGCTTAGAGAATTATTTCCCTATATAGATTGAACATGATACTATGTCCTCATATAATGGGAAGGTTTGTGATTCTAGTTTCCATGAAAGGATTATATAAATCCCATCAAATAATTGGTCAATATTGTTATTTTGATTACATAATTTATATGTAGAATGATTTACTAACATTTCAAAGTTGTCTTACAAAAATTTTACTCTTCCACTTATCTTATACTGATGAATATTATTTCCATTTCCGCTCATTGCTCCTGAGGAAAATATTTTTTCCAAGAAGAGTACCATGAAATAATTTACATCCATGTTTTTTATTTCTAATTTATTCTTAATATTTTCAATCAATAACCACAATTGATCTGAATCCCATGAGGGGTGATAAAATTCCTTGACAAACTTCTCCCATTGATTACTTCCTAGATTGAGAAATATATTATCTAAGGAACCTATCTATTTCTCAGTATCAAATGGATTTGTAGTACCATTGAATAATTAAGGGTTATGATGCATGAAGTAGTATAACATTGTTAAACCACATTATAGATTAATAGGATGTTAAATACGGGAAAGGTTATAAATCATAACCCGATTCAACTACCCTAATATGATTAATTTGATCAGTTTATGATAAAATTCTAGGTATAACATCAATATATTTACCTGGAGGGAAATCCATACATGGGGAACGTTCATAAATAGGGTTTACATTCATTATGATAGGATCAATTTCTAAATAATGTAATACACTCTATTAGATCAAATCATTAGGATAGATAAAGTATAATCCAAAAACTAGTGAAATAATTAACATAAATTGAAATATTTATTCACATATAATCATATAGACTTAAGAAAGGTTTGTTTGGGAAATTTTTCAAATCACATAAACATTTTCAATCCCTTCATAATGGTTTGTCATGAAAATTTTAATTAACTAAAGAATATCCCCAAGGAGTGTCAAAGCAAGTGCACCAAAGAGTCTGTTGTCATCTACTAGGTAATCCTCAAGTCAAACCTGATGAAACTTTTTAGATTTATTACCCCTAGGTATATCTATTCCAGAACCACATCCATATATAGTATCTAAACATCAATTTATTTCATGGTAAGCCACAAAATATCTATATTATAAAAACTTTAGTATGCAATCCTATATAGAGATTTATCCACAAAATCATTCATAGGTCTATGTTCTATAATATATGTTTTTCCAAAGCCTAGTTCTCAAGGTTTATACTAACCATAATCTCATAAAAACTATAAAGACCCCAAACCTAGTAGTCTAGAGTAGGTGGTTAATTTATTACTTTAGTTTTACATACAAGGAACCATATCCCGAAGGAAAATTATTATAGTAGTCTTGGTAAAATAGATATATATCATATTCTCATATTACAATTGAAAACATAAAATATAACATAATATTATATTCAATTTAAACATTATTTACTCTATCATAATCATGTATATCAGTTATAATACACACATCAATGGGAAATTAACATAAGAAATTGGTGAGATCAAATGCTCGTAAGGGTATACATACAACAAAATCTATCTTGAATATATAATGTAGTGATAAGACCCCAGATAACCCAATTTTGGTGTCTGATACTAATTAAATTGGCATGATTACATGGAATCATGCCCAGAAGGACCGATTAGTTTTGTAGTCCTGGTAAACCAGATATATACATGAGAAAAGAATACATTAATAACAATATAATTTATTCTTATTTATAAAAAATAAATTCAATGATTAATTTATTCCATATTATAAATCCTTTCATATCTTTCATAGGACACTTCTTTTATTCTTATAGAATGAAAAAAATAATGGTTACCTCAAATTCTATGTAAGGGAAAAATTTATCGGAAGAAATAATGAATCAATGAGAATATTAATTATGACATGGTGAGTAACTCAACTCAGATAACATATAATTAATAAATTTAGAAGTAAGTTCATAAATAATATTTCAAGGTAATAAATTTAAAAGAATTCGATTCAAATAAATAGATAAGTAAAAATTAATATGGAATTGTAAGAAACTAAAACACATTCCATTTAATCAATGAACTGAAAATGAAATGTATCGATAGATATGTCGGCAAAAAATATAATTGATAAATAATAAATGAAACTAAATGAGGGAAATGATTTATTAATATAATTCACGTATATGGAACATGAGAACCTATACCATGAATAATTTCTACAAGATGGTTTAAATTAAGGACCAAAACCCATTTGCAAAACTTTTTTGTCTCATGAAAACCTATCGATGCATCGAGGAGTAATATAAAGTCTAGCCTCTACCCGTAATTTCTAGTCCAAAAAAATTCTCATATCAAATAATAAAAATAAATAACATGCCTTCCAAAATATCTATATTGAATAAATAATACTAAATTATAAATATTTCCACATATAATCAAATAAATGTCAAAGTAGACACCTTATGTAATATTGTATAAAGAAATACTATGTTTGTTACCAATTAGATGGAAGTGTGAGTAGGTTTAGGTATAACCCTTTAAACAAAAACCAACTGGTATATTTAGGATACTGGTGTTTTTATATAATAATAGAATAAAAAGATTTTAGGGGGTGGATAATGGAAATAAAAATAAAAAATATGAGAGAATAAGTTACCTCTTAATTATGTAATAACTTTTGATTCGAACCAATAGGATTCATTGGAACGATTTATACCCAAAATAAGGATTAAAATTTGTTGGGAGGGTTTTTTGGAAACCATATGTGTATATATTGGCTGAACCTAAGTGCTTTGAGAGGTGTGAGTAATGAGGAGAGGTGGTGACCTTTTATAGGGAAGGAAAGATACTCACTTGTATTTTTTTAAACAAGTTAGGTGTACACATGTTCTCACTTAAACAAATCATAAAAAACCAACCAAACTCAATAATGAAAGTTTAATTTAAGAAGTATAAAGATTCAGTAGGTGTTGTACAAGATTATTTTTCATTTGTCTCCCTTTGTTATAGGTTTAGTCCTTTATTAAACATAGTTTTTCCTTAATAATTGCAATTAATTTTAATTAATTTCACTAATATTTTTTCTAAAAAAAATTAGTTTTATGAGAAATTATAAATTATGATGATTAAAAATTTGGAATCCATTTTTCCAAATTCCAAATATATAAGTGGTGGAATTGACTTAAATTTAATCATGTAGACAAAATTACAAAGCTGCGTTTTAATGTAAAAAAATTCAAAATATTGAAATGTTTTTATAATAAATTTCAAAGGGAAATTGATTACAATGATATAAATTGTATTAATTGATAAAAATATGTTTTAATTAAAATTTAAATATAATTAAAAATTTAAATAAACCTTATAACTAAATTAGATGAAAAAGAAGTTTTGAACTAAAATTCAGCATTTTAACTTTTCATTAAAGAATGAAATGTTTGTGAAAAATATAAAAAATTCATACTAACCTAATTATTATATTTATATTTAAAATAACGTGTCTATTTTTACATATTAAATTCATTAATGTTTCAAAATTACGATTTAAGATGAGTAATCCATTAAAATGCAATAAAATCACCTTTATAAACATATAATTTTTATGTGTAAACTTGGGTTTGTTCTTATATTACACCTATAAACTCTATTGGATAAATATAAAAAATAGTTTATTAAATATATAATATTTATATTACATTATTATCAATCAATAATTTTAATTAATTTAATATATTAACTTCAAAAAACATTTTGAGCATAAAAATAGTTTTATATAAAAAATAATCACTTTATATTCAATTACTTCTTATAATAATTTTTAATTAATTTGTAACAACTTAATTAATTATATTTTTTTATAAACCATAATTTAAACAAGTTATTCCTTACTATTCATAAGAAGTAATTAATTTCTAGTTTATATATGATTATATAAGATAATAATATTTTAATAATAAATTGTTATTTGGTGAAACTCTGTCTCGTGTGTAACACAAGATATGAATGAAGGTCGCTCTTGCATATAAAGAATGCTAACCCATTTTTCGGTGAATTTAAATATATAAAATCTATTTTAAATAGTAAATATATTTTGAAGCATATGAATATTATATAACCTTATTCTCTTGGTGGTTCATGTCATACACACTATCGAATACATGGTTCTTACTTTAGAATTTTGGGGTGTTACATTTTCCCCACCTTAGTTAAATTTCATCTTCAAAATTTAAACCCGATTTTGGTGATAAATTGTTTAATATTTTTTATTTTGAAATCCCACATCCTGAAAAGGTTTTGTAAAACATCTTCTAGAAAAGAGTGAATGGGAAGTGTAAATTTCACATAGACCAACATATAACTAGATATTTAAGTATGAGAAAATTAGTGGAAAGTTTAGATATGTACATAGAGGAAAAGCATAAATATTGATAGGGAGTTATTGAGGTCATCATTCAAAAAAAAGTTAATGATCAATAGAAATTTGAGGTCCTCAAATCCGTAAATCATTGTTGATTTATAAGACATCGGTTCAACAAATATTATTGTATTATGAGAACATATTTAGTTTGAAGATACTTTTTATAATATTGATGAAATATTTTACTGCGTAAGAATGTAAGGAAATATACTAATTTAAAATTTTTCTATAAACCAAATTTTTATCCTTTTTTTTCATTGATGAATTTTTAATTCATCCAAAAATTAATTTTGATGTCTGAAGCTCTAAAATATATATCTAAAGGATCTTAAGGCACATAAAAGAGTGAAACGACTGACTATTTGTTTTTAACTACCTTTTAAAACCAATATAGATAATAGATTAATATATAATCCTAAAAGTGATACTACTGGTTCATCATTAACATTTATTCATGAAATTATTTAACTAAAAACAATGAAAAATTAACCAGAACATTATGTAGGTTAGTGGTTGCTGTGAATCCCTTATTGTCATTCAATCATTGTTTCAAGACCCATGACCATGTCAAAAATGATTGGTTGTCACATGTCTTACAATTTGTACTATCTAGAACCAAATTAATATTACTTCTAGAAAAAATATGATGGGAATACTTGAAATTGGGTTAATCGCTACATAGACTTTTAACCAAGTTTTTCCATACAACCCCAATACATAAATACTTCATTGATTTTTTTCCACATTGGTCCTTCTTTGGTATAGGGTTTATCCATGATAGTATTTGTTTTATTTCTAAATCATAACACCTTATTTTTAAATCTAAAATACCTCATGTTTTTTCAAAATCCTTTATAGTGGTTTGTAAATAAAATGTGAATTATCCTAAGTGTATCCGCCTGTGAGTGTCAAACTAGGTGCGCAATATATATCGTTGTCGTGTACTAGGTTACCCTGATTCAGGCCCAAAACACATTGTTATATTTTTTACTCCTAGGTAAATTTCTTACAGAACCATATCCAATTTTATTATTAAAACATGGATGTATTTCTTGGAATACCCAGATAATATATAGCTTCCCAAAATTTATAATATTTTCTTCTATACTTATCCTAAAATTATACCTTAGGGTTTTTTTCTCTATTATATTCTTTCATAAATATGATTTCCATTATAGCTACTAAACATCCTATAATAAAAATTATATAATCTCAACCCCAGATAACCAAAATTCAGTATCTTCTACAAATCAAAATAGAATTATTACCAGGAACCATGCCCCTAACGACCGATCAGATTAGTAGTTTTGGTAAACAAGATATATACATGAGAAAATAATTTCCAAATTACAATATTTTTTTATTATTTCTGAAAAATAAATTCAATGATAACTTTATTCTATCTTGTAAATCCGTTCATATATTTTATAGTATGATTCTTGGATTCCAATGAAAAGAAAAACAATAAGGGTGAGATCAAATTCTCAGTAAGCGAAAAATATAGCGGAATAAATAATGTATCAATAAGGATAATGATTATGATATGGTGAATAATTTAACTCATATGCTATATAATAAATAAACTGATAAGGAAATGAATAAAAAATATATTATGGTAATAAATGGAAACACATGTCAACCAAATGACTATATAAGGAAAAATAAATACGGAAAGGTCAGAAAATAAAATTCATACCATTTAATCAATGAACATAAAATGAAATGGATCCATAGATATGTCAACACAAAATATCATCGATAAATAACAACTAAAATAAAATGTGGAAATGTATTCCCTAATTGAATTCATGTCCAAGGAAAAAGAAAACATATACCATTAATAAAATTCAAATGACAGTTTAAATTAAGGGTAAAAACCCATTTCCTAATTTTATTTTTCTCTTGAGAACCCATCTACACATCAAGGATCTATAAAAAGTTTGGGATCCACCAATCATTTCCATTATAAAATATTCCTTATATTAAATAATCAAAATAAATAATATTCCTTATCAAATATCTGTATTGAATAAAGAATAAAGAATTATCAATATTTCCAGAAATAATCAAATAAATGTAAAATTAGACACCATATGTAAAATTGTATATGGTTTAAGAAATAGAAATATCTGTGATAAATGAAATGTATTATTTAGGTAAATTCCATTATCAATGATAATAGGAGATTTAATATTTCAAGGGGAAAACAAATAAATCAAGGAAGTGAATGTGAATACTATCCTTATCCAAATCAATCGTAAACTATCCAATGGAATAATAAGGATAGTATAAATACAATATATCCCATGTGGAGTAAAATAAAGTATATTTGTTTTCTATGAATGTAAATATTATAAAAATATCATAAAAACAATTCTTGAGGAATATATACTATCGTTTTTAAAAACAATTCCTTTAAAATCACTTTTAGAAAAATTTTCTTTAAAAATTATCCATTTAGACGGGAAAAGGAAGCTTTAAATAAATAATGGTGAGTAAATCCATACTTTCTGTGTGAGGTAAAAGAACATTCTTTTTTCACACTAAAAATTTTTGAAAAATGAATTTTTAGGAAGGTGACAAGAATATTCCTTTGAAAACGTTGGTAAAAGACAAAAGGGTAAAAATTTATTTAACAAATCATTTTAAAATCATTTTTGAAAACATTTTAATAAAACATCACTTTTATAAGAAAATAGATTCTTTGACTAAGAAGAGAAATGAAGTCAGGTTTACTGAAAAATATTTTTAAAAAACTTTTAGAACCAAAGAGTGAAAAAATTGTACTAATACATAAAAAGGTCATAAATTACTAGAGGATACAAAAATTATAGGGTTTATTGAAAAATGGAAATGTAATTTCCTATAATGTAAATACTATAGAAAGATCATTAAAGTTATTATTGAAGAAAATAATATTTAAACATTCCAAAGTATACCATACCACATTCAAACATTTTAGATAATAAAAATCATGAAGAACAGTATTAAATGAAATCCTTGAATAACATGAAGGCTAATTAATTCGTGATATAATATATAAAAATGAGAAGTTGATACACCACAAAAAATTTAATTGGTGAACATGAAATTTAACTCATGGTTGCAAAAAGTGAGATGAGAATCCCATACCTTGAGATTTCTTTCGTGTGAAAGTACTTTAACATTATGTATAATAATATCATGTTAATATTATAATTTATTGATAATTTTTTTCATTTTTTTATTAATTTTATTTCACTTTTTACTATGTTTTATACAGCTACTAAAATGATTAAGTTTACCTCGGCTGTTTTGACCAAATTTAGTTTATGTGTCAAAAACAACATTAGTTGGTCAACTATGATCAAATGGTTCAATAAATAAAATTTATTAAATAATAAAAATTACATAATTATTATATTTATACATCAATTATACTTTTATGATTAATCCTTAAATACGGTTATAAAATATGAACCAATGCTACAATCATGGAGATGGTATGCTATATGTACGCTTGAAGAACATTCTCATTTTTCAACAATCGTTATAGAAAAAAGATAAGTAACAAAATATATTTATTAAATAATCATTATATATTAAATAACATTTAATTTAATCGTATATACTTATATATAATTATTTGGATGAAAAATGAATTACATCATGTCAAGGAGGTGGTAGTCCACACGCCGACGAACGACGTTATCACATTTTAAGTCTGTGAAAGGGTAACAAAAATAATTATATATATAGTATATTTAAATAAAGGTAATTATTTCATGAATATAATATAGATTGTTTTTATGTAACATATTTTTAATTTAAACCATCCTTTACACGTTCCATGTTTAGTGTGAACGAATCACATCGCTTCGAGGGGGAAGTAGTCCACACTTCCTCAAACGATGTCATCACATTAACGTAAAATAGAAATTATTAAAGGTATGTGTAATAAAATGATTAAATCATTATAAATAAATAATAAATATCATATATATAATATATAAATAGTGTTTCCATCTTAATGTACACCATGAGAGGTGATGAAGGTAAAATGAACAATCATCGTTTCGTGAGGCTATAGTTCACTGTTCACAGAAGCAGTATGTTTGTTACCCATTAGATTAATGTGTATGTATGAGTATGTGGAACCATTTAAAAAAAATCCGAGTATATTGGGAAATATTGGATATATTATATAATAATGGATTAAAGATATTTTATGGGTTTTACATTGGAAATAAAATTAAAAAACTTAAGAGAAGACATTACTTATTAATAGGGTAATTACTTTTGGTTTTAACCAAAGGGATTACTTAGAATGATTTCCCCCAAATGTAGGATTCCCATTCTAGGGGAGGTATTTTTGGAATCTATATGAGAAGATATTGTCCAAACCTAAGTGTTTTGAGAGGCGTGAGGAATGGGGATATGTGGTGTCCTTTTATAGGGAATGAAAATGACTCACATGGAATTTTTGGAAATAAGTTACGTGTACAACTATTTTTACCTGAAAAAAGCCATAAAAAACAAACAAAAATGACTAATTTAATTTTAATTGAATAAATTTAAGTAGAAAATAGGTGTTAGAGAAGTGTCTAGGTCATTTGGTCCCCTAATATAAAGGTTTTGTCCTTTATTAAGCATAATTCGGATTTAATAATTGTAATTAATTTAAATTAATTTCACTAATCCTTTTGGTATAAAATTTGGTCTTATTATACATTATAAATTATTTTTATTCCAAATATGGAATATATTTTTCCAAATTCAAAATATATAAGTGTAATAAAATGATTTAAATTTAATCCTGCAGGTGGAATGACAAAGCATATTTTTAAAGTAAACAACTTCCAAAAGTTTGTTATGTTTTTTATAATAAATTTCAAAGTGAAATTAATTGAAATTACATAAATTGTTTTAATTGATAAAAATATATTAAAATTAAACCATAAAATCAATTTAAAAAAAATATAATTTAACCATATAAATAAATTATACAAAAAAATAGTTTGGAACTAAAATTTAGTATTTTAATTATTTATTAAAAACTAAAATGTTTTAGAAAAATGAAATAAAATTAACATAACCTAATTATTATGGTTTTATTTCAAAGAGTAAGTTTTTTTTACATATTAAACAAATAAATGTGTTAAAAATCATATTTAAAATGGGTTCTCCATTAAAAGGTGGTAAAATTGCATTTATAAAAATATAGATGTTTATGTTTAAAATTGGGGTTGTTATTATCTTATGGATATAAAATATATTGGATGAATATTAAAAATACTTTATTTAATATATATATATATATATATATATATATTACATTAATATAACCCACTAATTGCAATTAATTAAACTAATTAGCATTAAAAAATATTTTGAGCAGAAAAATAGTTTTCTATATAAATATTCACTCTATATTCAATTGATTATTTTATAATTTCTAATTAATTTTTAACCAATTAATTAATTTTATCTTTTTATATACCATAATTTTCATAAGTTTGTTATTACGATTTATAACTACTAATTAAATGGCTTGTTTATGTTTCATTATATTAAATAATAATATTTTAATAATATATTGTTATTTGGTGAAACTCGATCTTTCATGTAATATAAGCTATCAAGGAAGGCGTCTCTTTTGTATAAGATAAGATAACTTAGTTTTGGGAGCCTTGAAATATAAATAATATATTTTTAATAATAAATATATTATAAAGTATCTTGTTATAATATACAATTATTTCCTTGGTGTCGCGTGTCATACATGATATCAAATATAGTGTTCTTAATTTAGAATTTTTGGGTGTTAAATATAATCCATAATAAATATGGAAAGTTAAATAACTTAAAAACATTCCATTTAATCGATAAATTGAACTTGGAGAATATTATGGAAGGAATAAATAATGATAAAATAATTTCATATAAATAGTCACATGAGTTGGAAACTAAACCAAAAATATTCTAACTAATCTAATGATCACATGTTATAATAATAACTAATATCATAACAATTAAATGAATAATTTTAGTCATCATAAAAATACCATTATGGTCAATTTCCAATACATCTTATATAAATGGGAAAGACCTTGGCCAAATACCTAAGTGAGTTTGTCACATGAGACCTATCAATGTATCAAGGGGATATAGTAGGATCCATCCACCATTTACCAAGTCTTATTAATTATTCATATAAAAGGGTAAAACATAATAAACATAAACATTGATAATGGAAAAAATAGAATATAAAATATTAACACCTTCCCCAATCAATAAACATAATCATTAACCATTCAGAGTAATATGGAGAATGGTATGAAAATAGTACATCCCCAGTCAAACTGATTATAACACTTTCAATGAAATAATAAGGATGGTATTGTTCGATTATATCCCTATTAAATGTTACGAAATATAAATTTATGTCATATTATATGGAAAATTATTTTTAAAGATCACATGAAATATTTATTAAAGAATATAACCTTTCTCAAAAAATTATTTTTTTAAAACTAAAAAGTAAATAATATATTATAAAAATATATTTATTTGAAAATATTCATAGAAACTTAATAATTAATTATATAATAAAACAATTTTCTTGATGGAAAAAGATTTCATTCATTCTGTACAAGTTAAATGAAAGAATTCCTTTCATACCAAGGTAAGATAGTAAAGAATAACCTCGTTAAGAAAGCTACATGAAGATTCATTTTAATCCCACTGAAAAAAGTGTAATATTACCTTTAATAAATATTTTGAATAATTTTAAAAAATATTATAATTTTTTTAAAACGAGGATATATAATAAAATGGGTTTTCAACCAAACAGATAAATAAATATTTTTTTCTTCATAATTTGTTTTTGAACAACTGAGTATATAAATAGAGAAAAATGAAAGGGAAAAAATGATTTTATTGACATAACCATAGGATTAAAAAAATTACATTTTTATTGAGATATTTCACATTGTATTTCATAATTGGAAGAATAAACATAAATAATCCTAATAAATGATGATATTACACTATAAGACCATTATAACTTTGGTAACATTGAATCATAATCCCCATGAAAGAATAAAATTAAACTAAACAGAAAAAATCATGAGAATAAATAAATTCTAGATATTACTGGTAAATGTTTCTATATATACACATCATAAATTAAGAGCGGTGTATAACACGATGTATGTCTCAAATTAGTCAAATTGAGTAAAAAATCCCTTACCTTAAGTTTAATTCCATATTAAAAAATTGAAACTCCTAGAAAATAAATATTGGTTAATTATAAAACTATTACAGAACCACACTCATATGTATCATTGCATATATGATTTACTTGTCACCTTTTATCGCTATATTTTTAACAATTATTTGTTAAAATCACTGTTTGGGTGATAATTGACCCATGTTTCATGTTTGTCTTGGTTAAGAATATTGATTCATTTTAAATTGATCATGGTTAAATCAAATCTATAATTTTAACCATGATATATATAATATAAAATAATTAAATAATTATATATGAAATTTGATAAATGTTAGTGATGGGAAACATGATTTACACCATTCTTAGAGACGGTAAGCCATACGTACGAATGAACGTTGTTTCTATTTTCCCAAGAGATGGGATGTAAAATAGGGTAAATAATATTTCAAAATTCCAAAAACATTATTATATAAAATATTTAGTTTATATTTATTAAATATATCATTTTTACCCATGATAAAAAAATGAAAAACGTTTTAGATCATTACGTGGAGGTAGTAGTCCACACGTACGCAAGAGTGATGTTACTGCTTTCGAAAGGATTGGAAGGTAAGAAGGTATATGTGATATATTATTTGAAGATTTATTTTTAGGTCATAAATGTCACATATATTCCTTAAAATTATCTTTATTTCCTTCAATTTAAATTATAACCGATAAACAAATCACATCGCTTCATGAGGTGGTTTTTTGATGTATACACTATCAAAATTTTTATTTCACACTTGGTGGAAGAGGAGAGAGATTTATATCAATAAATTAACACAAAAAATCTTAGTATATTTTAGGTACTTGTGTTATTATATTATCATATTTTACTAATATTTTATGGAACTATAATTAGAAATAAAACAAATAAGCATATTTAATAATTTTACATCTTTTCCGAAGATCCACTTTAGGTTCAAAAATAATGCTTTCATATGAGAGTTTCCTAATAAAAACAAGGAAAATATTATCTTTATATAGTCTAAGGGAAGATATTAGGTTACGTATAGTCTGAATAAAATGTGTGTGTCCTTTTATAAGTGGGAGAGATGACACACATATAATTTTTTTAAAAAAATTGATACCAACAGTTTTATCATAAAAAACCTCCAAAATGGGTTAATATCATAAAATATAATACATAAGGTCAATAAATGACCATAAAATAGTACTTAGACATGTTTTTGGTAATTTTTAATCCTTATATTCTTATTTTAACTCCATAGAAAACCCATTTTTTCTTTAACCGAAATAAATAATTGTTATTGTTTTTACTATTTATTATGAAAAAAATAAATTGAAATTATAATATAATAAATTTTTTATTATTAAAAATATGGAATTCGTTTTTTAAATTTTAATTCACATAATTTTTCGAACTAAATTAAAAATTAAACTCATAGACTAGTTGAAAAAACTATTTTCTAAAGAAAACCTTCAAAATATAAAAAATATTTTATATTAGAATTGAATATGAAATTGATTTAAATGAAAAAAATTTATTACAAATGTAATAAAATTTTACTTATTTTACATTAAAATTAATTTAAAGTATAATTTAAATTTCTATAGAATTTATTTGAAAATGAAGTTCTCAATAAAAATCAGTATTTTTTACTATTTTTCAAAAAATTAATCTCTTTTAAAAATTATAAAATAATTACCCACAGATAATTTTGATATGTATATTAAAAAATGAATTTTAATTTTTTAAATAATTAAATGGGAAGTGTTAGAAATTATTTTCAAATTATGTGCCAAAAACACGATTAAACATTATTTTAGAAAAATAAATATTTTCAGAAAGCATTTGTTTTTATTTAAAATGATTTTTATTTTATTTTTAATCAACAAATAACCATTGAATTTATTTTATACATGATAAAGAAATATAATATTATTAATTTATATAGTCTTATTCATACCTACTAAGCTAACATCCTAATTATAATGGTTGTGTATAAATAATAATATTTTAATAGAGTATCACGTTTCATTTAAATCTGATACTTTGTTCATCCCAATTTATAGTAGTGATTAAATTTATTTAAAAATAAATATATCATAAAGTCTTAATTGTGTTAAATTCACCTTTAAACTTTATTTTGGGTGTCATATACTCAATTTAATATGAGTTTATCTTTTAAAATCTCGTGGTGTTACACTAAGGATAAAATATAAATCAAAACTACTATTATAACCTCTCCATGAATAATGAATATGATAGAAATCAAGTCAGGGAATAGAAACTAGAATTGAAATAAATATGGTTGATATCTAATAGAATATGTCTAATTCCAATAAGGAGAACTGATTCATCTCCAAACAGGAACATATATCCACTTATGGTTTGTGAAAAAATTAATCTTTATGAATTTTAATGGGATTTCTATTTTATACAGAAGTAATAAATTTATGGAATCAATATGGAAAGTGCATCATTAACCCATGATGGTGATATTTCAAATAAATATATAAAAATTATATTCCCATCTCCCTAATATCCTCATTTTAGAACTGTATCAACAATATCAAATCTTTTACCAAAAATTAAAGTCACAACCTGATAAAATAATGATAGCACAATGATACAAAAAATGGTAGAACCAAGGAACTCAACCTTTTCTATGACACCCCCAATTTGTGTTATATCACTATATTATTATGTCACATGTGAATATGAGGTTTCTTATCTTAGTTTATATATTTTCCGGATATACATATGGTTAAAGAATAGATTATTAACTCACTCAACATCACTACACTGTGGTTGAGGCCATGGTGTAAATTGTGGTATCGATCGTGGAGCTACTATAGGTGTATAATGGTTTAATATATATAGGGATGCCACAATTATATATTAAATAGAGTTTTAGTGGGATTAGTGTGTAATTTTTTATCCTCATATAAAATAGGTAGGTTAATTATGTTATATTTTTGGGTGTGGCCTCTGTTTTTATTTAGTGAAACTAATTAAAGATGACCACACCATAACATTTGTCCTTTTAGAATGTTTGGTGAGACATCCATGAAAAGATATGTCACCACACTATGAGGATACTTATTTTGGTGTGCTTTATCAAGCTAATTTCTAGCTAACATTGGTGAGATGAAAATTGAAAATTGGATTTTTCCATGTAATTATATTCATCTTGTAAGGTTATAAAAGAATATGATATTTCTATACAGCATAGTGAGTGGTAGTAGTAGAATATTATGTTTTTTAAACACATTAAACCATTTTTTCTATAAGGCATTGCGAGGGTCAATGGTCTTTAAATATGTTTTTAATATGCATAGCGATTAGTGGGTTAAATTCATTGGGGTGAAATGTGTTAGGAGGATCCACTCCACTATGTGTAATTTTGGGTAGTTTAAAAACCAATTCTATATTGGATAAATATTCATCATGTTTTAAGGGGAAGTTATTCACCATTATGCGAAACATTTTGTGACATTTTAGGGTTTTATAAATTCATTTTTTGATGAGATCACTTCTTTTAAAAATATCATTATTTTCACCTTTATAAGATATCCCAAACCAGAGGTTTCAATTGAATTTTTTGGACTGTATTTTATCCTTAAGAAGTGATTATTTTTGTTTTTAATAGAAAAACATGTTGGAGGAAGGTTAAATCTCTCTCAATTTACATTATTAGGAACTTAGAGGCTTCATTTTTTAATATTTAATGCTTATAGTTATTTTAAGAATTATTTTATTAGATACTTTTGAAATAAATAACATGGTTCTATATACATGTTTTTTTTTTCTAAAAAGGTATATATTAATGAATATAAAGATGTTAAAACTCCAAAATGATTTAAAGAGTTTATTTAATTGGGATTTTGTGATAGAAAAATGGTTAATGAAAGACATTATAATTATTTTTTAAACTCTACAATTCTAAGAATAATTTTTTGATAATTTTATATCTGGGTGAATTCATAGGTGGGAACCATATTGTGGCTTACTGGAATTTGTATTAATGATTTACTATTCCTAGTAAAGAAGAATCAGGATATTTTTTTTATAATTGTTGTGTTTTTTATGTTGGATGTGCCTTTTATCGTTGTTGTAGTAGCTGTTCATGCATGTTTTTTATAATAGTTATGCTGGTTGCGCTTGTTATTATTCAGATATGGTAGAAATGATATGAGAAAATAGAAATAAATATTCCATTTTTTATTGATTCCTTATATGATAAACATATAAATCCCAATGGGAATGAGATATTTTAGGATCTATATTAGTCACCATGTACTATTACAATTAAAATGGTCTAGAATTTTGATGAATTAAATGAATTATAATTGGATGTATTGATATATTTTAGGAAGATGTGGTTTCTAGAATTCAAGTATAATATTTATTGGTACTTCTGGTGAGTCACATATGGAGTTTTTTATTGAGTTGGTTATGGTTTAGTGGGGCATAGGGAATGAATCATTCAGAATTTTTTGAATGTGGTTGGAAATATAACATTTTAATTACATACTAAATGGTGGAAACAGATTGTATATTTGGGTAGAATTGGGAAATAAGATTCCAATTTTTTATCGGGTACCAACAATTTTTGAATTTTATATTTAATTGTGGTTTTTAGAGATGTTTTGAGATGCATAATCTCATTGGAATTTTCATAGTGAGTGAATGAGTAAATGGACAAACTGTTTCTACTTAAAAGAATTTGTATTGTTTTCTTTTCATTGGGGGTGGTATTATCCATAGATATATGAAGGAACATATTCTTAGTGTTTATTAGGTTATTACTAGTGCCTTATTTTTTTAATTTTATATCCATTCCCTGTAATGAATATTTTTGAAATGAGTTATAATTCATGACCAATTGGGTAGTGTATTCTGTAACTCAAACTTTTTTTAGGTGATGTTCTAGTAAAGTGGGCATAAAAACAATTCATGAGTTAAATATTTGGAATACAATTAGGTAACATATATCAAAATATATATTTGGGTTCATATTCAGTGACTCTCATTAATAACTTGGGTGATTTTGTCCAAGTAAGGTCAATGGTTGAATCATAATAGTCTTAACATTAGGGTAAATATTAATAGTCATGATCCATTGATGGGTATTAGATGAATGAAAATCCTCTATTTTTATTTAGAATATAATTGTAGTTCATCCACATTCTATGATAGTTCCAAGTGTTTTTCATATTCAGATATTTAGATGGTAAAATATTTATAGAAAATTTAAATATGAATGACTAGTGCAGAAAAACACTGTTAACATGTACCTTTCTGATTCGGGGAGTGAATTATCAGTGGAATCAACACTGAATGATCTAAAATATATTATAAGAATGATCTCAACATGTTTTTATTTCAATTACTCATAGAATAATCACATTTGATTTCAATTTTAGAGATGAATTCTATAAAATATTTGGAAGGATTGTCAATCAATGATGTGTTATAGTTTTATGGTGCACTGATTTATATATTATCTATTAGTATTACAAGTTTTCAATTATGTGTGGTGTATAAAATTTTATATGCTTTTAATAGGATAATTTTAATGTTCTTTGGGTCAAAATCCCTTTTTGGGATGAGTTTTCGATAAGCCATTGTATTGGGATGAGTCTTATGTGACAGTATTTAAAGAATTACCTAGTGTGCAGAAGCATAACCCTAGATTTGAGATGGTAAATACCTTATTTATCATATAATGGTTTTACATGGTCTTTAGTACAGATAAATAATTTTTTATTGAGAATATATCCATGATTAGGGAATTTCCATCTAGGAATGCCAGGGTATTTAACTCATCATTATGTGGGGTACATTGAGATTATTGATTGTATCAGAGAGTCTTCCCCTCAGTCATAGAAAAAATTAAAATTCATAAAATAGTAAAGTAATATTCTTCTTATATATTAATAGTATATATATATATGTAGAAATATATTTGTTCCGTGGTTACAATCATGTAGATCTCAAGTTGCATGTTTCGATGAGTTATCCTTATAATTACTACATTGTTATTGGAAATATGTGCATACGAGGTCAATTAATTACTTTGGTAAAAATTTTATGACAACATGGTTTAGTCTATGAGGAATTTTGGGAATGGTACACCATTATACTTGACAAGTGGAACAATGTTATATCTAGACACCACCAACCAAAAGGCTTATCAAGATGTAAATCCAAAAGGTAGGAATAATTTTACACCATATGTTTGTGGTATATCATAGTATTATTAATTATTTTTATGTTATACGGTGGATTTTATCTATTTAAATATGTTTTGTCGAGGGGAAAAATTGGAGAAGAGAGTATTGGATCATTAGTAATCACTATTCTATGATTGGGATAGTAGCTCAGGTTTTGGTCCTTATCATGGTCCTTTTATAATAATGGAATGGTTAAGTTCACGAGGGAGGTCACCATGCTATATTTCATTGGGTTTAGAAATAATTTTTTGTATGGTGCTACATTATATAATACTGGGAGGTTCTTTGTTCTGTAGTGTTGTGTGTGGCCTCAATATACCTTCAGTAATTTTGATTATAGAAAACCAAGCCATAACAGTGGCCATTTAGGAGGGTACAATGAGCCATCTATGAGAGATGATGTCACAATAACATCGAGATACAAAATTTTACAAGAATAGTGATTGTGAGGGCGTCCCTTTGAGAAACTTGGAGAATAAAATGGAAAGAGAAAGACCATGGTGTATTTGGTCAATATTATTATATAATAGAAATAATTAGTTGGAAATGTCAAGGTGGGGTCCTTTATGTTATGGTGTCCAGAATGACTAGCTTATATAACTAATGATATTTCCCAATGTCATGGTGAGTACTCATGGTTTCCAAATATGAATTAAAAATGGTTTCTTCCATGACATAATTTAAATAATTATAGGAATTAAAGGTTTGTAATGTGGTTTTAAATATAATCATGGATTGGGGGTTCAAACATAAGGGGAGAAATATATTAAGAGGACATACTATTCCATTTTCCATGATACAGTGGTGGAAAAAGCCATTGTGAATGAGAGAAATATTTTTTTAGTTTTAGGGTGAATGTATATGAAATTATTGGAATCCATATGTGACTTTCTTGGATTAATGAATCTTGTTTTTATACCTGACCAATTCTTAGAAAATATCATTCTTTTTCTCTTCAAAAGTGTTCTCAAACTGATGTATCTTGGAGAAAATTTAGTGGTTTATTTCCTCCTTATAAAGGCTTCTTTTGATTTTTTTTGGATGAATATACTAGTGGTAGGTGAATTATTTCTCAATATATATTATCTATAACATAGAGGATTTGGTCGTGATTTTTTAGTTGATATGTTTATTTTAGGAATTATCTTAAATGATTATTTTGGAATTATTTACATGGTTTTCTATTATTTTGACAATAAAGGTGGTGTTCATCACACACTACATGTGTGGAAAATATATAACTATGCTTTGGCTTGAAATTAATGGTTTTAAAGTATAGAAATTGGGAATGGGAACATGTTGGTGTGATTTCATACTATATTTATTTTGGAAATTTTGGTATGGAATTGAATACCAATGGTGTTTAGGTGGGAACAATGGTTTTTCATTTAGTATTCGGTGGTGTGTGTTAATGATGTATAAATATGGGCATTGTTGTATCATAATTTGTTTTGAATTATATTTTTTGTAGGAACATTGGTTTGTACAACCAATTTATGGCTTGATTTAGGAAAAAAATGTTTTTTCTTATGAGTTAGTTTGTCTAGGAGGCCCCCACATTAATGGGAGTTTTGTTGGGTTAACTTCATAACATATGGTGTTTGAGAACATATCCTGGGTGTATAAGTTATGGTTTTGGTTACCTTTGAAAATTTTGGATTTTAAAAAATATCCCATCTTGGTGTGATTTACTTATATGATTTCTGTAGATCATACATTACTTTCAACTTTCATATTATTTTATATAAAATGTGAGCTAATTTTTTACTTTTCAAGTGGAATACCTTGGAAAACTTTTTTGGATATCCAATTAGGATTGGGTAATCACCCCAGTATATAAATCTTACTGCGTATGCCGTATTATTTCATTACAATACATGTAATGGGAGACCACATACCTTTCTATAAGAGTATATGGCTACCATGGATTTACATCATGGAGTTGGGATCTAGGAGTTAGCAATAATTTGGAGTATAAGAGTGTTGCATTTTGGCACTTATTATTTAATTCATTCTTGAAAATAATGTTTTAATCGGTCATATTCTTTTAGTATATTTTGTGACTTTAATAAGTATTATATTTCATGTATAGTTTTATGTTATTTTTAGAATGATGCTTTATATCATGGAATTTAGTTTACTATAACAGATTGTTCCATATAAAAGGGAAAATTATTCTTCAAAATTTTGTGACTTCCATGAAATTGATTTTCAACCTTGGTTTTCTAGGGGGATTTACATAAAGTTATTGGACGTTTTTGAAATGTGAAAATGTTTTATAATAATAAAAAGTTCATGGAATTAGATATCAGATTATCAAATTAATATGAATCAAAAATTTTATTAGGGGAATATGGTTAAGCTTAGGGTATTTGTAGTGGTAATTATTCTCTTCAATAGATATTAGACAAGATGAATCTTTTATATTCGATGATATAAACCATTGTTCTAGAATTTTGGGGAACCATATAGAAGTTATTCTTTAGAAATTATAATTCATATGTTTTAATCAAGGAATGATTTTGAGGCTAATAGTTTTATAGGTTATCAATATGTACATAGTATGTAATGACCAAAAAAATGTTATTTTTTATTAAAATATATTTCTTCTATAAATAAAATTTATGATGATTTAAAATTGAACCACATATAATTAATTTTTAATTTCACAAGAATTTTATGCATCATATTTTGAAATGAACTAGTACAACTAGGAATAATAAAGGAGTGAAAAGTACATACTTAAAACTAGAAACACATTATTTCATTATTTAAGAATGTTACATTCTCTATACAATAATACCCAATATAATATCTATGATTACATTGGGAATACTAGTAGTGGTTAAATAATGTAAAATACAAAAATTTGAGTCCCCTTGATCGCCTAGAATCATCTCACCCATGGACACCACTATTAAAGAGAAATAGTGAGTTAGTAATACAATATTAATTTTGAAAATTGTATTAATCCTTGATAGAATATAATTGAATGATGAATAGTAATAATGATGATGTATTTATATAGAAATATGACCAATTTTATTTTGATTATCATCCAATAAGTTTTAGTTTAATTATGAAAATTATTCAATAAACAAGTTCTTCCATAATAATGTTGGTTACGTAGACACATTTAAATGATCATTGAGATTATTTATTGATATAATAAAAATTGTAATATTTATAGGGACTAACAATTATTACATTATAATTAGGTTTTATGTATAAGTTTAAAATAAATGTAATTTTATAAATAAATCTTAGAAAATTATTTTTAAATGATAGTAAATTTTAAAGAAACCCTAATAAAATTTTATAATAGTTAAAATGTTTAGTTTTTATTAATTTATTAATTTTCATTAGAATAATGATTTGTTTTGAAAGGATAAAATTACTATTCAAAGAAAATAATTTTCATGAAATAAAAATCATTTTTGGGGTTAGTCTATAAAAATTATCTTAGATTTTTTTAATTTTATGACAAAGTTTATTTTTTTCGTGAAAAAGTAAAAATTGTTGCTTTATGAGCACTATAATTTTATGATATCATTATTATGTCACTATTATTAAATTTTTTATGACAAAATTTTTTAAATAAAAAATATATTTAATAAGTATAATTTATAAATATTAATTTATAAATATTAATTTTAATTTATAGATTTAAACTTTTTTTGAAAAAAATATTGTATTTTTCAAATAAAATATTATATTTTGATTTTGTACATTAACTGGGTTGGATTGAAGGTGCGGTAAGGTTTTTTAAGGAAGTTAACATTATCCACACTCTCTCACTCATTAATGGTCCATAAAATTGATTTAAATTAAATTTACCCACAAGTGCTTGGCTTATTTGATACAATAATCAATATATAATCTTTTAAAGCCCACCCATCCTCAGGAATAAATATCACCCATTCCCCATTCATCTCCACTATAAATTTATAATGCATTATTTTTTGGTCATTTACCTACCAATAAGTCCAAAAAGTCTTCCCTCACTGTTTCAAGGTTCCATCCTCATGTTTTAGGAATGAATTATTCAATGTAAGGGGATTGTCCAATTCTTCATTTTCATTAAATTTACTATTTTTGTGTGAATATTCATAATGTTAAATTTTTTTTGAGAAACCTTTTATCTTCTCATTACATCCAAAATTATGTTTTATCAATATGATATCTCAATTCTCTCTCATTATTACTTTTCTATAATTCATGTTATACACCGCTATGCTACTTAAACCAGATCTTGAAATTCTATAATTTCATTAAATATTATTTTATTATGAATACCAAAAACTCTTCCTTACACATGGTAATTCTACTGTATGTAAATATTATATATTTATTTGTGAATTTAAATGTAAAAAATTCACATTCCATTTTTTGGGTAAAAATTATGTAATGTTCAATTATTTAAGCACTTATGTACTTAATGTTTTCATATGAATACATTTCTTTATTATCATTAGTTTATTATTGAAATGATTTATTATGATGAGTACAGTTAAAAATAAATAAGATATATGAAGGGTGTGCCCAGATAGAACTCCAATTAAATTGGTAAAAAAATTATCACTAGGTAAAGTATTTTTTATGATACCTTGGTGAATAACTTTGGTAATTATGATTTATGAAACCCTAGTGATAAACCTTGGAGATATGATTATAAATTTCAGACTTTTATTTTGTAGCCACATTTATATGTTATTATTAATGTTCCTTTTATTATGATATTAATTATTTTCATATGATCCGGACTTATTGATACGTCTCTTTGTCACAGACAATGAATCACCATTGTTTATTCCCTTCTTGGAATTTATGCTAGCCCATTTCCTTGTTGTATATACCCATGATATGAGATTTATTAAAATTAACTTAATATGAACCTATAATGATATATTTCAAGTGTACTTGAATAATTTTTATGTTTTTTTATGTTTTTCATGTATTATATGTTCTTATTTCCAAGACACTAAACTCAAAAAGATCCTTTGTATATGGTAAACTATGTACCATGTAATGAATATTTTAATAAATAAAAGTCAGTTCTTCATAGTTTGTATCAAATAATGGATTATTTATTTATTTTGAATTAGAACTAGAAAAAACATAGAATAACCCCCAGGGATAATTTTAAATATTAAAAAAAAATTGGTATTTTTTTGAAGTATTAAGTAAGTGGTTTCCAAGAAAACATCTCTGTCTAGATACTATAAGTGGATGTGTCTCTAGAACACATTTACTTAGGGGTAATAAACTTGAAAATGGAACATTGAGATTAAATTCTTCATCACCAGGTGTACGAAAATTGGGTATGCTACACACTTGGTTTGAAACTCCTGAGGGATATGATTTGGTTAATCACTTGCTTGTACAAACCAGTATGACTGATATATGGACAATGTAAATATTTTATTAAGATTGAAATATATCATCATTAAAACAAGATGTTAGAATATTTTAGGATTAAGAATGTTTTATCCTTCTATAAAAATAGTAGGTAATAAAATGACTCAGGCAGACAATGCATATAACGGTAAATTTGATGATGAACTTCCAAATATAGGGGAGATAGAGCTGATAAATTTATAATGCTGATGAATCAATTAACCAAAGTCATACACTATAACTAAAACCATGTGGATCATCATAAATCATAATGTAATGATAAAATAACAGTTAAATCCTTCATATATGAATGACCACATATTTTTTGTGGAACCTATGATCCACTAATTTCGAAAAAATTGATCAATAGTATATAAAATATATTTTCTTCACTCCATTTTTTAATCAAGATAAAGTTACATTTTTCGTGTATCACTTAGAGGGAGAATATTATTAGTGGTTGAAACTGATCATGAACAAAAATCTAATGTATTAGGTGGACACCATGCAATGTGAAGACATCAAAAATTCATTTTCATCATGTATGTTAATCCTAACCTAAAAAATGGTGAGGTAATTCCTCAATATAGAAATTATGGAAAAATAATTGTTTTGTAATTATGAGATTATATTTATAAGGAATTTACATTATGATTCATGATTTTCCATCAATTCTGATAGGAATAATTATATATTATTTAGTGGGGTGAGACCCCTTCTATAAAAAGATTTTGAAATAAAATACTTTGGGAGTTATTAAGTGATAATGCATTGTTCTCTCAATATTGATATGAAATTTATATATTAGAAGTGGAATCGTAGAGAAAATTTAAAAAATAGAAAAATTGGACAAATATTTGGGAAGAATCAAACTGAGAAGAAAGTACGACATCACATTTAAAACAATTTCAGAATGATAAATTTCGGAAATTTTATAAAAGTAAGTGGAATGTTCTAAAACTATGGAAGATATAGAAATATACCTAGAAACTATTACGAAGATGTAAAGCCTCAACATCTAAATTCTGATGAAAAAGGTAAGATAGTTCAAGCACAACCTTCTGTATAATGTTTCCAGTGTGGATAACTTGGGATTTTATCTACTCAATGTGTAAATAATAGATAATGGAGTGAAACCACTATCAAACTCCATAGATACCAATAGATAATGGTAATTATTTTTCAATTTTGACAGTTGAATTGAAGGCTCCGAATGATTTTTTGGTAGGTACACTCATCGTACACTAAAATATAGAAAGTACATTGTTTGATTTTGATTCAATGAATTTTTTATTTCTTTAAAGATGGAAAATAACTTCAAGATAAAACCTAATTTTTTTTGGTATAGTTTTATTTTAAAAATACTAGATAAACTATTTAATTATAAAATATATATAGGTATTCCCCTAATACATATGGTGATTACAATCTCTCTACATTCATGGTGATCATTTATAATGTGTATTTTGATATATTACTTGGGATGAAATGGTTATCAAAGTATAATGAAATGATAAAATGTTGAAGGATGTCTATTTTGGTATTATTTAAGGGAAAACCTATGATCACCTTCAATAGAGAGTTATACCATTTAAATTCTTTCCATGTAAGACCTTATAATGATTTTTTATGGAAATGATTGGTGAAGGAAAAGAACAAAGAGAAAGCCTAAAGATAGGATATGTGCCCAATTTTTGGGAATACATTGACATATTTCTTAAAGAGTTACCAAGACCTCCCCCAAAAAGATCATTAGTGTTTTTAATAGAACTATTATCCGGATCCATGAAGATATATAAAACACCATATAGTATGGAATATGTGTAGTTATAGTAATTAAATAAGAAAGATTAGGATTTTCTAGAGAAGGGTTTTGTTTAACCAAGTGTGTCTCCTTGGGGTGAAGCTATTATATTTTTAAAAAATAAGGGTCGATAAATGAGAATCTTCATTGATTATATATTACTCAATGTGATAATAATAAATAAAAAATGTCAGTGTCCAATGATAGATGATTTGTTTGACCTGCTCCATGGAGATCTATTCATTTGCAATATTGATCTTCGGTCTGGGCATCATGAATTTAGGGTAAAAATATAAAATATCCAAAAGCATTCCTTTTGAAAAAGATATGGTAATTATGATTTTATTGTAATTCTATTTGGCTTGACTAATTTTCCTTCAAAATTTATAGATATGATGAATGAAGTCTTTAACAACTATATTTATAACTTTTTAGTGGTATTTATTGATGATATTTTGGTATATTATAAAAGTCATGAAGATCACGAGAATCATCTATGGGTCATATTGAAAACTATAAAAAAACATAATATTTTCTTTAAATTCAGAAGATATAATTTTTGATTACAACAAGAAACATTACTGATATTAATCTTGATTGGTGAAGGAATATTAGTGGATCTATTAAGAACAAATCCCATGGAGGAGTGGAAAAGTCCTACACTAATAAATAATATTCATAGTTTAATTGGTATAACATGATACTATAGAAACTATGTGAAACAATTTTCACGGTTTTCTAATCTATTAACCATGTTAACATGAATTGGATTTAAGGTTTTGTAGAAAAATGTGTTTTAAGAAAGTATTCATGAAATGAAAAGGAGGTCGATTAGTGTTCCTATGCTAATATTACACACTAAGGGGAGAGGTTTTTTTATTTATAGTGATGTAAAATTAAATGGGATTGGTTTTTTACTCATGAAAAATGAAAAGGCAATTTCTTATATATCACAACAGTTAAAGATTCATAAATAGAACTATCTTACCCATGATCTAGAGTTAATAGTATTTATGTTTTCATTCTAGATATAAAGACACTTCATTTATGGAATAAATGTGATATATGCATATACCAAATAAGTTTTAAGTATATATTAACAAAGATGGAGCTCAACATGTGTTAATTTATATAGTTATAGCTAATCAAGGGCTTCAATTATTTTATTCACTACCATCATGGAGAGTCAGATAAGGAAGATAATGATCTTAATAGAAAAGAAACCATTAATATATATATGTGAAGATTGCAAAAGACACTGTCATTATGAAAATATAGAGGTTGAATTAAAAAATAATAAATGTAGTTAATAAATCATACCTGGCCCAAATGATTTCCCAACCATATATCCAATAAATGATTAAGGATCCATAAATGTTTGACCTAGGACATCAAAATTCGGTGAAATAAGTAAATTATGGGAAACATCCTGATTTAGAAAATGATGAATATAGTGTCTTATGTTTTGGATCTAGAATTTTTGTGACTTCATCACCTGAGATAAATAATGTTTTATTAGAAAATGCACATAACTCATCATTCTCTATCCACCTAAGAATTACCAAGATGTACCACGATTTTAAGAGAACTAATGGTGGGAAAACATGAAGAGGAATATCACCAACTACACCTTAAAGTGATCGGTATTTTATCAAGTTAAAGAAGAGTGATATAAGTGCAATAAGGTTGATGAAAACATTTCCCATACCCATATAGAAATGAGAGAACATCACAATCAAATTCGTCACTAGTGTCCTAATGATATCTAAAGTAAACAATGTGATACAAATTATGGTGGATCGAATCACCAAGACTTCCCACTTCATCTCTATCTAGGAATACTACTCCTTGGACCAACTTCCAAAGATAAATTTAATTAAATCCTGATGTTGCATGGGGTACTTCTTTAAATTGTTTTTGACCATGATCTTAGGTTTACTTCTAAATTTAAGAGGACTATTAAATATTGTCTAAATAATAAATTTAATTTTAGTATAGACTATCACCCCAAACTAATGACCAATCATAAAGAAACAATCAATCACTTAGAGACATGAGGAGAGCCTACATAATAGAATTTAGTGGTGGATGGGATCAACATATCTCAATAGTTGGGTTCTTATTCGAAAACAGCTTCCACCAAAGTAATCAAATTACCCCATATGAATCTATTTTGTGCAAATAGTGTAGAACTCATACTTAATGGGATGATGTTGGTGAACAGAAGCTACAGGGACCAATTCTTTTTTAGTAAATGACATATAAGGTCGAATAAACCAAACAACACATAAAAATTCTATGAGTCTGAAGAAGATCTTTGATTAAAACTATTTAAGGGACTTGGAGTTTGATGCTGGAGACAATGTTTTCCTTAAAATATCACTATAGAAGAGAGTAATATGGTTTTTAAATAAAAGAAAATTTATTCATAGGCACATTAGACCCTTTTAGATCCATGATCACATAGGAGTAGTGTCCCAACACCTAGTACAACAGTAAACACTGTTCATGCTCATGATGTGTTCCATGTATCACTCCTATGGATGAAAATATCTGATCCGACACATGTACTAAATCCATAGGTGGTATAACTAGTGAATTAAATCTCACATGAAAAGAAGTTAGTGACGATATTAGACTATAGAATTAATTATTTATGTAACAATAAAACCCACTTTTTCAATGTTATTTAAAGGAAAAAATAAATATGACGAGGAAACAAGGGAAATAGAAGAAACAATGAGATAGAATTACCCTAAACTATTATAAGAAGAGAATATAAGTTGAAAATTTCAGGGAAAAATTATTTTATAGGGGAAAATTTAATGACCCAATTTTTTATTTTAATAAAGTATATGATTCTTCTAAAAAACTATTATTATATTTAATAATGGAACACCATAGAATGGATTTTTAATTTCATAATAAATTTACACATCATTTTATGATATGAACTAGAACAACTGTGAATTTTAATGTAATGGAAGAAACATACTAGAAGCCATCAATAGTTGGTTTAATTATTTAATAATGTGACATTCAGTCTACAAAAATAAACAATATAATACTCAATATTAAAACAAGAAGGCAAATATTCATTAAATAGAGTTAAATATAAAAATTTGGGTCTCCTTAAACCCCTAGAATCATTTCACCAATGAACAACACTATAAAAATTAATTATAGAGTTAGTAATATAATATTCATTTTGGAAACTCTTTTGAACCTTGATAGAATCAAAGTGAATGATGAAGTGTGAGAATAATGATGTATTTATAGGGAACCATGATTGTTTATCTTTTTTATTATAAGCCAATTTTATTGATTTATATTATTAACATTAGTCTATAAAATAGTTTTTCTTTAATAATGTTGGTTACGTAGATGTATTTAAATGATCATCATAATTATTTACTGATATAATTAAGACTGTATTATATTTAGATACCGTAAACATATTATCTTAAAATAATTTTTTATATTGATGTGTTATATAATATTTATTTCATAAAATATTATTTTAAATTATTTTCAAATGGTAATATATTTTAATGATTCCCTATGAAAATTTTATTAGGTTCAGAATGTATATTTTTTATGAAAATGTTAATTTTTATGATAAAAATTATGATTTATTTTAAGGATAAAATTATCATACATAAAGAATTATTTTGATGAAATATACTTAATTTTTTGACTCTACACATCAAAATTATCTTGGGCTGATTTTTTTTGGGAATTTTCTTACAAAGATGACTTTTTGACCAAAAAGTGAAATTAATGGTTTACATGAACCGGGATTATTGGATATCATTATTATGTAAACATGATTAAAAATTTTATAAAAAATTATAGTTAATAAAATTTGAATTTAATAAGTATAAAAATGAAGTAATAAATATTAACTTTAATTTATAAATTTATACGTTACATTTTTGAATAAGAATATGAATTTACAGAATAAAATTTTATCTTTGGACTATGGATGAATTAGGTTGGATGGAAGGTATGGTTAAATATTATAAGTAAATGAACATCTAAATACACTATCTAAATAAACAATGGTCCATAAAATTGTTTTTAATTTTAATTTTTCTACAATTGGTTGGTGTATGTGATACAATAATTAATTTGTAATCCTTTAAAACCCACCAATCCTTATGTATAAATACCACAAATTCCATATTCCTCTCCACTAAAAACATACAATCCCTAAATTTGTAGTCATTTTCCCTTAAAAATAATCCCTCCAAGGTTCCCTCATGGTCTCATGGTTCCACCCTCATGTTTTAGGATGTCAATATTCATGTTAAGAGAAGTCTCCTCATCTCCCTTTTTCATTCAAGTTACTCATTTTTATATCATATTAAAGTCATAGATTCTTTATTTTCATTCACCTTTGATATTCCCATTACTTACCAAATGATGTTTTATCAATTAGAGACCTCAATTATCTCTCATTATGAATTTTCTATAATCCATGTTGTATATCGTTATGTTGTCAAAATTAGTTGATGAACATTTCTCTTTTTCTAAAATATCCTTATATTGCGAATACCCAAACCCCTACAATACCCATGGGAATTTACATATATATAAATATAATATATTTATTTACGTATTTATGTTTATTAAACCCAAAATCCCTTTTGGGGGGTTAAAATTGATGTAATTTTCAAGTCTTTAAGCACTTATGTACTCAATAATTTCATATAAAACCAGTTATTTATTCTAATCAGGTTATTGATGAAACTATTTATTATGATAAATGTGGCTCACATGAATTAATAAATTTAAAGGGTTCACCCTGATAGTGATCCAATGCACTGGTTAAATAATTAATCACTATATATTACATGTTTTATGATGCCTTAGTGAATAACAATGATTAATATGATCTATGACACCTTAGTGATAAATCTTGGTGATATTATTATGAATGCCTCATTTTTATGTTTTGGAAACATTTCCATGTTGTTTTTAATTTTATTTATACTATGATATGCCTTATATTCATATGATCATGCCTTATTGATATGCCTCTTGGTCACATGCTACGTATCTCCAAATTTATTCCCTTATTGGGATTTAAGTTCACCCCTAATTTTGATGTATGTTCCCAGGATATGAGATGCAATAAATTAAATTTGGACAAAACTATAAAGAATTATTTAAAGTGTATTATAATAATTTTTATGTTTATTATTTTTTCCATTTATTATTTCTCCATTTCCAAGACACTAAATTACAATAGATTTTCTATATTATTGAATATTATAACATGTAATGAATGTTTTATGAAATAAACAGGTGGGTTTCCATATTGAATTTGGAGGATCCTCTTTAAATATTGGAAAATGGTGTTAACTAAGAAAATAATTATTCTTATAAAATATTTCAAGACTACACCTAATAATAGACCCATGTTTTTATGGAACAACGTATCAGAATTTTATAACATGATTTTTATTATATAATAAATTATTACTCAAATTTTTTTAGATGATTATATTATTTTGTACTTATGATAATTAGAAAAAGTCTATGTGTTTCCTCTTGTTCATCTAGGTAAAAATATTAAACATGTTAAATTATCCTTTTTACATTTACCACTTCACATACTATAAGTTCATGTATTATAATTTCAGGTAATTCCATTGTATTTTTTATTTATGATGAGGTGTGTGTGTGATATAAAAGTTTTGCAGTAGGTATGGTGATGGTTATTTTAACATTCAACACTCTTAGTCGAAGGGGAATAGAAGTTCTTGAGGTTTTATTTTATGCTACAATAACTTATGAGTGGACATCCGGTGGATCAATTATTTATATATCTGGTGGTATATAAAAAATACAAGATCATTTTTTTTCATGTGATATATAGTGGTGAATATCTATTCCCATTAAAGTTGTATCAATGGAATAGATTATGAAGATAATAGTTCCACATGTCAACAACACCATAAGTCAAGGTAGCGAATTAAGAGAAGACCCAAATCATGAAATTTGATGGGATGGATTTTGGATTCCAGATAAAATAGATTGAAGACCCCCTAATTCTAAATGACTTTGAAATGAAATTTTAGGATTCAAAACTAGTGATAATAAAAAATGTTGAATAGGAATAGTTTGATAGGAATGTGTTGGTGATTTTAATAATGTATCAAGTGACAATTTTTTCTTTTAATATTCGAGAGAGTAAGACAACATCGAAAGATATGACATGGTTGGAATACAAGTATAATAAACTGACAACCCTAAAAAAGGTTTTTATGTTGTAATAGTGGTTGGAATAAGGTTATCGGATGGAATACCAAACATAGATTATGTGAATGAATTCACCATTATAAATGGGTAACTACAATTATTAAAATTAAAATTTGCTAATGATGTATGAGCATTAATTATATTATATTCACTTCTAGTGGGTTGGGATGTAATGGATAATAAATTCAGTCCACTAAAAAAATATGATCTATTATTTTATTATTTCAAGAATATACTACTATATGAATATCTTTTTTGAAGGGAAGTTCATGTACCTTCTGGAAGTGCACTTAATACCGATAGGTGGGGTAGGTCACTATGAAAAACCATTTATTTAATTAACCTTAATTGAAGATTAATTACATATGAAAAGACATAATACAATAATAAAATATCAAAATGTCATTCTTTTTTAGGTTATTAGATAAATAACATAATAAATTGAAACATAGATACACCATGATTATTTAAAAACTCCACAATATACCATTAACATTTGTTAAAGATCTAAAACTGCACTAGATAACCTATGAATGTACATAAGAAAGGGGTTATATATAAATCACAGAAATGGGAAAATCAAATAAAAATATAATAAATATAATACATGTTATTCAAGATTCATATCATGGGGATATAAAGTTGAGAATAAAAAAAATGAACATCGATGCATGGAATAAAATTATAACAGTAAGGAAACATATGAATATGGCAACGACATAAAACCTGACATCATATTCATAAATCAAGGATAGCTACCTAGACATCATAACATAGTGGGCATAGTATAATTACTTATGCACTATACATGGAATATGATGAGATAAAAATATTACCCAATTCATTGGAGGGATATATAATTTTGGGTCGACCTATCACATTCATATCATGTAGATACAATTTTGTTCCACAAAGCTCATACAAGATAAGAACACAATTGATCAATTTTAACACCATGATTAAGTAATGTATTTTAAATTCATGTATGTCCCCAATAAATGTAATGTAGATATATATGTAGGTGAATACCCTTGAGTAGAAATAGGGATGAGAACTCACTATGCAAATGTTTAGCATGGAAAAATCATAGTAAGATTTTAGAAGAATAAAAGATGTACATAAAGGATTATGTGAGGTGTTAATGAGAGTAAAAATAGTCTATCATTACATGGGAATTATATGGCAGTAAATAGAGGTGTAGAAACAAATTTAAAAAAAATGGAAAATTGAAAATAAAAAGTGTACAGTACATAGAAATTATGTGAAATAAAAGGAAGAGAATTGAGTTCCTTACCATGATAGGGTGCTTATATATGTTGGTGAAGGTCTTATTAAAATATTGGGGACACCTTAAATGGTATTAATAGAGGGAGTGGAAGTGTAACATCAAGATCAATAGGGTTTGAGTGAAAATGAGTGGGAGTATTTTTGGGAATTTGTAGAAAAATAGAGGGGAATTATTTATTAATTTCTAAATTTTTTTGTCATGACCCATCCTAGAGGGGCCTATTCTATGAATAACCTAAGACTACCTCTAATAGGTTAGAGGTTGGTGACTAGAACTGAGTAGGAATATCCCACAAATGGGAGGCATTTTTCTTCAGTACCTATACACACACACACACACACATCTCCAAGCCCAAAAAATTTGAAATGTACAAATATGAAGCAAACAAGCATGAATACCACTAAGATACTAAAAAGAGAGTACTGAAGTAGAAAACTAGAATGTAAATAGGGTTAGGATACAAGCCCACTCAAAAAAGAGTCTTGAAAAGTGAAAGTACAAGTTCCTGAAACTCATCAACAGAAAACCCTACCTGAAGGGAAAGGTACTAGGATGCTTTCATAAGCCGAAAGAGCATACCTCGACCATCTAGTATAAATAAGAACCACCTAGTCCTAGTACACATATGAATACATAAAAGTGTTGATCTTCTACACAAGGAATGAAATATGTGGGAAAATATTTTATAGGGGTGAGTAAAACAATATTCAGTAGGACACCTCGAAACCAAAAAGGAAAATATACTACATAAAAAATTATAAAGGAAGACCATGAAGGAAAAACATAATTAAAGGACACTAAAGGATTACATGAAGGAACACCATGAAGGTACCCAACTAAAGAACACCAAAAAAGAACACTATGAAGGAACACTATGAAAGAACACCACTAAGGAAAACTATTAAGAAACACTATGAAGGAACACCACTAAGGAACCCCATAGAGGAACACCACTATGGAAAACCATGAATAAACACAACTAAGAAACACCATGAAGGATCAACACTAAGGAAAACCACGAAGGAACACCACTATGGAATACCACAATGGAATAACACTATTTAATAACACAAAGGAACAGTACTAACAATCACCAAGAAGGATCACCACTAAGGAAAACAACGAAGTATTTCCATGAAGGAACACCACGAAGGAACACCATGAAGGAAAATCACTAATGAACACCATAAAAGAACACCACGAAGGAATTATACTAAGGAACACTATACAGGAACACCATGAAGGAAAACCATGAAGGAACACCACTAAGGAACACCACAAAAAAAAAACCACTAAGGAACATCATGAAAGAACAACACTAAGGAACACCAAGAAGAAACACCGTAAAGGAAAAACACTAAGGAACACCAGAAATTAACACCACTAAGAAACACCACGAAGGAACACCACGAAGGAACACCATGAAGGGACACAATGAAGGAACACCACTAAAGAACACAACAATGTATACCACACAGAAATACACGATGTATACCACACATAAATACAAGAAGAATACCACATAGAAATAAATGAAGTATAACACACAGAAATACACTATCTAGACCACATAGAAATATGTGAAGTATAGCCAGCTCCCATAGGTATAGGTCTAAAGAACAAAGAGAATCATTTTCAGTTGTAGTCCACAAATATCCCAGTTTCCATGGAAAAAGTGTGTCGATGACGCATAAAACATTGATGGCGCATGAAGCATTGATAGTTCATGGAGTGTAGATGGAATACGAATAATTTATGGTACATGGAGTACAGATGGTTCACAAAGTGCTGATGGGTAATGAATACTCCAAGTCATGAACTCACTAAGTAACAAACAACTGCATGATTCCGCTCATAGCATACTTGTTCCAGGATAACCTACTCCTCAATCAATTAGTTCATAAAAAACATATAGAAAAAATCAATTATCATATTTTAAAAGGACCCCCCATAGAAAACATCCCAACACCATAAATGACTCATCAAATGGATACACAGTTTGATAGTTACAAATATGTTTTATGGAAAAGTCTATCCTGGGTCTAACCTGAATCTAACCCGACCTGGTCCGACCGACCCAAGCCAGCCTGGTTCAGTCCGACCCGAACATGCATGTCTTGGTGGGCTCAGTCCACTAAACCCTACCTTCTGCACCGCTGGTTCTAGAGAGCGGGGCCACTGTAGTGGGCCGACTACTCTGGCCTGACCTGTGCTGCAAACCAGTTCACTCTATCCGATGTAGCCTACCCTGTTTATTCCCCCTGGTCCCTGTGGTCCACATTGAAATAATGGGTTCAGCATTTTTTCTAGTCAACGTGGTGCCGATCCATGTTTCATGCGGCCAAACCGCCTCATCTGCATGCCTAGCGGCCTCGCTGCCGCGACCCCCAGTCACCACCCATGACTTCTGTTGTTGTGGGCTCAACAAAGTCCAGCTAAACCACCTATAAAGTCTGACCATCACCCCCTAATCGCATCGCTTCCACTGTGGCCAACCTCCATCCTCCACTACACTCTCACACAGTAGCTATCGGTGCCGACCGATGACGACTCTAGTTCTGCAGGTCACCCCTGTTGCTTTGGTGCTCTATTTTATGAAACAGAGAAACATCTGTAATCCCAGGGTCATGAAATTCAATCCCTTGGGATTCAATCCATCTTTCTAGAACTCCGAGGACACGATTAGAGTCCAATACTCTTGGTAAATTGCGCCATGACCTTGAGGGTACAACAACAAAAAAACACCGAGAATGGGGTTAATAAGATCACATAGAACACTTGAAAAATAGATATTTTATTTGTTCATGTCAGCATTCATTCATTCATGATATAAGGTTTAACAAATAACATGAAAATATAACCACAATGATCTATCTCTCTTTTTATACCCCACAATAATTTATCCATCCCGCAAGAATGGATGAACCACGGATCAACCTGTTCATGGGTTGGTCAACATTCATTGTTTGAATCATAGAAGGTAATGGAAATCACTAAGAGATCAAACACACAACCTTGAGTTTGGATTGTTCGTTGATAAGGAATAGTTTACACACCATTATTGACTAGATCCTTCAACTCTGTTTGCATGAATATCCACAATCTAATATTCGATTCGTCGTGGTTCACTTGAGGGGATTATTTCTCCAATCTCTCCATAGAGATTCTCTAAAAATCCATGGTTTATGGATATAACATTGGGATTTAATTATAAAGATGTTTGTAAAGGAGATTTTCTCTGTGGAAAAATAATAATTTATCTTCAAATTATTTAATTAAGATTACGTCCTTTTGGGGGTTTTCCATAGAAGATCCACGCTGACTAAAGTTAAGCCCCACTGAGGGAAGAAAACACATTAATAAATCAAACATAGACTAATATTTCCAATACGATTCTCCATTCTAATGTTATTTGGATTTAAAAATATAATAATTATTTATTTAACTATTTTATTTATGGTAACTTCCAAAAAAATATATTTCACATCCGACCCACTTCGAATGATGTTAGGCCTCGCCTATAGTAAATCCACTGCTCTGAACACAACATGCCCCTCAGAATTATAATCTAGGAACCCAATTAAGAGTTATTGTTCTTTTTCCATAAAACCACATGGGCATGCAATTAAAAACATTAAATTTTTCAATAAACTGTTCTAGGAACACTAGGCATCAGAACCAAACATCGTCTCAGCCCCTGGTCTCAAAATCATCCCAAATGATTTCTAAAAATAATTTACAGAAAATTAGAGTCATTAAATTCTCTAGAACTTAGGTATTTATGTCCCAGAAATACAAACCAAGGGATAACCAAACAGATGTGGGTACTGAACATGAAAAGTATTATAATCAGTATCTCTGAGTTGTGCATCCCTAACTCACTGTAATAGTGGAGGGATGTAAACTACCAACTGACAATATGTTTTTCCATATTCATCCATAAAGAACAACTAAAAATATTCCAATTTATTTGAATCCTCATTTAGTAACTCTAAACGAGATATCCTAAATAGATAATCTGTCACCATGTTCCCCTTCATAGGAGTAGAGAAAACATATATGTCATAATCATAGAGAAACTCTATCCAATTCCTCTATGTCAACCATTAATAGATCCATTTTAACTCCACCACCACTACAGGAAACTAAGGACTCATAACGTACACAACACTGGGGGTTAAGCCAGCCAATAGATGAGAAATCGACTGCACCCTCTTTTATGTGAGTCTAACCTATGCTTCATGAGTTCCCTATTCACCAACATGGAAAACCATATTATATCACTATAGACACACTGCATTACTTTCCTAAACTATTAAATCTATGCATGAAATGTAGGTATCCAGTCCATACCAAGATTAATATCGTAGGACCTAGGCGCCGCTACCAAAAGCTCCCAACCAAAACTCTCCCCTCTAAGAGTCAGGCCACACTATTTGAACTAGTGTGTGATCATTGGGTCTCCCCAATTAAGAGTCTCCAAACACGATTTTCGAGTTAATGGTTAAACTGAAATCTTCGAGACTCTAACAAGATTCATGGTAGGGAAAGCATGATTAGTACATGTGTCTATTAATACTACATATAATGTAGTATATGTATAGATCACAACCCAATATATTATTGGTACCCCTGGGTCATAAGCCTTAACCACATGCAGCTGTTCCCCTCCCCTTTCCTCTTGCTCCTTGAGCCTAGTATGGATCACCCAAGGGTGATGGTGGAAACATGATGAGATGTCTAGCACATACTACTACTCTCCCAGCTCCTCTTCCACATCAACCACCTTGTACATCTGTCTGATTTTACTTTCCCACTACCAACTATCACTGGAAGTATCTGTTCAGCCAAAGGACCCTTAACCAAAAAGGTTGTCTCTAGCACCCTTGCATAGTTAGGAATACATAGAGGGATAATGATGGTTTGGATGTCCCTATGTAGACCTCACTAAAAGTTCTGATCCCGGAAGTACTTGTCACATATCACATCCATTGATTACCTGTAAAGGTTGGTATACCTTGATGGATACTCAAATACCATCACATCATCATGCCAGAGCTATATAAGTTTCTAGACATGCACTACCCTTAGCTTATAAGGTGAGAAATCCTCTCTAAAAAGGTTTTGAAACTCTGTACATGTAAAATTCCCCTCATCATAAGATTAGTTATCCAAACCCCACCATCGCCCTACTAATCTCTATCGAAGGCTCACTTTCAGGACCACCATCTGATCTACTAGTGTCTTTCTTAGACAGAAAACTCATATCACCACCTCAAGATAGTCCTCATCTGCCTATGTGTCTGGCTCGCCTCATAACCTGATGGGTATCTATTACTGAAAATCGTGAGGAGTTCTCAACCAACACCCCTCATCCAATGGTACTATAGGTACCATGTGCTTCTCTATAGGTGGTGATATTTCTCGTGCACCACATGTAGGTGTGATCTATGGAAAAATCCTTGTTCTAATGTCTCTTCACCCAACAGACCATCCATGTGATCACGTGGTGAAATCTTGGCTGGATTTTTAGATGGAGGCATCTTGAAATATAACAAGTTATGACACAGTCAATAATATATACCTGGTGAGAAGACTCATGAAGGACATGAGAAAACACCTAAATCCTATATGATGCATGTAAAATTATTTTTACTTGAAACTGGAGTTTCATTTACCGAGTCGAAAAGAATAATTTAGAGTCCTGGTGTATGGATATTTCAGATGCCACACCAACACTGTATTCCCTCTCCTGAAAGATGAACTCGAAACACCTAACACTATTTACCCAAACTAGCCTCATAGATTCTATGTCCTTATTTAGAACCAAACCTCCCTATGATACCACTCTATCATGATCCATCTCCGATGGGCCCATTCCATGACTACCCCACGCCCACCTCCAATATGCCAGGGGTTGACAACTAGCACCCACTAGGAATATCCCACAAATGGGAGGAATTTTCTTATATACTTGTACACACACATATATATCCATGAAAAAAAAGATAAAATGTAAAAAAACTATATAAACAAGCTTTTATACCACTAAGATACCAAAAATAGTTTATGGTAGTTGAAAACAAGAAATTATATAGTGCCGATATACAAGCCCACCCAAAAAAGATCCTAGAAAATTGAATGAACAACTTCCTAACATTCATCAGTAGAAAACCCAACATGAGGTGTAAGGTACTAGAAAACTATCTGAAGTTGTAGGAGATCACCTCAACTATATAGTCTAACTAAGCACTACCTGGTCCTGGTTCACCTTGGAATCCATCAAATCGTTGATCATATGTGCAAAAAAAAAAGACACGTGAGGGGCCCATTACATGACTACCCCAAGACCATCTCCATTAGGCTAGGGGTTGGTGACTAGAACCGAGTATGTATATCCCACAAATGGGAGGCATTTTCCTATTTACATGTACACACAAACATATCCAAGCCCCAAAAAGTGGAAATGTAAAAACATTAAGTAAACAAGCATACATACAAGTAAAATACCAACAATAGAGTATAATAGTCGAAAAATGGAATGTAAACAAGGCCAGAATACAATCCCACAAAAAAGTAGTCTAGGAAAATGAATGCACAAGTTCCTGAAACTTATCCAAATAAAACCCTATTAGAAGGGCATCGAACCAGAGAATTGTATGAAGCTGTAAGAGCACACATTAGATTTACGGTCTCACTAATCACCACCTGGTCCTAGTCCACCGATGACTCCATTAATGTACCAATCTTTTACATAATACATTACACATGTAATCAAATATAGTGCAGGGTGAGTAAACAAATATTGAGTAGGACACCCCAAAACCACAATGGAAAATATACTATATATGAAATTTTAAAGGAATACCATAAAGGAATACCACAATGGAAGACAACTAAAGGATTCCATGATGGAACACCATTAAGTAACAACATGAAATAACACCATGAAGGAACACCACTAAGGAACACAACGAAAGAACATCACTAAGGAAAACTATGATGGAAAAAAACTAAGGAAGACCATGAAGGAAAACCATGAAGAAACACCACTAAAGAACACCTTGAAGGAATGCCACCAAGGAACACCATGAAGGAACACCACGAAGGAACATAACTAAGGAACACCACAAAGGAACACCACTATGTAACACCATGAAGGAACACCATGATGGAACACCATGAATGATCACCACTATAAAACACTACAAAGGAATACCACTAATGAACCCCATAAAGAAACCCCATGAAGGAAACCCATGAAGAAACAACATGAAGGAACACCACTAAGTAACAATATGAAGTGTACTACAAAGAAATACTTGAAGTATACCACATATAATTAAATGAAGTATACCATAAAAAATTAAATGAAGTATACCAAAAAATAGTATATTATGTATACCACACAAAAATACATGATGTACAGTTAGGTCACATCGGTATAAGTGTAAAGCACGATGAGAAGTACTTTTAGTTGTATTCCACAAATCTCATAGTTTTTATAACACATGGGGGGTTGATTACACATGTAACGTCGATGATGCATGGAGTTTCACTAGAAAAAGGAGAGTTGATAGAGCAGGGAGTGTTTTTGGAACACAGAGAATCAATGGAACATAAAGAATCAATGGCGCATGGAGTGTCGATTACAAATGGAATATCGATGTCCCACAGAGCATCGATGGAACACAGAGCATTGATGGGGCATAGAGCGTCAATGGTGCATAGAGTATTGATGGTACACAGAGCCTCAAGGATGCATAGAGATTTTATGGAACGTGAAGAATTTATTCCCCAAAAAGAATCAATGACACATGGAGCATCGTTGACATACAAAGCATTGATGGTCCATGCACCTCCCATGTCACGTAGTCACGAAGTCACAACGAGCTACATGATTTCTGTCATAGCATACTTGTTCTAGGAAAACCTACAACTCAAGTAATTAGGTGTTAAAACACCATCTAAAAAACCTCACTTAGATTATCTAAAATGGAAATCCTCATATCATGGGTCCCACCACTATAAATGACTCATTATACTGACATACGATTTGAATTTTATAGCTATTCTTTTGAAAAATTATAATCCAGTTCCGGACCGACTTGGTTTGGATGACCTGAACTGGCCTGGTCCGGTCCGGTCTGACCTGAACCAACTTGGCCCACTGGTCTCGGCCCACTAGAGATGTCTCAATACTCTTTCATCCCATACGTCGGGCTGGTTTACTCTGCCGAACATAGCCTTCCTTGGATGCGCCCCTGGTCTATGTAGTCTACCCTAGCAGCGTGGCTCCTCCATGTCGCCCAGTCAACACGGTGTTGATACACATTTCATGCTACCATTCCACCTCCTATACACACCATATAGGCTCGCCGCTATGGGTTCCTCCAAGGTAGCTTCAAGACACATCCTAGCTTACCACCGCAACCTCCTTCCCCAGCCCCCGGTCAAAAACCGTGGCTTCCACCATCACAAGCTCCATGTGGTCTGACCATGCCACCTACATGGTCCAGCCGCCACTTCCTGCTTCCACGATTCCCACTAAGGATGGCCATTGTCCTCCACCATACCTGAATGTGGTGGTCTCCGCCTGCCACCAAGCATCAGCCTGTGCCACCACCGACACAGGAGTCCCTAGTTCCACAGGTCTCCCTCGTTGCTTCAATGCTTTATTTTTAACAACGAATCACATCTTTGATCCTCGAGTCACGATATTCACTTCCTTGGGATTTGATCCATATTACTATCACTCTGGGGGACCGATTGTGTTTGGATCCTCTCAGTAATTGTGCCTTGACCATGAGGGTCCAATAGAGAAGAACACCACGAATGAGGATAGGAAGAACACATTGAATGCCTAAAGAAGGATCTTGGCTTTGTTTGTGTTAGACTTGGTCCTTTTATATTATAATGTTTAGCAAAGCACAAGAACTTGTAAACACAAAGATCTATATCAATTTTTATACCCTGAAACAATTTATCAATCCTGAAAGATCAAATGAACTATTGATCAACCAGTTCATGGGTTGGTCCATGTTCTTCATTTAAATCTAATAAAGGAAAAGAAATCAACAAGAGATAAAACCCCTACATTATATTTGGATTAGTCACTAATGAGGAATAGTTGAATCAACATCATTGATGAGTTCCTAAAACTCCGTTGGCATGATGATCCACGATCTGATATACAATCCATCGTCGTTCTCTTGAGATGATTCTTTCTCATAACTCTCCCAAGAGACTATACTGCATTCCTAGGGTTATGTAGCTACCCCTTTGATTTACTCATAGGTTTTTTAGAGGAAATCATTGTTGAGACAATAAGAAAATTTATCTTTAAATTATCTAACGACAATTACGTCTTTTTTGGGTTTCTCTACAGAATACATGCGTTGACTAAATATAAGCCACAAATAGGGAAATAACCACATTACGAACTCAATGGTTGTATCAGATTTCCAATCCAAGTCACTATTCATGAGTTATTAGGATTTGAAAATAAAATAAATAAATAAAAAATTATTTTATTTACAGTTAAAACCAAAAAATTATTTTCATAGTCGGCCCACACCATCCGATGGTAGACCTCTCCTAATTTAAAGCCACCACTCGGAACAAAATGGTGCCCTCGGGTTTCTGATCGAGGAACCCATTTAAGTGTTATTATACTTTTTCATGAAAACTGTTCATGAGAGCTTTTAAAAACACAACATTTGTCAATTAACTCTTCTAGGAACACCAAGCCTTAGAATCACACTCTATATGAGTTCTTGGAATTGGAATCTTCATAAATTATATTTAAAAATTAATTCAGAAAAATCCAAGTCATTATATTTTCTTTTAATCCCTATAGGATAAAATAATCAAAACTATTTTTTACACAGTTTGTGTGATTTTTTTTTTATAATTTGTATATTTTCTAAATAATTTATTTGACCAACAACAAAAATCCTTAAAAAAGACATTGGTGATGTGGAATTTAGTGATGTTTATATAGAAATTATTTTAAATCCACAAAATAGAATATAGTTTTTGGAGGTTTCATTAAGGTTTTTAAAAAGTTATCAACCAATATAAAAAAAATAATTTCAGAGGTTTAATAGGGTCATGTATTTATTTTATATCAATGATTACATAAATTTTGGTCCATTATTATGTCATAATAAGAATCTTATATTTATACTGTATTTATTTTTAACCTAATAATTTAAATATCTATACAAAAAATAAAAAATTTACTATAGCATAATATCTAAATTATAATTTAAAAACTAATATTTATCTTACTAGATAATTTTATAAATATGATAATTTTTAGTTTTAAATAAAAATCATTATTTATAGAAAAAAACTATCTTTTTTACAATATTTATCACTTTGTAGATTTTATAAAAAAATTTATTGGCTTTATGAAAACATATTATAATTTTTATTCAAATAATTATTATCTAATAGGAATATTTTATAAAAATTTAAATAATTTATAAAATCATTGAATTTATCAAAAGAGTGTACTAATTGAAACTATACATTTTCAAAATATACAATTTGTCTTTCTTCATATAAAAATGTAATTTTTTTCAAAATCATCATTTAATAACTCTTATATATATGGAGTAATAATAAAAATGGGATTATTATAATAATTATTTTAGTAATATTAAAATATAAAAATTCACAATACATGGGTCCAAATATATAACCCCTTATTACACCAACATTTACCCTAAGGGTAAGGTGTGCGATAATGAAAATTTCTTGGAGAGGTTTATGGAACATGGTTTGTGATTTGACATTAAAAAGATTTAACATCACCCATATTTGGTTTCATGATTGTTTAATTTTGAGGATATCAAATTTGTATTGTTTAATGGTAAATCCATATGATACCATCTCCTGTGGAAGCTCCAATAAATGGGTTTCATTGGGTATGATCCTACTGGTCAACAAAATATCATCCTCTATTGCTGTCAATTAAATATTATCATAACCCTTAATATATAATATATAATTTTCTTTATATGATCTACATTATCAAATGTTAAGAATATTAATGGCCTTTTTAAATTTTAGGTTCTATATTTTATAATTGGTCCATAATTACAAAAGTAGTTCATCTATTTTTTATATCCATATTTCTTAATAAGGAATTTATTCATTCTAAAAGGGGGTTTCATTTATATAACATTGGGTTGTTAAATTATTCCCAACTTTTGATTTTCCCCCAAAACATCATTTTATACTCTAAAATATATGAGGGTACTTTTATTTTATCTCAACTTCCAGTTCTCATGTTTCTTGCTCAAATTTTTTATTCTTCGACACCATGTTGACTGGGGGAGTTGTATTAATTTTTATAACATTTTGATTATGATCTACTGTCTTCACCAAATATTACTCATATGAAATATTGTTCTCCAAGGGTACACCTCTACATTTAATAAATATGAGGGGTGTGATACATACTTCCTAAAAAAGGATATATAGAATACATCATGTTCTTGAGAGAGGTTAAATGGGAGTAAAAGCCGATATGCCAAAGATCCGACGAAATCTTGGATATCAAAGATACTGATATATTATGGAATAAGGATTAACTTCTTCCTAAACCACATGGCATTATTCCATTGTAATGTAAAAATGAATACCTTATCTCTAACTTCAAACTCCAGTTATCATCCCTGATTGTATACATAAATTTTCTATAATCATTGTGTGGATTTAATTTTTTATTGAATGGCTTGAACCTTATCTATAATTTGTTGGATAAGATCAGGTCCCATAAAATTCCACTCTCCAACTTCATCCCATCATATTGAATTCTGAAACCTAGTACTAAATAGAGAATTATAAGGTTCCATTTGAATTATTTAATAGATATTTTCATTATATGATAACTCCACCATGGGAAGGTGTTGATCCCAACATAGTTAGAAATACATTGAACAAGATCTATGAATATAATATTGAATATAAATGGCTCTTTTTGATGGATCATCCATTTATGTGTGATATGAATTACATAAACTTATATCTGCATCCAAAGATTGATGAAGGGTTCTTTATAACCTCAATGTAAACTTAGGATCTGGATTAGATATTATGGAGAGTATAACTCCATGAAATAATAGCAATTAACCTTTATATATCACAATTATTTAGTCATAAGATAAATCTTCCATGATAATAATGAACAATGATAACATTATATGGGTATCAATTACCACCCAAATGTCATAATTTCCTTTAGATATTCTAGGGAGTCCTAAGATGAAATCAATGATTATCTTTTCCCATTTCCAAACTAATATATTAAATGGTTGCATCATAAGATTATAATTTTTTAATTTAACTTGAATTGTTTGGAATACAATGCATCAAGATAAATATTATACAATATCCCAATTTATTTTATCCCACTATAAGTTTTGATTTAGATATATATATATCATGGTGCTTCCTGGATGAATAGAGAAGCATGAACTATGCGTGTAATCCATAATTTCCCCTATAAGTTATGGTTATCATGGGACACATATATATAATATAAAACTTATAAATCCATATTTACCAATGTTCACCTCTCGAAGATTGAATACCATTTTTGGTAGCACCATATCATTGCTTTTCTCATCCCTGATCCTCTCATGATCAGATAGGTGAGAAAATATTTTAGAAAGTATGACATAGATCATTTTATTATTACCGTGTCCATCCTTTGTTTGGCCAATAATATTGGATACTTTTCCATCCTCATATTTGATACGATTATAATATCATATATACTAAGATCTGTTTCCACTATGTTCACCTTCTTGGGATGGTAATGGATTGAACAGTCACAACCCTTGATCATATATAACCACCCTCATTTGGATATATTGCATTCTCTTTTATTGAACATATAATTTGGGCTATTTTTTCCTCTATATAATTATTAATTCTCCCCATTGAGGAAATTTCACCAAATATTTAATGTGAAGATCATTGTATCTAATTCATGATCATATTTTGGGTATTTATACTCACATATGATTAAGTGGAGTGGGGAATATGCTATCACTCTTTATTTTTTATGAGTACAGAACCCAAGACCTTTTGGGATACATCAATGTAGATAAAAAATACTTCCCCATTAGAGGGTAATGCGAGAAAAAGTACAGTGATTATCCACTTTTGTAAATATGTAAATAACTATTTTAATTTTTAATTCCATAAAATATTCACCCCTTTAAATTTATATTGTTAATTGGGATTGAAAATTGTTTGATGTTTCTCACAAATTAATGATAATACCTAGATTATCCAAGGAAACAAGGGATCTTAGTCAAAGGTTCTGGTCTGGGCTATCCATTAATTTCTTATATTTTTAGGGAAAAAAATACCCCTTTGTTAGTGATAAAATTCTCTAGGAATGTGACTTGATCCATATAAAAATATTATTTACTATACTTCACATACACCACTTCCATTAAAATGATATTCGGTGTAGTATTAAAAATCTCCTCATGTCCGTCCTCAATTTTGGATTAGATAAGACTATCATTTTTAGTACTATAATTTTTTTAAAGGTAATTACTAAATTCTATATTAACTATATCTATGAAGATAAACTAAGCTTTAGTGAGTCTAAATGGAATCACTATGAACTCATAGTGATCATACCTTTTACAGAAAAAAGTCATGGGGAAATCCCATTTCTTTACTTTTACATGATAATATCCTGATGGATAATCCCCCATAGAGAAGTATTTGGATCTGCACAGTTAATAAAACATTCCATCAATCCATGGAAGAGGATACTTGTTCTTTATCATGATATTGTTGGAATCATGATAATCAATGTAGAGGCACATTGACCCATCCTTCTTCTGAATAAAGAGGACCAATGCACTGTATAGTGATTCACTTGGACATATAAACTCTTTATATATATTCTCATATATTTGATTCTTTCTCTCATAAAATTCAATATTTTTCATTCCATATAGAGTCATTGATATTGACAGTGCTCCAGGTATAACCTCGATCGAGAGATCCAAATTATGGGATGGAGGAAGACTAGGAAATTATTTAGGGAAAAAATATACATATTATCTTATAATGAGAATGTCCTCAAGGATGACATTTTCTATAGTTTCAACCATTTTATTTAGATATTATTACACAGAAGGAAACACTATCCATTATTACGATGGTGATACCAAAGTATATTCATCTTTATCCTTTCACTTGTATATAATTAGAGGGTGATTCATGAGACAAAGGGTGATTTTATTATCTTGAAAATTATTGATGGATCTATATAATTAAATCCAATTAATACGTATAATTGAATCAATTTTCGCTAAATGGAATATCCCATGGTTTCATGTGATGTTCATCCCACAATATATAAATGGGAGAAATTATAAAATTTTGATTTGATAATTTATCCATATTCTATTTTTATAGGAAGCTCAACTTCAATGTTTAGATGTGGTTTTTGAATAGTTCTACCAAACATGTCTAATTAAAATGAATGCATATAACCATAACAAAATAGTCTGTTCAATATTCCAAAATAAATAGTCGGTGTACCTATTACCACATCACTATCAGGATATACCTTAGCAGTTTTGATTGTATAATCACATGAATTTTATCTAGACCAAGGTGGTTTTTGGCATCATTTATCATCGAATACCTCTGTCTTAGTGAATTGATTTACATAGTTTCCTTGTTCCTTGAAAAAAAACAGTGGATTATTGACTAATCATTTACTGGATAATTACTTTCTTATGTCCCATTGGTGGGTTTCTTGAGTTCATATTTTCTAGCTTAGTTACCATCATTTATATACCTAATTAATTTCATTACCCCCTTAGGAAATTTATATGATTCTACTTCTAATACTTTTTAAATGTGGGGATTTGGAAATTTTCACCCTAATGATATTTTTCTACCACACCATATACTTTAATACCCATTCACTATTTTCGAACTCAAGACCCATGCGACCCTTGATATTCATTAATCTTGATTTCAACATTGAGGTAACATCATATAATTTCAATATAACAATAAAATTATTAAATCATGAGAGATATTTTTGGACTCATCTGTATCCCACTACAGAATTAGAAAACATTAATTTGGGAGAAAATGATAATGACAATAGTATATCATGAAAGTACTTTAAATTTCCCATCACACACACTTATGGATTCATCAAAATGTTTCTTAATTCCATGTAATTCCATTTTCATTTTCATTCAATGATTTTGAGGAAAATATTTATCAAAAATAATTTTTTATAATTCATTCCATTCTAGTGATTCAATGTCTTCTCGATGATTAATATTTTTAATTAATGTCTACCATTGGTCAAAGTATCCTTCCATATGATAAACATATGAGCGACCTTATCTTATTCAGAGTATTGAAAGATGTAGAATATTATTTCAATGGATTTGATTCATTAATCAATGAATAAGGGATCAGAATATCTACTAAAACATAGAGGTATGTTTTAAATAAAGCATTCAATTATAGCTTTATCTTTATTAGGGGGGGGGGGGGGGGGTGGGTGTATATTTTACCCTCATTCATGATTTTTTTCAAAACATTTGTTGATTTAGAAAATATTATCACGAAGTTATCGAATCATGATCCCCTAAGTTGGGGAATCTATTTTGGGAAGACTTTAAATTGCTCATAACATTTATTGTTCACTTAGATCCCATATTCTCAGTCACAGACTAAAATAATGTGAATATTTTGGATCAATAATTTAAAAGATATAAAACACATAAAAGGAAAACTATAATAATATAATGGATAACTAATAAAGGATTTATATTTGATAACCGAAGGATGTCTATATATTAATATATTTTATACATAATCCATTTTCTAGCATTAAATATAATGCGATTTTCCCCTTCCAAATGGTTTATATGGAGATTTTGAATTTAATAAATCATATGAATGATGAGTTTCTTACCTGTTGTGTAATAATTCATTTTTTTCATGAACTGGGAGATGATTAAGTCAAAGCCCAATGCCCCCTTTTTAGGGTTTTTACGGCTAGGTACAACTGTTCTAGAGCCACATATACATGTAGTATCAAGATAGGGTTTTTGTTTCATGTAAATCAATTAATATATTCTTTTCTATAATTTAGGGATGTTTTTATATGTTTAGTATTATTATTAAGGCTTTCACTATGGTTTTCTAATCCCAATTTGTAAAAGTAACTAGATTTTTCTCTGATACCAACTATGAAGACCCATATCATTTATACATATTAATTCATGATTTATTATAAAAGACACACATAATAAAATATTGGAAGATTAATAGTCCTAGTGTCTTGGAAAAATTAACTACATAACATGATTAATTAAAATAGCGATGCAATGAAATAATTTAAAAAACCCAAACCATGCCCTTAATATCCATTGGTCTTCTAAAACTGCACAAGATAACATGTGGATGTATATAAGAATGGGTTGAGATATAATTCCTAGAAATAGAATAATAAAAGGATAACATGATGAACATAGTACATGCAAGTCAATATGAATGTCAAGGTGACATAAAATGGGTGACAACAAATAACATGATCAAGAAATCATGGAATAAGATGATAACATCATGAGAACATATGAATGTGAAAACTACATAAAACATTACATCAAAGGAATAAGTAATGGATAAATTCCAAGAAATCATAACATAGTGTATTTAAAATAAACCCCATTTAACATAAATGACATCTAATAATATAAAAACATTACCAAATGAATTTTAAGGATATATAATTATGAATCCACCCATCACATCCATATAATATACATGCATTTATTCGTTATATAGATCATATAATATAAAAAAACTTCCATAAAATTTAACCGCACTAATAAGGAGTAAGTTTAACATAAAGGGATGAATATAATAAATTAACAATAGTTAATAATAGAAGAATACACTAGAGTGGAAATGGGGATGGGAATTAATTAAATAAAAGTTTGATATATAAAAATCATAGGATAATTTGGAAGCATAACAGGTGTACAAAAATGTTTATGGGAGGGGTGAATGAGGGAGAAATATGGTATCTCATTACAAGTTAATAATAAGTATAGTAAAGGGATGTTTAATAATATATTACATCATGGAAAATTGGAAATAAAATGGCATAATGCAATGAAATTACTTGAAATAAAAAGAAGATGAGAGAGTCCCTTACCTTGGGTGGGTAATTCTAAAATCATTAGAGGAGATACTTAAAAGATTTGGGACACCATAGGAGGAATTCATATAGGTAAATTAGATTAAATTAACTCTGAAAGGGTTTTGAGTGAATATGTAACACCATGATATTTTATGAAATATTTTTCAAATAAATTAAATTTCATCAACGGCTTTCATTAATCGCATCATAAAGTTTTAACGAACCATGAAAAACTATTAATTTTATTATATCAATATTACCATTATTATGAAGCCAAAAAACATGGGAGAATGAATAAGAATAAAACAATTTAAATAATAAGTACAATGGTTTTATATAAATAAAATATATTGATTAAAAAAATTAATTTCTACGAAGACTTTATATGTTTTGAAAATATTATTTTCTCAAAAAATGTTTATTTATTGCTTTTATAAAAAAAAATTAATTTTTGAAACCATAATAAAATTTATTTTAAAAAATTAAATTTAATTTTTAAATCTACATGAAAAAGTATCATAGCTGGAATTTTTGGGATTTATTTTAAATGATTAATATTTCAATTAATAGTAAAAAATACCAGTTTTTTAGAAAAATACTTTTTCATTGAAATAATTTATATGGTTCAATTTTTTATATAGTTTTAAAAGTAAAATTATTTCAATAATAATTTTATTAATATAATTTTTTTATATTAATAATTTCCATTATTGAATTTTGATATAAAATCTTTTTAAGCTTTTGATGATTTATTATTTGGAAAACCACTTTCTCATCCAATTTGTTGGTTTAATCATAAATAAAAAATATCCAATTATGTGAATGGGATTTTGAAAATGGATTTTATATTTAGAATCATCATAATTTAAATTATATGAAAATATTAAATTATGTTTCAATTAAAATTAATAGTAAATACATTAATTATTAATTACAACAGTTAATGGTAAAACTAGTTTACTGATAGTTAAACCAAAATAAAAAGTTTAAAATGACCTAGTAACTTGTCCAAAACCACCTTTATGGTAATATTTAGTCCTTATAACCTTTAAAATTCATGAATTATTCATTTTTATCCTTTTTGATTGCATAAAACTTTGGTAAACTTTATAATTTTCAACAATTCAATGTGTTCCCTCTCCCCTACTTATAAAGGCCGCCCTCTATCCAATCATACTCATACATCAAAAAACATTTAGTTTGGCCAGTAAATACCCAAATATATTTAATAAATCCATACCCACAATATATAGTTTTTTCATAGATTAAAAATATGATATAGAATGTCTTTAAGTAAAATATAGTGTTTTTTTGAAGAGGTAATGTTTTAAACAATGAATTTTTGTTTTACTTGATATTATAAATCCATAAAATATTATTAAATTATGATGATATAATAAAAATATTATATCCCATACTCTGATATGTTATTATGTTAGTAACATGACTTATATCCATCTCCTCCATCAAAAGGGAAATGAAACAGTCCATCATGTGTATAACAGACTACCGCCTCGTGAATCGATGATATTCATTATCTTTCAACACCTATCACTACTAGATATATTGATGTATTTATTGTTAATTAATTATATTTATGATATTATTATACCTATATAATTATAATAAAAAATACACATATTACATCCCAACTGATTTGAAAATAATTACATCACTCATGTGTAAGACAGACTACTACCTCACAAATCAATGTGACGAGTTTTGCATTTATATTTTATTTGGATGGTAATAAGGACATATTAAATTAATATATATTTATATATATGATATTATTGATATAATTATATTTTTTTAATTATGATATCCCATATATGATCTTAATTTCTTTTCCACGAGGGATACGATAATGTCGTTAATGTGTATGGCGGACTACGATCTCAAGAAGCAATGTGGTACATTTTTCACTAATGTTTTTCACGGATGATAATTATGGTAAATTGAATTATTATATGTAATATATATGACATAAAAATTATTTTTAAATTTCATATATTATTTAACTATCTTCCATTTCATCTGTCAAGAAAATGTAAACTACGTTTAGGCACATTTACAACCAACTGTCTCTAGGAATGGTCTTTTTCATTTTCTATCTCTATTTTTTGGTTTAAAATAAAAAAATAAACATATAATATATATGATATATATATATATAATGTCTTAAAATATTTATATAATTATAAAATTAATAAATTTAATTGGATTGTAATGAAAAAGTGAAAATATATATGAAAAACAAATCAATTATTACCAAAAATAAAATTGTAAGAAATAATTATTAATAAATAGGTAATAAAAGGTCATAAAAAATAATATATGGTATGATATATAATATGGTTATTTAATATATGTATAATAAACTTATTTTTATTACATATGAGGTTCCAACATGTACGAAAGAATTTGTACCTTAAGGTAAGACATTTCTTGTCTCTCTTTTATTTTTGGGAGATATATGCCATATTCACCATTCATTTTTCTATAGTGCATATACTACCAAACATTACTTGTTATATCATGAATCTAATTATTTATATTATATTTTTGGTTTAATTTGATTATATTATTTAATAGAGACTATGATTTAAAAGTATCCAAAGTGGCAAGGGTTTGATGTTACAATCTCATTGTTTATAATGATTGTTTAGGATTATGCATTCGATAATGGAATATTATAATCTAATTCTCAATAAAATAATGTATTTTACAATCCAATGGTTATTACATGAAAAGAATTTCCTCCTCATATTCATATATTAATGAGCTCATGATTCAAAAATAATATTTTTAATGTAGACCAACTTTATTTTACTCTTTGATCAATAACCCTTCTCTTATATATCCATGTTTTCTAAGAATATTTTCAAAAATACTTCAAAATTATATACACTTTTTATTAAATAAAATTTTACCAATGTTTTTATTTTATTTTATTTTTTTAAAATTAATGATCATATCATTTTCCAAATAAGACCAGTTTTCATTTTACCAAATATGTGAATGGAATCTTTATTTTAATGTGTATGACATGAAAATAATTTCCCACAATCATGAACACACAATGTTTTAAGTATTAATTTATAATTATCAAATTTTAGTTTTATATGGACATTAATATAGGATAATTAAAACCCTATAGGATGTATTGATATATTTTTCTATTTGATTTCAATGGTTGTTCAAACTAACACCTTTCTCTAGTTGAGTTTTCATACAAATACTTCTTTCAAACTAGTATTCATATGGATAATTTTAAATAACTCTATAGAATTAATTTTAGAGCCCCAAAATGATGGAATTATATTTGAGAAATGAATCTATTGGGACTTGAGATAACTGATGAAATGGAAGATAAGGTTGGAGAAATTCAACAACATAGATGTGCAATACAAAGTTAGAAGAAAAGATATGCTACTCATAATCAATGTGATCTGGAATTTGATGTTGGGGAGAAAGAGTTTCTAATAACATTTTCATGAATTAAGCTAATTGTATTTGTAAAAATGTGAAAACTAATACCTATTTATATCAGTCCCTTTAAAATTCTTGATTGAATCGAGACAATGGATTTTTGGTTGGAACTCCCACCAAACCTATATCAGGGATACATGGAAGGAATCATGGAATTAAAAATATGAGTATAATTTTTTCTCATTACATCCTTATGTCCCCACATAGATTCCTCAAGATGGTGGGTTTTCCAAAAAAATGTGTGTACACTTTATTTTTTAAATTTTTTTATGTTTGTCCTCCTCCCCACTTATGAAAGGCCAACCCATCTCCTCCCCTCTTCACACATCAAAAAAAATTCATAAAATACCTATAAAAATATATTTATTAAATAACTAAAAAATCCTATATTACTTGGGGAGATCTAAAATCCAATCTAGGAAGGCATTAGGTTAAACATAAAGTGGATTTCTAAAGAGGAGGTAATGTTTTAAACTATGCATATTTTTTTAATTATTCTTCTATGTCCTTATAATAATTTTCAATTTATATTGATGTAATAACATAAGTGTATCCCATAAAATTATATGTTATTAAATTAATGGAATAATTTATATCCATCTCCACAAAAACCGAATGATGAATGAAACCACTGATTGTGTGTACAGTGGACTACCGCCTCGTGACCGATGTTATTCATTTTTCATCACCACCTTTCCTATATGAATATAATGATATATTTATTTTTTTTAAAAATTTATTATATTATTATAATTATGTAATTATAATTCGAATTCTATATCATTTCCTCCCAACTCGTTGGGAAATAATATCTTCACTCATTTTTATGGTGGGCTACCGCCACACGAACCGATGTGATGAGTTTTTCATTTTTGTTTTACTTGAATAGTATTAAGGAAATATTAAATGAATATATATTATATTTTTAAATTAAGTATAGTTTTTAATTATTATATCACATATACATTTTTACTTTTGATTCTGTGGGGGGATACAATAATGTTTTTCCTGTGTACGACGGGCTGCCACCTCACGAAGCAATGTGTTTTGTTTTTAGTAACTCTTCACATGGAAGGTAATTTTGGTAGATTTAAGGAAAATATGTACAATATGTGAAATAAAATGGATTATATAAATTTATTATATCATTTACCTTCCATTTTAGTTAATTTTTTTTGAGAAAATAGAAACAACATTCATGCATACATACAACTTACCATCTCCGTAAACAGTATATTACATTTTCTATATCTAAATATTATAGATATATTAAAATTAATATATACTGAATATATATGATATTAATATTTTTGTTAAAAATATATATTTTGAAACCATGATAATGGTTAGAATAAAAAAATAAAAAATCAAAACACACATGAAAAATAAAGTAGTTATTGACTAAAACATGATTTTAATAATGAGTTTTTAATAAATTCTCATAAGAAAATAATATATGTTATTATATATACAATTATATTTCTAAAAGTGATATAAAATAAACATATATTTTTTATATAGTTTATTCATACATTTATTAAGTAATTCGGGACTTATGGTAAGAGATTTCTAGTATCTCCTTTATTTTTGGGAGACATGTGCCAAATTCAAAACACATTTCTTTTGTGTAGTGTACAAAGAAACCGTTTTGAAATGTTATTGCAAAAAGATTCAGGAGACAGGAATAATCCTTCTCCCAAAAAATTTATTAAGAAAAATAGTAAACAATATAATACAACTCAAGATCAGTAGGCCTTGAAAAGCCTTGTGTACAAAGCACCATTTCTATCATTGGAAACAAAATCTTCACAATAGAAGGGAAGGACAAAGGACCAACTGGAACTGACCTCTGTAATAGCCCTTTTAGATAGAACGTCAGCAACATGGTTAGATTCTCGATATGCGTTGGATACATCAAGACACAAGCTTTCAGAAAGTCAAAGATAGGAGATCCTTGCAAGCATCATCCTCCAAGGAACATTTCAAGATATATATTTCAAAATCTACACAGAAAAAGACTAATCCGACTCTAGCCATACTCTATGCCAACCATAAAGTACCATATACCTAATAGATTTGATCATCACCCACGGTTTAGCATCAATCGCATGAGTATAACCAGTATAATGGAAGAAGTATCCTTTCACAAAGCCCCACCAAGTTTTGAAAACCCCACCACACCCAGAAGGGCCTGGTTCAATGGAGGCTTCCCCATCAACATTCACTTTCAGCGAGTCTGAAATAGGTGGAATCCACCTAATATATTTAATCATTATAGGTCTTCTTTCCTTGCCACTGACACCAAGAGATCCAGAATAAAAAATTCAGATATGTCATTGTTCATGGAACCAGTCTGATTCCTAGAAGCTGATGTAATACTTCAGTGAATATGAAGAACACCATCCCAGAAGGTGGGCTATATATTGTTAAAAATAATAGAATTCTGAGGTTTTTAGATTTATGAAAAAACTGAAATAACAGCAGCAGTAAACATGGATTTTAGTTTATCACTGAAATCATTTTTCAAGGCCGAACATAAAACCGATTCAAAACAATAGTAATCAATACAATAATTGAAAAGTGACTGTACATAATCCCATAAATTCATAGAAAAAGTGAAATAATGAAACAGATACAGGAGGGATTCCTCACTATTGATACAAAAATTACATACCAAGGCAAGGATGATTCTAGTGCACTGCAACACACATTGAACAGACATCCTGTTTTTCAAAATATTCCAGATCAGCAGAACACCACTAGGGGACATATATGGCCGAAAAATACCTGCTAGCCAAGAAGGAATACCAGAAAAAACACCACACTGCATGTTATAGAAATCCTTCCTGGAAAATGAGCCAGTGAGGACAGGTTTGCAGATCAAGATGTTAGAATCAACATAAACATAATAATCCATTTCCATTAGAAGGTTGCTAGGAATTATCTCATGAACAACCATGTTTCCCTATAGATTATAAATGGAGGGAGATTCCAGAGTAGGGGGAATATCAACATGATCCATTAATAAGGTGGAAAACCATGGCATGTCCTTGCAGTTTAGATGAGAGTCCGGAGAAACCAACCATATTTACTGAGGCATTATTGATGAATAAGTAGTCTTAATTGAAGGCCACACAGAAGATTTCAAACAATTGCATTTACTTTTGTAAAGTCTGTCCACAAATCTGCCAACCAGGAATTCTATAGTAAAATTAGGCTTAGAGAGAAGTCTCCAAGTAAATTTCTGAAGAAGTGAATTATTGAAGATTCTAACATCATTTATTCCAATTTCTCCCATATCTATTAGATTTATACAATACTTCCATGAAATATTCAGAAGTTTTCTACGATGAATTGATCCAGTCGAAATGAAATTCCGAATCATTCCACTCAACTCCTTTAAAATCAATGCTGACCATCTATACACAGAAAAGGAATGGACAAACATAGATGTTATCACAGAGTTTACAAGTCAAACTCTACCATCCTGGTACATGGTCTTCCCTTTCCAAATTGCAAGCTGATTGGTAATTTTAAGAGCAATTCCTTTTAAATGGGCATGTTTCACCCTTCCCAAGAACCAGGGAACCCCAAGATAGTTAAAACAAGACACATTATTATTTTAATTATAATGTGAAAGGAATTTTTGTTTTAATGTGTACAACAAGAAAATAATTTCCCAAAATCATGACCACCCAATGTTTTAAATTTTTCTTTATAAATTTCAATGGTTATTAAATTTTTTTTAAAATGTTTTATGTTTTAAAGGGTTTTATTTCCCAATAGGAATGTATATTTTCCTCAAGAAAAGTTTTAAATTATTTTTAAATGAAACATTTAAATGTTTTCAAGGTTATTTTTAAAGAAATGAATTTTTAAAATTATTTGTATTTTAAAAAATATTTTTCAATGTGAAATGGTTATTTTCCTCATGAAATGTTTTTAATGATTTTTATATATTTCCTTATATTTTTTATAGTTTATTTTCAAAGAAAAAGACTTGAAAAATATTTTTTCAATTTTTAGTTTTAAAAAGTGACTTTCAATGAAAGGGTATTTTCACCATAAAATGATTCTAACGATCTATCAAAAAATATTCCATCTATAATGAAATAATTTTAGGTTAGTTAAGATTTACTATGGGTAAAATCTAGTGATATACTCTTTATTGTTTCTCTAGATGGTTTAAGTTTATGATAATAAGATGTTTATTAAACCTATTTTTTTTCTATGAGTGATACTCTGATGAAATGTGTTATGAATCCCAATTGTTTTAATTGGTTCTGATATGAAAAATGTCTTATAAATATGATTTCCTTTCATGAGTTATGAAGTGATGAATGTTTTATGATCTTTTAACACACATATTTGTGTTTTTAATTATGTGATGGGTGGGACTTATATCTGATTCCAACAAATTGGGTAATTATTAATGTTATATAAGCATATAGGGTATATGGGAGTTTGGCCCTATCTCTAAAAGAGGGTACACTAGAGTTTAGCCTAAGATTGAAGCAGGTACAGGGGTTGTTAGCCCAATACTAACATGTTATAGATGTCTTAGTGGGTAGCCTTCACCTATGGATTTATATGCATATGTTTTTTCCATTAATCAATGTCTTATGTTAATGTTATTATCTCATGGCCTAAGTTCTTTGATTCCTATTTTATTCATGTCTTAAGAACTACCATGATTTTTCCATAACAGAATTTTATGATCTATGAAGTGTAGTGTATGATTTTAAAATGTTATTTTCATGTATTCATACCATTATGATCATGTTATGCTTACATATCTCTTTTGTTTACCCTTATTGGGTCATAGAGTACACAATTTTTTATGATTATTTTCTCCGGGTTATGGTAATAGGTATTAAGTATGATAAGTCTAAGAAGGGGGTATTTATGGATAAATAAGTGGGAGACGATGTAGAAATCATATGAACTAGTGGTTTATGTATCAATGTTTCAAAATTCACTACAAATTAATGATACTCAAGAATGTGTTTGTGCAACGAAATTAATATTCATCTAAAAAGATATATTATCAATATAAGAGAAGTTTCTGTCTTTATATAATAGGAGTGATATGATTTGAGGGTATTTTAAGAAAAATGGAAGGGGATTTATTTATTAATTTGTAATAATAGGTTTTGGATTCTATATGATAAAATAAAAAAAAACAAAAACCTTCCCATGTGTTTTTTATATAGTTTTTACCACATAATGTTGGTTTTTGATATTTTATAAGGAAAATAACTAAAATCCTTAAAAAAAAACCCATGATGATGTTGAAGTGAGTCATGTATATAACTAATTGAATTTAAAAACATAATATTTAATATAGGTTTTAACTACTAATTAATAGTTTATAAAATTAGTCAAATAACTTTAGAAATGAATTATTTGAAAAGAGAAATATATATTCGGTCATGTATTTATTTTATGGTATTTATCACATCACTTTTATGACATTATGACGTCATAATAAATACATTATATTTATACCATATATAATTTTTATCCGACTATTTGACTTTCATAATAAATTTATAGAAATCACAAATGGATGATTTATATGTACTGATTTGATAAACAATATTTATTTTATTAAAATAATTTTCATCAAGTGATATTTTTCACAATTTATAAAAATACAAATTTAATGGAAAATACTAGTTTTTATGATATTAACTACATTATGACCATTATGAAAAGTAAATTGTGATTACTAAAATTAAATTATAATTCATATTTAAATAATTATTATCTAATAAATATCATTTGTTTTAAAAATAAATGAATTTATAAAATTAATATCTTAATTGAAACTATATATTTTCTTATAATTTTAGTTTCCTCAAATGAAAATTTATTTTTTATAAAAACCATGATTTATTCATATATATATGAAGTAATAACAAAAAAGGATAAATATAATCATTGTTTTGTTGATAAGAAAAATAAAAAAGTTTATATTACTAGTACCTTGATACAAAAACCATTATCAAACCAATATTCTCCTTAAAGTTAATGGATTCAATTGTGGAACATTATTATGGTGGATTAGTGAACATGGATTGGGCCATGATCTTAACAATCTTGAAATTATCCCATAATCAGTTTCACTCATGCTCTAGTTATTAGATCTCTGCTTGGGCTTGATCAAGGGTAAAGTCGAGTGATGTCATCTCCTATGGAAGAATCGATAAATGTTCTTCATAGGGTATTATCATACTATTAATGGTAATCACTTCTTCCATATATTTTAATTTAATTTTATAATCACCCTTAATATATATTAATTTTATCATTCACTATACAATCAATATATTATCTATTGTTATGATTCTTAACTGTATTTTAAATTCAACATGTTATATTTTATAAAATTTCCAAATTTTTAAAATTAGTTCATTTTTCCTAAAACTACATTTCTTACTAATGAGTTTATTTATTCAATAAGTAATTTCATTTATCAAACAATGGGACATTATAGTCACCCCATCTAAATATTGTTAATTAAAATGAACTAATATACGAAAAGTCTTGTGAGAGGAGTCAAGGTCAGTCGGTTATTCATAATTACTGTAAATGTTGGAAGAAAGTATATTTCAAGAAAGACTGTAAAAGTCAAAACGAGAATACTAGATGTACATGCATGTATAATGTTCAAATTTCATTAACAAAACTATAGTTAATAATGGCTAGTTTTTATGCATTAATACACTAATATATTATATAGTAGGTGACTATGGAGCATCTGTACATGTAACTCATGATAAAATATTCATAGAAAACAATGTATATATGATGTTTGGAAATTTTATTCATATGTATGGTGAATCCCTATATATTTTTTTGAAATGGAGATGTAAAAAATTTGAATGAATAATGATTTATTCTTGAATCTAACAAAAGTTCACCACATCCCTAGAATTTTTAGGAATCAAATTTCTATTGGGAAATTGGATGATGTTCGCTTTGAAATAATATTTGAAAATGACTTATAGAAGGTTACTCAGGGATCCATGATGAAATCATGATTAAAGGATTAGACCATTTACATAAATAAAAATGCATATGGGAGTTGAGTTATTATAAGATCAACCTTTTATGGTCCAGAAGTATAGAACTGAAGGTTTGGTCACCTCAGTGAGAATAACATGAATGTATTGATGGTCAAGGAAATACTAAATAATGATAACATTAAAAATTAAAATAGTGAATGTTTTATTTTATAATTTAATAATATAGTGCCTTTGAAGATAGATGGTGAATATCCCATAAACATTATGTTGTAAATTTTACAATCAGATGATTGGAGACCTAGCCCTTTTCAATACTATAGTGGTTGAATTTAATTTATTTCTTTAATTGATAATGATATAAGGAGTGTATGGATTTACATACTAATGAATAATTAATGATTATATCTTCTGTTATTTTATTGGAAAGTGTTGGTGGAAAGTTAATTCGATTATAAGTTAATGTCCATAAATATGGATAATAGTGGTGGATACACCAGATGAAACCTATAAAACTTATGCAAGAAAGAATGGACAATTATTAAAATAAGGTGTTTAGAACTCTATAGTATAATGTACCAGCTTAAAGAATAAGTTATACTTTAATATAAATATTAATAAATATGAGGTTAAATTTTGGAATTCCAAAGTCTATTTTTATTGAGGAACTCAACAAGATGGTTTATCTCCCCAATAGAATTATAGTATTAGTAGTTTGGTAGAAATATCTTGAGTAGACATGGTTTGAAAAAATACCACATATTTATAATGTTGTAATCCTCAGTACTTTATAATATGAACATTTAAATGCTAAAGTCCTTGAAAAAGTTTTATAAAAATACAAAATATATTATTATCCTTAGTTAAAGGTATTTAAATTTCTGATATAATTTTTGAGATGGAGAAAGAAAATATATTATCAGAACAAGGGGTGTTTTATCTGATGAGAAGTTGATATTGAAGATGAAGAACATGGTGGAGAATGAAATTGATGTAGAATCAACTATAAAAGACTACATTGATCAGAGTGCTAATAATAGGAAAAAACCAAAGAACCTATATTCTTTTTCTTAATGAACTATAATTATAGATGTAAGACCAATGAAAAGACAAAAAAATATAACATAGTTTAAAAACAAGTGTGAGAACTGTAAGTCATGCACCAAAACTACATGTATCATTGTTTAGGTACTAATAGAAAGATCAAGCCAAGGACCTCAAGTCAACCTATTAATTTTTCAGATATCAACCAGAATCATGAAAAGAGTGTAGAGGTTTGTTCTTCATCTAATAATTATACTCCTCACTCATGCAAGAGAACCTAAAAATAAAAAGGGTAGATTATATTAGTGAATCTAAGCTCTGTATGTTATACATAAATGATAATATAGACTTATTTAAGTTAAATAGAACAAGGGAAATGGGTGAACTAATAGAGGGTAAAATTGAACTTAAAAACAGACGGGTTTACCAGATTATGGATGATATTGATGGGAAAAATATTCAAATAAAAATTAGTAGTATAGGGGTATTATTATAAGTAAGGATTTGATTTCATGGAAATATAATCACTTGTAGTTAATAATTATACCATTAAAACATTAATAAACATGGTTTTAGTGGAACATCTATATTTGGGGGCAATATATGTCAATACATATTTACATTATGGTGGGATGGATGAGGATATTTAAATGTAATTTCCAATAGGTGTACAGAATATTGGGAATAAAAATATAGTTTTTAAATTGAATAAATTATTGTATGGATTAAAAAAATGCACTAAGAGAGTGGATTTGGAAATTTAATGGGTTTATTAAAGAAAGACTCTTTGATATGTGTTATGATGATCATGGTTTTTAATGGAAGAAGTTATATGACAAGACCTTCATCATTTTTATATTATATGTTAATGATATATTATAGGATTGATCAGGTTTTCAAGATATTTAAAAGATGAAAAATTGTTTTTTAATATTATAGATGAAATATATTGGGAAATTAAATAAGATATTGGGTATGAGGATAAAAGAGATAGGAGTAATAAGAATTTGGTTCTATATTATAAGGATTATATATAACACTTTGAGTTTTTATGAATACCTTTTTAAATAAATAAAATTTCATAGAAATAATTCCTTACATGAAACATATAGGTTATCTTGTATTATAAATAACACTGATTTTGTCTTGTGTTACACACCACACTAAGTTTTAACAAACCACAATATGTTATTAATATTATTATTTTAACATGACCATTAGAACCTAATAGGTAAATATACTGATATGAATAGTTATAAATAATTTTAAATGTTAGCCATAATTTTTTATATAAATAAAAAATGTTGTTAATAAAGTACTAATTTTTTAATAAATTCTTTATATCTTTTGAAAAAATACTTTCACAAAAAAACCAATATCTAATTCTTATTGTGAATAGTAATAAAATTAATTTTTGAACCATTTAGAAATTTAATTTGACAAAATGAACCTAAATTTTGAAATCACCATGTCAAAAATATCTTAAGATGAATTTTTGGGACTTCACTAAAAATATTAATTTTTGGTTTAATAGTGAAAAATTCCCATTTTTATAAAAAAATACCTTTCATTTAAGGAATTTTAAGATTCAATTTTGTTTCAAAATTATTTAAAAAAAATTATTTCACTTCAATATTTATTAATCCAATTTAGATTATTTTAACAAATTTTATATTTATTTTTGATATTAAAAAATTCTTATGTAAATTTTCTCTTTGATAACCCACTTTTTTGTCGACTATACGAGATTAATTTTAAATTAAAATTTACAACTTATATTAATATAATTTGGAAAAATGGATTCCATATTTGGTATATTAATAATTTATATTATCTAATAAATTCAATAAAATTTTTGAGTATAATTAATAGTAAAAATAGTAAACATTATTTACCACAGTTAAGGTAAAATTGGGTTTACAAGGGTGTTAAACAATAATGATAAGAGTTAAAAATGATAAAAATCCTTTAAAACCCCATTGAATGGACATATTTGGATATTATATCTTTTATTTTATAAAATGAAACATTTTTTTATTTTAGTGTAATATAGAAAACATGGTTACACTTTTTTATTTTAAAAAATTACAAGTTTTTCACTCACCTCACTTATAAAAGATCACCCCTTTCCACTCTTATACACACTTTAGAAACCAATTTATTTGGAAAATATCTACCCAAATATCTTCTTTTATTCCCTCCTCTTATCCTATATCAATTTTTTGAAAAGGCATCATAAAAAGACTTTTTATAAAAACCAAAATAAGTTTTTCAAAGAATATGTAACTTCCTTAACCATATTATTATACTTATTTAATGACTATACAACATACACCTAATTAATTTACTTTATATGGGAATACGATAATGTATCTCATGTGCATGAGAGACTACCACATCGTGAAGCGATGCGATTAGTTCATGATTTAAATGTAAGGTAATAATGGAAAATTTAATGAAAATATGTGATGTAAATGAATTAAAAATGATTTTGAAATTATAATATATTATTTTCCTTTATTTCTTTTAATCCATTGAGAAAATGGAATCATTTTACATGCGTACATATGACCCACCATCTCTATAAACAATGTATTTCATTTTCAATATCTAGATTTTATGGACCACTCTAAATACATATATAAGGAATATATTTTATATCTAAATAATATTTTAAATCATTAATATGATGTATCCATGATGAAAGTAAGAGGACAAAAAATAACCAATCAAAACATACATGAAAAACAGAACAGTTATGGCCTAAAACGCGACATTGACAATAGATTCATTAATAAATGGGTTATAAAAGCTAAAAGTAAATATTATATGGTATTATATATATAATTATTATTTTTAATCGATGTATAATAAATCTATATTTATTATACATTATTTCTGAATGTGTATGAATGAATTCATGACTTAAGGTAATGGAGTTCATTGTCTCAAATTTCCTTGTTTTGGACATAAGTAATGTTATGCACCTATATTCCTAAATGAGGTGTATTTATAGACCCCTTTACATGTTATATCATTAATATATTTAATTTAATAATATTAAAAGATTTAATTAATTTTTTTCTTTAGTGGGGCCTATTATTCAAAGGATACCAATGTGGAAAAGGTTTGAGGTTACAATCTCATTATTTATCAGGATCCTTTTTGATTATGATTTTAATAATGAAATATTATTATACATCTCTCAATAAAGTATTAAAATTAATTTTTCAAAAGTTAGGTTATTATATTACATGCTTCCCTTAATATTACTCTCTTTATGTAGATATGATTTTAAAAGAACATTTTTAGGAAATATATTCATTATTTCTCTCTTCGGTCAGAAACCCTTTTACTTAAAAAATGTTTTATAAAAAATCTTTCGAAAAATTTTATCATTATTCAAAGTATTTATTAAGTAATTTTTTTTAGGTGTTTTACTTTTTTATAATGTCTTTAAAGAGAAATATTCATATCATTTTCCAAAAAAGGACCAGTTGGAATTTACCAAAAATGTCAAAGAATTATTTGTTTTAATGTGTATGAAATTAACAAATTTTATAACAATCATAAAAATTATTTTAGTTGAATCATAACTTATAAATTTTCAATGTTTTTTTCAAGGATAATTATTTTAAAAATTTATTATGTTTTTAAATGCATTTTAAGTAGAAGGGATATTTTTTCCAAAAATTTTCCAAGTGATTTTTCTTTCAAAATAAATTTTCATATATGATTACATCTTTTTTTATCATTACTAGGGATATGATTCAATGATAACATATTTATTATTTCAATGGATTTTTTTTAATGATGAACATATGTTCATGAAACTTCCCTCTCTTACCTAGGTTATAGCATGATAGAATTATTATAAAACCTAGTTATTTTTCCATGGGTTATGTTACGATATAATGATTATAAAACACATTTATTTTCTTGTGTTATAATATGATGAATTTTTTATGATCGTAAAACACAAGTATGTATTATCTTAATTAGGTTAAGGGTGGGACCTATATCTTTTCTCAATGCATTAGGCAATGATTAAAGTTACATGACATCAAAGGGTATATGAGATGTTATCCCAAGCCCAAAATGGGTTACACATGAGGTTATCCCAAGACTAAAAGAGGGTACACAATAAAACACCACGAGATTTTATGAGATATATTCTTTTTAATTTCATTTATGTCTTCTATTGTACACTACACCATGATTATCTTGTACTATACACAACACCATATTAGCTTGCCGTATATGCAACACTATTCTTGGCTCGTGTTACATAGAATTTCAAGTTCATTTTGTAGAAATTATTCTATGCAACATTAAGTGTTGATTTTTCTTAATTTATAAATGAAATAAGTTTTGATTATGTTATACGAAACACCAAAGAGATATTCCACTACACGCAGCCCTTACTTGGCTTGCATTACACATAATCACGACCTTCCTCAATAGCATGTGTAGTACGCAATACCTTGTTTTGTTAAACAACGACACATTGTTATAATATTATAATGAACTAGATGTTATGAATAATATTAAATAAATTTTGAATTTTATAACATTATTATTCATCTTACAAATTTTGTAGAACATGGTATGAGACAAAATAAAATTTTCAGGTAAAATAAGTTTTTTAAAAAAAATGCAGTTTTGCCGCTTTTTGATGGCGCACCCACTTTAAATCTAGACTCTAACATTTTTATAAGTTCAATATTACAAAATAAAATTCTTTTTTGGAATTAGGATATAAAAAATTACTTTGGATAAAATTTTCATATTATTCTGATAACTTGCATATTTTAATGAATTGTAAAAACATGCTATATTTTAATTAAAACATGTTTTTTCATCATAATAATTTATTTGGATAAATTATAATATTTAATGGTTTAAAAGTATAAATAGAATATATTATTACCATTTAATATAATCCATGTCATTAGAATTGATTTTACACTGAATTCATAGGTAAAATCATTTCAATCTTTTGCAATGTTTTAACTTTTAAAACTCATTTTCTTAAAAACGGGATTAATTTTAAATTAAATTTTGAAACTTCTGTGATTTGAATTTGGAAAACTGGATTCCATATTTCTAATCATTAGGTCCAAATTATGTTAATAGGCTACTTTTTATTATTGGGCACTATAAATAGTAACTACGATAAATTTAAATTACCATAGTTATAGGTAAATCACGTAATAAAGGGTAAATATAATATTATAAAATTACCCTAACACTTGTATTAATATAATTGGATGATTATATTTCATCCTAAGGAATATTTTCGTTGAAATGGAATACGTTTAAACCCAATTGGATATGATTAAGACCTTTAATTTATTTTATTTTAAAGAAAGTGAAATATATCCCACTCATATTTTAACAATTAAAGTATTTTTAATAAATGGTTATAAAGAATATAAATTCAATTATAAATACTAATTTGAAAGATAAAATGTTTTTATTTGTTATGGTAATTTATTTTTAATTTTTAAGTGATATTTAATTACCTTAATAGCTTATACATTAATGATGCATACATTATTTACTTAGTGAAAAATCAACAATATAGTTTATATTAAAGTATTAATACCCATCAAACGGCCCAAAAACCTTCCCAAAATCTATTGGTAGAGTATATATATACCATAAAAATCCAAGGGTCGACTTTGGGCCCATTTGGATTCGTATAAAAGAGATTATGACATTCATATTATTTTACTTTTAATAATGTCAAAGTTGTCACCTTCATAACTTAATAAATATAAAAAATAAAATGTTGTGATTTTAAGATGATAAATTAGAGTAAAAGTATTATTATAAAAGTTAATAGATTTATCTTCATTATAGTATTTTATTTTTAATTTTTATGAAACAAATAAGTATATTAAATAATTATACAAAACATTTATAGTAATTATTTTATTAAGAGAAATATCAAATAAATGGTTTTAAAAATATTAAAATAAATATTATATGAACTATTTAAAGTGATACACTACTTTTATATATTAATATGACATTTTATAAATCTATTAAATATTATGGATCGAATATATCTTCTCTATGTATTTTATTTAAAGTCAAATAATTGAATAGTGTCAAAATTGACACTATTGATATTTTATAAAAATTACATATTATTAAATTGTTTAAAAATCACAAAAAAAATATAAAAATTACAAATTAAAAATTATATGGTCCAACATGTAATAAGTTATCTAATTATGGAAAATAAAAAACACATAAGTTAGTATTTATAACAATTTAAAAATTAGAATTTTATTACCACAAATAAATTTAAATAGATTAAATAAAGATAAACCAAATTAATAATGTCTAAAATAAATTCCAAAAATGTCTAAATTTTATTGGTCGATGAGATTACAAACCTATCACATCTCATCTTTGAATTTGAGTCATTTTGGAGGTTTTTATTTGGGGTTTTAATTTATTAAAAACTAATACTTCTTATGTTTCCAAAGGTGCCCCTCTTTTCCCTTATAAAAGGGCACCTCGTCCCTCTCCTCCTCACACCATTTTGAGCCTTCATGATCGGCCTAACCCTAAAAATTTATCTTCTCCACTTCCCTATAAACATACTATAGGTCCTGGTCTTCTTCAAAGACCAACTTTAGTTCCCTAAGTGGAGGTTTAAAAGAGGCGCGTTGAAGAAGAGGTAATATCCTTTACCGATTCTTTCAAGTTCATTTCTTCTTCTACTTCCACTTATTTTGTTGTTTCAAAATAAATTAATTACATAAATATAACTCATATATTGATATGTTATTATAAATATGAACCAACCCTATTTCACCTTCTATCCATCCTATGGAAAAAGAAATCACCGTGCGTGCGTACGTACGGAACACCGTCTCCACGCCGTGGTGTAGCCTGTTTTTACACCACATCCTTACTTTAATTGGTATAATGGTGTAAAGAATAACTGTATATGGTTATTATAACATGATACTAATTCTGAGATATTATATCATCCACTCTAAATTCATTTAATAATTATGGGAACGATATTATCGCTCGTGCGTACGTACAGATTACCATCTCCACGACACGAAGATATTCATTCTCCAAGTTAACCATTAAAAAATGATTATAAAGTATATATATTAAATAATCATGAAGTATATGACATATTAATTATATTGTATTTATTTACATATATGTTTCATTTACTTAATTCCATTAAATTCAATAGGGAAACGAAAACAGCGTTCATGCGTATGTATGGCCTACCGTCTCCATGAACAGTGTATTTCATTCCATTTATCGATATATCATATATATTTATGTGATGAATAAATATTATATATAAATAATTTTTTTCATTCAGGAATTAATTAAATCAGGTTATATGTAATAATATCAAGAACAACAAGTCCAATCACGTACGATAAATGAAACGATTTTACCCAAAACGTTACTTTAACATGGAATTGACCAAAGAACGGGTAATATAAAGTCATAAGTGAATCTTATATGATTTCATAAATATTGTTACGGTTCGGTCACAAGTTAATAATATGTTTAAACCCACTATACAGGAGTATCATACACATATGGACGAAATTGGAAATAAGGTAAGGGATAATTTTCCAATTTCATTTTTATCTGAGATTTCTTATACGTAAGTATTTACTAGGGTTATATTTTTCATCCATTACCAAAAAATGTTTTTCATAAAGTGTTTAATATTATTCCATGTATTTTTAATTTCATGTTTACCCCTCTTTGACTTTTACTTTGTGTTATGGAAGTAATCTTTCTTTTGTTTACCATACCTGGAACTTTTTTAATTTTCTGTTAAAACTATAAGGAGAATGTTTTTTAACTTATACGGCATGAAAATATTTTTACGATTTCATAACGCCTAATTTTTATGAATATTCATCTATAAGATTTCATGATTATTTTTAACAAAATTATTTTCTTTTAAAATTGAATAGAATTTTGTGAAAAGAAAATGATTTTGAAGAAGAAAGGATATTTTCCTCAAAATTAATTTCAAGTGTTTTGTCAAAACTATTTTCCATCTAAGATGACATTATTTAGTATTATTATGTTTCAAGTAAAATTTCTCTATTATTTCCATGGTCAGATTCTTCTAATAATGAAATTATATCCATTTGTTTTATATGAATTATGTTATGATGGGAGGATGATTATGAAACCCATTTTATTTTTTGGGTTATGATGAATGATTTAGGTTTATTTTGTGGCACAAGTAACAATGATTTCATTTTGAGATGGGTGGGACCTATATATACTTCAATGAATTGGGTAAAGATTTATATCCCATGAGATGGACATGGTTGAAATGGAAGGTAAATCCGGTTTAGTGATACAGGACTGGAACGAGGAGTTAACTCGATTCAGTAATGGACTTTGTCCACTATGATGGTCTTGGAAAAAATGCCTTGGATACTATGTAAATCATAACATGTGCTTAATGGTTTTCCATAAACACATGTTTTATTCCCGAAGATATTTTATCATGATTTATGTTCCATTATGATCTTTGCCTTACGTACTTCCATGTTTTATGTCATTTTCACGATTTTGATGTTTAAATATTATGTTCACGTTTTTAAATTCAAATGTATATGGTTTGTTTTATTTTCTCCATGCTTACCCTTAATGAGAATTTTATCTCGCCCTTTATATTTTTTCTTTTTCCCAGGATATAAAGAATGGTTTTTGGTAAGAAAACAAAGGGGGAGATCTTTATTGGAGATGTTGAAGATCATTCACCATGATTAGAATATCATGTTCTGAGTTTCCAAAGGCACTAAACTAATACGGTATTTGGGAATCTATTTGTTTCATGTAATATGTATTTAGAAAAAGTAATGTAATGTATATGTACGTCATGATATGGGTCTCTACAGTTGGTATCAGAGAAAAGGTTTAGTTAACCTTTAGAAACTAGGATGTGAAATCTTTAGTGAGATCCGCAGAGATATTTATAAGGTATGTCTAGGGATGTCTCTAAGGTTAAGTATAAGTATAGGTTATAGTCCTAGAATTACGGTAATGATCATAGAATTAAACCTAAGATGTTAGAGATTGAAAGTACTCCCCTTGATTGAGTTTTTTTCCTAGTATGATTTTTGCCTCTCACACTATTCTTTTTGGGTTTTAGATAATGATTGGAACCCGAAAGAACCATGTTGATCAATGTGATGGGAAAAGAAATGATTTTCCTCTTGAATAAACCAATGTTATGTGAGATGGAGTGAAAAATCTTATTGCTCTACTTACACAAGCTATGAATCATTCTGGACTTCCGAATGAGCAGAGAAGGGAACAATATTCTATTGAGTCCTTTATGAGGAAACATCCAACTTCTTTCAGTTGTTCTTCTAATCCACTTGTTTCTGAACAATGGACAAGTACCATTGAAAATATATTTTCCATACTTCGATGTTTGGAACATGAAAAAGTCATTCTGGCTATTTACCGTTTAGAAGGAGAAGTAGACCAGTGGTGGACTCTAATACAAGGCCCTGAGATGAAATTGAATCAATGGAATGCGATGAGTTCAAGAACATGTTTTTCAATAAGTACCGTCCTATTATTCTTAGAATGAATCTGGAAAATGAGTTCCTTGAGATTAAGAAAATGGATGATGAATCTGTTAGTATATATGTGATGAATTTTACATGACTTGCAAGGTATGTATCTGGATTTATCATCCAACCTGAAGGCAATGTTGATCGATTCTTCAGTGGCTTAACACCAAGTCTTTGAAAGGAATTAGCTATAAGAGACTTCAGTAGATATAAATAAATTTTGTGTTGTGATATCAAGGTAGAACTAGAAGTTGGTGTTACATATCAATCTCATGGTTTTAAAAAGAAACTAAAGATGGAGTTCAAGGAAAAAGCTCAGAAAAATGGTGAAAAGAAGGTGAATGTTTTATTATGCTCAAAGTGTGGAAAGTAGCATGGTGGAGATTTTCTAAAAGGTACTAGAAAATGTTTCAAGTGTGTAAAATAAGGTCATAGAGAATATGATTTCCTAAGTAATGGTAAAAATGTTTCTAATGAAGTGAATAGAGAAAAGACTGTAGAGAACACACCACCAACACTTCAATGCTACAAGTGCAAGGAAATGGGGTATTATGTTAATCAATGCCCTAATCCAAGGGTTAATAATGATCAAAATAAACAACCTTTTAAGGGAAAGGACAAAGGGAAGTCACATGTGATCACTATTGGTGATGTTGAATATGAAATTGATGTGGTGGAATGATAAAGTGTTTATGTAATGGGATTCCAAAATAATGTTGTAGTATCATGGAATATTGGAATATTTATGTATTGGTATATTGGGATTTTCAATAATTTTATGGTACCGATAAACATGAAAAGTGATTGAAATAGTTTTTGGAAAGCAGATGAAATGCGCATAATGAAGGGATAAGGAGAAAATAATATGTATGATAGTATTCATGAGCTCATGAATGATATAAGGACAAAGTGATATCATGGTTTGAGTATATAAAATTTTTGGGATTTTGGTATGTGGAAAGAGTTACCTTTTGATAGATTTCATCTTTTCACTAAAGTTCTATGGTAATTTATGTTTCAAGAGAATACATGATTAAGGTATTCACATGTTTGGAATGAGATAAACAAGATATATCTTATGATATATGGGGGATAAATGATGGTATTCAGGTGCCTGTTTTGTAACCTTTCGAGTAATTGTTTTCTTTATACTATGATATTGAACGAATGTATTTTGGATAAGTATAAAGATTGGAATGGATTAGGTCGGACATCAGATAGTGTTGTTTAAGGCTAGAACATTTTGATATTATGATAGTATAGTTTTAGAGATAGGACAACCCATAGGACGGGCAACCACCCGTCATGTCGAACAAGGTTGCGGGAATCGAACCCACAACTGAAGTGTGATAGGCCTTCATCGCCTACCACTGGCCTACAAGAAGTCCCTAGTTAGTAAAATTAGTTTTTTATGATATGATAGTTGAAGTCTAAGTCCAATTTTGGAATCATATATGATTATGCTCACCATAGATGGGATTATGTATATAACTTTTTGTAACATTATGTTTGAGACAAATGGAATGACCTATCATTCTATCACATGATCTGCTAACACTTCACGGAAGTCAAATTCAACTTCATTTCTTTAAGAGATGAAGTGTAAATTGTTCAAGGCACATACAACGGTGAGATTGTACCAAAATCATGTAGGTATTTCTTTTAATTCAGTAATTCTTCAACATTTGGGAAATGATCTTGAAAACCAAAAATGTAGTCCTAGTGCCCTTATATCTAATTAATCAGATGGTACCTTAGATCATCAAAAATTTATGGTTTTGTGATTGTTGGATTTTCCATAGACATGTCCTCTACCACTCTTCATCAGAAGTTGATGGTTATATTTATCTTCCGTATCCATATTTTCACCTATGTCCTCCTATGAGGAAACCCAGTGATGAGTTAATTTGGGTAATCATTACGTTTCATACTTCACTTTTTAAAATTAAGTTTTAGTATTCCTTTTTACGATGTGGGTTTCTATAAATGAAACTTTCAAGTAGTAAACAATTTATAACCCTAACGAATTTCGACGGAGAAATTCATTTTAAGGGGGGTAGAATGTAACACCTAGAGATTTTATGAGATATGTTCTTTTTAATTTCTTTGATGTCTTAAATTGTACACTACACCAAGATTAGCTTGTACTATACGCAACAACGTATTAGCTTGCAGTATACACAACACTATTCTTGGCTCGTGTTTCACACAATTTCAAGTTCGTTTTGTAGAAATTATTCAACACAACATTAAGTATAGATTTTATTTAATTTATAAATGAAATAAGTTTTGATTATGTTATACGCAACACCAAAGGGAGATTCCACTACACATAGCCATGAATTAGCTTGCATTACACGCAATCGCTCCCTTCCTCAGTAGCGTGAGTCGTATGCAATACCAGGTTTCTCAAAACAATGATATATTGTTATAATATTATTTTGAACGAGCCATTATGAATAGTATTAACTAAATTTCGAATTTTATAACATTATTATTCATCTTACACATTTTCTAGAACATGGTATATTTTTTTGGGTAAAATAAGTATTTTAAAAAAATGTAGTTTTGTCGCCTTTTGTTGGCGCACCCACTTTAAATCTAGTACATTTTTATAAGATCAATTTGACAAAATAAAATTCTTCTTTGGAATCAGGATATAAAAATTTACTTTGGATATAATTTTCATATTACTCTGACAACTTTCATATTTTAATGAATAGTAAAAACACTCTATATTTTAATTAAAAAAATATTTTTTTATCATAATACTTTATATGGTTAAATTATAATATTTCATGGTTCTGAAGTATAAATATAATATATTTTTACCATTTAATATAATTTATGTCATTATCATTGATTTTACAATGAATTAATAGGTAAAATCATTTCAATCTTGTGCAATTTTTTTACTTTTAAAACAAATTTTCTTAACAACATGATTAATTTTAAATTAATTTATATAACATCTGTGATTTGAATTTGGAAAAATGGATTCAATATTTGGAATCTATAGGTTGGAATTATTTTAATAGGCTACTTTTTATTTTTGGGTACTATAAATAGTAACTATGGTAAATTTTATTTACCATAGTTATTGGTAAATCGAGTAATTAAGTGTAAATATAATATTATAAAATTACCCTAACAATTATATTAATATAATTGGATGATTATATTTCATCATAAGTAATATTTGGGTCTAAATGGAATCCATTGGAACCCAATTGGATGTGATTAGGACCTTTATGTTATTTTATTTTAAAGAAAGTGAAATATGTCTCACTCAAACTTTAATAATTAAAGTATTTATAATATATAGTTATACAGAATATAAATTAGATTATAAATACTCATATGAAATAAAAAATGTTTTTCTTTGTTATGGTAATTTATTTGTAATTTTTAAGTGATATTTAATTACCTTAATATCTTATACATTAATGATGCATAAATTATTTACTTAGTGAAAAATCGATAATATAGTTTTTATTAAAGTTATAGTACCCATCAGAAGGCCCAAAAACTTGGCCAAAACCTACTGGTAGAGTATAGATATACCATAATCATCCAAGGGGAGACTTTGGGACCATTTGGAGTAATAAAAAAGAGATTATGACATTTATATTATTTTATTTTTAATAATGTAAAAGTTGTCAACTTCATAACTTAATAAATATAACAATTTAAATGTTGTGATTTTAAGATTATAAATTCCAGTAAAAGTATTATTATGAACGTTAATAGATTTATATTCATCATATGATTTTATTTTTAATTTTTATGAAACAAATAAGTATATTAAATAAATATAAAAAATGTTATAGTAATTATTTTATTAAGAGAAATAACAAATAAATGGTTTTAAAAATATTAAAATAAATATTATATGAACTATTTAATGTTATTTACTAATTTTATAGATTAATATGACATGTTATAAATCTATTAAATATTTTGGATCGAATAAATCTTCTCTATGGATTTTATTTAAATTCAAATAACTGAATAGTGTAAAATTGACACAATTGATATTTTATAAATATAACATATTATTAAATTGATTAAAAATCACAAAAATATATAAAATTTCAAATTGAAAATTATATGGTCTAAATTGAAATAATTTATCTAATTATGGAAAATTCACAACACATAATTAGTTATTTGTAACAATTTAAAAATTAGAATTTTATTACCAGAAAAAATTTAAATAGATTAAATAAGGATAAATCAAATTGATAAGGTTTAAAATAAATTCCAAACATTTCTAAATTTTATTGCTTGATGATATTACAACCCTATATCATCTCATATTCTAATTTGAGTCATTTTTGATGTTTTTAAGTAGGGTTTTTAATTATTATAAATTAATATTTCTTATGTTTCCAAAGGTGCCCTCTTTTCCATTATAAAAGAGAACCTCCTCCCTCTCCCCCTCACACCATTTTGAGCGTTCAAGATTGAAAAAACCCAACCAATTTCGCTTCTCTACTTCACTAGAAACATTCTATAGGTCTTGGTATTCTTCCAAGAACAACTTTAGCGCCCTAAGAGGAGGTTTATAAGTGGCGTGTCGAAGAAGAGGTAATATCCTTTACCGATTCTGTCAAGTTCATTTCTTCTTCTACTTACTCTTCTTTTGTTGTTTCATAATAAAGTAAAAAAATCAGCATCACTCATATAATTATATGTTATTATAAATATAAACCAACCCTATTTCACCTTTTATCCATCCTACGGGAATGAAATCACAGCGCGTGCGTACGTATGGAATACCGTCTCCACGCCGTGGTGTAATATTTTTTTCCACCACCACCTTAATTGGATGGGTATAATGGTGTAATTAATAACTATATATGGTTATTATAATATGATACTAATTTTGAGATATTATATCATCCACTATAATTCCATTCAATAATTATGGGAACGATATCATCGCTCGTGCGTACGTACGGATTACCGTCTCCACGACGTGATGAGATTCATTCTCCAAGTTAACCATTTAAGAATGATTATAATGTATTTATATTAAATAATAATGAATTATATGACATATTAATGATTCTGTATTAATATATATATATATATATGTTTCATTTACTTAGTTCCATTCAATTCAATAAGTAAACAAAAATAGCGTTTATGTGAATGTACGGCCTACCGTCTCCATGAATGGTGTATTTCCTTCAATTTATCGATCTATCATATATATTTACATGCTGAATATATATTATATATAAATCATTTTTTTTCATTCTAGAATTATGTAAATCAGTTTATAAGTAATAATATCAAGAACAAGATGTCCAAACATGTATGATAAATGAAACGATTTTACCCAAAACATTGCTTTAACATGGAATTGACAAAAACAGAATGAGTAATATAAAGTCATAAGTGAATCATATATGATATCATAAATATTTTTATGGTTTTTTACAAGTTAATAATCTATTTAAACCCACTATACAAGAGTCTCAGACACATATGGAAGAAATTGGACATAAGGTAAGGGATAATTTTGCAATCTCATTTTTATCCGAGATTTCTAATACCTAAGTATTTAATGGGGTTATATTTTTCTTCCATGACCATAAAATGTGTTTTAAAAAGTGTTTAATATTATTCTATGTATGTTTAATGTCATTTTTACCCCTCTTTGACTTTTAATTTGTTTTATTGAAGGAATCATTATTTTGTTTACCATACGTGGTACTTTTTGACTTTTCTGTTAAAAGTAGGAGGGGAATGTTTTTTTAACCTATACGGCATGAATAGATTTTTACAGTTTCATAAAGCCTAATTTTTATGAAGCTTCCTCTAAAATATATAATTATTATTTTCAACAAAATTCTTTTCTTTTAAAATTTAATGGCATTTTGTGAAAAGAAAATGATTTTGAAGAAGAAAGGATATCTTCCTCAAAATTCATTTCAAGTGTTTTGTCAAAACTATTTTCCATATAAGATGACATTATTTAGTATGATTATGTTTCAAGTATAATTTCCCTATTATTTCCATGGTTCTATTCTTCTTATGATGAAATGATATCCATTTGTTTTATATGAATTATGTTTTGAAGGGATGATGTTTATGAAACCCATTTTATTGTTTGGGTTATGATGAATGATTTATATTTATTTTGTGGCACAAGTAAGAAGGATTTCATTATGAGATAGATGGGACCTATATATACCTCCAATGTAATGGGTAAAGATTTATATCTCATAATATATACATGGATGGAATGACAAGTTAATCCGGTTCAGTGATATAGGACTGGAACTAGAAGTGAACTCGATTCAGTAATGGACTTTGTCTACTATGATGGTCTTGGAAACAATGACTTAGCTTCTATGGAAACCATAACATGTGCTTAATGGTTTTCCACAATTACATGTTTTATTCCCTAATCTGTTTTAGCATGATTGACGTTCCATTATGATCTATGCCTTAGGTACTGCCATGTTTTATGTCACTGCACAAGATTTTTATGTTTAAACATTATGTTCATGTTTTTAAATTAAAATGTATATGGTTTGATTTATTTTCTCCATGCTTATCCTTACTGAGTATTTGATCTCACCCTTTATATGTTATCTTTTCCCAGGATATAAAGAAATATTTTTGGTAATAAAACAATTAGGGGAGATCTTTATGGGAGATGTTGAAGATCTTTCACCATGATTAGAAGATTATGTTCCGAGTTTCCAAAGAAACTAAACTAATAAGGTCATTGGGCGTCTATTTTTTTCATGTATTATGTATTACACAAAAGTAATTTAATGTCTACATACATAAATCTATGGTTCTCTACACACAATATGTTATCCCAAGACCCAAATAGGGAACATGGGAGATTATCGCATGCTTTAAGTAGGTACATGGGTGGTTAAACAAATCCTAAAATGTTATTATTGTGTTTGTGGGTTTCCTTGTCATAAGATTTTCTATGATTATGTATATGCCACAAATCGTTATCTTATAAAAATTTTATACTCTCACGACTCATGTTATTTTATTTAATTAACCGATAAAATTACATGATTTATTCCATGAACCAAGGTCTATGATATGAAAGGACAGATTTTCAAATACTATTCAAATGTTCTCATAACCATATGATCATGTTATATTGATATCTCCATTTTTAACCCTTACTGAGAATTTTAGATCACCCTTATATTTCATTTTCAAAGGATATTAAGAACGGTATTATTTATGACATGTCTAAGAAGGGTGATAGTTAAACAAAACATAGTGGGAGATAATGTAAATCACTTCTGGACAAGCAGTTTATGTGTCTATGTTTCTTAAGGCAATATTCCTGTATAATTTTAGATGGGGTCTTTATGATGTGTAATGAATATTCTTTTATTAATATATAATATATATGTGTGTGATGTTTGACTCTTTAGAGTTGGTATCAATGTTATGTTTAGTTTGTCTTTGGAAACTAGGATGAGAAAACATTTTTGATATCCCTAAGGATATGTCTCAGGATAAGTCTAAGGATAAGTCAAAGTACAGGAAAATGAATAACAATTTTGGAAAATGATAGAGAGAGTGGTTTCCATGGAATTATATTCCCATATAAGTACTACAAGTTGTTTTGTATTTGGTATAGATGTACTTAGTGGTAATAAATCCAAAAATGGTCCATTGATCTTTACTTAATCGTCACCTAGGGCCTGATAATGGGCATTAATACACACCTAATTTGACAGTCATGGAGGATATGGTTTATATGTTAAAAAAATATTCACAAACCAATATAAAGTATTTAAATAGATGTTTTCTACGAATGAATTTGGATAAAACTAAGGTGACATAGAGAAAAAAGGACGTTTTAATGATTTAGATAACTTATAAGGTGTTTTCTATAATTATGTGTTTCCAAAATATGATTATTGTATCCTACAGTATTCCTTTTGGTTTTAGTCAATGTATGGAACCCAAAGAAACCAATGAGTGTGATGGGAAATGAAATGATTTTCTTTACAGCCAAAGATTATGCAGGATGGAATGAAAAATCATGTTTCCATTATCACACAACTTTCTAAAGCCATGGATGATACTAAACTTCAAAATGAGTAGATGAAATTTTTTTATTTCTGTTCTTATTGAGGAAAAGTACCCATTATTTTAATAGAAACAAATATCTTATAGTTTCTAATAAATAGATAATTTCTACTAAAATGATTTTTTATTTCCTCCAGTGTTTGGAACATGAAAAATTCATTTGGGCTGTATATATCATTTATAAGGTTAACCGGATCATTAATCAAATCTCATCAAGAATAAAAGGGAACATTATTAAGTTGACTCCATAGAGTGGAATTCATTTAATAACTTATTTTATAATAAGTACTTACCTAAAATAATTCATATAAAAATAGAGAAGTAATTACTTAATTTAATGAATAAGGACAATGAATCTGTTGGTATATATGATAAATAATTTTCAAGACTTACAAGATACACATCTGGTATTACCATCCATCCCAAAAATTATAGTTGATTGATTCCTCATTGCCTTAAAACCTAGTCTATGAGAGGCATTATCCATAAAGGACTTTGGTATCTATGAATACTTTTTTGTTGTTTTGTTGTGAAGGTGGAAATTGAGATTAGAGTGGCCCATCAATCACATAGTTTTGATTAGAAATGAATATGTAATTTAGCAGAAACTCTAAAAGATATAGTGGGAAGAAGATTAACATAACCTAATTATTGAAGTATGGAAGGAAACATAGATGAAATTGTATTAAAGGGAATACTAAATGTTTTAAGTTTATAAAGGAAGTTTATAGATAGACTTAATGTTGAAGTGATAAGAAGAATATAGTTAATGATATGAATAATGAGAAATATCCACAGAATGAACCTCCCACACTTCAGTGTTCCTCTTGTAAAAATTATGGTATTATACTAAAAGGTTTACAAATATTGAGTTTATGAAAATGATTGGTGTTATAAACCTTTTAATTAAAGGGAAAAAGGAATGTCCCGTGAAATCACTATTTCAAAAGGGGTGAAATAATGACATGTTTAAAGTTACACATACCACACACTCTAGAAATTCTAATGTATTATTTTACTCTTGATCTATCCATTATTTTATATTCATTGAATTTTATAAGGGTGTCAATATGACACCCATTAAATTATATATATAATTACTAGTGAAAACCCATAATGGTATGGTGATCACAACAAAAGTATATGATTCCTCTATGGTTAATGTATATGGGAATGTGATTCTTAAAATATTATAATTATTCCCCAAATTAAAATTTATGTTATCGTAGGAGTGGATTGGATTTCTATATATAAATCCAAATCATTTCCATGATCGGAAAGTAATTCTAAATATTCTATGACAACCTAGGATTTTTATATCATTGTAATGAAAAAATATGATATTTTAATGAAAATAACATACATTGTATGATTTTCTATTCCAATTATATAAGGATATTTATCTATGATGGTTGGAGAGAAACTCAAGATCAATGATGAGAGTTTTGTGTGGGAGTATTCTATGGTATTTAAACAAGAGTTTCCTAGAATTCCTCCAAAATGTAAAGTTGAGTTCTAAAAATAACTCATTCTTGGTTCGACCTATATTTTAATGAATCTTTATAGAATAACTCTGAATGAGTTTCAAGAATTGAAAAAAAAAATTCTAGAGAAATATGAAAAGGGAATCCTTTTTTCAAGTGTGTCACATTGGGGGGGAAATATTATTTTTGTTAAAAATAAATATGGTTAAATGGGTCCATAAATTCAATATTGGAAGCTGAATATGATCATGATCAAGAAAAAGTATCCCCTACCTCGTATTTATGGCCTATTGGATCAATTGTGCAGAGCCCAATAATTTTATGAGATTGAAATTCTTTATAGATATCATCAATTAAGGGTCAAGGAGGAGGATATACCCATGAAAACTTTTTGTGCAAGGTATAGAACCTATGAATATAAAGTGATTCCATTTTATCTTACTAATTCTCACACCATATTCATGGATTTAATGAATTGTGTCATTAGATATTTTTATGATCAGTTTATGGTAGTCTTTTTTGATAACATTCTTATGTTTTAAAATATCAAGGATGAGCATGATGATCACATTATAATTTTTATGAATATCGTCAGGAAGGATAAACTGTAGGAAAAATTTAATAGGTGTGAATTTTGGATGTAAAAGGTTTAATTTTTGTGTTGTATAATATCAATAGAGGGTATATCAGTGGATCCATCAATGATAGAAGACATTAAACATTATCTCATACCAACCATTGAGAATTAAATCTATAGTATTATTGATTTAGATAGATATTATAGATATTTTTTTGGAGAATTTATCATTAATATCTAATTTACTAATCAATTTAACTTTGAAGGGTTCTATGTTCCTGGTGGTGAATTAATGTGGGGAGAAATTCAATGAATTAAAGAAAAGATTTGTCAGTGCACCTATTCTTACATTACATACCATGATATGGAGAAGGGTTTAAAATCATTATTTATGAATCCAAGAATGTATTGGAGAACATTATTAGGAAAAATTACATGATTATTTCTTATCCCTCATGAAAATTGAAGTTTCATGAGAAAATTACTAAAATCATGATTTGGAGTTAGCTATAGTAATATTTTCTCTATAGATATGGTGGTGTTATCATTATTGATAAAATTGTGATATATATATATACTGATAATTTTTTTTAAAGTATATATTCCCACACAAAGAGTTTAATATGGGAAATAGAAGATGGTTGGAGGTAATTAATGATTATAACTACTCAATACATGACCACTCGGGGAAATAAAACAATGTTGAAGATTCTATGAATCAAATGCATCATGATATCTTACACATGATAAGGTTCATAAGAGATCAAATATTTTTATATTTTCAAATGCTAGATCTGGAAACCCTAAAGGAAGGGGAGAAATATTATCTTTCTCAAATGAGTGTCCAACTATATATCTATGTAATGATTAATGGGGCTCAGAGGGAATATGTAGAGGTACAAAAGAGACTTATAAATATCCATGAGTTTTACCTTGATCATTATGGAATGATAAGGTTTATAAACCGTGAATATGTTCCATCCAAACCATATTTGAAGGAGTTATTAGAGGATTCTTCTAATTCTTAATTAACTATTCATCCTAGAATTTTAATGATATATATATATATATATATATATTTGGGAGAAAATTTCTAGTTGGATAGAATGAAGAAAGATATCACATAGTTTGTATGTTGGTTCTTGGTATTCAAACAAGTTAAGGCTGAGAGAAAACATTCTATGGGGATTTTACATCCATTATTCAAAACATGATGTAAATGGGAATAATCACCATGGATTTTGTTTTTAGACACCCCAAAAATTCTAAAATAAATAATTCTATATGGGTTGTAGATTATGACCATAGAATGTCACCAAAATTAATCTTTATTAGATAAGATTTATATTTGGATCAATTTTCTAGGATATACATTAAGTAAGTGATAATTTTGTATGGAGTAAGCATTCTGTTGTGCCCGATTAGGATCCTAGGATTATCTCAATGTCCAGATGAAGTATTTAGTAATCTCTTGACATAGAGTTGAGTTTTACCACTGCATATCATCTTAAAATAGATTCTTAGTACAAGAGAGAAATTCAAACCCCCGGGGATATTTTTAGATATTTTTTTGTATTATAATGGTGTTTTGGATTAACACCTTCATCTAGTAGAGTTTTCATACAAAAAAGATTCCATTTGAGCATTCTTATGGCTCTTCATAAAGCACTCTATGGAAATAAATTTAGAAATCCAATATACTGGTATAGATTTGGAGAAATAACTATATTGAGACCTGAGATAGATTAAAAAGTGGAAGAGAAGGATAAAATAATTTGGAAACACATTATGATAATTTAGTGTCGGAAAAAATGTTATGTCGACAATTGTTTTCAAGATCTATAATTTAAAGTTGGTGACAAGGTGTTTCTATAAATTTCTCCATGAAAAAACGTAACGATATTTGGAAAGAAGGAAGAATTAAGGCCTATGTATATGGATCTATTTTAAATTATTTATGATATGTTGATGGTAGTCTATTGGTTGGAATTTACACCAAAACTCTCTGTAGTTTATGATATGTTCTATGAATCTCTCTTAAAAAATTCCACACCTGATCCTTCACATATACTAAACTCAGAGGTTGTACCATTGGAGAAAGATATTTGTTTAAGGAAAAACTAATGTATATTGTGGATCATATAGAGAAAATTATATGAAACAAGACTACTCACTAGGTCCAAGGCTTTTGTAAAAACAACATGTTAGAAGTGACAACATAGGAACCTAGGGAAATGATGAGGCAGAAGTATCATAATTATTTTGTATCATAATGACGAATTTAGAGGGGTAAATTCACTTTAATTGGGGTAAAATGTAACAAACCATGTTTTAAAAAAACGTTTTTGAATAAATTAAATTTATTTTATATATTTCATTACATGAAACACTAATTTTATATTTGATTAAATTCTCCACCATGTTTATCTTGTGTTAGACTCAACAATGAGTTTTAATAAACCGTGGTATTTTGTTAATATTATTATTTAAATATGACTGATATAATATATCTATTAAACATTTAGAAATTAATAGAAATAAATATTTAATAAATACTTTTTATAATTATTTTATTTAAATAAAACATATTTATAAAAAATAAATAATTTTTATAAAATGTTTTATATGTTTCAAAAATACTACTTTCTCAAAGAAAATGTTTCCATTTATTTTTTTAAAAACTAATAAAATTATATTTTGACAATTTTAGAACAATAATTTGATAAAATATAATTAATTTTTTAAAATTATAACTACAAAATTATCTTAAGGTTCATTTTTGGTATTTTCATGAATACATTAATTTTTCAACAAAAAGTGAAAATACTGGTTTTTATTGAAAACAACCTTTTCTTTTAAAAACTTTACAAGGTTAATTTTGTTTTTAAATTAGTAATAAAAGATTAATTAGTTAAATTATATATTTATTAATTCAATTTAGGTCATTTTAATCAATTTCATAAAAAATTTTGAGAATAAAAAATCCTATACTTATGAAATTTTAATTTTAAAACTCCTTTTCTCGTCGCATATTCTATATTAATATTAAATTATATTTTTTCCCATATATAAATTTAATTTGGAGAAAATGATTTTTTAATGAAATAAGAATATTTTTAATCTAATATTTTCAAATAAAATTTTGGCCATAATGAATTGTGAAAACAGTAAACAATATTTACCATAGTTATGGTAAAAATTAGTTTACCTGTGGATAAAACAAAAAGGACCAGGGTTAAAAATGACTCAAAACTTGTAAAAAACCCATGGGATATAAATATTTCAATATAATATATTTTAGGTTATATAATGGAACATTTTTGGATCCTTTTATTGTGTGAAAAATCTGTGTACACGTTTTTCTTTTCAAAAATTACTAGTGCGCCACTCACCTAACTTATAAATCTCCATCCCCTCTCATCTCCTCTTCACAGTTATGAAACCATTTTTTTGGACAATAACAGAATAAAGAACATAATATATTAAATTATATGATCTTATAAGCCTTATTTTGGCCATAAATCTATCTTAATAAGCCTTTTGGTGGAAAAAAATTGTTCGAAGATGAGGTAACATCCATAACCGGGAATTTTATGTTATTTATTCTTAGAATTAATTAAATTCTTATTAAACAATTAAAATATAAATAAATCAGTATATTACATAAAATTATACTCTTATATGTTAATTTAATTACCTAAAAACATCTTTACTTCCATGAAATGAGACATGAAATCATTATTCCTGTGTATATGGAAATACCGCCTAACCAAACAATGTAATTCATTTTCCATCACAACCTATCGTGGATGGAGATAATGATGGGTTATATTTGTATATATTAAATATATGGGATATTATTATAAATCTAGAGTTATTAAATCTCATATAAATCCTTAATTTTTATTCTGTGGGAGTATGATAACGTCACTCATTTATATAGCGAACCATGACCACACAAAGTGATGTGACTCATTAACTCTTTACATAGAAATTAAAAAGGATAGGTTTAATGAAAATATGTGATATATATGAAATATAAATTATTATTTAATTATAATATATTATTTAGCATTATTTATTTCAATCCACTGAGAAAATAGAAATAACTATAATGTGTATGTAAAACCTACCATATCAATAAAGAACATATTTCACTTTCTATTATTATTTTAATGGGATATTTGAAATTCATAAATACTGAATATATATGATAATTATTTCATTTTTTTATTATTGTGATTATGGTACCATGATCAATACAATAGGTCCAAAAATAACAAATCTATACATACTAAAAAACTAGTTATTACTCGAAACATGACTTTAATAAGGAAATTGTTAATAAATGGGGAATTAAAGGTCAAAGTAAATATTATATTGTATGATATATAAAAGTATGATTTTATAATAGATATATAATAAAACTATATTTATTATACATGAGTTATTAATGTGTACTAAAGAAGTTCAGACTTAAGGCAATAGATTTTGTCTCAAATTTCATTCTTTGGGACATAAGTCATATTATGAACATATATTATTGGATAATGTGAATATAATAACCAAATGATATGTTATATCATGAATCTAATTATTTTCATGATATTAAAACATTCAGTTAATCTTATTCTTTAATGGGTCCAATGATTCATATGATACCAAAGTGGTAAAGGTTTGATGTTTCAATCTCAATGTTTATCAGGATTGTTTATGATTATGTTTTAGATGATGAAATATAATCATAAATATCTCAATAAACTATTTATTTTTATTCCCTTATAGATAGGTAATGATAATACATCTCTCACTTCATTTTCCTCTCTTTATGTACTGAAGAGTTCACAATATTTTTTTTAGAAAAAGCATCCATGTTTCTCCCTTTGGTTGAACCCTTTTTTCCCAAGACCATGTTTTTTGAAAATTTTATAAAAAATTATTTAACATTATGAAAGTTATTTTTTAAATACATTTGTAACACTTTTTTTATTTTTAATTTTTTCAAAGGAATGCTTATTTCATATTCCAAACAAGGCCCGTTTAAATTTTTCTGAAAATGTGAAAGAAATCATTGTTTTAACATGTAAAACATGAGTGAAATATACCACCATCAATGCCAATATTTTATTTTGATATCCCTTTATAAAATTTCATTTTTATTTCAAAAGAAAAAGATTTTGGAAATGTTTTACATTTTAGGAGGTGTTTTTAAAGTGGAAATTCTATTTTTCATATGAAACGTTCCATGTGATTTTTATTTCAAAATAATTTTCAAAATAAGACGACAAACATTAATGCTACATAATATTTACTAGGGATATGATTTAATAATACCATATTTATTCATTATATTTATGTTTTAGATGTCAAGATGACTATGAAACATGTTTCTGTTCCATGAGTTATATCATGAAACAATTATTATGAAACCCGATTGTTTTTACATGGGCGATGAAATGATGAAATGATGAAATGAATATCAAAACCCTTTATTTTAATAGATTATGATATAAATAATGTTTTATGATCTCTTATAACATACATTTATGATTTTCATCACATGAAGGGTGGGACTTATATCTTCTTTCATGACATTGGGTAATGATTAGTGTTATATAAGATCAAATGGTACATGGGAGGTTATCCTCATAATGAAATAAGATATATGGAAGGAAATAAAAATCAAGAAATATGGTATATATGTGGTTATAATAATCCCATTAATGGTACATGGGCAGTTATCCCATGCCTAATGTAGGTGCATGTTTACTTATCCCAAGCTTAACGAGTTATGAATACCTTTGTGGGAAACATTGACATAAGAGTTTCTATGAATATATATATTATTAAAATATGTGTTTAATGCCAATATTATTCTCTCATGGATCATGTTATTTTATTCCATTGTGATTCATGTCTTTTAAACTACCAATATTTATGAAATGTATCATATTTATGATCTATGATATGTATGGTTTAGTTTTCATATGTTAATATTCTGTTCCCAAAACAATAAGATCATGTAATTTTGGTATATCCCTTATTTACCCTTAAACATCATATTATATAACCTTTTATATTGTTTCCATTCCCTAAGATATAAATAAATGTGTTACATAGGATATGCCTAAGAAGGGTTCTAATAATAAAAAACATAGTCGGAGATGATGTAGCTCACTTTTGTAATAGCTATTTATGTGTCTAAGAATCCAAAAGAAGTAGACCTAAATGATTATGTATTGGATAAATATGTTATGTAATGAATATTAGTCTGTTAAGATGTAATATTTATGTATGGTATGTTTGTGTCTTTATAGTATACATAGAAAACCATTTAATGTTTTTTCATGGATAAAGGTAAATTATTTTCTACCCAACTCACTTGATGTTTGAAAGATTTCAATTCATAGTAATGATCAATAGATAAGTAAAAATTGAGAAGTAAAATATTATATAAACTTAAAATATAAGAAAATTAATGTATAAAATGAAATATACTTGACAAGAGATAACTTTTTTTAATTGGAGTTGTGAGAATATTTATGTCCAATGCTTCAAAGGAACATTGGGATTTCCTCAAATAGATCTTCTGGTATTTCAATGTATTATAAGATCAAGATATTTATTTTAGGGATGAAGATAAATTGAAATAAATTATTGAAAACAAATTTTATAAATAATGAAATAGTTAGAAGGTCAGAATAGGATTTTTATTTAACTATAGAGGAACAAAAATCAGAATTATTTTGTGGCTGTAGAATATTATTACACTATGTACAACTAATAGAGAGTATGAAGTAGAAAAACCAATAGTATTGAGATGGTTTAGTTGAAGGATTTTTAATGAAATTAGGAATATTATGAGGATGGATTATTTTCTACAATAGATAATTTAATATTCAATTAGATAAAAATCTATTTTTACATGCATGGAAAATGATTATTGTCATAACGTAACACATAATTAGAAACATATTGGAGGGGATAATGGTATATCTATGGAATATCAATGGTTTTCAGAATTAGATGTAAATATTAACTAAGAATTTAGTTTATGAAATATTGTGGAAACATCTAGACATAATAGGACTTATGTGAATGAATAATGGAAAGGTGGAGGAAAACTCATAAGAAGCATATTGAAGATAGGATCCATGGTTTTCCTTGAAAATATTATTAACGTGGGAGACTATTTGGAAGTGATTATTGGTTCATAGAAATGGATGTTTAGTGAATTAGAAGTTTGGGTATCAAATTTAAATACATCATAAATTTGAACAGATGTAAATAGCTGGTCTTAGAGTGATGGTTATTATAGTTCTTCTCTTCATTAGTAGTTATACCATCAATTGTTTTTTACTTCCAATTAAATCAATGCTTGTTCTATAATGTTGTTTAACCTTTTAAAATTAATTATTTTGAATTAATAATCAATAAGTGCTTACGAGAGAAATCGGTTGAGGTCAATAGGGTTACGTGATATAAATAGTGACATTATATTTGGAGGATCCCACCTGAATATGAGAAATTGGTGTGAAATAAAAAAACAAAAATGGGTTTTATAGTGGAAATGAGTAATAACCCTAAATAGAGTCTTATACAAATAAAAAAGAGTTCATTTGATTTTAAAGTGTGCTAATAATTATATAGTAAATTTTTACTAAATATATTTGTCACTTGATTGTATTTGTTTTTAATTTTGATAAAAAAGAAGTTATAGCAGATCTTCCATTATGTGTAGAAGAAAATAAAAGTCATATTAAATTCTCATGTACTCATTTAATAATATATATATATATATATATATCAATTTCATGTATTTCCATTACCCGTATTTCGATTTTATTTTTTTGAGGATTTTTTTATTCAAGGTCAACTTTTTATGGGTAGGTTGTTATGTATTCCTACTTGTAGTACACTTAGATTAAGGGGAATATAATTTCTAAAGTATCTATTTTCTGTTACAGTGATCAACACATAAAAATCTAAAATATATATCAATCTTGATACTAGTGTTATATTTATAGTATAGGGAGTAGTTTTTCATGCCACCAGTGGTGGAACTCGTTTCTTTCCCTATATCAATCTGGTGCTACCCAAGAGAATGTTTTGGGTTTGGGATATTATGTTTAGGTCTTCATGAATAAATAGATATACCTCATTCTATGATGATGAAATTATTAAATACCATACATTAATGTATTTACCTATATATAAACATTCCCTCTATTATGAAAGTGTTTTCTCTTTCTTGAAAATTTTGTTCAACACTCCTCATTCTATGGAAAGACCCTCCTTGTCATGATGGATTTAGTTTTGGATGATACACAATACTGAATATTATAATTTGATCAATTTTTATCAACATATCATTATTAAATACTTTTTGCATTAAGCTTGTTATTTATGATTATAAATATCTGAAAAGTGATAAAATTAGGTTATATAATTTAGATAATTTATTATTTATAAAAACTCTCCACTAGAATATTGTATATCATTATTTATTCTCATTCAGTTTACTTTAGAATTATTAAACAAATCTCTTTCAATTTTATATATAAAAAAACCATTTCAAAATTATATAAGTAATTGGATAATAGTTTTAACTAGTAAAATATATTTTATTTTTTGATTATTATTTTAATTTTTTTATGTATCCAAATATTTTGAACTTATTTTATATATTTCTAATGTGATCCATGACACTCTTGGTAAATATATATATTAATAAGTTATTAAATTTAATTTTAATTTATATGAATTCTTTTATAGGGGATTACAATTCAAAAGTATCACCCATATTAAGGATAAATTAAATATATATATATTATAATAAAAATTAAACCCCAAAAATTCATTATAAAATAAATTTTGAAATATTTACTTTATAAATAATATAAATTTTATTCTAATATATGAATATTCAACACTTTTATTGTTTAATGTCACACCTGATCATTTTTTTTAAAAACAATTTTTACATTATTTTGACATGAATAATACATATATTTAAATCATTTTTCTAAAATAAATGTTTAAATTATTTACAATTGATTATTTAATAAAAATTCACAATTCATTTGAGACAATATCTTTAGAACTACAAATAATTTTTTTCAAAAGAAAAAGTATTTTTATTTCATTATATGAATTAATTAATTATAAAATAGTCGTAATAATTGAAAACTAGAATATTTTTACTAAAATAGAATAAAACATAATCAAAATGAAGAAATTGTATCTATACATGTTATCATAAATATATATAATAAATATTATGAAAAATTTATATTTTTACTTAATTGAAAACTATGATAATGAAGAATTCATTATTCAGAAAATTTCTACACTACATGTGAATTTTAACCTAAACTTTCACACTAGAATATAATTTTCCTTTCATTAGATCAAGAGGGCACAAACATAAATGGGTTATAACCAATATTATCTAGATACATCACCAGCTATGCATATATGACCCCATTTCTGTACCAGAACCATATAATTATATCATGTTTATAACATCAAATTTCATCTTATCTCCCAAACAGAATCATTAATACTAGTTTTTCACAGACCACCCAAATATATCCCCACAATTTTTTTTCATTAAATACAATTTTGACCCCTAATGTTGGAATATAATATTCTATTGGTTGGAGATTATCACTGAGAGTATCTATCACATGGATGTGAGTCATTTTTGTTAACATTAAATGGGGAAATAATTAATAAACCCATATAAACACTATATATATATATAAATAATTTAATTTCCATAGACAAAATATCTATACATGGAAAGTATATAATAAAACCAGAAATAATTCTTAACTAACCACATAAAACTCCAACTCTAATACATGAACAAAAACATCCCCAAACTCTATCGAATAGTATTACCAAATAACTCAAAAAAACAATAGAGGTGTGAAAACTTTAGAGTAATTGATAGGATCCTACTTTCAAATAATTTAGTATCCATGTTAAATAAAATTTATTGTATAAAAATGTTTGATACCAATTGTGAAATGTATTCATTATGTATCAATTATAATGATAAGAAATCAATCATAGTTGATGTTAAACATAACCCCCAATCACAAATAAATCAATAATAACCACCATAAAATATAAATATTTTAATATCTATAATAAAAGGTTGTGATAATCAATTTCTAGAAACAAGGTTCAAGAATAAATTTTTAGTCTACCAACTATAAAAATCACACTCCACAACATTTTAAAAAGCTAACCCATTTTATCAATCTCCTTTAGTCAATAAATCATTGCTATCAATCATCATTTAAAATATCATGAATATTTAATTTGAAAAAAAGACCCAAAACATTTATCACTAAATTAACCTGTCAACTAATAGGCTATTCCAACTCAAATAAATAATGATATAATGGGGAAATAACCCATTAACTAACATGGAATACAATAATGAAACAACATACCTTCAAAAATTTCTAAATCTCTGTCCTATCATCATATCATTAACAACAAATCTCATCACTATAGTCATATTTGTTGAACCATCAATGCATCGTCCATGTTCCCTTGAAAAAAACCTTATGCCATTACAACCAACACACATACCCACACCCACACCCACACCCACACATATATATTTTACACCATAAGACATTATAACCCAAGTATATAAATATCAACAATCTAGATCCATTATATATTATTTTCACATAAAAAATACATAATATCAAATTAAACAAAATATCATGTAAAAATTCAATAAATGATACCACAATCTTAAGAACTATTAATCAACAAATTAATCTTCAACAACATAGTAGTATAATTAGAGAACAAATCATTGACACGTCTTTAAATCGGTCACAATTAGTGAAATATTCATTACCTACATTATATTTATCATATTATCAATTAAATGATTCATTTAATAAAGTTATATTTATCCATATTAATTCATTACACTACCATTTAATCGTATCATTAATAATATCTACAAATTAATAATAGAAACAATTAGAACACTTTATTACAACATTAATTATAGAATTCATTACTTTACCCATGATTTTTTTACCATTTCATTTTTTAATTTATAATCTTATAATAATTTATAATCCATCCTTATAATTATTTAATGAATGAACAGAATACCAACAATTCAATCCACACTTCATTTAGGACATTATTATTAATTTCAATTTTTTATTTATATCCCATTGTTAAATTACTTTTTATATTTAACTCATTATAATATTAGGTATGAAATTTAATTCATACAATTTCCTTATTTCAAATCACATAATAATTATCCATATTTATAACATTATAATGATTCGTTTAATTATTTAGTTAATTATAAAAATATACAGACATACTTAGATGATAACAACATAAACATCATTATTTATCAAATTATCACAAGAAAACTTCAATCCATACTTGCAACTGTGAAAATATTAAATTTAAAATTATTGGTTAATTACCCAAAATAATACCAATTAATCCTTAATTTTAAATCCTTTAAACTCTAACACTAACTTACTCAAATCTCCTGAAAATAATCCTGTACTTATTATTTTTCAATAAGCTCTCACAACCTACAATCTATCATTAAAGAAAAACCTGTCACACTATCTTATTGGAAAAAAAATTATCAATTAAATACCATTCTAACATTGCAATATCAAACCAAAACCCCAAGGAAACATTCTAGTGTAGGAAAAATATTTTAAAGGAAGAGACTATACTCAAAGGTTTAATAAAACAAACTATATCTTACATAATGATAAAAACCATCCCCATCAAATATAACCAGACAGAATAAAAAGGACCAGAGTATAACAGTAATCATAAACTAGACTACCAGTATTTTATAGGATTAAAAAATGTAAGATTATAGTAAATATGGTTCTCAAAATCAACTTTGTTGACTACATGAGAAACTGATTTTCACTACAAAAATCATATCTTTTTTCATTATTATTTAATCATATTATTATTATTTCATATTATTAGAACACATTCTATAATATTAGTTCCATTTATAGAAATAATTGTTAATTTTCACCTCCATAACCCATTCATATTCCAAAACCATATTCTAAACATCAACAACATAGAATTTATAAATATATATTATCAAAATTATATCAAATTTAGATTAATATGGTTTCAATAAACAGTAAAAAATTCAAATTATAGTTCACCATCATATTAATATCTTCTTTTAAAACCACAGTTTTAATAAAATACATCACAAGGATATTCTAGTATTGAAATAATAAGATTGCAAGAAGATTTATAATGAACAAGGTACAAAATATATTAAACAGAGGAGTAAACATATTATTTCCCCTTCCCCCAAACCATAAACCACAACAAAAGACCCAAGAGAAGGGATTCATATATAAACTAAATGAATTCATACAATAACACATTCCCCAAGATAAAAAACAATACTGAGTCTAACTAATGAGTTGTAGTATAATTTCCCTTAGATTTTTATGCTATGTTACATTATTCTTTCTATTTTTTTCCAGATTAAAATATTTGTGTTTTGAGATACAGTGTTTTGGGATATGGTCTTGGGGACTTTTTATTTCGTTTTGGTATGTTTTGAGTCATTTTAGATGGTATATAGTTGGATCATTGTTATTATACACTATTTGGATCCACCTAGGTAACCGTACAACTTGAGAATCTAGAGACTGTTTAGTTTTCATGGTTAGAAAATTGTTTTTCCCAACTGTGCAACCCAAACCATGTAAAAATAGTTTCATTTAGGTAGTATCTTCAACATGGATGGTGAATGATCTGTTTAAATATGTAGAAAATACATGAATATAGAATTAATAAGTATTTGAATTAAAAATTTAATCTGAAACCTCCTTTAAAAACACATTTTTCCTCTTATGGTTGGGGATCTTGAACAAAGATATGCCTTTGGGTGTTTTGTCGGATTCAAATCCATAAAAATGTGTTATTATTGGATATAAGATTTTAATATCTTTGAATCAAAGGTATGCATCTATTTTTTTCTATTTACCCATCTTCTTCTCATATTTTGTTCAAAGGAACCATGTATTGGATCTATAATGAATGGATCTAAAGAATATAGTGTGATATAATGTTTTCTCTTGCAACATTAGATGAGACGAACCTATATCCACCATAATTTTCTCAATTCCATTGGATTATTTTATATCCATTATTTTTGAAATTTTCGGTCTGGTTATTTAACGACGATCATAACCATATATATTTACTTCTCTATGGGACTTTGTTTTAGAATCATTATATCAATTGAAATGGTGTCCTGGAATTGTTTTGGGTGGTGGTTCATCACAATTAGACTATTTTACACATACGTTTGGAAGTCCTTAACATTTTATGATTTTATATAATCATGTATGACTTGATTAGAATATAGGTGCAAGCGTATCCCTATGAGAACTCTTTTGTATGATTTTATTAGCATGTGGGTCCATATGTACCCTAATTAGAACTCTCCTCTTATATTTTTGCGATGATATATACTATTTATGAAATGTGTGATGATTATATGGTGGCTATAAATTGATGAGATGGTTGAGTCATTAAATAAATTTTCCTTAGTATGTTAATTTTTTTTGGTTATCCATTAGTGCTATTGTTGAGTATTGGAATAAATTGGAATGTTGTGTTGATTATACAATGATTATCTATCGGGACATGGTTGAGTTGTCAAATTAATTAAGTTTTATTGTACAGATTTCGGGATTGGATCAATATGTAACTTATCTTATCATATATCCAAATAAGACATGACTAGGGTTCATGGAAGCTTATTTAGCTGACTATGACCTGAAAAATTATATGATTATTTATACTCCATTTATAGTCATTTAATTCACCATTTTACACATGCTTCAATTATTTTATGTATGTATTAGTCGTTTCCAACTTAGTTTTAATCACACACTTCATGTGCATCTCAACATGTGTGAAAAAATTATGGTTAGAGATCTCATAAAGGGTAAGTGTCCATCGTCAGACTATTGAGTAAGAGGATAAAGTTAATCCATGTGAAGCTAGAATAGACTCCAAGATCTTTGATGGAACTTTTCATTTATCTTTATGATCCTTTGTTATTTTTTTATCGACCCCAAAATGGATAGTTCTTATTGACTTGAGATTAATCTTGTATACCATTGGTTACAACATAGATATTATTTCCATTTCCCCCACTATATTGATGTTAGTGATGTTAGTTCAAATAATTAATGATTATTTCATTAAATTTATGATTGTTAGACATCTGTTACCATGGTCATAGTCTCATGATGTCTCAACTCAATCCCTCACTACTAGTTGACATCCACTTTCATACAAATTGGAATGAATGAGGTTATGTGTCACCTCATCTTTGACTAGGTGATTTAGATTGGAGTGTAATAAAGTGGTATCAAAGGAAATATATGTTTATTTTGAGTTACTATGTAGGATTTGGTAGATAAGAGATATCATATGTTCTATAAATGGTATTAAATGAATGAATTGGATAAGTTATCCCATGTAACATGGAAGTCTATATTTCTTGGGGGGATTTTTGTTTTTCACTATTAGTGTTAGTCAATTTTCACATAGATTCATGCACATAATTTTGGTGTTATAGTTAAGGTGATTCTACCTTGGTCGATTGGAAATATTTGTTGAATTCATGAATCATATGTAAGAATGTAGGTTCATATTTAATTTATTGGATTCCTATAATTGATAATACTTAAGAATGTTATAAAGTGTTATATATATTTTATTCTGATGAACATATAAGTGATGATGATATGGAATTGAGACTTTTCTAGGAGTTAAGAGTAATTATGTGTAATTTCATTGTAATTTCATTTTTTTGGATTTATAAACTTTTTTAAAAGGGGAATTCAGATGGAATGAAAGGGTTTAAATATATATTATTGGATTTTGTTTTCTTAAGGTATTTTGAAAGATGTTTGTTTTCGAAATGGGTTTTTGATACCATGTAATTGTGAAATTGTTCCAATGGGTCTATTTGTATGGAATCATGATTTTAAAAAGGTATTTACCCTAAATGGTTTTTGAGTATTGTTTATTTTTATTATTTATAAAATTTATTCAAATTGGCAAAATGGTTGATTTTTTAATTTTTTTTAGAAATGGGGGATTTCAATTTGAATTGTTGATAAATGGTTTTGAAAGTGGTCTTCAAAAATGTTTTGTTTGAGTATGTTGATGGAAATTATATTTCAAAAGGTATAATTGGATCTGTGTACGATGAAAGGATTTTATTGAGGCATGTTTAGAACATTAAAATTTGTTTTATAATGTTGGGGTATGACCCTCACATAGTAGTCCCTTGAATTTTGGGAATGAAGAGAATTGTTTTCTAAAGGTAATAATTTATTTTGTTTTCATTTTGACATAGTAGAGATGTTATGAATGATTTACATATTGAATATCTTCCATTAGAGGATGATATTGGAGGGGGTTAGATGGATTATCTTGGTGATTTTTTAGTGAATAAACATTAAGGGAAGGCTAGCTTGTACTATTTCTCGATGATGGTGGTGTAGCTCTCTCTGGAGTGATTAGTGTGAGGTTTCGTAAGGAAGGTGGATATATAATCCTTAATAAATATTTAGATCCTCTAGAACATGGGATAATTTGGTGTTTTTTAGTTGAAAACATGTGGTCTAGATGGTTGTCATCTAGTGTCACCCTAAACTGTTCATATATGACTCCTGGTTTAAGATACAATGTTGTAGTATCATAAAACAATGGTTAAGATATCAAGAAATAGTTTTTTACTAGTTAGTATAATGATCATGTTCTACATTCCTTGAGACGCATGTGAGTGGGTTTTGTTCCATGCCCAAAATAATAAGAAAGTGGGACATTGTAGAGTTAGATGTGCGGTAGTATTCGATTGAGGTAATGGGGACCTTTGGTGGTTATTCTTGATTATTTTAGAAAAATAACATGGCTTCATTAGCCAATGTATTTCTTTTTTGGATCATGATTTAAGTGTGAGTTTGAGGGTCTTGGGGGAAGATAAAGAGTTAGTTTTTCAAATTTGGACCAAACATTTGTTAATGTGATTCTATATGTAGTGGGTTGTGATGTAAATCATGTATTAACACAATGATAGGTGATCCTAGGTAGTTCCCTAAAATATTTGTATGGGTAAAGTGGAAGGTCATCTTTTTGTCAATCTTTGAAACTAATTCCATCCTATAATGAAAGATATGTATTATAGATGTTCCTTAGAGTGGTAGGACCATACAAGACATGGTGTTCTTAAGGAATTATGTGAGCTAGTGTGCTTGGAGATATTTGATGAAATGAACGTAGACTCTGGGATACATGGTTTTATGTACATCAGGTATTAGAATGGTTTATGAGAAAATGGACTTCATGTGAGTATTAGTTTAAGCACACAAAGCTGATGGATAGTTTCTTCGTGAGTGTTAATTTCTGCTCAAACCATCTCTGATGGATAGTACCTCAGTGAACTACCATGAGAGAGAATGTGAGTGAAATATCTATATTTAGTCACTATTTATTCATGTAGTAGAAAGTGGAGGCATATCATTTTTTTAAATATATCCTGTTCTAGGTTCTTTTATGAGAATGGTAAGACCATGGCAATACTTAATAAAACTATGGCTAAGAGGTTAGACTCGATAGAAGAGAAGTTGATATATTAGTGTTATAAAAATGTAATGTAAAGCCTCTATGAGGATGAGTGTAATAATTTAATGATTATTTAAGGTAATGTTTTAGTTTTTGTAGACTAAGACAGTGATAAGTCTTGCTGTAACTGCTATAGGTGGATCATGTTTTAGCAATGTATGTCCTTAGGTTGTGTGGGTTAGTTATTGGGAATATCCATTGAATTTATATTTGATTATATGGATGTGGATTTTTGTAACAGAATTTTTTTATGATATATTTATTTTAAAATAAATATAATTTCTTTAATTAAATTTATTACATGCATCAAAAAGTTTAAACAAACCACAACCAACTGTTAAATATTATTAAAATACTACCATTATAACAGATCTTTTATAATTGGAGGGTATGAATAAGACTATCTAAATTATGAAAAATTTATATTTTATAAATGTAAAAATAAAATTCAATAGTTATAAATTGATTAGATATGAAAATAATTTTAATTTGAATGAAAAATAAACATTTTTATGAAAAACTATTTTTATGTATGAAATGTTTTTTTATATTAATAAATTAAATTGATCACTATTGGTGAATGATTTTAATGATATATATATATATATGTTATATTCAATCAAATTATTTATCATTAATATAGTGTTTTTAATAGTCATGGGAAAATAATAAATTCAGTTATATGATTACCCCCTTAGGCTTGAGTTTTTTTAATTAGGGGACACTTGTCCATGAAAAATACTGATATAATATTTAATGAAAAAAAAATTCACTCTATTACTTTTATATATATATTATGAATTTAAATAGGAATAAAAACTTGTTGAGAATTAATTATAATGGTTATTTTGAGAATAATGTATTTTCATCATGATGATGATTTATTAATAATTTTTAGTGATTATAAAATTAAATTTTATTCATATGAAACCCTCTCAAAATATTTCTTCATTTAATAGAAACATAATTTTTTTTAAAATATTAAAAGTAATATTATTTGAGTGAGTTATAGTATTCCATGAATTTTATATATGAATATAATATAATGATGTGTTAATGAATTTTACTCAAATTATTTCTTTGTCCTAATGTATTTGATATTGAATTGAATCATTAGCTTATAGATTAACTTAGTTAAATTTTACTCTTTTTAAAAAATCCAAGTGTGTTATTTCTCTTAATTACAAAATGAATCCCCTTTCTCTGAATTATCTTCAAATATTTGAGCCATATAGCTTGACTAACCTTTATTCATTTCCCTGTAAAACATCCATGCAAATTTTAATGAGAATTTAGTCTTTTTAAAATAAAAAAGAAGCTCTTAGAACAATGTGGAATCACATGGGGTAAATCAACGATTTCAAATATTATAGATTTTATTGGTTAAACAAACGTCGTCACTGGTTTAATTGAATCTTGATAAATTTTCAACAAACACACACATATGAAGGGGAAGATAATTTTATATGGTTCACTTCTCTAAACTAGTATTGTAGTCACTTGCACGATCCAGATTCTACCAATATCATTAAACTTTATAGTTTTAACAAGTATGTACAACAAGTAGGAATTATTATTGATCAAACAGGACATTAAGTATCCTGAATATGATAGTGAACCCCAAATATAATTAATAATATATTTTATTTTATTAATAAAAATAATTCTTTCAAATAGTCTTCAAATTATGATGTATTTATCCACTTATTCTTCTACAACTAGTAGAAACACAGGTATGATCTATTCACTATATGGAAATATGCATAAATATTCTCCTTATCTTTCTCCTCGTATTCTACCCACTACATATGTCTCAATTTATCCATAATATTCCCAAATCACCCATGTTTTACAACAGCAAAGTTTCTATTCATTTTATGTTTTAATTTTTAATTAAAATTAAAACTACCAAATCCTTTTTTAAAATAATCTTTTAGATCTTAATTAAAAGGATCCAGATCATTAAACATCTAAAGGGTAGTTAATATATACTAAAATAACCAAAAAATATATCTAATATAGACCATTTAAACTACTTAAAAACCACCTTCCATGGTACCATCTAGGGGGTCATAGCATAACCTAATGGTTTTATAAAAATTCTATATAACCTCTATATAAGGGGGCATCCTAGTCTAGGTGTCGTGGAGTGAAGGATACAAAAATTATAAAACCACCGTAAACTAAACAACACTTAACTATGACACATTCTTCATGGTTTTATAATAGTATTAATTTTTTTGATAACTAAAGCATGGTTTATGGAGTTAAGTTATGGAGTATTGAAAATATTTAGATCCAATAAATTCCATCCACATGTTCCACTTAGAGTATACTGATAACTATAGTGTGGATGTCCTTGATTTTCCAGTGCATCCTAAGGGGATATGGAGTAAAGGTTCTATGATCTCCAAAACCTTTGAATTCCATCAAACCGACCTCTATGGCATGGGATTCCAACTAGGACATGGTTATTGATACTGCAAGGTGGTCCTTACACTATAGAACATTCAACCACTTACAACATCTCCACTTCCTCTCCTACATCTCCAAAATATATTATATCCTAAATTCCATTCATGATATAAACTCTATGAAAATTGGAATTGGAATTGTTAGATATAATCACTGAGAATATGTTTTATATATTTACATTTAAAGAGAACATAGTTAATCATATTCTCTTCCAAAAATTTTACCTCTAAAAAACACAACAAACATGAAACAATCTATGAGACTTAATAATATATCCCTTTGTATTTTTTTAAAAATCAAGGAGTATAAATCGCTATTAATATCTAAAAACATGTCAGTGAATAAATGTTCAATAATTATAAGACTGTGTGAGTGAAGTTAGTGAAGGAAACAAAAACATCAAATAAATAATACCATGTTTTCCATAAGTCAGTGATATGTATAAATATTTCATAAACACTGGCATTACAACCTTTAAGCAGAACATCATCATAAAAAACAATTCTTTCATGCCTTAATAATTCTTTCAACCATATACAATGAACTATAAAAATATTTCATACATGAAAAAATCAGAGATTAACCATTTCAACAACTCTCTCAAAAAATTTATTCTCCTCCAAAGTTAACATGTTTCAATAGATACTCACCCCTTAATAGTATAACCCCCTTCAAGAAATAATAGAAGATGAACATTAATGAAATATTTTTGTTTATAAAATTTCTCCATTTAGAGAATAATATCCAATTAAAATATGGAATATGGAACAAAAACAATATACATTAACCCTATGAAAAGTGATTTTGAATAGCTAACATTAAAATTAGATTCTAAAATTATTCTTTTAATACTGGTTTGGTGAATACATCCACAATTTTCTCCATTATAGACAAAAATTACAACATTAAATCATTTTTATCTACTATTTATTTTATAATGTGATATTTTATATTAATGTTCTTGTACCTTTAATGATGAACAATATTTATTAAATGTTAAATTTCTCTTTTATTGTCAAAACCCAAGAGTAACAGTAACTTCACATCAACATTCATGTCATCTTATTGAGTCTTCATCCAAATAAGTTGTGTTGAAGTTCGATTGATATCCAAATATTAGGCCTCAAGAGTGATCATTGTTTCTATATTTTACTTTTGTTATTGATGAAAAACACATCATATTCCTATAAAGAATTCTCCACCAGATGCATACCTCTTTCATTATCACATCCGACCCAATCTACATAAAACAAAAAAAAACATTAATCTTTTCTTGTCTGTTATATTTCTACCAAAAATATGTTGTTACTTCTATATATTAAAGTATTATATTCTTATCCATAAAATGATACCATTTTGGTGAACTTTTATACTAGGAAGAATGTTTAAGAACATACACAATATCCCACCATGAAGATGTTATGTAATGTGAACAACATATCAGCTTCCCAAAATTATAATGGATCAACTCCCATTCCTTGTTCATCTTTCAATACATTCTTTTATAATGAAAATGGTGTATAAATCGGGTTTTAATTCTCCAAAAAAAATCATCAACATTTAAACAACATAAATTTGTAGGGATATAAAAATATAATCATTATTTTATAAAATTATAATCAAAAAAATTATTTCACTTCACCAAGCATTGACATTTCCAAATTCTTCTTCAATTATTTTAAAAATTATTCACTTGTACCTTCAGTAATTACAGAAAAAAATAATATCCTATACATAAATAATAAAAATAAGAAACATCACATTACCATATTTGATGTAAATATTTTATCAAATCACCATATTTTGAAATTCAACTTCTTCAAGTAGGTGTCTAGATTTTAATACTAGTAAGTTAGAGTAACCTTTTCCTAAAATAAATGATTCATTAATATGAAACTGAAATTCTCATATTAATAAATCATGAAGTCACAAGGGTTTTAAATATAAACCTCATTTTCTAATTCACCATTGAAGAATGGTGACTTAACAACCATTTAGAAGATTGGGAAATGATTTTGTGAAAAAATAACAATACAAAAACATATTATTTAATGTCATGAAACCAGTGAAAAGGATTCATCAAAGTCAACTCCATCAAATTGAAAACAATATTTACACACCAATATTACATTATTTCTCACAACTTTACCTTTTTCATACATCATTTTTCAGAGCACCCACTTTGTTCTATTAATGTTATTTTACTTCATATTGGGTACTAACTATAATGATTCCCTCTTTTTGATCTGGTTTAGCTCTTCATTCATTTCATCAACCCACTCTTGATGTTTCATTACTTCATCTGCATATTTGGGTTTAACTCGAGATTACAATGAGATATGAGAGTATGGACTAGAAGCTAATATATTTTGAATATATTCTATATGATTCCAATGAGGTCTTTTACCGGAAATATTATTCATAACCTAGTATAATGTGATAATTACTATTCTACATCATTAAAATTTTATGATACTACTTCTTCTCTTGGAATTTACTCATCATTCTCACTGTTTTCTGAAACATTACCCCACTATCTGAAAAAAAGATTATTCTTTATCACATGTAGGACTTGATTCTTCATGAAAGTTCACTTATTTTATGGGTCCCATCACTTCTATGTCAAAAAATCTATAATCAACTTAATATATTTGTTATAAAAATGATATCCTCTTTTATTTAGTGGATAAAAATGAAATTTTCCATCATCAAATTTCTTCTAAAACTTTCATAGATATTTGAAATTAAATTTTATAATACAAGGGACTCCAAACACTCTTATATAAATTAAAAATTGATAATTCTTAAAATAAATCCCATAAGATGACATATTTTAATTTGGACAATAAATTTTTCTTAATATGTACTGCTACTCCAAAAGTTGGTCTCCCGAAAAATTAATATTTTCAGGCTATAATAACATCATTTGATCCATCTTTTCTAAACTATTATTATTTTTTAGACTCCCCATTTTTGTGTGGTGTGTATGGTTCAATTAATTTAATAAAAATTCAATTATTTTCAAAATAAGAATTAAATATTTCCCTGGAAAACTCAGAAAAATTTTCAATTCATATATTTTTCAAAGGGTAACCAAATTTTTTTTGCACTTCTCATGTGACTTTTGAGACTCTTTAATGAAAATAATTTTAGGTTCACAAAATTAATTCATAAAATGTGATTAAATTAATCAATAAAGAAAATAAAATACATTTCACAATTTATTTGATGAATCTTCATAGGACAAAAAATTTCAGAGTGAATTGGATCCAAGGGAAAAGTAATTTTGGTTTCAACCCTCTTATGTGGAGTATTTACAATCATATCGTATAGAAAAGTGGAACACACCAAATTAATTGATCATTTCAACATAGAAAAATCATGACAATTTTCTCCATAAATGATATTTCAGATGTTTTTATCCATGATGACCAAATCATCATTGTTTTAGTTGATTTTATTCTTTCATTCTTAAATAACAATAATTTACAACACTAGTAATCCAAAAAAATCCTATTTTTCATTTCCATAAGTCCAATATACATCCATCTTTCATGTTATACATAATTAACTAATATTTATAAAATATCACCTCATTTACTTCATCTCATAACTGAGATAGACTATCAATATTATGTTATATTACTTCAAAATACAATGTGTTTTTCAATATTAATTTACCATTACCAATCAATACGGATCCAAAAACATTGATTTTTATTGATAAATCATCTTCCAAAGTCATTAAGGCTTATTCTATTTTAAAAAATCCTTTAGTAGATTTATATCTCTTATATTGTGATAAGAATAAACACTATTCAAAATCCTTGTAAAATCTTTTTTGCATGATTTGGAATAAAAATCTGATACCAAATATTTTTATTTTCCTTTATCCTTAATATTCTGAGATTTATCATTACATTAGCAGGATCAATTTTGTGTTGGTGACATTACAGGACACCCATTTTTTAGATGATCAGGTTTCTCATATAATTTAAAAACATCATCCAATATTTCAAATCCATATAGTGTTTTCAATTTAGATTTTTCATGCTATATTTGGATTGGTATTTTTTGAGTCAAATGGATCTCCATAAATTTTTTTCTTCTAGGCTAACAAAACTATTAATTATTTTACTAAATAAATAAACACATACTTTATATGATCCCAAATCCACCATAGTTAAACTTATATCCATAAAAATATATTTCTTTATAGAGATCATGCTATATAAAAATTTGAACATGCATTTCGACCTTATTACCCCCATTAATTTTTGATCCATCAGGAAAACCAAAATTTTGGTAAACTAAATCCTCTTACTTCATCATATCCAACACCATATTTTTTATTTTTCCTTCACCATTTTTACTTTTTTATTCAAATAGTTTCACTTATAATTTTCAGAGCCCAAAAATCACTTTATTTTGCAACAATATTAGTCTTTGTTATTTGATTATTATTTTTAAACAATTCACAAGTTACATCAAATTATTTCTTTTAATGTTGTATTGATCCTAACTTATTCAATGATCCTTGCCTATAATTTAGATACCAAAAAATTTATGAATTGTTTTCTGATAATTTTTCGTAAAATATTCAAGAACTTTTTCCAGACTCAACAACTTTTATTGAAAAAACATTAAATCATTTTTTTTCAAAAACATATTCTTCTATATTGACACATGAATTCTTGAGTAAAACAATAATAATTTTCAATTGATAAACATATTCATCCAATTTATTTTTTATCCTATAATATCTGATTCATTTATTATAGGATATTTTTTTCTATGATTATATTTGTTATCACTTTTTAAAATATAGAGATCTTTGAGAGACACTCCTTTAATTATATTTTCAATATGAATTCCATTTCCAATTATTTATTTTAATTAACTTCACTACCAAAGACACTAGTGAATTATTATTCATTAAGCTTTGCAATAATAATTTTCTCATAAATATGTCTTAGCATCTCTATTTCATTTGTGTCATTATTTCTATCATTGCTTTCAAATTCAGATAATAAATTTTCCTTTATGATTTTTGATAAATATTGTTTTATATATTTAAAGGAGTCCCCTTTTTTCTAACAATGATTATATCCTTTTAGATACTATTATTTATAATTATTTATCATCATTATTTATTTAATATTATTTTAAAATAACATAACTAACAAAAATTATTTATGACTGTTGTACACCCATACAATTTATGTTTAATAATACCTTTAAACATTACATCTCCTAATATCACATTTGAAAATATTAGAGACATTTTATTATCTAAATTGTAACTCTGATAAGATAAAAATTGGATTAATCAATATTTTATTCATGAACCTTCTTATATTGCATCTATTGATTTGAGTCTCTCAACAGTATATATTTTTTTGACATATAATTATTCTGGATATTAAATTATTTCCTCATATCATAGGTAATGAATATGATGTAAAAATAATCTAATGGAAGTGGTTATGGATCCCTAAATTCAAGAGTAGAAATATTAACATGAAACCTATCAATAAAGATAAAATGTATATTCCTTTATATTATATTATCTTATAATTTATCACTATAATATTAGATATAATCATAGACTCATTAATTCTAGTGAATAAATCATCATCTATTTCTTATTCTTACATTTTAAGATATTGATATTTCAATATCCAAATCTATACATTATCACCCTTCAATATATTATTGCCTTCACCGATATTAAAAAGTATATCAGAATGCCTTTTGATGTCAAGATACCTCTCAATTTCAAAAATTCATTTTTAGATAATGATGACTGTAAATAATTCCTTGAATGACCATAAATATCAATAATTTTATCCATTTTTATCAAAGAAACATTCCAAACATCAGATTAAAACCCATTATCTTTATCCTCAATAACATCTAAACAAAATGATAGAGGATAAGGAAACATTATCTCTTTCCCCATATGATATATTTTTCAATAAATAGTGGGAATACCAATTAAATTCAATGAATTATGTTTTTCCATGAAAAAATAATAAATTTAGTACCAACGACCTTGAATAGGGAGAGAATTCAGCTCAAACATAAAAAAAACACAATGGAGGGGAAACTCAAACCAATACCAATTTAAAATTTTCCTCTAGGATCAATAAAAAATCACTGGGGGTGAATCAGTAAATCTAAAAGTTTTACCTTTTCTTGGTGAAAAAAAAATTCACCGATTAATGTTAATAATGAATGTTATTTACAAAACACAGACACCTGAAGGGAATAATAGAATAAAAAGATTCACCTTTGAAATTGAGAACACTAGTCAATTGAATGATCTTGATTCCACTAATATCATATGACCCACTAGTTTTAATATACATTTTCTATGAGTAGGGTTTATCCTCAAACTTTTATTACATCAAGTCTCTTGAATATGTTTTCACATCCTATGAAAAAATTAAAATAAATAATATTTTTATAAAAAAAAATCCTTCTAACCAAAGCCTTCAAATGAGAATATATTTCTCCTCTTTTTGTTTTTCATCCTATAGAATCACAGGTATGATATCTTGACTTTCTGCCATTATAAAAAAATCTTTTTATTCTCTTTCTCCTTTTCTTCATCCATCTTATTCTCTTCCAATTTTTTAGTAATATTATTTAGAAACCCATCTTGTCTAATTAATTTTTTTTTCTTATTTTCATGTTTGAATTTGAAATAAAAATTCAAAGAACCAAATCCTCTTTAAAAAATATCCTTTAAATGATAATTTAAATAATTTGGATTAAAAATAGAAATTGGTAATTATTAATGACGGAAATAACCAAAAAAATCATCATATATTGAAAACTCAAAATGGAACCTCAAAACAACATAGAAACACCCTTCCATGGAAAGGCTGAGGGGATCAAGTCAAAAGATGTCTATTTTTAGAAGTTTAAATATAACTTTTATTCAAGGTTTCAATGTTTTCCACACATTATGACATAGAAAAATACAAAATTCTAGAACAACTTGAATCCCTTTATATTAAAACTACAACACGATATTCTTTCCCACAACATAGTATTAATTTGTTTTCATGGCTATAATATGGTCCAAGGAATTACAATGTGGAGGTACCAAAATTTCTACCAACACCAAATTCCATCAAACATTACCATACGCTGTGGATTGATCATTATAGTGTGAAGATCACTGATTGTATATTATCACTTATAACTAAACTATCCTCCTATGTGTCATGGAAAAAGTGAAGTGGGGGGAATGTTCCAAATATCAAGAATATCTGAATTTCATCCAACTCACCTCAATAGCATAAAATTCCCACTCATCAATGGTCATTAATAACACGTCATTATCCTCAAATTATTTCATTTCTCTTCACTTTTAGAATATTAAATTCCTCTCTCACCTCTTTAAATATGCTTTTATCATGATATTCAATCTTGATAAAAACTCTAAGAACATTTCATTGGGAATCATATGATTTAATCAATTATAATATGATTTATATATTAAAAAGATCCAAAATATTTAATTATATCCTATTTTAAAAATATTCCATATCAAAAATATCAATAACCATAAATCACGTCTTTTTCTCAACACAAAACACCAACACTAGGTTCTATAAGAAAGGATCTAAAAGTGGTCTCCCAAATAAGAGGCAATCATCATAACTAACCTATTTTAATTTAGTTACTATTTTTAATATAATAAATATATTGTAATTATCATAAAATAATATCTTCAATATTATGTATATATTTATATGGTTTTATGATTAATAAATAAAATTTATCCCCTTTTTTCCATCAGATGGAATGTGAATGTATTGTTCATGAATATATCTCTACGTAGCGATATAATTCATTTTCCATAACTAAAATTAATGGATAATTATTATGATAGATTTAATATTTATATATGATATTTATGAAATAATTATAATTTATAATAATGATATCATATAGACCTTCTTACCATCCAATTCATTGGAAAATGATTATGTCGCATGTGAGTAAATTTTGACAATAACCTTTATGAAGTGATGTGATCTATTTCTCATTTTTATTTTATATAGATGGTAATAAATATATAATTAATGAATATTTATGATTTGTATGACCTAATAATGATTTTATAAAGTTAAATTATTATTTACCCTTCATTCATTCCATCCTTCAAAAAATGAAACAACGTTAATTCGTACGTATAAGTTACCATCTTTATGAATGGTGTGATTCATTTTTCTATATCTTCCATTTATGGATGAATATGAATTAATATATAATGAATATATATATATATATGAAATTTTTATCATTATTTAACTTATATATATGTTGGAACCATAATCAATGTAAAAGTTAAAAAACAGCTTGAATAAAACGTACATGAAAAATGAAGTATTTATCACATGGAATATTGATATTAATTAAAAATTTCTAATAAATGGATGAAAAAAGATAAAATTAAATTATATATGGTATTCTATATATGATTATAGTTGTTGAATATATATATAATAAATCTATATTTATTTTATAGGTGGATCAGACACATATAAAGGAAGTCATACCAAAGGTATATGTTTATTTTACAATATCCTAATTATTGGGGATGGTTTATGAAAAGGACATTACTGGGGGAATTATTTTATCATTATATATTAAACTCAATATATTTTTTTATTTTTTTAAATTACATGTTTTCCATTCATTTTATACTATTCAATACTCATGATACTGAAATAATCTATTTAAGGAAAACAAAATTAATTTTTATACTCGTCTATGTATCTTTTTCGTCAATATCCATATTTTTCATAAAATGATTTAAATAATTTTTTTAATATTCTAATTTTTTTGGTTGAGTAACATTTTCCCTAATTTTTCATTTTCAAATTGTTTTATAAGTAATAGTCTTTTCACTTTCAAAATGAGGTGCGTTTTGACTATTCTTATGAAAGTGTGAATAAAGTATTTTTTAAACTTATACTTCATGAACTAAATTTCCCATTGTCCTCAATAATTGATGTTTGGGAGCTTATTTTACTATTTTTCAAGGTAAATTTTAAGGAAAATGTTGTTATTTAAATTTGGAAAATTTATAGATTTTAAATAAGTGGTTTCAATGTTAAAAGAGATATTTTCTTCTAGAGATTTTTTCGGGATATTTTTGATGTATTTTTATATATTAAAAATAAATTGTTTTTTATTATTAATTACGAAGGATATATTCTAAAAGCACCATATTGATTATTTTTATGGATAGTTTATGTTCAGTTTTTTTGGGGAATGTATTTAAATTTATTATGGGAGTTCATCAAATAATTTTTTTATGTTTAAGTGAAATTTATTAATTTATATTTTTTATTCACATTATGAATCCATTAGTCTTATAATGGGATATGGGGACTAGAATGACATATTCACTCGATGAATCAGTATGTATTTTGGGAGAAACTAGATTCGGTATTTGGCTGAGGGATTATCCATTTATGTAGTTGTGTTGGAAGGGGGCCATAATATTTTTATATGAATTCACAAAAGTCATCAATGGTAGGTTTTATTTTTGTCACTATTATTAATTCATGGATATTGAAATTAATTATTGATACAATTTGATTATTTGAATAACTATACTATCTATTTAAAAATTTATTACTCATGTGATTATTTGTATTAAATTATTTGATAAACATTTATTCGATACATATTATCATCACCTTGTTATATTCCACTATATTAATACCCTTACTGAGCATCTAAGATCACACCTTTCTTATGCTTCCTTTCCCCAAGATTTTTGGATGGGTATAATAAATCATATATTGGGACATTCTAATTGAAATAATGGATTTATTAAAGAAAATATTTTATTTTATTTTATGTTTTAAATTTTTTTTATATTTTAAACATTTATCTAGAATATATAGTAAGATCAACATTATTTTTTAACTTAATTAATAGTAAAATAGTAAAAATTATTTATCACGGTTAAGGTAAAAAATGTGTTTATCAAGGGGTTAAACAAAAACTATAAGGTATAAATTGACCTAAAACTTATCTAAAATCTATTTTATGGCCATATTTCGACCCTATAATGTCTAATAATCATTAATAATGCATTCTGTAGCTGTTTTTCGTTATAAAAAATAGGGTGTGCATTTATCTTTTAAAAAAATATTCAGGTTTTCCACCAAGCTCACTTAAAAAAGGATAAATATATCATATCCTCTTAAAACATTAAAACCCTTTTGGTTTATATTATAAATAACTAAATAAATTTTCATCATCCATATTATAATTCTAAAAGAATTACTTTGGGTGGAAGGATAACCTAGTATTTTTTTTGCGAAAAATTAAGAAGCATACTCGAAGAATCGGTGATGTTTTTCAATGATCATTTTTATTTTATTTCATCCTCCACCAAATGAAATTATTTTTAAACAAAAATGATCTAATAAAAAATATATCTCTAATATACTGAGTTTTTGCTATGTTAATGTAATTACCAATATAAATATCCATTTCCTTGAAATAGATTAAGAAATAGTCATTCAGGTTTACGATAGACTACCGCCTCATGATTCAAAGTCATTCATTTTTCCATTACAACCTCTAAAGGTTAAGTATGATAATGTATCAAAAGTATATATATATATATATATGATATATGTTACATAATTAAATCTATGGATTCATTATGTTATATATAACTTTTTATATTATATTTTTTTGGTGATAAGATCAAGTCGCTCTTGTTCATGACAGACTACTGCATCGTGAATCAATGCAATTAAATTTTCACTAGCACATTATATGAAAGATAAAAATCCTATGTTTAAGGAATATGTCTGATATATGTTACATAATTATGATATTAATGAAATATTTATCTTTCTAAAATAAAAATATATCATTTTAGTTCTTACATTTTTACCCAATTAAAGATGATAATATCATTCGATTATGTGTGGACTACCACCTTCTTGAAGTGATGTGTATCTATCTTTTCATTAACAAACCATGTGTATTTAATATATATATATGTATATTTAAGGATATAATATGTTATTTCTGATATTATTATCATTCTTCAATGATAAAATATTACTAACATTATTTTCATTATGACCATTGAAAAATGGAATCACTATGCATGTGTAATATAAAATCCTATAATTAGAATACATTGATATTATATCATTTTAGATAAATATTCATTACATTAAAAAAATTTACAAGTATAGTAATAGTTTAGTGTATTTGGAAAATTAGAACACCATATTTTAACTTGGTTAAGGATCATCAATGTTCCCCACAAAGATATTCCCCTATAGCATGTTTACTTAAAACATTTCTTCAAAATATATGGTAAGGAAATGTAAGAAAGAAGTGGGCTTTGATTCTTAGAAAGGGGAAAATAGATATATATAATAATACCTTGATAATAAGGGTATAATAATATTCTAATTACATCTGAAGATCATACAATGCATATCAAAGATCACATACATGAATCATGGTATAAATATTGGTAGTTTATAAGACATTAATTATAAGGTAATCAAGAGAATAATCCATGAAACCATAACACATGAATAAAAAATAGAATATGTGGTAGAAACAAAATCATATAAAATGATTTACATAATATCCAATGAATTACTTTTAAGGCCCTATTTTTTGTATGGGTTCACTCCTTATACAATCTTGGTAGTCAAGGATTTCTCCCCTGACGATAATAGTAATCAAGGTTCACTCCCAATACCATGTTAAAAACAATTTCTCAACTAAACCGAGTTCACTATCTATTAAAACCATTTATATCTCATAATATATAAATCTTTACCCAACGAATTGAAGAGATATATAGATCCCACCAATCTCATGAGTAAATCCTATATACATGTCCCATAAGAACATAAACAGTCATATCATAACCCATGAAATGAAAAGGGCATCATAAGAAAGTATTCATATCATAAACTGTGTGAAAGACATAGGTTTAATAATAATTTCATTAATGATAACCCATGAAAAGAAGAATTCTTCATAAAAATACAACCCATGAAATGGAAACGAGTTTCCTAAAAACAATTCCATTAAAACATAAACCACTCAGATCAAGAATATGAATGGAGTGTTTAGATAATTTCCCCAATAAATTATAAGCAACCCCAAAAGATTTGATCATAGATAAAATATAAATTTGAAATATCTTTTAAAAACATTTCATGAGGAAAAAAACTTTCTTATTTGAAAAATTATTTTATAAACATAAAACATTAAGAAAACCATAGTCTTTAAAAATAAACATTAAAACATATAATGGAATCTATAAAAACATTTCCCTTGAAAAAAATATAAATAAAGATTAAAAAAAAATGAATAACTTTTTCCTTGAAAACATAATATTGATTATATTAAACCGTTTCTTCAAAAAATTCGAAGGGATGCTAGAAAAAATTATGGAAAACCTTTTTCTTTGAAAATATGTTTAAAACATAAAGATGAATCTTTTAAATCATGTATATTCTTTTATTTTAATATCTATTTTTGAAAACCTATAAAAGAATATTTGAAAATCATTTTCAAAAGAATATAAATATAGAATATTTTTTAAAACATTTTTCCTTAAAACCTATTTAAATTTAAAAAAATTATAAAAAATTAGGAAAAAATATTCTTTGAAAAAAGAACCCTATAAACATAAAAATCTGGATTCAATGAAATAACAGTCACGCCGACTGGTAATTCCATACATGTCAAAAATTCCCTTTTCACTTTCAATGTTTAGAAAAGTGCCTTGATCAGAAATGACAATATTATTCCTTTTGAAACTATTATAAAGAAGAAAAAATGGGTAAAAAATTTCTTTAACAATCATATAATAATATTAAAACATTTTAGAAAACATTTTTAGAAAACATCGTTTCGAAAGAACACATATTTCCGAGAAAAATGAGAAAAAATGTCAGATTTTCATAAAAAACTTTTCGTAATTATATTAAGTACAAAATAGTGTAAAATGGAAACATTATTTAAGATATCACAGATAACCAAATTAAAATAAAATTAATGATTGTTCTTGACCGATATATCAGAATATTTCATCAATAGAAGCATAATAATAAATAATCTCAATAAATGATTAGATTATAGAAATAAATGGTTTCCAATTTGGTAAGTATGAATCATAATACCCATGAAATAATAAAATTACCTGAGTCTAAAAATATCATGAAAATTATAGGATTCTTGATATAACATGTCCAATGGCATTATATACACCTCTTAAAATAATATATGTGCATAACAAAACATGTGTCTCAAAGAAGTTAAATTGATACAAGATTACTTTTCTGATTTGGTATCATTTGAAACATAAATAACATGAAATAATGATCATAAAATACATACATCAATACCTATTAATTTAATTATAACAATTATATAATACATACATCAGTATTATACCCACCATAGATAATAAATTGGAAGTAAACATGGCTTGTTCCCCATGAAAATTAAAAATGTGATGAGAAAACCTATACCACTTGAGTCACTTTAGAATCAAGATCCCCATGAAAAAAACTAAATTAAAGATTTTAATTTAATTAAATAAATGAAAATAATGGTATAATATATAATAGGTAATTATATACATCACAGACAATAATCAAGTGGGGAATATGGCATGTGTCTCATAGAAATAAAAAGTGAGATGAAATTCCCATACATTTAGTCATAAAATTATTCACACATGTTCAAAACTATTATATAATAGTTATAAGTTTATTATAAATCTAAAAATGCACTATATTATTATATTTAATACCACATGTTATTTGAAGATGACTTTATATTACTAATTTATTAACAACTTCATGTTATTATTATGTTTTGGGTAATGTCGATCTTATTTTTGATACATGTTTTGACTTGTTATTCTTGGTCATATTATGTAGATCATTATTTAAATATTTCAAAATTGTAAAACATGATTTAAATATAATATTTATTTATTATATGTGTGTTTATAATAATATATATAGTAAATAAGTACAAAATAATACACCATTCGTGGAGATGGTAGGATGTACATATACATGAACGTTGTTTCAATAGTATGATCGTATTGAAAGAAAAAAGTAAATGAAATATATTTATATATAATACAATTTCTTTAAAATTATTATTTCATATATATCATATAACTTTAATGAAAATATTTTTAAAACATTCCATGCAAATTGTGAACAGATCATATTCTTTTTAGGAGGCGGTTGTCCACAGGTCCACAAAATGAAGTTATTATATTTACAAAAAAACTGAATTCCAAGAGGTATGTTTAATATAATAATTAAATAATATTAAATAAATCAAAATTAATCTATTAAAATAGAGATTCTATAATAATTACCAACCAAGAGAGGAGGTAAAGAAAAAATGAACATCATCATTTTAGGAGGTAGTAGTTCACCATACACATGAATAGTATGTTTGTTACACCATATATGGAAGTGTGTGTAAGTATTGGTAAAAAAATAAAAAAAAATAGAATATTTAGGATACTGATGTTATTATATATCATTGAAAAATAATTGTTTATGGGGTGTATAATGGAAATAAAATAAAAGATCTTGAGGATGGATTTTACCTCTTCTTTGGGTAAGTCCTTTTGGTTTGCAACAAAGGGATTCATTGGTTGGATTAATGAATAGATTTAGGGATAATGGATGAAGTTAGGGTTACTGGGATATAATATTTTCAGATATTTTCAATGAAAAATGGCTCAATAGGTGTAAGGAAGTGGGAGGGGTGAGTGACTTTTTATAGTGGGGGAAGAGTGGCATTCTTGTAAATTTTTGAAAATTGAATGCCACCTATATTTTCACCTGAAAAGTGGCTCCAATAATGGTAAAAAACTAGTAAAAGGTATTATAGGGTCTGAATATATATTTTAAATGTATTTTTGACAATTTCTTTCCATTTTGGGCCTTAAGTATAAGGTTTAGTCCTTTATTAATTCAATTATTATATTAATCAATGTAATTAAATTTATTCACTATCAGTAATATTTTTTATCAAATTTGTTGAACTTATTAGATATTATAATTAAGTTTAATTTAAAATATTTAATATATTTTCATTAATTATAATAACAGATGTTGAGGACATTGATTTAAATTTAATCTTTCAGATGGGACGATAAAACATGGTTTTAATGTAAAATGTTCAAAAGTTTGAAGAGTTTTTAAATCAAATTTCCAAGTGAAATTAGTTCCAATTAAATAAATTGGATTAAATAATTAAACATTAATCTAATTAAACTTTAGAAATATTAAAATATATCTTTATAATATAAATAAATTTGATGAAAAAACAGTTTTGAAAAAAATAAGCATTTTCATTATTCATCAAAAAATAATGTTTTTTAGAAAAATCCCAAAAATGTAATCTAAAATAATTTTTACATCATGAATTAAAATATGAATTTTATTTTATAAAATTAAAATTTTAAAATTTTCTACAATTAATTTTATTATTGTTTATAGAAGGATATATGAAATAGTTCTTTTACGAAAATAGTATCTTAAAACATATAAGTATTTTACTAATAAATGAGTGTCTTATTATCAAAATGTTTTAATAACCTATTGCAATTATAAATAATATTATAAAAATTGTTTTTAAAAATAATATTATTATGTTTGACAACTATGTTATAATTATACCTTTTAAATAATGAATATAATAGAATTTTGTTTAATAGAAACATATTGTTCTATGTAACGCATGCCAAGTTGATGTTTCGTATAGTTCATGATAATATAATTATTATTTTATGCAAAATATTAACTTGGTTTTGTGTATAATGAAATAAAATCATAGTAATTATATATATAAAAATATTATTTAGTGTATTTTGAAGTGAAAAATATCAAAAACATTAAATTAATTCGAAAAAAATAATTCACAAAATATCATCTTGTAACATTTTCCCTCCATTAAAATGAATTCCTCCATTTAAATTTATCTACTTAAATAAAGATTTAATAATTTACATTTTATTTCATAAAAAACTAAATCCAAAAAATTAATACTTAAACTTATATTAAAAAAGGAAATTTGGAAATTTTACAGTTATCCAAAGTAACACAAAACTAAGTTTCCAAATAAGAGAATATCAGTAGAAAGTGAAAACATGAACATGAAAGTCAAATATTACAATCATTTTCAGATGGGGGGTGATAGAGAACATAGATATCATAAAATTAACAATCATAAACTAATAAATCTATAATTATATAAGGAGTCATTAGATTCCTTTGAAATAAATGTACTAGGATAAATGTTATTAGATTGAAGAAAATTTTTCCTAAAGATAATTAATTTACAAAAAATATATAAATTATTTATAGAGAAACATACCATTTATTGTTCTTTAACTAACATCCACTTCATCATTCATTCCACAAAGCAAAGGTAGATTCTCTGTTCCAGAAGAATTAACGTATCGTGATATCCATGAAAATAATTAAAGGACATTTTATATATTTTTATCACTAAAAAAGGTTTGAACAAGTTATCGAATACACATAAATCCTCATACAAAGAGATACTAATTTAATCTCTAAATATTATCCAATTTTTAATAATAACCATTGCAGAAATGGTTAAATAGATAACCCTTCTTGAAAATAAAATTTTAAAACTTGGGAAAGAGGGTCACTGTTATGCTTAATAAATAAACCCCCATACATTATAAGGCAACTCTTAGTTGTCACATTCCAAAAATCTGAATAGCATTATAAATTATTCTTTTTAAATATGGTAATAATATGAATTACCATAAAACCTTATTGCAAACATGCATGATTTCTTAATCCAAATATTTTTGGATATATTCATTAAATCCATAAGTTTGTGGAATTAATCCATGAATACATAAACCAAATTTTCCACAAATACTTACTATGTTCTATGGTCATCAATACTATTTAATTTACTTTAACAAAATCAATCATCTATTTATCCAAGATGAACATACTTTTATTTACACATCAAGGGTTACATTTCCCTAATTTAAATCTAAACTTTATAGTTGATCGCTTTTCTATGACATCAACACCATTTAACATATCATTTCAAATACTCTATAAACAAATTATACTGGATAAAAAGTTATATTTCATGATTCATATAACATAATCATTAAATTCCATAAATGTCTTTTTCATCCATTACTCAAGATTCATAATCTTATTACTTAATAAGCCTTTTCGAGATTATTAAATATGAATATTTTCATACGGTTCTTTAAATTCAATTTAATGATGTATCTTTTGTTTAATGTAATCAATATTGTTAAAACATCTTTTACTATTCATATGTCATCCATGATCTCTTTGTCTTTAGTATTATAACCAATAATCATAGACCATTCTGGTACTCTTCATGATATTTCAATTTAGGAAATCTATTTTCATCATAAACATACATTCCACATCTAAAATAGTTAATGTGAAGTCCAGTTCCTTTAATTTAATATTATTGAATAAAACCAGAAAGCATAGAGTGAGAAACATTTATCATAATGGAACAACACATAATCATGAAAAATCAAATATAGGATGGATAAAGCATGAAATATAATTATTTAATCTCGTAAAACTTAAGTTTATCCTAGGTTATTAGTAGCCATCTTCTATTTTAATCCTTAATGATGGTTCAAAATGAGTTTTTGAATTAACAAATAATATCCCCATAGATTGTAAAACTATGTGTGTACTAAGGCACATTTTATTACACCAGTTCTCTATCAAGTCTAGCTTAATATGGTATTTTCAGGGTTGTTACCCTATATTAATATATGCCAGATCCAAATCCAATTGTATTATCCATAATAAAATGTATTTATAGGAAACAAATTTCTCTATCCATTAAAAAAATTTCAAGACATTTTACCATACTTTAACTCATTCTTAGACTTATACGTAGAGACATACTTATAAATATCTTTAGAAATAGATCATGGGGTCCAAAAATAGTTTTCCCATCCTATTTTCCAATGGTTAACTAAAAAATTCCTTTATTACCAATTATAGAAACATAGGAATAACATATATAGACATTACATCTTTTTAGATGAATATTCATAACATTAAAACAATACATATTTGAGGAATGTAAAATTTTAGTGTATTTATAAACATAGAACAAAATATTAAAACATGGTGAAAGATCTTCAATGTTTCGCATAAATATATCCAACCTTATTACAATTACTTAAAACCATTATTCACAACCAAGGGAAAGTAAACATAATTAAGGGATGAGTTTTGGATGCTCAGTAAGGGTAAACAAAAGAGAAACACAAGAATAACAAGAAAAAAATGATATGCGAACATGAGAATAACATAGGATGATCATACAATGTATATCAAAGTTCATATACATGATTCATTTAATAATTATTAAATGTTAACAAGAAATGAAAAAAATATAATTAAGAGAATAATCCATGAGGCCATAACATATTAATAAGACATGTAATTTATGGTAGGCACATATGCATACAAAATGATTTCCATAGTAGTCAAGTAATATCTTGAAAGGCCATATTTTTAGTATATGTTCACTATTTATATCATCTTAGTAGTCATGGTTGAATCCCATAACCATCTCAGTAGTCATGGTGCACTCCCAAGACCATCTTAGTAGACAAAGTCCATTACTTAACTAAGTTCACTCCCTATTTCATCCATGTCTTCTCATAATATATAAATATCTACTAAATGCATTGGAGGGAAATATTGGTTCTGAAAATCTCATAATTAAATCCTAAAAACATATCCCAAAATTAAATAAATAGTCATATCATAACCCAGGAAATGTAATGGGTATTATAAACATTTAATCCTATCATAACCTATGTAAAAGAAAGAGGTTTCATAATCATTTCATCAAAGTGTAACCCACAAAAGAAGCACCTTTCATAAGAATATAACAAATTAAAGTGAAAAAATATTCATAAATATCATGAAATAAAATAATAAACCATTCAGAGAAAGAATATAAATGCATCATTTGGATCATTTCCCTTGGAAGGAATGAGTAACCACAATGTATGTCATCATATATGGAAAATAACAGTGATATATATTTTAAATACGTTTCTTGAGGAAAATATCATTTCTAATTTGATTTTTTTAAAACATATAACATTTTGAAAACCATTTTCATTAAAAATATTCATTTAAACTTATAAATAAATCTATGAAAACAATTTCCCTAAAAACATATAAAATATTATTGAAATAATTTTGAAAATATTTTTCATTGAAAACGTAAGGTTGAAAAACTTTTGAAAACCATTAGTTTAAAAACTTATAAATATTGTTGAAAAAATTAATGAAAAGTTTTTTATTTGAAAATACCTTGAAAAAATATTGAATAAGATTTTAAACCATTTAAATCCTTTTATTTGAAAATATTTTTTTTGGAAAACCTATAAAGGAATCTTTGAAAACCATTTAAATACCTTCTAAACATAACATATTTTTGAAAATTTTTTTTATTAAAAAATGATTTAAATAAAAAAATTATACAATATTTGGAAATATTTTTCATTTAAGAAATAACATTATAAATATAATAAGTAATATCAAAGGAAATTATGGTCATACTGATGGGTAATTTTGTACTTGCCGAACACTCCTTTTATAACTTAAAAGATTAGAAAATTTTATCAATCGAAATTGACAAGAGTATTCTTTTTAACCTTTTTTAAAGAGGAAAAACATGGGAAAAAATTTCTTTTAAACATAATATAATAATATTAAAACCTATTTGAAATTGTTTTTAGAAAACATTGTCTTGAAAGAACACATATTTCCAATCGAAAGGAGAAATAAAGTCATATTTTCATTAAAACATTTATTTAATCATATTATGTACCAAAGAGTAGAATTGTTTTTACAAATACATTAATATATCATGTATAAATGAAGGATAATACATATTATTCATTATCATAATCATATACAATCATGATAAATGATGAGATTGTACCAATAAACTGTTACTACTTTGGTAACATTGAATCATAATCCAAATGAAAGAATAAAATTAAAATAAGACTAAAATATCATGAAAATAGAGTTATTCTAGATATAAAATTTCCATTATAAGTATATACACCTAATATAATAGTATAAGAGTATAACAAATCATATGACTCAAAGAATGTAATTTGAGACAAAATGACTTTACTGATTTGGTAAAATTTGAAACAAAAAACCCATGAAACAAATATCATAAAATTGATATTTAAATACCCAATAATTTCAATATAATAATTATAGAATACATACATCTGTAGTATACACACCACAGTTGAGAAATAAGTGGTTAACATGACTTGTACCTCACAGAAATTAAAAGTGAGACGAGAAAACCCTTACAACTTGAGTAACTTTAGAATTATGAACCCATAAAATAATAATGTCAATTAATGAATTAAATATAAATAAATAAATAAAATTAATTATACAAAAAGTCATAGGTCAATATATACACTACGAAAAAATAATCGGGTGATGAATATGGAAAGTATCTCTTGGAAATAAAAAGTTTGATGAAATTCCTTTACCTTAAGTCTTAAATTTTTTCGTAAATGTTCAAACATCCTATATAATAAATATATTATTATTATAAATCTTCCAAATAACCATATTATTGTATCTAATACCATATAATATTTCCTTATGAATTTATATTACCCATTTATTATTGAATCTATGTTAATGAAACTTTTTGGGTAATATCTACCATGTTTATCATATTTGTTGTGGCTTTTTATTCACAGTCCTTTTGAATAAATCCGGATTGACATATATCTAGGATGTAAAAAAAGATATTAACATAATATATATTCAGTATATGTGTATTTATTATAATATATAAAATATATAAGTGTAAAATAGAATACACTATTCATAGAGATGATAGGCCGTACACAAGAATGAATGTTGTTTCCATTTAATTTTCAGGTTAAAAGAAAGAAAGAAAGTATATGAAATTTATGTATATATATAATAACATAACAGTATAATTATTATTTCATATAAATCATATAATTTTACTATAAATGAATCATATCTCTTTGAGGTGGTAGTAGTCCACACGTCCACAAATGATGTTATCATATTTACAATAAATGGATAGAATGAAGGAATATTTATAATTATTGAAGAATAAATAAATAATAAAAACCTTTTATATTATATAAAACCATATTTTCCATCATATTTACAAACTTTGAGTGGTTGTAATGGAAAAATAAACAACATCATTTCATGAGATGGTAGTTCATCGTACAAGAAATCAATAAGTTCATTACCCAATAAATGGAAGTGTGTGTAAGTGTAGGTATAAACATTAGAATAAAAAATTTCATTATATTAAGGATAATTATTTTATAAAATAATAATTTACTAATAAGAGTTAATTTAGAGTATAATGAAAATAAAATAAAGAGTTTTATGAATGATGTTACTTATTCTTTGGTAAATCTATTTAGTTTTCACCAAAGGCCTTCCTTAGTTGTATTTATTCCAAATTAGAAGATTAAAAGAGGAACTGTGGGATTTTGGGATGATATTTTATAATACTTTTTCCAAAAAAAATGAAAGAGAGGTGTGTGGAAGTGGAAGGGTTTATTACCTTTTTATAGTGGGGGAGTAGTGATATTATTGTAAATTTTAGAAAAAGGAATTCCACCCACATTTTTTCCAGGAACTATGACTCTAATAATGGTAAAAATAGTGAAAATAGTGTATAGGTTCTACATATTAATATAAAATGTATTTTTGACAAGTTTCTTGGTCATTTCGGGCCTCACCTTTAAGGATTAGTCCTTTATTTTGTTAATTTTTATCATAATTTATGTAAGTAATTTTAATAAATTTCATTGATATTTTTGGTCCAAAACTAAGTTTAACTTATTATAATTTATAAAATATTTTTATTAAAAATATATAATCTATTTTTAAAAATTCTAATCACATAATTGGTAGAAATTAATTTAAATTTAATCTTGTAGATGGGATGGCAAAACATGTTTTTAAAGTAAAATTGTTCACAAGATTGAAGTGATTTTATATCCAATTTCAATGTGAAATTGGTTCCATCGCCTTAAATTGGATTAATTTATGTAATATTAATATAATTAATCCTTAAAATACAAAAATATAAATTAACAATATAAATAAATTAGAAAAGAAAAAAAGTTTTGAATGAAAATTTAGTATTTTTTACTATTTATCAATAAATAATTCTTTTAAGAAAAATATAAAAACATTACCCTAATAATATTATGACATTATGAATATAAATATGAATTTTATTTTATAAAATTAAATTAATAAAAGTTTAAAATATTTATTTTATTATTTTTCATATTAAGAAATAAAAATATTTTCTTTTAAGAAAATAATATGTTCAAATATATAAAGACTTTACTAAATATTATACGACTTATTATCAATATGTTTGGTTTATATAAGACCATTATAAATAATATTTTTAATGTATTTATTACTATTTATATTAATTAGTTTAAAAATTATGTTATAACTAACCCATTTAAATAATTAACTTTAAAAAATATTTTTTAATAGAAACCCAATATTGAGTGTAATGTAAGCCCAATTGATGTTGCATGTAGTGAAAGCTAGTCAATATATTTCCTATGGCATAAGAGTTACTTGGTTTTGCATATAACATATGAAAAATTATAGTTATTTCCTATAAATAAATATAATCAGTTTCTCTTGAAGTGATAAAATTGAAAATATTTATCGAATTTGAACAAAATAATTCACAAAATAACATAGTGTAACAAGTATGTATGACTTATCGTATCCATGATCGTAACAGAATTCATTTATTAAAATAATCATTCATTACTGGGATTTCATTTATAATATATATATATATATATATATATATATTAATTATTTTAGGATTATTATTCTGGATATGATGGAACCATGATCCAATTAATAAGACTCAGAATAAAAAATAAAAATATATATGACAAACAAAGCAGTTATTACCCAAAATTTGATACTTACAAGGAATTGGTAATAAATTGGTAATTAATGATCATAACTAAGTCATATATGGTATATTTTATATAATTATTTTTATATAATATATTTATTATAAACTTATATTATTTATTAATGAGGGTTGAACATGTACAAAGGAAGTCGATACTAAAAGTAAGTGATTTGTGTCTCACTTTTTACTTCTATGAGACACATGCCATGTTCAACACCTATTTATTTTATATGGTGTATATTCTACCAATGAATTTATTTAATGATTATTATCATGAATCTTTTTGTAATTACATATCCATTTGAGTGTCACTCTTTCATTGGTATTTTGTTTCATAGGTTACCAAAGTAGTATTGGAATTATGTTACAGTTTCATCATTTATCTAGATTATTTACAAATATGTATTCAATATTGAAATATTATTACCTAAATCTCAATAAATCTCATTATTTTTTTCATATATAGGAATTCATGAAATTTTTAAGTAATATGACCATTTTCCCACTCTTTGGTATTTAAAATAATTGAAGAAATATTTTTAATAAAAATCATCTTTATTTCCCTCTTCGATCAAAAACCATTTTTCTTTGAAAATTTGGTTTTCCTAAAATTTTATAAAATGTTTTTTAACATTATTAAAATAATTTATTAATTAAATTTTAACCCATTTTGGAATTTTAATTTTTTTAAAGGAATATTTATATTGTTCTTTAAACAATAATTATTTTTCTTTTTCCAAAAAGTGAAAGGAATCATTTTTTTAAATGTAAAGAATGAAAATAATTTTCCATTGTCATGACCATTATTTTATTTGAATATTAATTTTTAATATTTATAAGGATAACTTCAAATAAATGTATTTTCAATTGTTTTGATGTTTTTCTTTTAAGAAGTGATTTTCAAAGAATTATTTTTAATCAAGAAATATTCCAGGTGGTCTTTCAAAATCATTCTTCTTATAAGATGAGATTCTTTATTGTAACTTATGATTTTATGGGGATAAAAACCCAGGATACTAGTCTTATTCATTCAATAATTTCTCTATAATGAATATATATATGTGAAACCTATTTGTCCTCCACGGTTTATACTATGATAAAATTATTATAAAACCTGTTTATTTTTTGTACATGTTTTCCATGATAGATTGATGAAAGGATTATGAAAACTAAATATTTTTCCTAGGTAAATGTGCAAAAAACCAATTTCATTTCATTTGTTATGATATGATGAATGTATTATGATCATGTGGAACACATACATATGATTTTAATTTTGTGATGGGTGGGACCTATATCTCCCTCCAATTCATTTGTAAAAATAGATAACTCTTGAGTAATTATGTTATTTGTGAACCTAGTTTCATGTTCACAATTCTATGTGTCAACTTAATTAAATATATAAAATTTTATTTATGAACCTAATTATATGTTCACTATGTTATGTAGGTACATGTCTTTCATGTCCATAAAAGTATGCATGGACTTATCTTTTAGGTCTATAATGTTATGTGTGGATGTGGTTGCTTGCCTATAAGTTTATAAGACATCCTGATTTCATTTACATAACTTAAGGAGTGAAGCTATGTTTAATTGTAAATTTTTTAAATGTTAAAGACTAATGTGTACGCCAAAAATCAATGAAATATTCCAATTTTATGTTATCATCTCTCATGTTCTTTGATTCCATTTTGATTCATGTCTTATGAACATACATGATTTATCCCATGAAAAATGTTTATGATTTATTATATAGAGGGTATTTTTTTCAAATTTTATTCACATGTTATAATACCCATATAATCGGGTTATATGGATACATTCTTTGTTTACCCTTACTCAGTATTTAAGATCACCCATTTTTATGATTCATATTCCTAGGTTATGAAAAATAATATTTAAGTTGGGTATATCTATTAAGATCACTAAATGGGAAGATCTTTTCCAGATAAATTTATGATTTTTAACCAAATTATAAGAGTATATATATAGTCCCTAATGCACACACTATTATATTCCTTATGCTTGTGTTTTTATAATGTATTGAATATTCAGTTAAGAATATGTGATATTTATGTATGTAAATCCTAATTCACTATAGTTGGCATTGGAGGATTAGTTGCGTTGACATTTGAAATGTAGGATGTGAAATTTTTTGAGATATCCATAGGAATATTTATAAGGATACTCCTAGGTATATTTCAAATGATATGTCTAATTATGATCAAATTATAGGAAAATTTTATATAATTTTGGTAGAGGATAGTGTGAGTGGTTTTCAAGAAATCACATCACTATATGGTTGCCGATTTCACACAGAGGTACCTATGGGAAGAAAATCTAAAATGGGTGCATTGATATGGACTTGATTGTCACTGATTGCAAGATAATAAGACTTTATTCTTAACTTATTTGATAGTACTGGGGTATATGCACTGGAAATTTAAAAACTCTTTATGAACCATCATAAAAGATTTATATAGATAATAACTATGAATGGACTATGATAATCATGTGGTGTTATATATTAAAATAAAGGTGTTTGGATTTAGACACCCAATAAGTGATTCATCCTGATCATGTGGTTAACCACAATTCTTATTATTTATTACACTACGTTATTTGGTTTTAGTCAGTGGTTGGAATACAAAGGAACCATGTTAATGCAGAATAAAATTGAAATTGAATAGAATGTCCTCTTGATAAACCAAATTTTATGGGAGTTGAAATAAAAAATCTCATTTTTTATTATCACTCAACATTCTCAATATATGACTAATGATTAACTTAGAAATGTGAAAAAAAGAACAACACTCTATTGAGTTCCTGATGAGGTAATAACCACCTCAATTCAATGGTTTTTATAATCATATAGTTTCTAAGTAATGGATCTGTACCACAGATACCATATTTTATATTCTCTAGTGTTTAGAACAACAAAAATACATTTTATCTATATAATATTTGTATAGTGAGGCATATCAATGGTGTACTCTTACTAAGAATACGAGACAATGAAAATAAATTGAATCTATGAAGTAGGAAGAGTTTAAAATAATAATTTTCAATAAGTGTATTCCTTATATTCTTAATTAAAAAAATAAAGATGTAATTCCTCAAAAATAAGAATAGTGATGAATCTATTGGTACCAATGGAGGAAATTTTACAAGTCTTGTGAGGTACTCTTTGGGTATTATTGTTCATATAAAAAGTATGGTTGACCGATTATTTATTGCCCTAAAACCAAATCTATGAAGGGCTTTATCAATAAGGTACTTTGGATGCTATAAATAATTTGTTCTTAGTGAATTAAAATTGGAAATGGAATCTAGAAAAAATTATGGTTTTGGTGATAGGAAAATAAATATGGTATTCCATGGAAATTACAATGACATGTCACATGGAGGGAGTAAAATGATTCAAAATCCTACCTGAAAAAACTATGGGAAGGATCACTTAGGTGAGTTCTTAATGGAAAAATAAGGTATTTCTTTTATGGGAAGCCTTAATATCATGAAAAATAATATAGAATTAGTATGAAGTGTATAATAAAGTAAATGAGTGGATAGAGAGATCAACAAAATGAACCACCCACACTTTAGTGTTTCAAGTGAAAGGAATTTGGGAATTATGTGAATCAATTCTATAATATAAGGATAATATGGATGATATGACACAATATCCTCTAAAAATGTCAGAAGGAAAACTTTTGTAATCAAAATAGATGCAATGAATCATGATAATTAAGGAACAATTAACCTCCCTTTCTTACCTGGGAATTTCATATTTTATTTTTTATGAAGGATCCCAATGAAAATATTATTTTCCATCCTTTAATGAAATTTTTTGTGATCATCACCCTGTAAATGGATTCTGGAATAAAGAAATCTGATTTTATATTATATCAGTACAAGGATTAACCCAAGATTCCTATGAATTTTTTTATAATATATAATATTATGTAAGGAATAAGGCTGAATTATGATTTGAAAGTGTATATGTCTCTGTTTAATTTAAACTTAAGTGTTATGGATACCATTATTGGTTTGTGAGTTTAAGGTTAATCATAAGATCAAATTCATTGAAATTACTTTTATGGTTTTATATTATGTGGGTTTATCAATATTAAAGAAATTTTAAGAGACAATGTTTTACAATAAAACCCATTAGTTTCATATATATTTTATTGAAAATGTTTGTTAAGGAGGAATGAATTTACACTTTATGAACATATTATTAATGTATTGTTAATTGTTTGGGTTTATATTATATTCAATGTTGAGGTAATTATGATTTTAGTTGATCACATTATGAAGTTAACACATATTTCTCTCCAGCCCTCTCTCTAGAATCTGTATTAAGAATGTGGTAAGGTTTCATGGGGCACCACATTCAATTTTATTTGATCAGGACATGAATTTTACCTCAAATTTTCAGCAAAGAATTCAGAAATATCTTGATATAGAGTTGAGTTTCAGCACTGTGTATCATATTTAGATAGATGATAATTCCATGGGAACAATTCAACCTCTATAGGATATGACTATATCATATTCTATATATTTCAAAGGTGTTTGGGATCAACACCTTCATCAATTTTAGTTTTCTTGCAATAATAGATTTCGTTTGAGCATTCATATTTTTTATTATATATTCCTTTATATAAATAATTCCATAACTAAAACATACTAGAATAATGTTTTAGAAACAAATATATTATGAATTGGGATAAATAATGAAATTCAAGAGAAGGTTAGATCCATTCAAAAATAATTACATGAAAAGATGGAAAAAAAATTATATGGATATTTTTCAACATGATCTAGAAATTGATTTTCCTGAGATGGTGTTTCTATGCATTTCTTCATGGAAGAAATAAGGGAAAACTAGGCCCTAGGTACATTGGTACATTAAAAAAATTATAAAGGATGTTTCGAAGGAAACAATGGCCATGAAAATGGATTGAGGATCTTAGTATATCAGTTATCAAGTAAGGAAAATTACAATAAATATTTTGAATAAAAAAATAATCATTTATCTATACATGGATGAACCTGAATTTATAATGGAAATTAATTCCATCATATTGGGTTTTCTACCTATTCATGTGGGATATTTATCTTAAATGGTTTGGGAGTATCTCAACATTAAAAATGTATCCATTGTTTAGAAATATATCAATTTATTTGATGAGAACATGCCTATTCTTTCCTCAAATTGTGATTTAGTTTTTCCAATTGAACTCATAACTAGTTCTAAATATATTTTAAATAGAAATTATAGAATTAAATCAACTGAGTTAAAATAATTAAAAAATAAACTCTATGAAAACTTGGAAAAGGGATTCATTTGGCTAAACACTTCATAATGGGGTGAAACTATTCTTTTATTAACATTAAATATGGGTCAAAAAATCTATATATTTAATATCAAGAATATAAAAATATCATTATATAGAAATTGTATCATGTACCCTGTATATATGATATGTTTGAACAATTTTGGGGAGCTCTATATTTTTTGATGATTGATGACTGATATAGATATCATTAGATAAGTATCAATAAGGTATATGTAACCAAGATAAACTTCCCTAAATAGTATGACATTATGAGTTATTTGTAATTTCTTTTAGTCTTTAAAATTATACATCTATCTTAATAGATTTTATAAATAGAGTCTTTAGGGATTACATTTATCAGTATTTGATAGTATTTATAGATGATATTATTAGATATTGGAATATCAAGAAAGGGAATGAAGAACATTTGATAATTTCTTGGAAGACCTTGAGGGAGGATAAATTGAATGTTAAATTTATAATGTTTTACTTTTGACATAAAAAAGATTCATTTTTGGGTCATATATTCTCAGGTGACCATATGTTGGAAAATTATTCAAAGGTGAATGTTTTTGATAAATGACGTAAACCCACTTTTGTGACCAAAATTCGTAGTTTTCTTAGGTTGGATGGATATTATGATTTTTGATGAGATATGTCTCATGAATATATAATCCACTAACTATTTTGATTTGTAATGGGTTTATGTTTCTATGGATTGAGGAATGTAAGGAGAGTTTCAAGTAACTAAAGAGAATGATGATTTTTGTGCCTATAAAAATAATACCCCGTAGCGGAGAAGAGTTTGTGAGTTATAATGGTGCATTACTGAAGGGAATGGGATTTTCCCTCTTGGAGAATTACATGGTAAGAAAATATGAATTTCACGTAATAAATCTTCAAGAGAAATATTACTCAAGTAGTGATATGGTGTTTGCAATGGTGATTTTTTCATTTAAATTATAGAGGCATTATTAGTATAGGGAAAGGTGTGTTATATATAATGATAATAAATTATTGAAGTATATATTTACCCCTAAAGAGTTGAATATGATTTATAGAATATTCATGGAGTTGATCAATGATTATGATTCACTAATACATTACCACCCTAGGAATATGAACAAGGTGGTTGATACTCCGAGTTGAAAATATCATGCCAGTTTAACCATGAAATGTATTTAAAGATATTTAATATTTATTTATTTGTAGAATATGGATCAAGAAATCATGAAAAAATAGGAAAAAATTAATCTTCCTCAAATGAATGTCAAACCATCCATCCACGAGAGGATTTTAAAGGTTCATATGGAAAATTATGAATAATAAAAGAATGTGAGAAATACTCATAAGATTAAAAATGATCATGATGGTGTGATATAGTTCACAAAACGAGTCTGTGTCCCATTTATACCAGAAAAGAAGATGATGTTATTAGATGAATACCATAGTTCATAATTCAATATTCATCTAGTAAGTATGAAGATTTATAGAGATCTGAAATAATATATGTAGTGGTATAATATAAAAATGGATATCACAATGTATGTATCATGAAGAATCATATTCTATAAAGTTAATTCATGGAGATAAAAGTCTAAGGGGTTGTTATGAACATTTCCCATACTATAATAGATATTGGAAAACATCACTATGAAATTTTTTGTTGGAATCAACAAAACATTCAAAGGGAATAACTCTATATGGATTTTAGTCAACCACCATATGAAATCAACACATTTTATTTATATTATAGATAATTTATATATAGATATTATTTCTATAATATACATTTAGGAATTCATAGGGTTTTCTGTAGTATACATTATATTATATCTGACTGGAATCCATGGTTTACATTAATGTTTTGGAAAAGAATTCAGTTAGGTCTAGATAAAAAATTGAGTTTTAGAACTGTTTTTCATCCTCTGATAAATGTTCATTTTGAGAGTACAATTTAATCTCAAGAAAGAATATTGATAGATATATTTAGGTATTACAAATTTTTTAAAGATCAATAGATTTTTTCTTTTTTCAAAGATAGATTTCAATCATGTATTTAAACGGATCCTTATAATTCTCTCTATGATAATAATTGTAAAAGACCAACATAATGGAATAAATTTGTGAAATAAATCTATTGGTACCTGATCTAGGTGAGGAAAAGGAACAAAATGATAGGACCCGTCAACTACACATAAGAGAAACTGGTAGTGTAAATAATAGTTTTTACTAATAATTTTCCATGAGATCTTGGGTTTAATGTTTTTTAGAAGGAATTTTGTAAAATTTCTCCCTAAAAAAACATAAGGAGATATTTTAAAAATTAAAAACTATTCCCTAGGTATAATAGACCCATGAATAGTCTTTATCATATCAGGATGGTATCTTATCACTCGACACTTAGAGAAAATGTATATCAAGTTAATGATGTGATCTATGAATATGTCTTGATAAAGTACACACATAATCCTTCAAATGTAATGAAATTAGTGGTAATTCCTATGGAACAATATATATCTTATGGGAAAAATCTGGTCAAGATTCTAGATCATAGAAAAAAAAATTATGAAATAAAGCCACTCATATATTCAATGTTTTATGGTGAAATCATAAAATTGAGGATATTATGTGTGAAACTGAGGATGTGAAGAGGTAGTATTATAATAATTTATGTTCAGTTCATCTTTGGAACACTTTAGGTTTTTTTATAATTAAAAATATTTATTTTTTTTATACTCTTAAATTATTATTAAATTGAATTTTTTTAATTATATAACCATTATCATATCATATTATTTATTTTCCTAAATTGTTTTTAGATTTTTATTTTTCAGGACATGAAATAGAAGTTTCATTAATTATTCTATGAAACAATAAGTCTTTTGAGACCATATAATATCATTTTACTTATTTTGGAACAAAGTTTTAAAATTATTGAAATTTAAATTTTTATAATTATTAGCACTTACTGTATGGGTGTTTGCTGACCATGTCACCTATCCGTGTCAACCTACCACATGAAAAATGTACTAACTACGTGGGAGTCAACTGAACATGCCAGAATATAAAATGAAAAAATGTAATAACCACTTGGGAGTGAACTAATAATGTCATATGACTATGTTATCCAACCACATAAACAAAATATATTAACTGTGTGGGATTCAACTAACAATGTCACTTACCCATGTCAACCTACCTTGAAACCAACCCTGAGTATAATAATATTCTATATTTAGACTATAACAAGAGATATATGACATTAAATTAATATAATTATATTGATTTGGAAATCTAAAATAATTATCTACATTTTATTAGAATAAATAAAACTCTTAATTGATCTCCATAATTACATAAATTAAATTTTATTCACATGATATCTTCTTTTAGAATTATGCAGTTTCCCAGAATAATTTTTTAATATCATTATGATGATAAATTGAGCGATAGAAGTATAAATACATTGATTATTGATTATCTAAATATAATTTAATTGAAAAAAATACTGATTATACTATCTTAAAATTATGTTTAATGTTTAAAAATTTAAAATTTAAGGATTATACCATTTTCTAAAATCACTTACATGAAATCAGAAATGTGAATTCACTTACATATATTTGGATATATATATTCACAAGTGAATTCCCTACATAAATCAACTACATTAATCCCATTCATGTATTTGTGTACATGGGTTTGGAATATTCTACACGGTGTTGTAAAACCAAGAAATATGGTGTTTATTACATATAATTTCACTTTTCCATTTTCCGTATTCCCGATATGGATATAATTAGTGGTTTATTTTTCGTATAAATACCCATTAATTATTTATAATCCTTGAGGAAATATTTTATTTTTTATAATGAATTAAGTGGGATTATCTTATGTTCAACAATTCCTAGATATTCATAATGATATTCTAGAACTTGTGATATTTAAATTCTAACTGGTTGAGATATATAAAGTTCCTCTCAATTAATATCAGGAAACATTCCATGGATATTAAATCCTATTATTGAATAATAATTTAATTTTTTAATAATTGATACTGAGAGAATGATTATATCTATCATTTATCATAAAAATATGATTAATTGGATTTTAAATTTGATTTTTGAATATGAAGAGTTAGTCTTGCATGATTTTTGGTTGTATACCAAGGAATTTATTATAAAAAATTATCAATATATTTTATTTTTCATTAATTGTTTATTATTATAATTTTTATTTTTGTATTGAATGATTTTTTTCACACTACACAATTAAAATCTACCTCCATATGAAGAATTTATTATTAGAATTTACAACGGAGAATCATGGAGTTTAAATTCATGAAAATAACTATTAATTTTTGATGTATAAAAATACCAAGGAATGCAGTAAATAAATTAAAGATTGAAATGAATCTTATTTCACTATTTTATGGTTTATAGTTCAAAACCATGTCATGGATTTTCACTATTCATTTCATACTAAAGTAAATTTTTTGATGCCTGAGCTTCCTTATTTTTCCCACTAATGGGCCTAAGCTCTACATGTTTCATTTTCAAACATCTACATCGAAAATAATTAACTAGGTTAAACTATTTTAGAATTTAATTGTGATATAACTATTTGGGATGTATTGTCACACTTAGCGTGTCTTTTATGGGGTTATACTACCATAAAAAAAAGGTTTGTCTAGATTTTTTATTTCCCCTTAGAAGACCGGGTTTATTCTATCTCCTTAAATGTTCATGTTCGACTTAACCCATAATATAACAGTAGAAATGACTACTCATTTAAGGTTATGGGATTAGTCTATCCCCTTAAAAGTCTTTTTTTTCTTGGACCATAACATAATATAGGTTTGGATTGGACCTGTGAATGTATAGGATGGTTATTCACCTTTAAAATATTGGGTTAGGGTTTCTCTCATAAACTATTGGATTCCATATAAAAACAAAAAATACATTATGTTAGGATTTGGCTTGTAAAGGTCTAGGTTGGGTCTTCTCCTATAAAAGTTATGGTGATTGTCATAACATATAAAAGGAAAGGGAATCGGGTTAAGCCTTTGGGTGTGAAAAAAGTAGATGTATTTATTTTTCAATATCCTTCAAAAATTATGTACCATAGTAGGGTCCATACACTTGGTTGGTGTATAAAAAATGGACATAAGATGATTTAGGTTAGAATTTATAAAAAAAAATTTATATTCATATTTTATATTCATATTTTTTTCTCTATTTTTCTTATACAGGTGTGGTTGAATTTTTTATTATTCAAACCAATCACTATATGATCAATAATTATATACGCTGATTAGTTATTAAATAAAATCAATTAAACACCCCTTTTTTCGATTATCAATACATCCACAGGACCAAGAATTAGGTATTAAAGCATGAATCTAATAAGGATACCATTAGTTAGCTAATTTTTTTGAACTCTAACAAATGGAATCATAGAATAACCCTTTACAGAAAAATATTGTCACTTGGTTTGATACCTCATTATTGGTATTAAGGGTTGGACCATTAAATATATATTATGATTCATTAGATTGTTTATATTAATTATTATAACTTTGTATACTAGTCTTTAACAAGGCTATGTGAAATATCTTTTTTAGTGATAAATTATTTAATAAATTAAAGTGGTTGGAATCCCATATTTCCACCACATTTCAATGGTAGTAATTACACTCTATGGATGATCTGGATGGAATCTTATCAGAATATTATTGAAATTTTATTTTGGCATATTGTGATTAAATATTTTGATTTACCTATATCATATTTGGTTTATGTGGAATGTGAAGATTCATTTAAATATGATCATAAATATAAGGTCATGAATATTCTTTATTGTTATTTTTTGAAGGTATTTTTGAAAATATCTCTAGTTGCAGCATTGTTGATGATATATAACTTACGAAAAATAACTTTGATGAAGAAGATTCCATAAATTATGTTACCCCAATTATAGAAATTAATGACTAATTAAAATGGAGTTTTCAAAAATGAAAAGTGAAAAAAATCATTTTCTTAAAAGAGATTTTACTAAATGTAATTCCCATTTGACTTTAGATTATACCTATATTATTTTATAGGACATAAAGAAGAAATGATATATTAAACCAAATTATCGGAATCTAAAAAGTCTATAGAAGGTCAAGAACGAAGATTATAAGTATTTGACTTCTTGGAGTGATTCTAAACTTTCATGAAAAAATCGAAATGCAATAAATAACTAAAAATGTTACATTTATAAAGAATTATTCTAAGGTATAATTTTCATATCCAAATTCCTTTTATATTGATCTTGGTTCTTATCAAGGAAATCTTGAATATTATATGTGAAACGTATAATGGAAGATAGTGATTATATTTCTGATTCTCATGATTCTATCAATTCATTAAATGATGATTTTAATATTGAAGATCTGAATGAAATGTGTGATTCATATAAAGGTAAAATTAATGAAATTAATTCTTTACATGTAACAATAAAATATAAATATAATTGGGTTTGGGTAAAGAAAAGTATCCCAACTTCTAAATTTCAAAACATTTTTAAAGATAACAAAGTTTTACCTCTTCAATTTGATAAATTGAGAATCATAAATGTTGATTTCAAAATGTTTAATCTTAAATATGAAAATTATGGGATAATAGATTTTATTTATAAGAATAATGAAGATTAATAAATAAGGTCTAATTTATTTTTGGATGATATTTTAAATCTTTAGGATCAATGTAAGAAACTGAAAAAAGTAAAATTAATGGATAAAGAATGAATTAGATAAAATTATAAATAAAAAGTATTGTCTGGAAAGGAAAATTTATAAAAAATGCTTTTATAATGTCCATATTGGAAATATTGGCTAATTCAAAAAAATGTAATGATAAATGGAATGGTCATAATTGTAATTATTTTTCTCTTATTATTTTTAAATGTAATTTTTTGAAAGGAAGATCTATAGTAATTTATTTAGTTAATTACATTAAAGTTTGATCATATGATCATTATGATTGTGATTGTTCTCTGAAATTCACTCAATCTTTTGGTCACACAAATAAATATATCTCCAAATCTGATTTCAGGGAAAAACTATCCAAACCATATATTGCTTGGGTACAAATATATATGTATTATAATGCCTGTGATATTAATCCAATATTTATTCTTAATTTATTTGAAATTAATTCATTATTTCTACATAGGAAATTTTTAATTATAGATTCTTATATTCAACAATAATATCCTTATATTTTTATCCTTATCATTGTGCATACTTTCAAAATTCATTGACTTCATTTTAAAATGTTTCATGGATCCCTGTGACTTTAATGTCTATTTTTTGAGATATGTTTACTATTGGAATTATGATTCTTCTCATACTATTTTGGATTTTTTTTATTTCAAAAGGAAAGAAAACAATTTTGGGGGGAGTTACTATTATTCATAATTATACATTAATATTGGCCATTTTAGTTATTGAAATCATTATAAAAAATTTTATATATAGAGGCTCCAAAAAATTAAATATTTATATTTTATTTACTTTTTGAAATATCATTGAACTTCTATTATTTTTAAAAAAATAAAGAATTTAAAATCAAAATGATATGTTATTATTTCTTATTATAAAAATTATTACCTAATTTTGAATTTATTAAACATTAATTTTACAATTATTTTCAGTTGAATTATGAAATATTTTAAAGTGCAAATTTTTTTTCTAGATTCATATATTTATATTTTCATATTTAATACCTCATATAAGTTGGAATTAAACTTCTATAAAAATAGTCTCTTTATTCATAATAATTATGTTTGAATTTAGGTGGAGATCATTTTTTAAATCATATTTTTGTAGTGTATATATATAATGCATCGATTAAGAGGGAGGAAACCTTATCTCAATTCATTAATTTTCCTTGGAAAAGGTTGGTATATAAAGAATCATTGAATTCAATGTGAATTTTGGTTAGGGAATGCTGAATATTTAAGTATGTACATTGTTGAATGGAATGGTAAATTAAAAAGAAATTTGATTTTTTTAAATATATTCAGTTATGCATAATGAACTTGTTATAGTTTCAATCTATATAATCTTTTTTTAAATATTCTTAATCATGAACTATCATAGTTTTAAAATATGTTCATACTTTTTTACTTAATTTCTGCTGGACTAGGTTGCATAAAATTTACTTTTATCATATATAATAACTTTGTTTCTATTACATGCTTCGAGAATCCTATTTTTTTGATTAAATTTTGGGGAGTTTAAATGATGAAAATTTTAGATTTCCATATAATCTGTTGAAATGTTAAATTTTTATTTTTTGATTTCTAATTTTGATTTTTGTACATATTTTTGTATTAATTTATTATATTGTGACATATCATACATAATTTTTATTGTTAAATAATTGTCTAAAATTTTAGTCAGAATAAAAGGGTGTTTTATTAAACCTTGAATTTTATTCAAAATTCATCTGATTTAATAGTGGATTCTTATTAAATATTTTGAAAATGGAAGGATTTTTTTGATACCTAATATAATTTTTGTAATATTATTTAATGAAATTTGTATTAACAGTAAGTTTCAATTTAGAGGGGTTTTTATGTATTAGTTTCAAAAAGAAAATTCTAATATTGGAACGTTATATTTTTGATAATTTCACAATGGGAGAGATGTTTTTGAAATTATATTATTATTGTATTTATAAAAATGGGGGTGAATGTTTAGTGAATCCTTGAACTAGTTTAGTTTTTGGAAATTTATAAGCTTAATTTTTTTTCATTTAAAATTATTAATAATTTAAAATAATTAAAGTATATATAATCATGATAATATCAGAAAAATTATTTTTTACAAATGTTATTATTTTATTGTTGTTCATAACATGTAATAAAAGAATCTTGATGTCTTCTTAGGGAAAAGAAGTATTTTGACAAATTATAATATAATTTTACATATTTTTGAACTAAATTTAGAAATGTATCAAAATTGAATATTTGGGAATGTCTAGAACCTACTTTGTGAGTGTCAATTGATGGTGTCACATAACTATGTCAACATACCATAAGAAAAAAAAGTATTGACCATGTAAGAGTCAACTAAATTTATCAACCTACTATAAAAAAATCTTCTTACCATATGAGATTCATTTTAATCTATCACCCAACCATGTCAGCCAACCACATCAACAAAATGTAAAGACCATGTAGGAGTCAACTGGAACTGTCACTTGACCATATCAATCCACTGTGAGTAGAATTATCTTATGAATTCTGAATATAGTATGAGATATAGAAATCCAAATTATGTTATTCTTATTAAGTTAGAAATATAAAAACATTTTATAAATTTCATTATAATAAATAAAACTCCAAATCAATCTTTATAATTAGAGAAAATATATTGAAGTCACTATGTGTTATAGTTAGAGTTATGCAGTTTTCAAGAATAATTATTCTATAGTATTTTGAGGATAAATAAATTTATATAAGCCCAACTAAGGTTATTATAAATTTTATATAAATATTATAAAATTATATAAATATAATTATTCCTGATGTACAACTAATTTTCTTTTTGTGAAGGCATGGTTTATGTCTGAAACTTTATAAGTTAACTGTTCAAAAATGTTCTAGGATTAACTATATGAAATTTGTTACATGAATTTATATATATATTTTTTAATATATATTATCTTTTAAATAACCTCTATAAATATCTTACGTGAATCCCATACATGGATTTTTCTACATGGTTCTATGATTTTGTGCATGATTTTCTAAAACCTAAAAATATGATTTTTTATGTAATATGTCACTTTTCCATTTGTGGAATGTTCATTATGGATATAATTAGTGTTTTATTTTTTATATAAATACTTAATAATTATTTATAATCAATGAGAACATATTAAAAAAAATTATGATTAATTAAATGGGATTCTATTAGGTTCATGAATGGCTAGATATTTATGATGCAATTATAGAACTTGAGATATTTAAATTCAACCGAGTAGGAATGAAAAAATTTTCTATAAATTAATATAAGGGAAATTTTCAAGGATATTAGTTGATGTTATTAACTAATATTTTAGTTTTTTAAAATTTTATTTAGAGGCAAATACCACATGGATCATTTATCATGAAAATAAACATGATTACGGTTCAAATTTGATTTCAAAATATGAAGAGTTAGTGTCACATGATTTATGGGATTATTCCAAGGAATTTGTTACCAATATTTATCAATATATTTACTTCTATATTGATTTTTATTTATTCTAATTATTATTTGTGTATATCTTGATTTTTTTCTTATGGAATAATTGAAATATGCATTCATGTGAAGATATTATTACTTGAATATATTAAGGAGAACTGTGTATTTTAAATTAAATAAAATAATCATTGAATTTTGGTGTATACAAATGCCATATAATACAGTAAAGAAATAAAAGACTAATGTGACTTTGATTTTAATGATTTAGGGTGAATAGTTCAAAACTATGTCATGAAGAGTCATTTTTCATCTACTTATTGAAGTAAACAGTTGGTTTCCTGAGATTCACTATTTAGACATATTGAAGGGTGTGACCTATTCCTATTTTATTCCCCAACATCTTTATAAAAAACCATTCATTGGGTTAAATTGATTTATTCATTCATTTTTTCGTAGATTTTGGGATGTATTTTCTCACTTAGAGCATCTTATATGAGATTATACTACTATATCAAAAGGTATGTGTAGGTTTATTCTGTCCTCTAAAATGAATGGGTTTATTCTGTTCCCTTAGAAGATCGTGTTCTACTTAAACCATAAAATAAAAGAGGAAAATATTGTTCATCTAAGAGTCTAGGTTGAGTCTATACCTATTGAATATTGGGTCCCTCTTAACCCATTACATTGAAGAGGTTAGTACTGATCCTGTGAAATCATAGGTTGGTTCTACACATGTAAAAGTATAGTGTAGGTTTGACCCAGTAAACTAAATTGTTCCATCTAAAACCAAATATGAATGTGGGTAGGATTGCTCCACTAAAAATCTAGATTGGGTTCTCTCATCTAAAAGGTTGGGTTTTTTTCCCTAAATCTATAAATGAAATAGGAATTCGGTTGAACCTCTAGAAGTTAAAAACGATGTTATAACTATTTGTCACTCATTTTCAAAATATATATACCATCGTGTGTTCTATACATCAGATTTGTGTGTAGAGAATAAACATATGTTAATTTATATGTGAACTACTATTAAAATATATTATTCTCATTGTTTTCATTTTCATTTACGTTTCTCCCTTTTTACGTTTCTCCCTTTTATGATTGGTTTATTATCTTTATGTTTATAATTTGATTAATTTTTAATGAAAGATAATTCACTCCCACCTTATTTATTTATATCACCTCTTTGGGAACTAAAAAGTTTTTTAGATTAGATTGATGGTATTTTGAGGTTCAAATTATATAATTGAAGATATAATATAACACCATAATAATTTATAATATATTTCATTTTAAATAAATTTAATTTCTTCAATATATTGTATTTCACACAAAATTGAGTTTAAACTGTCATGACCCGTCCCCCGGCGCCCATGCCATGACTACCCCAAGCCTGCTTTCCATTGGCCAGAGGCTGGTGACGAGCACCAGAAATGCATATCCCAAAAACTGAGAAGGAATTTCCTCTACACATGTGAACTCACCCCAACCAAGAACTCATCAAGATAAAAACACAATGTAAACTATAAAGTAAACCGGGTGTGAAAAATATATAAATATGCCATAATACAGGCACAACTGAAACATACAAGTAAAATTGAAAAAAAGAACATCTCATGTGAACACCTGCCAAGGACCCTACCTGAAGGGTATCTACAACTCTCGAACGGTTATCCCTACGGATCGTCTCATCTAATGACCTACTCCGATCATCCTCCAGTTTGATACCCTCGACCTTGATCAGCATTGTTCGTCATCTGCACAAGACACAACAAGGTGCGGTCATAACATGTACAGAGGTGAGTATAATCATACTCAGTAGGGATCCCGAGACCCTCATGGGTCTCTTAGAGTTCCACAAAGGAAAAACCACAGAGCACGAAGTAATAGTCTTGAAAAATACTTAGGTATATGCCCATACATATACCTAAGTTGTCAAGATATACAAATGTAACACCATGAAGGTAGAAGTACCACACATGTAACACCATGATGGTATAAGTACCACAATAGTACACCACACAGATGAACAACGTGAAGGTAAGGACTGTGCTTACAACAGGTATAAGTAAAGTATAGAAGTACATATGATCAGTTGGGATGCTATATCATCTTATTCTATCAAGAGGTACTGCTGCTGATTATACAAAGTCTGACCCACACAAGACCAATATGTAATAACCCGAACAATGACCCACATAGGATCTGACCCACATATGATCAGTATGCGCTGACCCAGATAGAAATTGACCCACACAGGATCAGTATGCACCTACCCACACATGATTTCTGAGTGATAACCCATACAAGATCTGACTCACACATGATCAGTGATGACCCACACAGGATCACTCGGTACAAACCTCCGTATGATATGTCTCCAACCTCCGCCTCAGTGCTAGCCAATGGATTACCACTCATAAAACGTTTGTGAGAACTTCCATGAGGTTTTAAAAAAAGGAATCCCAATGTTTCATTAGGTCATAAGGGAACTAACACAATAGAAGGCACGTCAATCAGACGCCCGATTTGTAAGTTATTATCATTTATGTTTCAAGCGACCATTTGGATTCGAGGTTCGATCCAACCTAACCATATTCCAACATTATCCAAATCTCATGTGGAGTATACCAAAAAAACCATATCGATCCAAGGATCCCAACACGGTAGACGACTCATCAAACGGTCACCCAGTTCTCATTTCATGACCAAAAGGCATATCTGAGTCCAGATGGGGCTGGGTCCGGCTCGTCCCGGTCAGACCGACCCAGCCCGACTCGGTTTGGGTAGACCTGACCCGGTCTGGGTCCGGCCCATCCCACTGGCATAGTGCAGCCCGCGGTTGTGTGGCCCACTATAGTGGTTTCCACCCGATCAGAAACCCACCCAGTTTACTCAAACAGTCAATTGGACCATTCAGTCACCCTGCTTGCACACAAGACCGTTCAGTCACCCAATGAAGAAGTAACAAGCCCACATTAATTGAGTTAATATTATTAATTCAATTAATATTGGAACATTAAATCAAATAAATTAGCTCATTAAATTGGTATAATTCCAATGTTTTCCTCATTTTAAAGGGGAGTTTAGGTGGTCCCCACCACCAAGTTTCAAAATGGAGGTTTCATAAAATTAAAATAATTTTTTTTGTTTTATTTCATTTTTTATTCTTTTAACCATCCACAAAAAACCTGAAAACTAACTTCCACCCTCGACTTACTAGAGTCGAGGTGAAGGTCCCCTTAAGAGAATATCGGTGCTAAGAGTTCAACGGTGTCCTTAGATTTCAATTCCAAGCACCGGTTCAAATGGTACAAAATTCTAGTCGGGCATTTACTGAACGTACCATAAAAAAGTTCAAAAATTCATTTCGATAACACCGGGCCTCAGAATCACATGCCGTCAATTTTCACAAACTCTTTATATTCCCATTTAATTTAAAAAAAATTAAATGAAAAAATCAACATCTTTACATTCTCCCCACCTCATGGCTTTGCACCCCCAAAATCCACAACACAAACTAGGGAAACATGTGGTGGTACTGAGAATGAATATGAGCCTCCCACTCCCATGTGCTCCTCTAGAGGATCTCGTGCTACCAATGAATGCGCACCAAAGCTATCGACCACCCACAAAGGACCCGCTCCCGTCCATCCTCAATCTCCATTGGAAACTCCAAAAATGTCACCCCATTCTCCATGTATAGCTCGTCCCAGTTAATGATGTACGAAGGATAATGTACATATATCCTCTGCTAGAATATGTGGAAAACATCATGCAACCAGTGCAATTGAGGGGGAAGAGCTAAGTAGTAAGCCACCTCGCCAACTCCGCTAAGGGCCTGAAAGGATCCGATGAACCTCATAGATAACTTGCCGCCCTAGCCAAATCTTCACAAACCTCGTTCAGGTGAGACCCGTTGAAAGACATGGTCACCATCCTAGAACTCCTGAGGTCTCTATATCCTATCATCATATGACTTCTGCCAGATCTACACAGTCTTCATCCACTCCTAGATGATCTTCACCTTCTCCGTGGTAGCCCGTACCATATCTGGTCCCACAAGTGCTGACTCCCCTGGGTCAGACCAACATAAAGGACATCTGCAAGGTTGACCATAAAATTCCTCAAATGGTGCCATAATGACAGTTGAGTGATTCTTATTGTTTTATTCGAACTCCACCAAATGAAAGTGATCCTCCCAGCTATGGACAGAATCCAGGATGCACGCACGTAACATTTCCTCAAGGGTCTCAATGGTCTTCTCTATCTGACCATACATTTAAGGATGGAAGGCGGTGCTCGACTGAAGATGTGTCCCAAACACCTCCTACAACCCCTTCCATAACCAAGAAGTAAAACATGCATCATGATTAGAGATAATAGTAGATGGAACTCCATGAATTCATAGAATCTATTGCATGTAGAGGCATCCCAATATCTCTATTGATCCCGTCTCTCTGATAGCTAGTAAGTGGGATGATTGGGTGAGTCGTTCAACGATCACCTAGATGGAATCATGACTCTTGGACGTGCATGGATGTCCTGTCACAATTTCCATGGAGATTCCATCCCACTTCCACTCTAGCACCTCATGTGGATGAAGTAAGCCTTCTAGGACCTGAAGCTCCACCTTCACTTACTAACAAGTGAGTCACTGTGAGACAAACTCTTCCACTGTTTTCTTCATTCCCAACCACAAGTTTTGACACCGGAGGTCCTGGTACATCTTTTACACTCATGTATGTACCACTAGAGGGGACATATGAAACTCCTAAACACTTCCTCACAAATTGCCACCGGTACCAGAGCACGCCCTCTGAAAAGGACGACATGATCCCCATGTTTAGAAAATCCATCAGGTTCATGTCCTGTAAATATCTTATCACGTCGATCCTCGCAGTCAGTGTCCCCAAGCTGTGCCTCCGTGACTCGCTAAAGGAGTGGGGGAGTTACTATCAAAGACTGATGAAAAGCGGCTCCATCTCGATTCATGTAGGATATCCACAAGGCGGCTAACTACTCTGCCCCTACCTCAGTAACTAAATAATAGATCTCCTGCTGAGTGCATCTACCACTAAGTTACCCTCTCAAGGAGTATAGACTATCTCAAAGTCATACTCCTAGAGGAACTCAAGCCAATGTCACTATCTCAGGTTCCTGTCCTTCTGAGAGAAGATATACATGAGACTCTTGTGATCATAGTAGACTATCAAATGCTTTCCCATCAAGTAATGTTGCCACATATTCAAGAAAAATACCACTACTACTAACTCCAGGTCATGGGTAGCGTAGTTCTGTTCATATTGTCTCAAATGTCAATAACCATAAGAGATCACTGCTCACTCCTACATCAGGACACATCCATGACCGGTCCCTGATGTGTCATAGTATACTACGTAACCAAAACCCTCCCTCAGTAGCCTCAAGATAAGGGCAGTCATCAGTCTCTACCTTAGCTCTTGGAAACTCTGCTGGAATCTCTCTGACCACACGAAGGGTTTCCCCTTCTTCATCAATGTGGATAACTGTGTCACAACACACAAAAATTCAGGCACAAACCTCCGGCAGTAACCAGCCAATCCCAGGAAACTCTGCAGCTCTGTCACCCTCTTGAGTGGATCCCAAGCAAGCACAACCTAAATATTCACAGGATCCATCGAATCTCTGGCCTCTGAGATAACATGTCTACGAAAGTGAACCTCTATGATCCAGAACTGGTACTTCGAGAGATTACCATAAAGATGGTGCTCTAAGAGTGTGTCTAGAACTATTTGCAGATGATATGTGTGCTCCTCCTATGTGGATGAGTATATCAGGATGTCATCGATGAAAACTACCACAAAAATAATGAGGTATGGATGGAGGATCCTTTTCATGAGTCCCATGAAAAATGCTGGAGTGTTGGTCACACTGAATGTGATAACCATGACCTCATAATGGCCATACCTACATCTGAAGGATGTATTTTGCACATCCTCATCTCGTACTCTGAGTTGGTGATAGTCTAATCTGAGGTATATATTTGAGAACCATCGTGCTCCCTTCAACTGATCATAGAGGCCATTAATCCTCGGGAGTGGGTACTTTTTCTTCATGGTCACCTGGTTCAGGCACCGATAGTCCACACAAAGTCTCAAACTCCCATACTCCTTCTTGGAAAACAAAATCAGGGCTGCCCAAGGAGAAACACTTGGCCTAATGAACCCCTTGATCTGCAAGTCCTCCAACTGTACCCATAGATCTCGAAGATCTGGGAGAGACATCTGATTTTATGGTGTAGATATTGGTGATGTCCCAAGGTACATGTTGATGTAGAAGTACCCCTCTCTGTGAGGAGGTACACCCGGAACATCACCAGGGAAAACATTAGCATACTGGTCCACCACTACAGGATAGCTCGGACTCTCAACATTAACCGCTCCAAGGGTAAGGCTAGACAACTGATGTGTGATTGGATATATGCTCATCTAGGTAAGTCCATGTTGTGCTGAAGTGGTTCCTTTCTAACCTGTGAATAAAAACATGGTCCCACTTGTGCGGACACACCATACTTTTCCCCTAATACAGTCATTTTGAGCATTGACTGTGGATAACCATTCCATACCCAAGATGATGTCATAAGGCCTCGACGCTGCTAATAGAAGATCTCAGCCGAAGCTCTCACCTCCTAGAGTAAGATCAAACTACCGGCACCAGTTTGTAATTGTCGAATCCACTCCTATAAGAGTCTCTAGCTATAAGGATCTGGCCAATGACTCCACCGGAATCTCCGAGCTCCGAACGGGGGTCGTGGAAATAAACGAGTGACTAGTACCTGTGTCCATAAGTACTATAGCTAGGGTAGAGTAGACACCGATCATACATCAAATCATCTCTGAAGTGCCATGGTCAAAGGCCTCAGCTACATGGAGCTGATCCTATCCATGTCCACCCGCTCTCTATGGTCAGGGTGGACCACCAGGAGGTAGTGGTGGTAGAAACTTGAATCACTTCCCACTGCCTGTTGAACAACATGCTCCTCTACCATGTCTGCCTTCTACCTGTGGACCTCCCTAATAGAATCTTTTCCTCTACCTAAGTGGTCCTTCGACCATCTGTTGGTCATCCGTATGGTGGGTCCGACTGTCATGAGCCTTGTGACCTTGCCCGCCGCACGAGTAACACTGCCTGACCCTCACTTGTCCTGCCCTATCTCAAGATCCCCGCACCACCAACCATGTATCATGCGGTCATCCAAATATTGGGCTGGACCTCTTGGACCTCTATTCCATCGGTCTACTTCAAGTTTCCCATGACTCTACTACATGTTGTCCAGTGGTGGGTCTCACTAACAGTGACTACTCAGCAAGGAAAGTCTCCACTAAGAGTGCTTTTTTATAACACCCCCTCCTATGTCGGGATGCTTAGAGAAACCATCAATGCTTTAATATCCTGTATGAGCCCCTACTCGAAGGTCTAGACCCTGAATAAAGGGTCCCACGCTTTGTCAGTGGAGTAGCATGAGAGGTCGGTGAACCTCACTCAATACTGAGCCATATTCATGATACCAAGCTGTAAGTGGAGAAGCTCATGTATACACACGAAGTGTAAGGTCGCTGGGACAAACTCTACCTTGAAAAGGCTCTTGAAATATTCCCAGATAAGAGTGACCTCATCGTGAACCTGGGGAATCAAGCTCCACCAACTACCCACTACTGACTAAAGAAGACTGGTGAAAAGGATCACTATGAGATCAGCTGGTGTCCCTACCAGTCGGAAGACTCTAACCACAGCCTCCAGCCAATCCTCTGCCGCCTGTTGATTCATCTCACCACGGAACCTCAGTGGCCTCTAGCGTGGGAACTCATGCAATACCCTCAAGAGGCATGAACCCTTTTCTACTAGGGCTGGTGGCATCGACCGCCCAATGTGTAGTGGTGCTAATGGTACACCACCTAATGGTACAAGTGCTGTAAGGGGACCCCGTACTGAAGCCTTGTCACTCTATGCGCTATCATCGCATAATCTAACTGGAACCCTAGCTGGATGTCTTCATGGAGGAATCCCAGAAAGGAACAGCTATTCCATTATCATTAAGTTATACCTGGTGAGAAGACTCAAAGAGATCACAAAGAAATATTTTCAAAAAATCACATACGCAAGTCGTGTTTTCATGCAGTAAGTCAGAAATCAAGAGTTAGGGTATAAGTGTATGGATTCATCGACCGCCACACCAACACTAGATTCCTCAAACTGAAAACCAAACTCATCACACATAACACTATTTCCATACATAAAAGATCAGATTCATAGTTCTTCAGTAGAAATTAACTCCTATGATAACAATTTTTCACGAACCGTCCCCTGGGTCCTATGTCAAGACTACACCAAGCCCTCCTTCCATTGTCCAAGGGATGGAGACTAGCACCGAAAAGGAATATCCTTAAAACTGGGAAGGCACTGCCTCAAAACCTGTAAACTCACCCAAAAAAAGCACACAAAAAGATACAAGCACAAGGTTAAATATAAAGTAAATAGGGTGTGCACAGTATGTAAAGTGGACAGAATACAAGCCCAAATGGAAAATACAAGTGAATCTAAAAAAAGAGCAGCTCTTGTGAACACCCGCCAAGGACCCTACCTAAAGAGTAGGTACAACTCTTGAATGGTCATCCTTGTGGATCGTCTAGTCTAATGTCCTCCTATGATCAGTCTCTAGTATGGTACCCTTGCCCTCGATTAGGGATGTCCATTGTTAGCACAAGACACAGCAAGGTGTGGGCATAAACCATGTAGGGGTGAGTATAACGATACTCAATAGGGACCCTGAGACCCTCGTAGGTCTCCTAGAGTTCCATAAAAGAAAAAACCACAAAGCATGAAGCAATAGTCTTAAAAAATACTTATGTATATGACCATACGTATACCTTAGTTATCAAGATATACAAAGGTAACACAACGAAGGTAGTTGTACCACACAGGTAACACCATGAAGGTATAAGTACCACACAGGTAAACCACATAGATGTACACCATGATGGTAAGGACATAGCTCACAACAGGTATAAGTGAATTATATAAGTACATATGATTAGTCGCAAAGCTAGATTATCTTATTATGTCACGAGGTAGTTCTGATGATTATATGGATTCTGACCCACACATTATCGATAGGTACTAACCCCCACAATGACCCACACACGACCGGTATGCGCTGATCCATACAGGATCGCTGAGTGCTGACACACACAGGATCGGACCCACACATGATCGGTATGCGCTGACCCACACATGATTGTTGAGCACTGAACCACACAAGATATGACCCACACAGGATCGGTGCTGACCCACATAGGATAGCTTAGTACTAACCTCTGTATGATCTGTCTCCAACCTCTACCTCACTGCCAGCCATTGGATTCCCTTTCATAGCACGTTTGGGAGAACCACTCCTCAAGCCATCGATCGTACCTCAATCACCACGAAGTTCCACGAAGATGTATCCCAAATGTCTGTAAGGTCATAAAGGACCCACGCAATAGATGACGCACCAATCGGACACCCCAGTCTGTAAGTTACTAGTGTTTCTATTCTGAGGGCCTGGTTGGATTCAGGGTTTGATCCAACCTGGATGTACTCCAACATTTTCAAAAACTCAAGTGGAGTATACCAAAAGGAACCTCTCAATCCAAGGATCCAAACGCCCTAGATGGTTCATCAAATGGTCGCCCGAATCTCATGTTAAGGCCAAAAGGTGTATCTGAGTCCAGATGGGCCTGGTTCCAGTCTAACCTAGTTTGGGTCGACCCGAACCAGTTGGTATGGACCGCGGCGGGCCTGGACCACTAGGCCATGGTCTGGTCCAACCCACAAAGTGGGCGCCCCAGCCCTGACAGCTGGCGTGGTGTCGCTCGTAGATGAGTGGCCCGCCATAGCGGGGTCCTCCCTAGCCAACACCATAGGGGAGGTTCCCTCCCTCGGTTTACCTGAATGGTCCAACAGAGCATTCGGTTGCCCTGCTGGCAGGCGGAACCACTTGGCAGTCCCACTTTGTGTGACATGACTGGTAGAAATGGTGCGCTGGTTCTCCTCTCAGCGGAGTGGATGCGCTGTACTGCTCCATTACGGTCGGCCGGATGTCGGCCGCCTTCTGACTTCTGCTGCGGTCACAATCTCCAGTACCGGCATCATGGACACCTTCCACTGCCTATCCACGAAGCCAACCATTGTGCTGGTCGCCACCCTGTTCCACCGCGACCAATGGTCCACGACATCCTGCTCAAATGGAAACACAAATGCGCACCACCCTACCTCCACGTGGCCAGCCGGTTGCCAGCTGCTGTCCTCCCACCGCCACGAACGACGTGCCCCGGACTCCTTCGGCGGTGCGGTTGCACTACCTCTATCATTGCAGCCAGCCAGTATGTTGCCCGCGACCCATGAAGAACACGTTAAAAATAATTGCAGAGGGATCATGTTGTGTTCGTGTAGCCTGAACCCTCCATGTTAAATCGGTAGGTCGTAGTTCAAGAGAATCAAATCAACCTAATACCAAGAAGAAAACATAAGCAAATCCTTACCTCGAAGTTCATTAGAGGTGTCGTTAAGAAGGATACGAATTAGATCAAGGGGATTCCGGCGTTCTTTTCTCCCACAACTTGCTTCCAAACCATGCTCCAATATCAACGTTCTTAATTCGAAGGGTTTTTCTTCATTGGATAATTTTTCTCCAAAGTTTCTCCCAAGCTCTCCATTGCCAATGATTCCTAACAAAGATGTGAGGTGCCAACTTTAATTGATTTAAGATTATTAATTCAACTAATATTGGCACATTAAATCAAATAATTTGGCTCATTAAATTGGGATAATTCCATTGGTTTCTCAAATTAAAGGGTAGTTAAGGTGGTCCCCACCACTAGGTTTCAAAATGGAGGTTTCAAGAAAATAAAATAAAAGTCGTTGTTTTATTTTATTTTTTATTCTTTTAACCTCCCACAAAAAAATAGGATATCTAACATCCACCCTCGACCAATTGTGGTCAAGGTGAAGGTCCCCTTTTGCAATTATCAGTGTTGTGAGTTCAATGATGTCCTCATATTTTAATTCTGAGCACTGCTCAAAATTTACAAAATGCCGCTTGCGTGTTTGCTGAAAGTACCTGAAACAATGTTCATAAATTCATTCAGGGCACAAAAGTCTTAGAATCACATGCCGAAATTTTTTGTGGACTCTTAATATTCCTATATACTTTTAAACAAAATTTACATGGAAAAATCTGGGTCTTTACATAAACAAACAATGGTCTACTATTAAAATATTATTTTAGAATGATCATTATAATATAGTAATTATAATTTGTTTGTATGAATAAGAAAAAATAAATTATGGAAAAAGTTTGGTTCATACATTTATAAATTGTATTAATTATCTATCAATTGATTATAAATGAAAAAAAACATTTCATGTAAAAAAGAGATGTTTTCTTGAGATATAGTTATTATGAATGCAATGTGTTCTTGTTATTAAAAATTAATTGGATCACTGTTGGTGAATAATTTTAATGTTAAATATAATTAAATATATTATGTTCAAAAAAATTATTGAAATTCATCAAGAGTTTTTACAATATATGGTATAAGAGTAAATAAATTTTTATGCTTCAAAACTGTATTTTTTTTTGTAAAAAGCGGTTTTATCATGTTTTGTGAAATTATTTATAAGATTAATTTCTAACACTTCTTGAGATTGAAAATTAATAAATGGATTAAATATTTTGAATTATTATAAAAATATTAGGTAAATAATCCTCGTTAATGTTTTGGTAATAACGACTTTTAACTATGGTGTAATTTAAAACCTTAATTAAATAACAATCGGGTTAACCTTGTTTAAAAATTAACAATAAAGTTAAAATATTTCATATTATTTATTATTGGATGAATCGAATTAAACCCTTACCACCATTGGTTTTAATTTTAGTTATTTATGTGACACATTCCCATTACCATGACCTATATAATATTTCAAAAAATAATAAATAGAAAATGACACTGTCTTACTTGAAAATATCTATTCTATATTTATGGAGGGATAAAAACCAGTTTTGAATTAATTGTAATGGTTATTTTGATATTAATAAAATTATTTTCTTGATCTTAATTTATTTTAAATTTTTCTTGATTATATAATTACCATAAATTCTTATGAAATGCTAACATGTTATTTTTAAAATTAATCTAAAAAATAAAATAAGTGATTTTAAAAATAGTAAAAGTAATATAATTTGAGTAAGATATAGTGTTACAAGAAAACTATATACTAGTATACCATATTAGAGATGTTTTATAGGATTATATTCAAATAAAATCATTGTATTTATGTATTTCAATACATGTTTAATGAATAGTGTCAAAAATGATAGTAATGATATTTTATAAAAATAATATTTTATTAAATAATATAAAAATCATAAAAAAATTGAAATAGGAAAGGGTGGATAAGATGTGGTCTAAAATGTAACCCCTTGGAATTTATGAGATGATATTCACTTTATATGTTTTTTTATTACCTTCTAATATTTAAAAATTCATTACCAAAATTATGATTAAAATTAGTTAATAGAGGTATTACACCAATAATTAATGATATTATGACTAAAAAATCTATAAAATTTCACTAGAAGATAATATTTATACCATATCCTAATTTTATTAAAATATATATTCATTTGGAATAATTTTATATTGAGAAATGTTTAGTGATATTTTAATATATTTAAATATTTCAAATGTGTTATTTCTCATCACAATAAAAGGACACCCCTTTCCCTAATAAATCATCACTAATGTCTCATAAACAAGAATTGGCCCCACAAGAGAGACCTCTCCCACTAATTTCCATAAAAAGGCATCCAATATGGGAAACCAAAAAAATATTTAAATGGTGGAATTCTGAATGAGGGGTAGTAAACATTAATATACAAAAACTCAAGGAATCCCAGATGGCTATCTCACAATCCATAAAAATTCATGACAAAGACACAAATAATATCCTCTATGATTTAAATAGAAAGATATGTATAACCACCCATCTATGGATGGTATATTGAAATTAATCTCACATAAGTCCCCATAACCTCATTCAGACTATACTATAAACTAGAAGTAAAACTAGGATCCAAGTATGAGAAAAAGGATGAAGGAACCCCATGTCACCAAAAAATAACAAACACATACTTCATGCATATATTTTAATCTTTATTTTTATCCATGATCAGAATAAATGAGCATATTTCTTCCAAAAATAAATCACCACAAATATAGAGTTCTTATCTTAGAGAGTCTATGATCATCTACATATAAAGTCCATGTATACTACATAAAATTTCCATACTGACACCAGCAAAGCATATAAAAAATTGAAAGGATTCAAGTGATTTAACTTTATTGTATGGAAGGTATAACAGAGGGAAACATAATTAGCAACGTCATGATTCTTACCCAGTCACCATAAACACTCTCTCATGTCATAATACATCTTCATAGTACTAGGGTAAAATTATCGTGAAGAAATAAAAAAATAATGCAACACTAAATTCTTCAAAATATTATATGTTGAAAAACAAATCCTTGAAATTAATAACACAATTAGAAGGGAGAGACTAAATGTAAAAATTTCCCCAATATATAAGGTCACCCAAATTATTTGGAACTCATCATCCCGCTGTTGAACCATTATAATTTCCTCAAGGAGATATGATTATAATTGACAACTTGTCTTAACAATACCAGAAACACCCCCCAAGAATATTTCTAAATCTGAATGATGAGTTCTACAAGGTTCTACACCTCTCCCCATTCCAAAATAACTTTTGTTTGGATGTTCTGACTAAGTGTGTCTTCATTGACATTACCTTTCCCAAGAGAGTAAGCGATGTTGATGTCAATGTATGTATGTATTCCACCCACCATCTCTATATTGAATTCATGTTCTTGTAAGAGAAGATATAACTCAAAATCCTATGATCGAAAACAAAATGATTCTCTCTAAAAAAATAGTGCTACCAATATTTAAACTTATTAATAACCATGGGAAATCTCTAAATCCTAAGTGGGGTAATTATTTACCTAAGGATGAATCTGAATAGATCTCTAGGATAAAATGTTATAATCCTACATATGTACACAACCCAAACCAGCAATGGAAGTATCACAATATTCCACGTACCCTTACTAGTATCATGTAATATTATAATATAAGTAGATGTCAGATGACATTTCTACACATTAAAATAATTTTAACATTTAACATCCCATGTTAGTTTTAACCTTTTTTCTTAAGTAAATTTAATGGTGATGCTAATTTTGGAAAATCCTTGACCAACCACTAATATTATCCAACCATACCTAGGAATTGTTTTATCTCAAAGACATTATTTTTTTCCTACCATGATAATGAATCCATTAACTTCTCGGGATCTACTTAAAGTCCACATATTGAAATTGAATCCACCAATAACAAAACTTCTTGAATACATAAAATAGATTTCCAAATCATTTTATATTGTCATTTTATCCTTATGATCTTTAAAAAAAGATTCAGATGGTGCCCAGGCTTGTGCTCAAATCAGGAATAAACTAAGACATCATCCACAAAAATTACAATAAATGAATTGATACACTAATTTAATATAAAATTTATCTAGGCCTTAAATACCAAAATATAATTAGATAGACTCAATGTCATCTCACAGTATTAATAATGTTCATAACTGATCCTAAAAGTAGTATTTTGAATATCATACTCCCATACCCTGAGCTGATGAGAACTAAACGGAAGATTGATTTTTAAAAACCACTTACCCCTTTTAATTGATCAAATAATTCATCCACAAAAAGTAAATATAACTTATTATTAACTATTACTGAGGTCAATTTCCAATAGTTAAAGAAAATATGAAGTGAACCATCAACCATCTTATAAAAGTGCACAGGGGATTACCACAGTAAAAAAATAAGAAAAAAAAAACAATTCGCCACCATATCATAAAATTATATTTTGAGATATTTCATCATAGTAGGTTCCATATGATTGGATGTAATGTCCATAGACACTATATCTAGATCTAGATCAATTGTAAACTCATCCTTTATAATTGGAGGACTATTAGAAAATTCATGTGGGAATACATCAAGGATGTCCCTTATAATAAATGGAATATAAAAAATAGGGATCATTATTAGGTTTAATTTATGTAGATGAGAAAAAATCATGATTTCTATGAGGGAAGGTTTTTCATGACCAAATCATAGATCCCAATATACCTTAAACTCCCAAGAGTTCCCATTAATGATTAAGAATGAAAACCCCAATGATAACAATAAATATTAATCATGTGAGAAACTAGAGAATACATCTTGATGATGATATAGAAATGATCTATATTGAGAATGTAGAAATAGATGAGTATATCTAAATTATATTTAAATTGAGAAAAAGCCAAACATTAAAACCCTTTCTCTTTAATCTTTCTAACAGATGTCACCAAATCTATAAAAAGGACATGAGATATTTTAGAAGCTTATGTACATACATGAAATGGGTAAATATAAATGAGTATGTTTCACCAGTATCAAATAAATAATTTTTTATATTTATTAAACAATATTGGTACCTCCCACTAACATTAGACTCAAATCAACATCCCCAAGAATCTCATCCACTACACGAACATGATTCACTCCAGAGGCCAATAGCTGGAGCTCAATCAACTTTGGAGAACCTAAGTCCACAAAAGCATCCCTTGGAACTGAATATCATAGACCATAACTAGGCATTTACATCACCAGGAAGAACCACTACATATGGAATCAGCTACCGCATTCATTGCACATCTTCACAGGTGTAGAACAAGTATGCCTAGTGATCCCTTCCATACCATAATAATAGTATGTTTGAGGAACACTACTGTGTAGTGTTAATGGAGAATATAGGGCGTATTACTATAAAACACATCAACCACCCTGTAGATGCTGAAAAATTCTCAAGGGATGAAGGAGGTTTTGGCGCGACAAAGTGAATCCATATTTGGACCCGGTGATCCGTTCTGGGGGGTGGGGGGGGGCGAAGAGGCCGCGCAAAAAAAAACAGTGTTGCATGAAAAAATATCTCGCATGGAAAACAGCGGGATTCGTGAAAGTATTCTGCATGGGTGCAGAAATTTCCACGCCCCGACTGAGGGCGCATAAGCTTTTACACAACAGCCCCGCACGTTTGAATTTTCATGATGCCGACCCCGGTGCATAAAATTTCGCGCACGTCAGTTTCCACCTGGATCTAATGACTTTGAGAACCTATAATAGAAGGGTTCCCCATCGACTTCTGATAGCTGAAGAATCTCAATAGACTCCTTGGTGCAAAATCCCCCTCTCAGGTGCACAAAATATGGCTTTTAGTTACAATATTTTTTGCACCAGGTCGCCCTGGGGTCCGTCTTCGCGGGATACCCCTCTCTTAACCCGCATCAAAATCCCTTCGAGTCCTGTCCCCTACACGCAATCCCTTCCATTTGTGTGTATACCTTCCAATTTCAGATGAACCCGACCAATTGCGCACCTCCCAGAGTAAACCCAGGTATAATAGTTTCAAATAATAATTTGAAAAATTTATTTCTATTATCAAAATTGGTATATCAAATCCAAATGGTAAAATGAAAAATAACTATGGAAAAAAATACAAGGACAAATTACAGTTAGTATATATTGTTCACTCATACATCAATATAATTAGTTCACACTACAGGTCCCCAAAACCCATGCATAATGGTCGAGGGAATAGAGGGAAACCCCAATAAGTGTACAATCCTACCGTGTCAATCATGTCCTAAATCTGACTGAATCTCAATCGAGGAATAGAGGAACAACAAAAAAAGTGAACTAACTTTATGTATAAAATGAAAATACTTACTAATACACCTTACACCTAAGTACCTAAAGTTCCCAAGTCCTATATTTGAAAACATTTTAAAGGGATTACACATTTCTCAATAAAATTTGAAACACCATTTTTCCATCATAACATGCATTGAAAATCACATTTATTTTACATAAAATGGGAAAAAAATAATTTCACAAAATCGTAATTACAAACACAAATAAATAAATTCAATATCCTGAAATATAATTTATAATTATTTTATAAAAATATAGAATTTATGGTTTGAATGTCATATTTTAGATATAGAACCATCTACCTCAAACTCATCTCACACGCCAACTGTGATGCGATATACATACTGGTAGAAACTCTGAAGAACCAATATATGTCTTCATATTTATTATCATGTGTTAAAATCATGTTCCATAAAAAAGGTTCAGTGTAGATGATATAGAAACACATACCTTGATTAATCTATGCACCAAACCACAACCAATGAAAGAACATCACCCAGAAGATGTTCACACAATAGAACTAGAAGGGATCAAACATGTATTCTCACATGATCAATAATACCATGAACAGAGTCGAACACAAATTCCAATTCCCAAGAGTAATTAAGAATAATAAAAGATAATGGAACCCCTAAAAAGGGAGGAGAAACTGAAATTTTTAGTATAAGGACCCAAACTTAAACAATACATAATCTTGATTAAAGTCAATAATTCACATTGAAGATATTTTCAGGATCACTATTTTTGAGAATTAGGACATAACAATTAAATAAAAACTCAAATTTATAGAAAGTGGATACAACTACAATAATATCCATTTCATCCATAATATATAACTATTAAAATGAAACATAATTTATTTAAATATTGATAAAAATATTCTAGACTAGTTCCTTTCTCATACCCATCCTTATACCCTGTGAAATAATTTTAAAAACAGAGGATGGGCACAAAATGGTCAGTAAGGAATATAAAATATGGATAAAAATTTTATTATTTAAATTTCTAAACACATATTTTTTTTTTCAAAAATCTTACTTTTCACCCATAAATCATAATGTTTTTAACATACCTCATGAGATCATAAGATTCTTGAAAAAATTCATAGAAATCATAAATCATAAAGGTAATATGTGGCATCCATATCCTAATTAAATGGTAGATTTTATATCAAATATGGAATAACCTTTAGGGTTACATTTGGAATACCCATAAAAGTATATTCCCAAAATATCTAAGGTGAAAACATAACATTTACCTCAGTATCATTACCCAATGAATTAGAGAGATATCACAGGATCAACCTCCCTCAGTTTATCATGAAACCAACTATATACATAAACTATGCCGAAGAACCATAACATAATCATAACACATAAAAACAGTATAATGAAAAAACAATAAAATTTGAAAATTTTAATTATAGTTGATAATTTCAAGATATTAACATAATAAATCTTTTATCAAAACCACTTTCAAAATAAAAATACATGAAATGGAAATATGGTATTTATTCTTCTTTTAAAAATATTATGTCTTATATAGGAATCCAAATATCAAATAATGGTTGCGACGATAGAAAAATTAGTTATCGCCACTTATATTAAAAAAACATTCCTTTTCACATCTAGTTAAATGCTTTGTAGAAAAAAATATTCCATTTGAAATCCTTTGAATGAAATTTAAATTCAGTGGGGTTTATTATACACCATATAAAAGAATGTGGTTTATATTATCAAATTATACCTCAATGAAAGTATATTGACACAAAGTCCCTTAAAAGATCATATAATTAGATTAAAGTTTAATTGAGGACATAATAATTTGTGAAAAATATAAATGCATCCAATATAGGTCGATATTCAAGGTAAAACAATCCCAGGTCATTCAAACATATTCTTGAAAAAACAAAACCAATTAACTAGGTATTTAACTCAATGAATGGAAGTTGAGTTAAGATTTCCCTAACATTGAGTCTTACTTGTCTCGTACATTATTTATTTTCCTAAATAACAAAATTTGGTTAATTTATACTAACGTGTAAAACTTTTTCAAGTTAATTATTCCTTTTATATCACTTATTAACATGTGGTAAAAATTACATACCTATTTAAGTTCATATTTGACGTTTTGTCGATATTCAGTACTTCAGTCGAAAATGAACATGGTTTGATGTAAATAATCTATGTGGTCATAAGTCATTCATCTCCAGAATAATGTTCATGACATTATTAACATTTTTATTCATAAATTATACCCTTAAATAAAACAATTAATTGTGGTTATGAAAAATTATCGACGATATATTCATTGATATGGTATGTCGTACGTACGCATGAGTAACGTTTTCAATTTTTCAATGATCATTATGGAAATAAGATAAGCATTATTTTATCTTTCCATAATTATAGTAAAATAATTAATAAATATATTAACAATTTAAATATACATATATATCATACAAGTGATATAAAAACTAAAAATGAGTCACATTACTTCGTAGAGGTGATAGTTCACACATGTACCAGAATGCCATTATCATTTTCATGTGCATAGAAGTAGGAACATAATTGACATATTATATCATTTAATAATTAATATGTCATGAATAAAACATATGAAAATTAATTTGATTATTATTAATAGTTATGGGACATGGCTATATAAAATGAATTAGATCAGTTCATGGAGGTGATAGTTCACACGTATACACGGATGATTATTTTCATTCCCATTTTGGGGATGTGGGGATGTATTTTGGATATTATATTAACATAATAACATCTAATTATATTTAGGATACTATATTTAATACATTATTTTTTTAGAGGAGATTTTAATGAATTGTAAGAAGAGATAAAATAAGAATATTAAAAAAACAATACCTCTTCTTCATTTGATCATATTTGAAGAACACCTTAACAGCTCCAAGATGGGTGTTATGGCTAAAATAAGGCCTAAAACGAGGATAAGGATTATGGTATGAGTTTTGTGTCGGTATTGTCTGAACCAAAGGGTTCATGAAGTGTTCTTATTAGAGAGTAGATGGTACCTTTTTATAGGGGAGGGAAGGGGCACCCTTGGAAACTCTTAAATTGGTAAATTAATATAAATTAAATTTTTAATTAAAATAGATCAAACATGAGATATGTAGAATAAAATATGAGTATAGTTATAAATCTTATCATCCAATAATATTTATACTTGTACTGAGTTTAGTTTAAAATTTATTCTTCCAGTTGGCCCTTAATTATCATCTTTGAATTTTAATTTTGGTAAAACATTTTAATTATGAAGAGGCTATTAATTTTACTTATATGATGTCAATTTCCAATAATTGGAAACATAATGAACTTATAGACATTATAATAGTAACATTGTGATTTTAGAATATTTTTACAATTTTTAAATAATTTAATAAATTTCTATTTGTATAAAACATCAATTATTTCTAATTTTATACAATTCAATTTAAATAAAATCTAAACAGAGGGATAACATCAAACAAAACCATTTAATAGCTTTTTAACCTATCATATTCACATAAAAATATAATAGATGACATAAATTATGTCAAATAATGATTATTTTAATATTAATAATTTCATATATTTTATTCCTTTATTAATAAGTCTATTATTCGGTCATCATTATATAAAATAAAATTAATTATTTAATTATTAAATATTATAAATAATATACCAAGATGTAGAAAATATTTTATAATTTCTAATTTATATTTATATTCAAAGATATAACTTATATAAACCAATATTAAAATTGTTTTATTAAGAATATTAATGTTTATAACATATTTTCCTTTACATTATATTAAATTTTATATGTGTCATAATCACACCCAAGTGGCTTCAAAAGACTATATTTTCCTCCCAATAGTAGTATTATTCTTCCAAATCTCATAAAATAGTATTATTACATGTTTTACGGTTGTTTTATATTATTATAATATTATTTTTACCCGTATTTACTCGATTTACCCTTTAAACATGGTAAATTAAATTAATTACTAAACATACGGTTAATAATGTCAAAAAATAAGAGTAACATATTTACATAATTTAGAACATATGATTATAAATGTGGAATAAAATTTTCCAAATTAAAAACACGTATTTTTAAATAATTAATTTAAAATTAATTCCCATTGGAAAAATGAGAAAACACGTTTTTTAAAAGTAAACACCATCAAAAGATTGACATGTGTTTATATCAAATTTCAATATTAAATTACCCACAATGACCAAAATTGGATTAAATGGTAAAATAGTAATCCAACTAAAGTTTAAAATAAATTAGAATTACAATATGACTATATAAAAAAATTAGAAAAAAATGAATTTTTGAATTAAAATGTAGAATTTTTCACTATTCATTGAAAAATAATTTTATTAGAAAATATCTACATTCATCCAAAATAATTCTTAATGTCCCAATTTAAAAGAAGAAATTTATTTTTTAAAATAGAACATATAAAATTTTCAAAAATTAAATTTAAAATGGGTATTTCACAAAAGTGGGTGAAACTACATTTAAAAAACCATTAGACTATTTTATGCTTAAAATTAGATTTATTCTCATTTTAAGAATTTTAAATTTATTTGATGAAAGTAAAAACTTTTAATAAACATTTTTAATCATAATATAGTTAGTTATATTAATTTCCTCCAATACAATGACTATGCGTTAACTAGCATTTAAAATAATAATAATAATATTTTATTTTTTTGGTATAACTTAGTGTTGTGCACAACATTAAATTTCAGAGAAACCCATTATTGTGTGTTAGGTACTCTATCTCACATCATTTACCCTTTAAAATAAAATTAATATATAATTCATAAATATTAATTGATATGAAAAATTCTTATTTTATAATTACCAGGGATGTTAAATTCTCCACACATTTGAAAATTGTAACTTCACAATTTTAATTTAGGGTCTGTAACTAAGGTATGACTTATCAAAATATCATTATTGAAATATGACATCAGAAAAAGAATATATTTTTTACTTTATAATAAATAAATGGAAGTACAAAGGTCACCAATGATAACACATACTAGTATTCCATGTAAGAAAATATGGATTTGTAAGAAAAACAAAGCATTATGTTCGGATGGAGAGTGATAGAAAACATGACTAGAAGAATGTCATAAAATTAAAAAACCTCAAGAATGTGATTAGTTATGTGGTATATTATTTCATTTAAGAAAACTAAAATAGAAAAAAAAAATTTAATATCTTTTTAATAAATTCGAGGAATTCGTTTACTACTTAGAATAAGAGCATAAGAAAACATATTTACTTAACATGTATAGTTTCATCCCTTAATAAATTTCCACCACACACTCTTCTTTTTCTCCAAACGATGAGTATTTAAGATGAATTTTTCATGCTTTAAGCACTATAATAAACTTATAAAAACTCATATCATCTATAAAAGATTAAATATCTATTTATCATAACATTAAACATTATCCCAAGACAAAATGGTTAGTTCAAGATTAGATAATTCCCCCCAAATAATAAACTATTGTATGAATAAAAAATACTTGTAATATCCAAAATTCAATAGTAATATCAAAAGTCCAATAAAAACCATTCATCAAATAATTGTCTATAAAATTCATCAAAATAACCCAAACTAATATTGAAACCCAATTTCTAGAAGGATTTGATCACAGAGTTTTCTATGATAAATTTTAACAATTATCCCAAAATAACATCAACCACTCCTAATATCTCGTACCAAAAATTAGTTAACCTAATAACATTCTGTCCAAGATAAGTTAAGAACTTCCAAAAATAACCTAATTCCCATAAGTCCAAAATTAAAAACATAGATTATATCATAATACAATTCAATCATTATTCCTCAATTAAAATTCTCAAATAATATTTTATCTTAATCATATAGAGTTCCCAAAATAGTGAATGTATTCCAAATTATAATTTGTCACTTAATCCCCAAATAAGTTTCAAATAACAAGGATATACTTTTTATAAAACGTAAGTTCCAAAAATCAAATTCCTCTTATTCCTCAAAATATTATAAATAAAAATAAAAAGTCATACTAACCGGGGACTTCATGTAGGTTTGTGGTAGGTGATAAAGCCTTGTTTCGTATCGGTTTTGGGATTAATTCTCATGGCCTTGTCTGATGCGATGAGTTATCACCCTTCATGATGGTTGTATTTTACTCTAAATCTATATTATTATTATAATATTACAAAAATTAGAAAATTACTCAAAAATATCCATAACATGTTATAACCAAAATGGTTGTCTTATACCTCTCATTTTCATCCCAAATAATTAGGAAATCAATATCTTAATTCATAAAGTCTTACATATTTTTTCATGTTTTTTATTTAAAAATTAAATGATATAATAAAACTATTTCCATAAGAGAGAGCATCATACCTTGATCATGGTGTCCACTAGGTTTCATCATCATTTTATTCACATAGATAGATGGTCTGTGCATTGTAATAAATATTTATAGATTCTTCAAAATCACTTTCCCTTGAACATAAATTAGGTACACCCCATCATATCTAATTACCATATACCTATTCCTTCCTATCCCTCTCTATAAGATCCAATCATTAAGAAAAAACAGAAAATAAACATGACTCTGATAACATTTTGTAACGTTCTGGTTCCGGGTGCCGCCTAATGTTTCCCCGTACCTGGTTGGTCAAATGGCCTCAAGAGCATTTCACTGAATGCCAGATGCTACTGACTAGCAGCGACGACTTTGGGCGTGATATTGAGAAAACTATTCCCTCATTGGTAGAGTATTCAAAATGGAATAAAAATTAATAAATAGTATCAGAATCAATAATACCATACAACAAGTAAACAATGGATGAATGAAAATAAGTAAACAATTGGAGCACATACATAAAATATGCATGTCACATATGTCAAGTAAAATAGAAAAACAACTCACAATGCTAGAAATACTGTACTAAACCAAGGTAAAAAATAAAAAAATTAATCTCTAACAGCATCACAAGGCTCAGCTTGGTCCCATGCTCTCTATCACTACAAAAATTATGTACGTAATGAATATGGGATCGTTCCCTTGTCTATACCAGCAACCATATAATCTATTTGGTTACAAAATCATGATGAAAACAGGGTGTGAGATGAATCCCAGTAGGAAACCACCACATGATCTGTGCCTAACTGTTAGTGAGTATATATAGTAGGTAATAATGAAAATGCATCAAAGAACTACGAGTACAAAAAAGTAATTAATCCTAAAATTTCCATTTACATTCATTAGAATATAATGTTCCAAATTTAATCAAGTAAGTATCAGAAACAGGTATCCTAGATGAATACCTAACAAGACTGAATCCAATATTGTGCTTTGTCTTAGAATATGTGTCAGAGACATTAAATAATTTAGTTTACCCTCAGGGTAGCTCACACAGTCTTACCCCTCTGGAAAATCAATGAAATAAAAAGTAAAATACACTATGAGTAAGCACCCACCGTCAATTCACCTTATGGTCATTCCATAATAATTGTAGACACTCTTGTTAAGCACCCAATGTCAATTTTTGGGGATGTTTCAAATATGCCCCTTACTTGGTTGGTCACATGGAATCAAGCACATTTCCCAAAATTTAAGAGGCTACCGACTAGAAGTGAGAGCCATGGGTGTGATAGTGAGGAAAATATGCCCCCATTGGTAGAGTATGCACAGAGGAATAACAATCAGTAAATAGTAGTGAAAGCAACAATACCATACAATAAGTAAATAGAGAATGACTGAAAATAAGTAAACTAATGGAGAACACATATAAATGATGAATGTCACATATGCCTATGAAAGTAGCTAGAAAAGTCACAATGCTGAAAATACAGTACAAAACCAAGGTACAAAATAAAACAAATAAACTCTTACAGTAACACAAGCCTCAACTGCGTCCCATGCTCTCCATATCCACAGCAATAAAGTACCTGATGACGAATGGCGCATTACCTTATCTACACATGAAACCATATAATATGTTTGGGTCCAAAATCATGACCCAAACAGGGAGTGAGAGGAATCCCAGTTGGCAACCACCATAATATGTCTTCCTAACTGTTAGTGAGTATATATAGCATGTAATATTGAAAATGTAGCAAAGAACTATGAGTGATTTTTTCTAAAGAAAAATCCAATATTTTCCAATTGAATTCATTATAATTTAATTTTTATCATTTAATCAAGTAAGTATTATAAATTGGTATCTCATAAGACAACCTAATAGGTACAAATCCATGTTTGTTCATTGGGTTGGCTGACACATCAAACTCATTAAATATTTTAGTTAACCATTTGGTTATCTCACATAGTCTAACCCATCTATCCATATAATAAAATAAAATGGTAAATAAACTCTGAGGAAGAATTCACCATCAATTCCTCCTCTGGTATTTCCAAAATTACTACAGACTCTCTAGGGAAGCACTCAATGTCAATTCCCTCTATGGTATTGTAGTGTGAAATATAACAGAAACTCTGAGGAAGCACTCAACATCAATTCCTCTTATGGTCTAACTACAGTAGATTCTCATATACCTATGCAATTAATTCTTGCATAACAAATATTAAGACGCCCAAATTAATTTCAACTACACTAGGGCTAAAAAGATCCAATGCATATCACAAGAATTTAACACGATGAAAAAGACAATCAGTTCCATCCTATCAAGTATGGAAATGAAACAAGACCTGCCTCATAGAAAACCTGGACACAGAAACCCAAATATCATAAACAAGTAAATAACCCCATGGGGTGTTCCTTGACATGAAATTTCACATAATATCACATCAAAAAACCCTTAATCCAACAATACATATAATGTAGAGAAACTAGGGTTTAATTTCCTTAACCATAAATACCCGAAACATTGGTAATCAGTAATTTGGAATATAAAACTCAAAGAAATAAATTAAAAGAAACAAAACACCTACCTTGACGATTAACGTTGAAAAATATTGAACATAGGCCCTTGAATTATCCTAGAACATTGTAGATAATTGGGATTTCAATGCACCTGGTAGCACCTCGATCGGAGCTCAAACGGAGGAACATGAGGTGCTTGAAAAAACTGGTCACATGTCACTCTCCTGTTTGATACATGGGAAGAAAAATACATTTCTGGGAATTAGATGTAACCCTAATCCAATTTATAAAATAAATAAAAAATTACACTCCGTGTTAATTTAATGTACATGCCATGTACATGCCTCAACCATCCCCTGCTTTAGGCTGTCTCTGGGTCACCCCACACAGCTATGTACATGGCCGTCACACATCCAGCACACGGCTACCCACAGTAATCAGGTACATGGTGTGTACACTTAATTACACAATGTGTACATATAAAAGTTTCAAATTCTCCCATTTTTATAAAAATCACCCAAAAATAAGATCCGTACCGGAAATAATGTTCTAAGTTCTTACATTAACCAGAAGTCATGTAATATCAATGTAATTGTCATATCCAAATGACCAACTCTCATATTACATCTTATATATTTACCACCTTAAATATGCATTTAATACTTCTTTCCAAATAGTTATTAAGATTTCATTGTTAATGTCTGTCACATTCCTAATGTTTATTTTTTATTATATATTTTTTCTATGGAAGTTAAAATCATCTATATATTGTAAAATCCTATGGAGTACACCATTACATGGTATCTATTCTTCGGTTCATTATTCATGTACTAGTACTATCTACTATAGTTATTATTACTACATAACATGTAATATAAATTTTTTAATATCTTTTATATGTAATTCCATTATAAAAAAATAATAAATTGTTATTATAAAAAAGAGTTATTTTATTAATCATTGAAGGAATTTTCATTTCCTTAAAATTATGTTTATGGAATTTCTGGTTGTCATTTTTAATTGTTATGATATAGTTATCATAAACTTGTACAAAAGTTATTCTTAAATGATAATTGATATCTTGATTTTTTACCCTTACTGAGCATATAATCTCACACATTATTATGTTTCCTTTTCCCAAGAATATGATTAATGGTTTTATGTATGATGTGTATAATAACGGTGATTGTTTCGAATAAATAATTGGGAGATGATACAAATTATAAATAAATAATTTATTATTAATTAAAGGTGAATACCTATGAAAACTATGAGGGTGGAGAATTCATAACATAATATTTTTTTCATGAAAAATAGAGATTCAATAAATAAATTTGGATTTATAACAGGTATTCATCTTAGACTAAGAAAAGGGAATATTGGGAGATAATTGCGGAATCCAATTTATTAAAAACTATTTGGAATGTAATTGGAATTTCAAAAGTTTCTGAGAAGAATGTAACTTAAAATTTTAATGAAATACACAAAACATGGTAAAATAATGGAAATGTAGAAGATTAGTGTTCTTTTACCATTGTTAGTAGATTCTTAAATCCTAGAGTGGTAAATATTAAGAGCCTAGAGTGAAAATTGATGGACTTTATATTGTGGAAATTAAAATAAATTCTTGAATAAGGGATTTTGAGTGGAGTGTAATGATAAGATGGTTTTTATTTATAGTTATATAGAGGGAATTGTTTAATAATTTATAAATATAGATATTAGAATTCTTGGTTGGGGAAAAGGTGAAACTATTTTCTTACCTAATACATTTGCTCATCGTTTTAGATATTTAATCCATGTTTTATAATATGTTGATATATGAGAAACAAAATATATGGTTTAATATTAATTTGACCATAGAAATGCAATGTTTTCCCCAAATCTAGTTTTTAAAACTAGAATTTCAATTTTAGACATTGGAATGTCATTTATATGTTTGGAAACTGATTTCAATCCATTTAATTAAAAAATATTAGTTAAATAATATATTAATGGTCATGGATTTAGTATTACTAATTATTACAACATTATTACATATTTATGTAGTTAGAAATTATATAAAAAACTACAAACTATATTTTTTCTATTAATTGAAAAATAATATATTTTAGAATATTCAAAAATACAACATTACCATAATTTTTATGTATAGATTTAAAATATTTATTTTTATTTAAAAAAATAATTTCATAAATATAATAATATTATTTTTCAAATTAAAAAACATGAATTATAGAAAAATTATAGTTTTTTTAAATAGTCATCTTTTTTACGCTTAAAAAGATATTCTTGGACATAAAAAATTTAAAATAGTATTTAAAATTATAATATATATGGTTTCACAAGGATTTTTCATGGATTTAAATATTATTTAGAATACCTTAACTTATTATACAAATTTCAATATTTTCTTAAAATATAATTATTCTTTAATTGAATATGAAAATCTTTTTATCAAATTCATTCTATATTCATGTGTCATTTATTAATAAAATAATAAATAATTGTATTTGATGAAATGACTATTTAATCTATAAAAATGAAATTACACTTCTTTGATACTATTTTCTTGATACATAACCCCTTATTAAACTAGCTTATTCCCTAAGGGTAAAGTATGAAATAGTGGTAATTTGATGGGATGGTTAACTGACATTAACCTAGTGCGTATCTCCACTAATATGAAATTATCTAATATTAAATTCCACTCAAGCATTTATTATTTAAGCTATGTTTGGGAATAGTTAAGGATGATCCCTAGGGATGAAACATCCCTCCCAGGTTCTTAAAAATTGGGGTCAAAAGGCACAACCATACTGGTTTAGGGCATCATTTCTCCCTTATGCCTCAATTATCATTCATCCTTACACTTTTATAAACACTTATTTTAATTGTAAAATTATTAACAAAAGCCATAATTTCCAAAATTTATATTAAATTTTGATCATATTAACAAGAAGTCGTGTAATAGTAATGTAACATTCATACCATAAAAATCAAATCTCTAATTACATCCTATATATTTACCAATATAAATATATATTTACTACTTCTTCCCCAAAGGTTATTTAAAGTCATTTGATAATGTCTTTTATATTCCTAAGGTTCCTTTTTTCTTTCATATGTTTTATATAATGTATTATCATCTTGGAAGAGTTTAATCCAATGAGGTACACAATTACATGGTATTAATTATTTGGTTTTTAATTAAAGTACTTGTATAAGATATAGTAGTCAGTATTACTATATAACCGGTAATATTATTTCTATAATATCCTTTAAATGTAATTACATTATAAAAATATAATAAATAATCATTATGAAAAAAATATTAGATATATTAATTGTTGAAGGAATTTTTAATTCATTATAATTATGGTTGAGGAATTACTGGGTATGTTTATTAAATGTAATGCTCTTATTCTAATAACCTTATACCAATGGTATTATTAAATGATCATTGATATCTCCCCGTTTTCACTTACTAGGAATATAAACTCACACATTTTTATGTTTCCATTTCCTGAGGATATGATTAATGGTTTTATGTATGATGTGTCTAAAAAAGTTGATTGTTGTGAAGAACTCTTTGGAAGATGATAAAAATATTTTACCTGAAATTATTTTGTTTGAATGTTTGTAAAGACACTAAAACTTTATGGTCATGTTGGGAGCATAAAATTATATCATTATTATTCATATAAAAATATTTAATATTTTTTTATTTAATTTTTTTATCATGTTATTATGTATCATATAAATGTTTAGTCATTTTTGGAAAGTATAATGAGAAATATTTAGTGAGAACCAGAAGGATAAGCCTATGTATAGGATAAAATCCTAAGTTATGATAAAGAAAAGACTGTGGTTTTCATAAAAAACAAACCTGTTTATAGATAATTTAAATTGAATGTGGGTGTGGAAAAAATGTACATATGATTTACATCTCAAAATGGTGAGGATTAGGTATTAAATTGATTGGCACCATTGTACAATGAGTAGGCCTAATACGGCATACCAAGATAAGAACTCATATGGGATATGCTTAATTTAATTCACATTTGTATGACCCATTATGATGGATTTGAATATATGATGAACATGTATGACATAGCTTAAACCATTGTTATCATATATTGAAAAAAGGATGTCACAATTTAGAAATACTATGAATTATCATATCCCACTATGATTATTCACATTGACACTATGTTTTTTGGTTTTAGTCAATTAATAGAACCTAATGGAATAATATTAAAACTAAATGTGAAATACAATTCAATGATTGTACTTATTAGAATCCCTATGAAATTGGAGATAGAATTTTGAGCCACTTTACTATGCCTAGATAACATTTTCAATATATAATTAATAATATTGATAAGGGTATGTTTTTTTAACATACATAATATGATAAAAATAGAGTTCCTTGGGAGTTCATTTGATAGATACTATAGAAGAAATAATATACATATTATTATATGTTTAGTGTATGGGAAGAGAAATCTCTAGGATATCATTATATGTAATTAATTAACCAAGTGCATCACCATAGGGTTCATGAGTTATTTAAAAAAATATCAATTATAGATCAATGAAATATTCATTAACTATTGGTAACTAAATAAGGTAACAACCATAAATATATAAACGTTTCCACATATTTATGATTTGTTTGATCAATTAAATGGGAGAAACATTTTTTCATGATAGAAATTCAATATACATACTATCAATTGTCGGTAAAAACTGAATAAATACTCAAACAGATCATGATAACATATCTATGATAATGTCAAAATAAGGTCCAATATTAAATAATTTTGGATGGATGGACATTCAAATATTGAAGGAATGGAAAAAATCATATATTCCTCATATGAGTAATGTATTACTAATCAATTTTATGATTAAAGAGTTAAAATTTGAATATATTGAGATACAAAAGAATGTGAGTAATTTTCATAAGATGAATATTTATTATGATGGATTTTTAAGGTTCATGAAATGAGTTAATATACTTTTAAAATAAGACATGAATAAGAATTTGTTGGATGAATCCCAAATATTATCATTCAATACTCATCCTACAAGTATGAATATGTATAGAGAACAGTACGATTATTAATTATTGGGTTCACATGATGGGATTTATTGAAAAATATATATCTTGTTGCTTGGAATGTTATCATGTTAGGATTTAGAGTGAAAAATATGAGAGTATTTTTTAAATTTTATCTATACTGGAAACTAAATTGGAAAACATCCCCATGAATTTTATCATCAAAATCCACAAAACATCTAAATTCCATAATACTAGTTGGGTTGTGCTGGTTACATTATGAAGTCAACAAACTTAATTACATATAGAGAATATTTATCACTTGAATTTATTCATATAATATATATGATCTAAGTGGTACGGTAGAATGGAGTACTAAAATTTATTTTAACAGATTGGGGTCTGAGTTTTAACTCAAATTTCGGTTGAATTCCTTAGTAATTTTTTTATAAGAAGTTTTTTCCAACTAATTCCCATGATCCTCATAAATATGGTTAGATGGAGAGAAACATTAAAAATATGGAGGATATATTTAGCTAATATTCTCTATATTTAAATTGTTTTTGGTATAAAGATTTATATTAGTCTAGTTTTTATACAATAATTACTTTTATTCATGAATTCATATATATTTTTGAATCCCTTTATTGAACGAATTTAAGAACTTCGAGATGTTGGAGTAGAGCTTGAGAATGAAAGGTTTTGGGATCTATGTAATATTTGTAAATTAAAGTATTCTTTTGATACATTCAATATCACATCATGGAAACTATGAGTCGAAAAAAGCAATATACTGACAATCATTAGTGAGATATGTAATTTACAGTTGGTGAGAAGGTATTACTATGAATTTCTCTATCGATTATGGTTATGATATTTAGAAATAAGGGGAATATAATTCCTTGGTATATTTTCTCTTTGATACTTTTCATCAAGTCAAGAATGTAAGTTATTTATTGAGGATTCAACCTTACCTATCTTAAGTTCACTATGTGTTACATGTATCTATCATGAAAAAATAAACATACTAAATCCATAAAATGATCTAAACTCAAAGGTTATAAAACTAGTGCATGATCTTTAGGTTGAATAATATCTTTTATAAATTTTTGATTTTAGAGATAATGTCCCTTTTAAAAATATTACTCACCTTGTTAAAGTTATATATAAAAATCATTAATTCAATTAAGATACATTGCAAAATGATGATGTGATGAAACAATGATATCCTCAGTTGTTTGGATTAGAGAAATGAAATTTTGATGTTGAAATTCATTTTAAGGGGGATAAAATATAATTCCCCATCATTATATAAATAGAAATTCCTTATAAATAAACATTATGTAATACACGAGGTGTTAAAAGAATAAAATGATGTTCGATATCATAAACGACATAAAAAATTGATTTTAGAGAATAATATTACTTCATTAATGTTTTTGATATATTTATTAATAAGTAAATTTAATCTATTTAATAGATTTTAGTACACTCATCCCTATGATTTTTTATGCTTAATGACATATTCAACATGCATCATTGAGTTTAAACAACCCATGATATATATACCCATTAAAACCTATTTGGTAAAGTAGTGAGTATGAATATTATTAACTACTTAATGATATATATATATATATTTCCTATTCAATATGAATTATTTATAATTTTTAGTAAATAATAATTCAATTTTTAGTAATGTGATTTTATTCTTCAAATATATTGTATTCTTAAAAAATATTTTTTATTTGTTTTCACAAAAAATATTATATTTTTTTTTAAATTTTAGAATTATTTGATAAAATTTAATTCCCTTTTTTATGCAGAATATAAAAATTTACCCTTAATGATATTTTTTAATTTTTCTTCAAAATATTGATTTTTCATTGAATAGTGAAAATTGCCGTTTTTTTCGAAATATATAATTTATTTTCTACAAATTTAGAAATGTGAAAGACCCATTATTTTTTGAATATGATTTCAAAAAAAATTATTATATAGTTATATTTAAAAAAATTAATATTTTTAAATGAATTTATATAGGATTTTAGTATATGTTTATTTTTGCGTTTTAAAAGGGATTTTTTTAAAATAATTTTAAAGGGCATAATGTTTTCATATTTTAATTAATGAAAATAATAACTAATGAGGGATGTTTAAAATAAAATTTATATATTATATATAAACAAATTTTACTTTATATTAATAAAAATATTATTATAATACATATATTTAACATAAAAGTATCTTGTTCATGAAAAATACTCAATGAAACCCCCATTTTTCATCACGACTGCGAGTTTTATTTTAGCTTTAATTTTTTCTCCAATTTGGAAAATTTTAATTAAAAATTAAAATTAATTTTTTAAATAATCATGTTAAAATTTTATTATTGATAATTGTATCACTTTTTTTGGAATGATTAATTTTTTTGATGAATAAAAAAAATAATGAATTTTAATGTAAATTGCCATTTTTTTGTTATTTATAAGGTTAAATTATATTTTAAATTCTTTTTGAAGTAAAATTAGTTAAATATTATATAAAATCATAAAAATAGGACATTAGAATATTTATCTAATTGAATTTGGATATAAAAAAATTGAATAACTTTTGAAATTTTCCGTTTCGAAAACTTGTTTTTACATCACACATATGAGATTAATTTTAAATAAAATTTATCCACTTCTATTTGTTAAATTTAAAAAATGGATTCCATGTTTTTAATTATAATAATTTATAATTTTATATAATTTTATGTTAATTATTTACCAAATTAAAAATTTGATGTAGTTAAAAAAATTATTACCATTGTTAAGGTAATAATAGAATTATTTGGGGGTTAAACAATGAAGATGGGGATAAAATGACAATAAAACCTTTGAAAAACCCAATTTATGAAAATATATTCACCTTATATATCCTATATTAGAAATGGACGATTTATTAACCTGTTTAATGATACAATCATGGATATAATGGAATCTTTTTAAAAAATTACATGTGTCTCACTCACCCCATTTATAAAAGGCCACCCCAATCATCTATTTTTCACCCCCTAATGTGTATTTTTCAAGAAAATAAATACCTAAAAAACATCCCCAATTTACACCCCTAATCCAAGAATCCTTTTTATTCATAAAGAAAACATTGGAAGGATTGTTTTGAAAACCTCAGGAGGATACCCAAAAAAGAGGGGACATTCATCAATTAGTGTTTTTATTTTATTTTTTTTCACCTACATAAATTATTACTAAAACATTATGATATTAAAAAAAATTAATATATTAAATATATTTATATGTTTTTACAACAGTTTAATTACCTTTAACCTTCTCCATTTCCATAAAATGTTTATGAAATTTTCATTTGTGTGTATGATAGACTGCCACCTCATGAACTGATGCTATATTGGCTTCCATTAAAACCTATCCCGATAGGTTATTATGATGGATATAAATTATATATATATATATGATATTTACAACATAATTATACTGTTATAGTCATTATATCATATAGAACTTTTTTACATTCAATTTTATAGGAGATACGATAGCATTTCTCATGTGAACAACAAATTACCGCCTCACAAAGCAGTGTGATTACTCTTTAAATAAAACTTTAAATGGAATGTAATAATGATGTATTTAATTAATATATCTGATATAAATTAAATTATTATTATATTAATGGGATATTTATCATTAATAAATGATAACATATCATTTTCTTTTTTTTTCACGAAAATGATGATAATATATTTTGGGTACCATGGACTTCCACCGTCCTGATATGATGTGACTATATATTCCTTACCCCACCAAATGGATGATTTATATAAAAATATTCACAGAAATAATATGGTATATATGATATTAATATCATTATTTAATGATAAAATATAAACTTATATCCTTTACATAGGGGCCATTCAAAAATGGAAACATTACTCATGTGTACATTTGAAATTCCATCTCCATGATCATAACATACTTCATTTCCAAAAATAATTTTTTATTTTGTGTATTGAAACTATAATGGATGGATAAATATGATAATTATGTAATTATTTTTTTATGGGGATGATGGTATTATAAAATATGAATAAGAACTAGAACATTTATAACAAAATAAGAATGAGAAAACAAGTCAATTTGCACCTGAGAAAATAAAATGTATAGATGACTATTAACATATGGGTGATAAAATGTTATAAAATGATGATATATGATATTATAAATATTATTATGGTTTTTTGATAAGTTAATAACTTTTTTAAAACCAATACACTTGATATTAATGAATGATCAAATAAATGTAAGCTTGAGGTAAGTTACTTCTGTTAACTCTTTTATTTATGGGAGACATAAAAACTCACCCCTCGTTTCTTTTATATGGTTTATTTATTTTTTCATTGATATATTATATCAGGAATAAAATTCCTATAATGATTTATAATGTCACATTTTATGTTATAATTTATTGGGTATTATGATTTATCATATTAATAAATCAGAAAGGGTTTTCAATATACAACCACTTTGACATTTAATATCTGTGATTTATTTATTCCAATGATTTTAGATGTTTAAATTAATTTTATCCTTTCATGGGTATTATGATTCATTGTTACCAAATTAGTAATAGTATTATGTTTCAATATCATAATTTATCAAGATTGTTTATGATAATTTATCGAATGATGAATTTCTAGGATATACCTCTCAATACTTGAAATGGATTTTATTCTACTCTGGTTATTAATGATATTTTTATGTAATATTACAAGTTAACACTATTTTATAATTACAAATTTTGATAATATATTTTTAGGAAAATCCAACAGTATTTATATCTTTGGTCTGTAATTTTTTATCATCAAAACCTATATTTTCTAAAAATGTTTTTAACCTTTTAAAATTTATTTATTAAAGACATTATAACAGTTCTCTTGTGAAAAATGAATTTTATTTTTAAATCCCACAACATGAAAGAAATTACCTACCACCATAACCTCCATTTCATTAAATATTACTTTTAATGTTTATAAGTATATTGTATAAGAAATTTTTTCACATAATATTATAGAAATAATAACTTTTTTAAAAGTGGTATTCAAAGAAAAGGATTTTGAAAATTATTTATGTTTTAAAATTTGATTTTAAAATTGAAAAGTATATTTTCATCATGAATTTCTTAAACAATATTTTAATGGTATTCATTAACATTAAAAAGACTTTTTGTTTCTTAAACTTCACTGGGGATAGTTTTTATTGATAACTCATGATGAATTATTTCTATTTCCAAAATATTTTTATGGAACCCATTTCTATTCCACAGTTTAATAAATTTCAAATAATATTATTATAGAACTTGTTACTTCTCCATAGGTTATTCAAGATTTAAAGTGATTTTTTGGAACTGATTTCAATTCCATGGGTTAATAATGTAATTAAATTAATGATTTTATATTTTATGAGTATTATAATGATGAAAAAACTCTATATACATTTTTGTGGTTATTGGAAATTTTATGTGAAGGGGCGGCCAAGATATCGTTGGGTGAACCCATTATAGATTATGTGATTGGGTGGCCCTGATAGCATTGGGTGGGATCATTAAAACTTATATGATGGGGTGACCCAGATAGAGTCAAGTGATCACATTATATCTTATATTATGGGGTAGACCATATAGTTCTAGGTGAGCCTGATATTGGTTAAATGATGGGTGATCCAAGATTTCACATAAATGAATTTGGTAATGATTATGTTATTTAGATAATTATATTTGAATTCAACCATATGGTTATTTAAATTTTTAGGGATCTATGATAATGATTTTACAGGATATCATTAGATTATATCAATGGGTTCCATGGGTATATAATGTTTTCTTTAGTCAATATTGATATCTCATGGATGAGGATAATTTTTTATGAATCATTAATTTTTTAAGACATATTAAATGATTTATGATTGATTATTTAGGTATTGATGGCTATAAGTTCTTTTAGGACTCACTCATGAACTATGATTATTTCATCATCCCTTTATTCATTTGTTATTCTCATTGACGACATTAAATTGTTAATATTATGTTTATTCTTAATAGAAATTTAAGATCACCTTTCTTATATTTCCTCTTCCTCAGGTTATAAATAATGAGGTCGAATGAATTATTTCTAGATTTAATTTTACATGGATAATGATGATCAATTAATGTTAAATAATAAAATCTGGGTTATGTGAGAGAAATCCTCATTTAACAACATCAATATAATTTTTTAAGAGTTTTTCTTATTTCTCTAAAACTCTCAACATAAAAGATTCTTGATAATATAAATGATCTAGTTTACATATTTTATGTTGCATGGTTTAGATTAAAAATGTGTCCCAATAAACTATATCAAAACCAAATATATAATGTTTATGATTTTAGAACGAGATTTCAGAGTGTATGTCCATGGTTTTTATAGTTAGTATCAACGATCAGTTTAGATAACATTGGATATGATAATGCTTTAATGTGAGGTTATGTTAAGATTAATGTATACCATCAAAATCCTATAAGATTAATGGTGATCATAATTTCAAATTCTTAGACACCACTTTGAGGGATTAACCGATGGGATCTTAAAGTGATTAATTACATTTAAAGAGAGGTTTTAGTAAGTTGAAGTATTTTTAAATCCGATGTTTTACATGAAGAATCTATTCAATTTTTTTTGGATATAATATTTATTGTATTATTGACCTTTCTGTTTTATATTATTTTGGATATTGCGAACAAAATCCCAATTGTATAGATAAGCACATTATTTAAATTTTATATAGTGACTATGTAACTTATGTTAACTCTAAAGTAGATCTCCATTATTTGGGATTGAAATATTAAATGTATGATATATCCATTGAGGTTAATGCACTCAATATTGAGGTTATTTGTAATATTGGGTTGTGGAACGATTTATTTTTAACATTGGGAATTACATTTTAATTTTAACGTTAATATATCATATAATGGTTTATTCATTTTCATAATTATCTTTCCTTGTGATAACTATTTTGGTTTCATTATATGTCTATGATAGGAGGAATATCTCGATATCCCTTTTATGGTTATGTGGTCTTTAAAAGTTAATTTTTCTTTATCATTAATTAAGAATCTATATTGAATAAACTTTTTTAGAGATAAAGTGGATATTATGCTGTAATTAAAAAATGATGCAATTATAATTATAATGTAGGAAAATTTCATTATTCTATTAGTCATAATGGAAAATATTTCCTCAACTCTTGGAAATGTATTTTGAAAAAATGTTATCTTATTACATTTATTTCTGATGAATCTGATAGTATTTTGAGGACCTTAAAATTCCATTGACCATTTACTATATTATGATCAATGACCTTAATAAATATCTATAATTATTTACAAATTTCATCCATTCCTACACATGTTCTCAAACTTTGAAACCTCGTCATGTATTATTATGTACGACTTTTTCAATTCCCATAATATATTATTAATAAGATGTTTTTTTGAACCTTTGTACGTTGTGGGTGTAAAAAAATATTATTTTTAAAGGTCCATCATTTTAATGTTAAGATAATTTTCAAATTTTGAAGATGTGATTTAGTTACAGGGGGTGTAGAAACCTGATATTTTAAAAGAAGAAAAGGATGTTCAATAGCGTGAATTACATTTAATACTGAGCTTAAAAAAGAATGAAAGACCCTGAAAATATATGATATATTTATATAAAAAAATTTTATTCTCTTTACTATCTTGAAATATATGCATCCCCATGATTTTTTATGTCTGTTAGTGTATTGAATAATAGACACCGAGATTAAATGGCACATGATATACATAACCATTAAAACATAGATTTTAAATTTTTGGGTGTGAATAATATAAACTACTTTATGAAATATATATATATATAATTCAATATAAATTATTTATAAATTTCTAGTAAATAATCAATAATTTTTTAGTAAAATTATTTTATTCTTAAAAAATATATCTTCTTAAAAAATTAGTTTTTATTTATTTTCAAAGAAAAACATTATAATAAATTTTTCGAAATTTTATAGAATTTATTTTAAAAAAACGATTTTTTTTAAAAATAATATTAATATTTACTTTGTATTTATGTTTTTATTTTTTTTGAAAATATAGATCTTTTAGTGAATAGTCAAAATACTAATTTTTGTAAAAATGTAATTTATTTTCCCTAAATTAGGTAAATTAAAAGTTCAATTATGTTTAGAATATTATTTCATGAAACATAACCATCATTTAGTTATATCTATCCAACTATATTTATTTTAGTCAACCTTATATTGGATTTTAGTATAATTTTATTTTTGGGATAATAACAGGTTTTTTATAGAATTTATTTTATAGTGCATAATGTTTCTCCATTTTAACTTTTTAAAATTATCCATAATTAGGATTTTTTTTAAATTAAATTTTTATATTATAATTCATAGAATTTTATTTTATATTCATACCATGATTAGAATAAGACATATAGTTAATCTAAAATCCTACTATTGGTGAGAAATATACGTCTAAAAAAACCAAAGTTATAATCACATTTTTGGTTTGGTTCTAAAATTATATTTTTTAGCATTATAATTTTATTAAAAAAATATTCATCTTTTTAAATCAAAATTTTAAAATTATATTATGGTGAATGTCTGATAATTTTCTAAAAATGTTAATTTTTTTGGATAAATAGTAAAAAATAATAAATTTTAATTGAAAATAACCTTTCATTTAAATAATTTATAAGGATAAAATATATTATAATAATTTATAAAATAGTAGTTCAATTTATGTCAATTAATCAAAATTAGATCATTGTAATGGTTTTCATATTGAATTTTTATATAAAGACATTGTAAATTTTTTTACATTATATCTTTGAAAACCCATATTCTCGTCATGTATGAAGGATTAATTTTAAATTATATTTATCCACTTATGAGAATATAATAATAAAAAATTGATTAAATATTATAAATAATAAAAATTTCTAATTTCTAAGAACTTTAACATAATTCTTCACTAATATGATTAGTGAAAATAGTAAAATAATAATTATAACGGTTAAGGTAAAAATAGATTTACCGTGGGTTCAACTAACTAGAGAAGGGTAAAAATAAACTATAAACATATAAAACATACATTATTTTAACTATTTAGATTTTAGTTGTTATATTTTCTATAAGGCCCCATTTCTAATTTTATTACATTATAGAAATGTGGTTGAAATTGAATATTTAAAAAAAATACAAGTGTTCTACTCACCTCACTTATAGATGCCCACCCCATATCCTCTATTTTTTACACCCTCAAAAAAAAATTGGATCAGAACATAAATTCCCAAATCACATAATAAATTCACTAAACTCATTGTATACGCTTTATTTTGGAAATAATTCCAAACTAGAATGTATTTTTTTCGTCCTAAGGGGGAATCTTAAAGATGAGGTAACAATCATCAATAAGTATTTTTATTCTATTTATTTCTCCACCTAATTAAATTATAATTAAACCATAATGATATAATAACATAACTAAATTCCATATAATATGATTTTTTTATAATAATTTAATTACCTACAACCATCTCTACTTCAATCAAGTGGGTAACAGAATTATTATGCATGTGTATGGAAAACTGCTAGCTCTCAAACTGATGTCACTCATGTTTTCCCATTATAAACTATCAAATTTTTTTTATTATGGATATAAAGTATATATATTATATTTATAACATAATTATAAATCTTTATTCGTTATATCATATATTCGTTCTTTTACTTTCCATTACTTAGTGGATACGATAACATCACTCGTGAGTACGGTGGACAAGACCCTCATGAAGTGATGTGATTCATCATTCACTAATGTTTTTAAAGGAATATAATAATTATAAATTTAATGAATATATGTAATATAAATTAAAAAATTATGATATTTATGAAATATTTATCATTATGAAATGATGAAATATCAATTCATTTTTTTCACTAAAAACATGATAAAATTGTTTGTTCACGGGTGGACTACCGCCTTCATAATGCAATGTGACTCTATTTTCACCAACACACCACATGGATGATATATATAAGTATATTTAATGAAATAATATGTTATTTTAGATATTATTAACAATATTTAAATATAAAATATTACTCAAATTCTTTCTATAATAATCATTGATAAATGGAAATGTTTTTCATGTGTACCTATGACATACCATCTGCATGAATGGAACACACTTTGTTTTTAAAAACTAGATTTCATGAATGGTATTAAAATTTTAAATGATGTATAAATTTTATAGTTATTTTATGATTATTATTTGGGTTAATATGTAACTATATATTATTCATAACAACTGGAGCATTCATAACAAATCATGAATGAGAAAAAATACAATTGACACATAAAATTATAAAAATAATGAAATTTTATTAACGAACAGGTGAAAAGTTGTTATAAAAGGATCAAATATGATATTAAAGATATTAATAAGGTTCATTAATAACATAATAACATGTTTAAGTCCAATATAACTAATTTTAAATCACAATCAACTAAAATGAAGCATGAAATGAGTGATTTCTAGTCTCTCTTTTATTTCTGGAAGACAGATGCAGATTCACCAATCATCAATTTGGTGTTATGTATATACTGACCTTTTTAAAATTTTATATCATGAATACCATTAATTTTTTGATATTTAATGTTTCATTTGATGTTTTTATTTATCGGTGATTAATATTCAAATAATTACTAAAGTAGTAAGAGATTTTTGTCTCCATTTTCCTTCTTTGAAGATTATGTCATGTTATACACCTATCTTCTTTTATGAGGTGTATATACATCCCCTTTTACTTAAAATATAATGAATTTATTTATTCCTATTATATTTTATGTATTAGATAATTATATCCATTCAAGGGGATTACAATTCAATTTTACCAAATAGGTAATATTTTTATATTACAATCTCGTCGTTCATATGGAGTTTTTATGATTACGTCTCCAATTTGAAAGCCATTAATATACCAATGAAATATCTCATGATTGTTATTACCCACTTTTTACTCATAATATTTTGAAGTAATAGAATCATTTTATAATCATATTTTGTTAATTGTTTTTATAAAAATCATTCAAGAAAATCCAACATTATTTGTCTCTTCAGAAGAAAATAATTTTTCATCAAAACCCATGTTTTATAAAAATGATTTAAAAATTGTTTTTATGATTTCAAAATGGGTTTTTAAAGAAAATTTTACACATTTTTTAATTTCTACATAACCAATTAAATGGAATATTATTTTCTATTTATGATGAAGGCACATTTTATCCTTTGAATATTGTAAAATGATTGTTCTTTTTAACTTGTCTAAAATTTAAAGAATTCACCACTATCATGACCACTATTCGATTAGAGTATTTTTAACGAAATTTTTTTCCCTAATAGTATTGAAACCATTTTTTTTAAATTTGTTTTAAAAAAACTATTTTCAAAATGTTTTATGTTTTAAAAGTGAATTTTAAAATATAGCGACAAATTTTCATGTGAATGTTTATAATGATATTTTAATGATATTAATACAAATTATAATCCCTTTTCATTAATTATCCTCCCTGGAAATATTTTTTATTGATACCATCCTCATTATTTCTCTGTATGGTTGAAGATTATTTCAAAGAGACTATTATGGAACCAATTTATTTTACCTAAGTTAATCATGTTTCTTAGATATTGTTATGGAAATTGTTTATTTTCCATGTTTTAATAATGTTTCAAATATATTTTTAAGAAATTTTTTTGTTTCCCATAGGTTAGAAATGTTTTGAAAGGAATAATGTTTTTTTGACTTTTATAATACGTATAGGCATTATGTAATTTATCTCTGGTTATTGGTCATTATATATGATTGGGATGCCAAAATAATGATGGGTGAGGTTATTACATCTTATACAATAGGGTATCATAGATATCATTGAGTGAGACCATTATATATTATATTATGGTGTGACCTATATGGTTCCTGGTGATCCAATTACAACTTATACAATGAGGTAGTCCATATAGCACAGTGTGAGTCCATTATAACAAAAATAATGGGTGGGACAATATGCCACTCCAAGGATTTGGTTAATGATTACATTTCCTAGTGAATTATACTTGAATATGTTCATTTGGTTATTCTAATTCTAAGGGTTATTTAAGGGTTCTATGATGATGATTTTCCAAGTTCTGAACATGTTATATTTATACATTTAAGGGATTTATAATGTTCCTTTGATCAAGATTGATATTACAAGGCCCATTATTATTGTATTTTAAAACTTTTCCTTTTTTTAAATTTGTATTCCATGATTCATCATTAATGATTAATGATTTTATGGGTATGTGTTCTTTTTTTGACTCTCTCAAAAACATTGATTATGTTTTTATACCCTTATTTAATTCTTATTTTCAATGATGGATTTAAAATGTTAATTCTTATTTTTATCCTTAATGAGAATTTTATATAACCCTTCTTATGTTTCCTCTTCCACATGTTATGAAGAATGAGGTTGAATGAATTATTTCTATAAGGTATTTAATTACAATGCTGATTATTAAATATTTTAATCAAATAAAATCCGGGTAAAGTAATAGAAATTCACATTTAATGTCTTGGGTATTTTTTATGTTGAATTCTATCATAATTATTTAAAACACATTACCTAAAGTTTCTTTGAGAATGTAATTGATTCATTTTTTCCTTTTTTTTTGTTTTAAGCTTTTGATGGGGAAAATGGTTTACAATTATTGGTATCAATGTCAGAAATGTAATGTTTATGATTTCTACATAGGATATGCGAGTTAGTGTTTATGGTTTTTATACTTGATGTATTTGATAGTTTTTTATTTTAGTATTGTCATTCTATGTTCCGAAAATAGGTTTTTTAAAAAATTGATTTTATTTAATTTTGTGCGTGAATATTGAAATTAATTTCTCTTCCATTTAGAAATTGTATTTTATAAAAATAATGTTATATTTGAATCGATCAAATCAATTTTAGTGTATGGTGAAATGTTGGGATTATTTGTGAATATTTAAATGTTCATTGAATTAATAAAAATATTTGATATTTTTTTTATATTTATGTATTTAGAAACTCCAATTTTATGAATTGATTTTGAAATTTCATTAAAACCATTTTAAGAAAAAAAACTGATAAATATCATTGGATTTCACAATATGAAAACATTTGGGGAAACCTATTGATACTATAAAATGATTTTTTTTGAAACCCAATTTTTAATATAGTAAGTGGGTTTATTTTGAAATAAATTTACTACAATTATAAAAATTGAATTTGATAAAATATTTTCCATATTTTGAATCATAATTTCCATTTTCAATGATGAGGATAGTTTCATTTTTTGCAACAATGAACAGTAAAACTGAAGAATGTGTTATCACAGTTAGGGATAAAATAGATTTATCAAGGGTTAAACCAAGTGGTAATGGTAAAATTTCAAATTTAAATAGTCTAAAAATTATTTTATGGAAGTATTTTCAACCTATTATATCTTAAATTATAATATATTTCCACTTACAAGAATATTTCTTGAATAATACATTATTATAGTTTAATATTTTACAACATTCCATGTGTGTTGTTTCCCACACATATAAAAGTACAACCCAAATAACCTATTAACCACACATAAATATCCTATTATCATTTCTAATATATAACCAAATTTTATTCAAACGTACATCACAATGTATGTAACGCCCGAGACTTTTATGAGAAATATTTTGTTTTTAAATCATCAAAGGAATATTTCACTACACACAACACTATCTTGGCTTTCTTTACATGCAACCACGACCTTCCTCAATAGCTTGCGTCGTACGCAATACCGAGTTTCACTAAACAACGATATGCTATTAAAATATTATTAAAACTAGCCGTTATAAATAGTAATAACCACTTTTTGAAATTTTATAAATTTTATTTTTCAAAATGGACTTCATTTTTGGATTTGTAATATCGAATTTAGCCTAGGGTGAAATTTTGGTATTTTTCTGAAAACTTTAAATTTTTGATAAATAGTGAAACCACTAAGTGGTAGTTAAAAAAAACTGAATTTTTCATAAAACTTAATTTTACCGCTTCTGTGAGTGGAATTTCGAAAATATGAGAGACACGGTTAATATCAAGGACTAAAATGTGGTTCAATGAGATGAAAATAGTTTTTTGTGAATAGTAACTGTTTACTTTTTTTACCACGGTTAAAAGTAAATAGGGTAATTAAGGGTAAAAGTGTTATTATTATTACCCTAAAAGATGTCCTAATTCTACTGGATAAGTTTAATTCGACCAAAAACAACCTTATGAATAAAATATGACCATTTAGGCCCACTTGGATTAGATTAGGACATTTATTATTAATTTATTTAAAGAAGGGTTAAAATAGTTAAAATCAATGCTTAATAAGCAATCTCATTTTTATCCGAGATTTTTTATACTTTGGTATTTACTAGGGTGTATTTTATCATCCACATCCATGTTTCCTCAATATGTAATATTATTTCCATCCACCTAAAATTGTTTAAATCCAATTTTACCCTTTGGTGAGTTTTTAGTAAAACATATGAAAGGAATCTTTTCTGTTTTTCGTACGAGGTACTTTTTGACTCTTCCAACAAAAGTATGAGAAGAATGTTTTTTTAACTTATACGAAATGAATGGATTTTTAAAACATTATTTCCAAGAAGCTTCCTTTACAAGTTTTCATGTTTATTTTTAATCAACTTATTTTAGTTTAAAACTGTATGACATGTTATGAAAGGAAAAAGTTTTTCAAGTAGAAAGGATATTTTCCTGAAGAATGGAGTTCAAGTGTTTTATCAAAATTATTTTCCATCTAAGATAATATAGGGTTCTGTTTATATCACTATTATTAAATTGATTTCATTATGTTCTGATGGAATTATTTTTATTCCTTTATCTTATATGAATTGTTTTATGATGTCATGTAGTTTGAGAATCCCATTTTTATTACATGGGTTATGCAATGATGTATAATTTATGATTTTGTGGCAGACATAAGAATGGCATCATTATGAGATGGGTGGGACCTATATCTCCCTCCAATGCATTGGGTAAAGATTTTATATCTCATGAGATAGACATGGCTAGAACGGTAGGTTATACCGGTTTAGTGAAACAGGACTGAAATAAGGAATGAACTCGGTTCAGAAATGGACTTTGTCCACTAAGATAGTCTTGGCAATGAGTCTTGACTAATAAGAAATGATTCTCTATGATTATGTGTGTATGACACAAAGTTTCATGTTTTATGTTATGATTATTGGTATTTCATTTCACTACTATGAATTATCCCATGTTATGAAATTATGCTCTCTTTTGCAGGTTAAGATTTCCAAGATGTTAGGTTCTTATGAATATGATGTGATTGATATTTCTTTTGTTTACCCTTACCGAGAATTTGAGCTCACCCTTTTGTATGTTTTCTTTCCCCAGGTTAGGAAGAAGCTTATTAAGTAAGATATGCCAAAAGGGACTATAGATATGATGAAATAAATGGGAGACAGTGTAGACGCTTTATGAACCAGTTGTTTATATTTCCCAGTTTCTAAAGACACTATACCTATACGGTCCTTTTGTGGTTCTGTTATATGTTGTAATAAGTATGCTTAAATTTTGAAGTATTAACAATGTATGTAATGTATGGGTCGTTATAGTTGGTATCAGAGGAAAGGTATAGTCAACCTTTGGAAACTAGGGTGTGAAAGCATTAGTAAGAACCCTAAGGATAATTCTAAGCATTGAACACAATATTAGTGTTTTAGAAATGACCATGAATAACCTAGGATAAGACCTTAAGTGTGAAATTTTATTCCTGATTATGTGGTTTTCCTATTATAATTAGTGTTTCTCACACTATTCTTCTTGGTTTTAGTCAATGGCTGGAACCCGAAGGAACCATGTTAATGCGGAATGCGACAGGCAATGCAATGATTGTCCCCCTGAGCAACCAAACGTTATGGGAGCTGGAATGCAAAATCTTGTAGCCATGCTCACACAACTTTCTCAAGCTATGAATCATGTAGGACTTCCAAACGAGCAAAGGAAGGAGCAACATTCTATTTAATCCTTCATGAGGTAGCGTCCACCTTCATTCAGCGGGTCTAGTGATCCATTAGTTGCTGAACAATGGATTAGTACTACTGAAAATATATTTTCAGTTCTTGAATGTTCTGAACATGATAAAGTCATCCTAGCAGTGTATCGTTTGGAAGGAGATGTTGATCAATGGTGGAATCTTATTAAGAATACGAGGCAATGGGATGAAATTGAGTAAATGGAATGAGACAAGTTCAAGAACTTATTTTTCAATAAGTACTTCCCTTGGATTCTCAGAACAAAGATGGATAAGGAGTTTCTTTAACTGAAGCAAAAGGATGATGAATCTGTTGGTACCTATGAAGCAAATTTTACAAGACTTTCAAGGTACGCTTCTGGTATTATTATCCAACCTGAGAGTAAGATCGATCGATTATTTAGTGGCTTAAAACCAAGTCTTCGAAGGGCCTTAGCCATAAGGGACTTCAATAGCTACGAGGAAATCGTTCGATGTGCTCTCAAAGTTGAGATAGAGATTTGAGTAACCCATCGGTCATATGGATTTGATAAGAAGAGGAAAATGGAATTCAAAGGAAAATCTAAAGAGCACACTGAAAAGAAGATGAGCTTTCCCTTATGCTCAAAGTGTGGAAAGAAACATGGAGGGAGTTGCCTTAAAGGGAAAAGTAAATGTTTCAAATTTGGAAAGGAAGGTCATCGGGCATTTGAATGCCGCAATGATGGCAAGAAGATTTCTAATGATGCAAACAAAGGAAGGGATACACATAATGAACCTACTACACTTCAATGTTTCAAGTGTAAGGAGATGGGTAATTATGCCAATAAATTCCCTAATCCAAGGGTTGTTGATGATGATCGACATCAGCAAAATCTTAAGGCTAATGACAAAGGAAAGTCACATGAAATATCTATCAGTGATGTGGAGTACGATAACGATGTGGTCAAAGGTACACTTACCATCCACTCTAAAGTAGAAAATGTTTTATTTGATTCTGGATCCACCCAATATTTTATTTCTGAAGATTTTTCTAAGGGAATCACCATATTACCTCAACAATTAGATATTGAGTTAGCTGTGACAACACCTAATGGCACAATAGTCGCATCAAAAGTTTATAATTCTTCCCCGATTGAAGTTTGAGGGAAAGTGCTTCCTACAAATCTTGTGATCCTTCCTATAGTAGAATTTGATGTGATTCTTGGCTTCGATTGGCTTTCTTTATATGGATCTCATATCTATTTCCAATGAAGGGAAGTCACATTTCATATTCCAGATCAATCTATGATCGTTTGTCGATGCAAGGATGAACATAACCTTCCAGTGGAAATTTATTCCATCTTATGGGTCTTGATTCCACTAAATGAGGGCTATTTATCTCAAATTCTTGGTGAGAAACTCATGATTAAGAATATGCCCATTGTATGGGAGTTTGATGATGTCTTTCCAGAGGAATTTATGGGTCATCCACCAAATCATGGAGTTGAGTTTTCAATAGAACTCGTACTGGGTGCTTTGCCTATTTCAAAGGCACCTTATAGAATGGCCCCAATTGAGTTGTAGGAATTGAAGAAGCAAATCCAATAGAATCTTGATAAGGGATTCATACGCCCTAGTGCGTCACCTTGGGGAGCACCTGTTCTATTTTTTAAGAAGAAATATGGATCAATGAGGCTCTGCATTGATTATCGAGAACTTAACAAAATCACTATCAAGAACAAATATCTTATCCCACGCATTGATGACTTATTTGACCAACTACGGGGAGATCAAAATTTTTCTAAGATTGATCTTCGTTTAGGGTATAATCAATTAAGAATCAAAAGGGAGGATATACCAAATATGGCTTTCCGTAAAAGGTATGGACACTATGAATTTATAGTGATGCCATTTGGTCTTACTAATGCCCCTGCTATCTTCATGGATCCGATAAATAGAATCCTTAGAGACTATCTTGATCAATTTGTGGTAGTCTTTATAGATGATATTCTTGTTTATTCAAAGAGAAAGGAAGAACATGAAGGTCACTTGAGAATTATATTGAAGACCCTGAGAAAGGAGAAGCTTTATGCCAAATTTACCAAGTGTGAATTTTGGCTTGAAAAGGTTGCATTTTTGGGTCACATAATCTCAAAAGAGGGGATATCTGTGGATCCTGAAAAAACAGAGGTTATCGAAAGATGGTTGAGACCAACAATAGTAACCGAGATCCGAAGTTTTCTTGGTTTGGCTAGATATTATCGACATTTTGTGAATGATTTTTCACGATTATCTAATCCACTCACTAGGTTGATTCGAAAATGAGTTAAGTTTGTTTGGACGGAGTAATGTGAAGATAATTTCAAGGAGTTTAAAAGAAGGTTATCCAGTGCACCTGTGCTCACACTTACTTCTAGTGGAGAAAGGTTTGTGATCTACAGTGATGCATCCAAGAAGGGATTGGGGTGTGTTCTTATGCAAAATGATATGGTGATAGCTTATGCCTCACGACAGTTGAAAATCCATGAGCAAAATTACCCAACTCATGATTTGGAGTTAGCTGTGGTAATCTTTGCATTAAAGATTTAGAGGCATTATCTTTATGGAGAAAGGTGTGACATTTATACTGATCATAAAAGTTTAAAGTATATTTTCACACAAAAGGAGCTGAATATACGCCAAAGAAGATGGTTGGAGCTGATTAAGGATTACGACTGCTGAATTCATTACCACCCTAGGAAAGGAAACAAGGTGGAAGATGCATTAAGTCAACAAGAACATGCCAGTTTATCCATGATGAGGATCACAAAAGATCCAATATTTATGGATTTACAAAGGATGGATCTTGGAATTATAATGAAAAGGGAAAAATAATATCTTTCTAAAATGAATGTTCAACCATCTATACATGTGAAGATTAAAGAGGAGCAGAAAGAAGATGGAGAGTTATAATAGAAGGTGAGAAATATTCCTGAATTCAACATTGATTGTGATGGGATAATAAAGTTCTGGAATCAGGTTTGTGTTCCTCCCATCCCCAAATTAAAGAAAGAGCTGCTGGATGAGGCTCATAGTTCTTCATTCTCAAATCATCCTGGAAGCATGAAGATGTACAGGGACCTGAAAGAGTACTTCTGGTGGTATGGCATGAAAGGAGATGTTGCTGAATATGTCTCTCGATGCTTGGTTTGTCAGCAAGTTAAAGCTGAGAGACAGAAGTATAAGGGGATGTTACAACCATTACCCATACACGAATGGAAATGGGAAAACATCACTATGGACTTTGTCACAGGACTTCCTAAAACATCCAAAGGCAATAATGCTATCTTGGTCATAGTTAATCATCTTACAAAGTCCGCACAATTCATTTCTATTAGAGAGGATTTCTCTCTGGATCAGCTTTCCAGGATATATGTGAAGGAAGTGGTAAGATTGAATGGAGTACCACTTTCTATTATATCTGATCGGGATCTGAGATTTACCTCGAAGTTCTGGCGAAGTCTCCAGCATACTCTAGATACAGAGTTGAGTTTCAGCACTGCTTATCATCCTCAGACAGACGGTCAGTCTAAGAGAACAATTCAAACTCTATAAGATATGTTGAGAGCTTGCTCTATGGATTTCAAAGGTGGTTGGGATCAACACTTACCTTTGTTGGAATTTTCTTATAATAATAGCTTTCACTCCAGTATTAAGATGGATCCTTATGAAGCTCTCTATGGAAAGAAATGCAGGACTCCAACTTGCTGGGATGAAGTTGGGGAATGAAAGCTATTAGGACATGATCTTGTTGATGAGATGGCAGAAAAGGTCTGATCTATTCAACAACACATAAGAGCAGCTCAGAGTCGATAGAAAAGTTATTCCGACAACCGAAGAAAAGACCTAGAGTTTGAAGTGGGTGATAAAGTGTTCTTACGAATATCTCCCTGGAAGAGGGTCATGAGATTTGGAAAGAAGGGGAAGTTGATCCCTAGATATATCGGTCCTTTCGAAATACTGGATCGTGTTGGAAAGGTAGCTTACCGGTTGGCGCTTCCACCGAATCTCTCTCAAATTCACGATGTGTTCCATGTATCTCTCCTAAGAAATTACATACTTGATCCTTCACATGTACTCAAATCAGAAGTTTTACCGCTGGAGCAAGATCTTTCTTATGAAGAACAGCCGATAGAGATTCTGGATCATAGCGAAAAAGTCCTACGAAACAAGACCACTCGATTGGTGAAAGTTTTATGGAGGAACCACCAATTAGAAGAAGCTATATGGGAGCTTGAGGATATGATGAGGGAGAGGTATCCTCATCTGTTTGTTACAAAGTGACGAATTTCGAGGGCGAAATTCATTTTAAGGGGGGTAGAATGTAACGCCCGAGACTTTTATGAGAAATATTTTGTTTTTAAATCATCAAAAGAACCTTTCACTACACACAACACTAGCTTGGCTTTCTTTACACGCAACCGTGGCCTTCCTCAATAGCTTGTGTCATACGCAATACCGAGTTTCACTAAACAATGATATGCTATTAAAATATTATTAAAACTAGCCATTATGAATAATAATAACCAATTTTTGAAATTTTATAAATTTTATTTTTCAAAATGGTTTTCATTTTTGGATTCGAAATATCGAAATTAGCCTAGGGTGAAATTTTGGTAATTTTCTGAAAAATTTCAATTTTTGATGAATAGTGAAACCACTAAGTGGTTGTTAAAAAAACTGAATTTTTCATAAAACTTAATTTTACCGCTTCTGTGAGTGGAATTTCGAAAATCCAAGAGACACGGTTAATATCAAGGACTAAAATGTGGTTCAATGAGAAGAAAATAATTTTTGGTGAATAGTAACTTTTATTTTTTTTACCACGGTTAAAAGTAAATAGGGTAATTAAGGGTAAAAGTGTTATTATTATTACCCTAAAACATGTCCTAATTCTATTGGATAAGTTTTATTGGACCAAAAACAACCTTAGGAATAAAATATGACCATTTAGGACCACTTGGATTAGATTAGTACATTTATTATTAATTTATTTAAAGAAGGGTTAAAATAGTTAAAATCAATGTTTAACAAGTATATAATTTTTAATATAGGGTTATACATAAGTTAAATTCGACTATAAATATTCATTAGAAAGCTAAAACGATTCCCTACATTATGGTAGTTTATTTGTAATTTTTAGACATTAAATAATTTAATATATATATGACACAAAGATGATACAATAATTATCTTATTAATGAAATATTGACATAATTGATGTTATAAATACCCAAATAAATGTAATTTGAGACTTTTTATGAATTCAAATAATTTTCTAGGTTAATATTACATGTTAGTATTGATCTAATTAATTTGTTTCGAACTAATCATTCTGTTATGATTTTCATAAAAATCAATTACTAAATAGTGTCAAAATTGACATAAAATAGTTTTTAAAACAAATATTATATTATTAATTGTTATTTCATTCCTAAAAATCTAAGGTTCGGCCGAATTACTTAGATAAGGTTATATATATTAATAATAAACAACTTGGGGTTCTTTTGGATTTATATAGTATGTTTATTAACCATATAGTGCAAGAAAACAAGAAGACACAGTAAAAGTTAAATTATCTAACTTAAAGTTAAATCTAAATGATAAGGTTAAAATTGATACCTAAACTTGTCTAAATTATATTGGATGAGTTTATTTCTACCCATACCCACCTTATCTTCGAAATATATAAATTTGGAGCTATTAAAAACCGAATTTGACTTTATAATAAAATAATAATTTTAGTTATTCCAATGGTGCCCCTCTCCTCCCTTATAAAAATGCACCTCTTCCCTCTCTTCCTCACACCACTTTGAGCCTTCAGGCTCGGAAAACCCATACCAATTTCTCCTCTCCACATCCCTACGGACATCCTAGAGGTCCTTTTCTTCTTTAAAGACCATGTTTAGTTCCCTAAAAGGAAGTCTCAAAGAAGTGCTTTAAAGAAGAGGTAATGTCTGTTACCGATTCTTTCATCTTTATTTCTTCTTCCACTTCTTCTTATTTAGTTGTTTCATTACTAAGTAATAACATAAGTATCACTCCAATACTGATATGTTATTATAAGTATGAAAAAAAACCTATTTTACCATCTATCCATCCTACGGAAAATGAAATCACCGCGCGTGCGTAGGTACGGAATACCGTCTCCACACCGTGATGTAATCTATTTTCCATCACCACCTTACTTGGATGGGTATAATGGTGTAAATAATGACTATATATGATTATTTTAAAGTTATATTGATTCTGAAATAGTATATATACACTTCAATACAATTCCACAATCATGGGAATGATATCATCGCTCGTGCGTACGTACGGAATACCGTCTCCACGATGTGATGCGACTCGTTCTACATGATCTTCAATGCATAATGATTATATAAATGAATTGAATGAATGAATATGATATATATTACACTAATAACATTCTGGAAATGAGGTATCTATAACCTAAAAAGAAATATAAGAATTTATTCCACAAAACACGCATAAGAACAAAAAGTAATAAACACCCGAATAACAAGCAGTAATGAAATATTACTAATAAGAAGATAAGAATATGACCATATATGATATCATAAAATTAAGTATGATTCTGGAATAATTCAATAACATTATTTAAATCATTATAGAGGAGGTTCGGACACTTACGAAGCAAATCAGACCTAAGGTAAGGGAAATATCACAATCTCATTTTTATCCGAGATTGTTTATACTTTGGTATTTACTGGGGTGTATTTTATCATCCACATAAATGTTTCCTCAATATGTAATATTATTTCCATCCACCAACAATTTTTGAAATCCAAATTTACCCTTCAGTGAGTTTTTAGTAAAAGATATGAAAGGAATCTTTTGTCGTTTTTCGTACGAGGTACTTTTTTACTTTTCTGACAAAAGTACGAGAAGAATGTTTTTTTAAATTATACGACATGAATAGATTTTTAAAACATTATTTCCAAGAAGATTGCTTTACAAGTTTTGAATTTTATTTTAAATCAACTTATTTTAGTTTAAAATTGTATGACATGTTATGACAGGAAAATGTTTTTGAAGTAGAAAGGATATTTTCCTCAAGAATGGAGTTCAAGTTTTTTATCAAAATTAATTTCCATCTAAGATAACATAGGTTTCTGTTTATATCCCTATTATTACATTGATTTTATTATGTTGTGATGGAATTATTTTTATTCCATTATCTTATATGAATTGTTTTATGATGTCATGTTGTTTAAGAATCCCATTTTTATTACATGGGTTATGCAATGATGTATGATATATGATTTTGTGGAACACATAAGAATGGCATAATTATGAGAGGGGTGGGACCTATATATCCCTCCAATGCATTAGGTAAAGATTTTATATCTCATGGGATAGACATGGCTGGATCGGTACGTTATACCGGTTCAGTGATATTGGACTGAAACCAGGAATGAACTCAGTTCAGAAATGGACTTTGTCCACTAAGATAGTCTTGGCAATGAGTCTTGACTAATAAGAAATTATTCTATATGATTATGTGTGTATTCCACAAAGTATCATTTTTTAAGTTATGATTATTGGGATTTCATTTCACTACTATGAATTGTACCATGTTATGAAATTATGCTCGCTTTTGCAGGTTAAGATTTCCAAGATGCTAGGTTCTTATGAATATGATGTGATTGATATTTCTTTTGTTTACCCTTACTGAGCATTTGAGCTCACCCTTTTGTATGTTTTCTTTCCCAAGGTCAGGAAGAAGCTTATTAAGTAAGATATGCCAAAATGGACCATAGATATGATGAAATAAATGGGAGACAGTGTAGACGCTTTATGAACCAGTTGTTTATGTTTCCTAGTTTCTAAAGACACAATACATATACGGTCCTTTCATGGTTTTGTTATATGTTGTAATAAGTATGCTTCAATTTTTAAGTATTAACAATGTATGTAAAGTATGGGTCGTTATAATGTACTAGATGTTGTTATTTTTCATAATATTATACATTCAAGGATTATGATGTAAGGCAAAAGAGGTTTCTCAACAAAAAGATACAACTCTAATCAAAACGCTATTAATTTTATTAATTATTACCCATTTTATAAACTAATTTTAACCATAATAACATGATTAATCATGCATCATTAATATACATATATGTTTTTTTATTATTATTTTAAAACCATTTTTATATATTTTTACCTCAAATGGGAAATGCCTACATTGTTTGTGCGTACGTTTATGCTATCACCTCCCCACAAAAATATCGATAATTTTTCTTTACCTAACATAAATGGATGTTAAAAGTGATATATTTAAAAAAAAATAAAACATGTTTTATTAAATAATAATTTTATATGATAACATATTATTTATATATATTTCCATATTTTTGTTATAAAATAAATATAATTTTTTTGCATATCCAGTGATTACTGTCACCATGAATAGTGTATTTAATTTTTATATATATAAATTTTATGGATGATAATAAATATTTATATAGTAAAAATATGTAAAATTTACGTAATTATTAACATTCTAGAGATGATAGATCCATGATAAAAGTACAAATACTAGAACAACTGAACTAAAATTTTTATGAAAAACAATATAATTAACACCCAGAGAAGATGGTTTTAATAAATTCTTCTTAATAAAAAGATATCATAATTTTATAATAGGGTTATATATGTGATTATATTTATTTATATTTTTCAATTATATATATATAATTCATTAAAAATTATTATATTTATTTTTATATGACTTGTGATTCAATTTGAACTTGAGTTAAGGATCTATCATCTCAAGTTTATTTTAGTGAGACATATGCCATATTCAGAAGTTGTTTTCATTGTGTTTTTTATATACTGAATATGAATGAATTTTAAGAAACATTTAATGAAAACTATGTGGGTTTAAAAATTCATATAAATATTTCTATATTATGAATTTATGATTAAGAGATTATTAAAGTTGTAAGTGTTCTTCAACTCAATATTAATTTATTGATGCATGTTTGTTATTATACACCTATTTATGTTTACTAAGAGTATATACTAACCATTGGAAATGTTATACAATTTATATATATAATTTTATATTTTATAAATATACAGTTCATATTATCTCATCGATGGGGTTTTCATTTAAATATTACCAAAGTTATATGGGTTTATTATCACAATTTTCTTTTTTTAGACATATGATGCATTTTACACCTATCACCATTTATGAGGTGTATCTACTTGCCCATGAATATTTTATATCATGAATAAAATAAAATTTATTTTACTTATTGTTTTATTTTTATTTATTTCTTTCATGGTGGTTATGATTCAAAAGTTATCACATTAGTAAGCTTTTACAGTATAATCTGAATTTTACTATATTTTTTATTATTAAATTTATAATAATAATAAAATTTAAAATCACAGTATAAAATATTATTTATTTTATAATAATATTTTTATTTTTTCAGATTACAAGTTTTCCTTTCATTTTCCTCTCTTTAAGTAATCGATAGAAAGAACAAATGATTTTAATGAAAACTGAAAATTTTTACTATTCACTCTGGAATTATTTTATTCAATATCTATATTTTATTTAAACCGATTTAAAGAATTTTTTTCTAATATAATATGATGGATTAGTGTAATTTTACCATTTTTTTACTTCCTATACAAAATTAAATAAAAAATCCTTCACTTTTTCCAAAGGTTGTACCGTTGAGTTTTTACTGAAATATTTAATGAAATATTGATTTAAACATACAAGAAATGTATAGAATTTTCCACTACAATGACAACAAGATTATTTGACGAGTCTTATAATAGGTTCAATGGTTTCTTTCAAATAATTCTTATTATTAATTATTTTTTAATTTAATAATTTTGAATAATTCATATCAAAATGAAAAGTGTATTTTTCTTCAAGAAATATTCCCTTAATATTATAAAATATTTTTTTAATATTTGGTCAAATATTTTATTTTTACTTATGATGTATTAGGGATATTATTATATTATACCATCCAAACTTTTTAACAAGATGGTTTTTTATGATGTTGAAATATTGATGAAACACATTTTCATATACATGGGTAATGCCATGATGATTGATCAATGTTTTCATGTTATTATGGAATAAAAAAAATTAATTATTGTTACATGAGGGGTTGGTCCATTATATCTCTCAAATGAATTTGGTACATATTAATGTTTTATTGGATAAATGGGTACATATGAGGTTATCTGAATTCTAAAATCGGGTACACGAGATGGTATCTTGATATAATAAGAGGGTTTACAAGAGCTTATCCCAAGCCTAAAATATGGTATAGTTAAGGTTATCCCAAAATCCATATAGGTTACAAAGGATGTTATAAAATTATAAGAGTAGGAACACCAGTGGTTATCCAATATATACCATGTGATTAATGTCTTGGTGTGTAGCCTTGACATAGGATTTCATTGATTATAATAATGACAAAATTTATACCACTCTATTATGATATGATATTATGTTAATTTGATGATCTCATATATCATGTTATTTGATTAAATTATAATTTATTTATTATTAATTATCCTAATTTATGTGATGGATCTTTTTTATGATCGATTAATTATTGGGTATGATTTTTAATTATATATCTAATATTCTATACCCATATTTTAATTTTATGTTTAAATGATAATTGTTATATCCATTGTTTACCCTTACTGAGAATCCTATGACACTCTTTATTATGTTTTATTTTACCAACAATATTATGAAATTTATAAGGACTATGTTTCTATTACTGCTGCTAGTTTTTAATACAAAGAGGCAGATTATATAAATATTTTATCTTCTAGATGTTCATCTATGCAAGTTTCAAAGGACTATAAATCACTATGTTTCTTGTTTGGAGCATAATTTTATATAATGAATATTCATCTAATAAGATGTATTATTAACTTATGTAGTGTATGGATCAATTCAAAATGAATTACAAGAAACACTAGATTGTTGGTCAGAGTGAGTAACTCAAGTGGGCGGTGGGGTACGAATTGAGTTACTAATAAAAATTTCTGTTTAAGAAAACCTCAAAACTAAATCCCAAAAATTAATAAAAAAGAAATATAAATAAGAAAAATATAAATAAATGAGTTTAATTTTTTAAATAATTTATCAACGTGGTATTAATTCTTAGTTAAAATAATATTTGAAATCAATTTACCTTTTGAATGTAAATTATGTAATCAAACAATTTATAAAAAAAATATAGTAATGTTTTGTTGTATATTTTAATAAAAGATACGGTTTTGACATTGAAATATAGGAATGAAATATAATAAAATACATAGTGTAACTAAACATGTGGTTATGTATGAATTGGAGACTTAATCCCATCTACTAAGAAATAACATTTTTCAAGAATTTAATTAAATAATAAACCTTCTCCAAAACCTATATCATGTATTTTAATTAACAAAAAACGTGGTCATCCAGGAACAGAGCCTCTTACACTATTATACATGGGATGAAAAAGGTACCAGGCCACACATGATCACTTCCACAGTTATTTTTGGGAGTAAAATAACATAGTTTGATATAATGTTTCAAGCATAACATAGTTTAACAATTGTATATAGTGTATACAGATAAAAATAGTACAATAAAACACTAGTCAAAAGTAAATCACAAATATAAAATAGTAAATGATTAGAAATATGATAAAGTGAAGTTGCTCAATCTGAATATCCTAAAATATTAAATGGTCCTAGAATCATTATTTGATTGGAGATCAAACAAGTTTCCCATAATTTTTTGGAAAATAGAGAATTAAATGGTCTGGAATGTATTTATTGTTTTATTATATAGATATCCATAATTTTTCACCCATAGGTCTCTTGTTTAGAAAATGCAATTCTATATTCACTATTCATGTATCACTTTTAATGGATATCTACTTTTTACACCACCAACACGAGGGGGTTCTTATGGATATATAACACATTATATCCAATAATTAACTGAAAAATTATAATACATAACATCCTAGATCATCATACTGGGTACTAAATTAGGAAGCATGACTCATTCCTTAATGCATATCTCGAGTGGTTTAAAAATTATTATTCTTAAATCTATTTGTGACTTGAATGAATTAAATTATATAAACTCTCCATTGGAGGAATTAAATTCGAATAAGAGTTTATACAACAATGATATATTTATAACATTATATCTATTAATAATTGATCTATTCGTGAAGTATATGCTCAATGATAGCAGATCAACACTGTTGGTAGAGGAGTAAATTATAGTATATGTTGGTTGTATCCCCATATAGTGGTAGATGTGATGACAATTGATCTCTTTAGTGGGAGATCTCACTTTGTTAGATCAATAGTTGAATATCATTTAGTAGTAAATTTATTAGTAGTATATGTATCAATAGTATATTTTTCAGCAGTATATCTTCATTAGTAGAACTCTAACTGGTAGATCATCAGTGGTAGATCTCTTGTGAATTGATGATAGATCTTAGAAAATATTGGTATATGTACTCAAGAGAGATCAGTAAGTTGGAGAGTCTAATTGTATATGTATTCCACTAGTATACATAGTCAAACTAGTGGTAGGTCATCACAGACAACAATATATATTTTATAACTAATGGTATATAAACCTTTAACTTGGTTGGTTTCAAAAAAATTCATAGAAAAATATTCACTATCATAAGACATTGATCCTATTAGAAAATATATTAATATGTATTTATAATCATTAAAATAAGTAGGTCCCATAAATATCCCCTTTTTTTATGAACAAAAATCATGGTACATTATAAATATGTATAAGAAAAAAACTACAGAAGTATTAATGAATAAAAAGAATGGATTTAATAAAATTTGAAATCACTAATGCGATATATGGATTTAGACATACATAAAAAGGAATAACAGTCTTAAATTTCATAATAGAGTACTCCCCTATTTCGGATTTTCAAAACGATATTTCTATAACATAAAACAAATAAATAGATAAAAAATGAATAATAGGTAATTTACATTAGGGATAATAGTCATAGATTAATAAAAGTAAAAAACACAATCCCTATCAGAAAAATCTCAATCTGAACCACTATCGTCTCGATGGGTTGAATGTAGCACTGGGCCTTTTCTTTTTTCTGAGAGTAGGTTAAGAAGTATAAGAAGAGGGTGAAAATAGATCCATAAGATGCACTCAATATGATGAAAGGCATGAGATACAAAACAAAATCAAATAGTATAATGGAAAATCATGAAAATAATCTAGAAGTGGTGTATTAGTGGGTGTATAAGTGAGGGAATACATTGAAATGGACTCATATACCACAATATTATACCTAGAGATAAAATGCATGGCTTAATAGTTTTTTAAAAATCCATAATTATATTTCCACCAAACTCCATTTCTATTAAGAAATAATTCTTCACCTCCAAAAAAATTCTGAGAAAAGGGGGCCAAACCATTAGATGATTCACTTGATACATGAATTCCCTGGATACAAGAGGTATCCTTTTATTCAAGAAAATAAACATAAAATGTAAATTAAGATCATTATTGGTATAAATTTTATAAATATCATATTTAATTGATTTTGTGAAAGTCTCCCTATAACATATTTATTTATTTAACCACTATCAAAGTAGTTTACATATATAATCACCATAGGACATTATCTGATAAATCAAATCTGGTTAGAGGAAGAAATAATACATGATATCATGAAAATCCTCTATAAAAATGGATAAACATTCATTGGAATAAAATGAAGAATCAAGAGGTGGAGTTGTATAATTAGATGCAAGAGCAGTATGTAAGGAATCAGAACTATCCAAAAGTTATATCTAGAATATATCAATGATTACTCTTATCTTTTCCATGATGGAATAAACTTATTAAATATTCTTGTAAAACCTTTTGTTCTCAATATCTATTTATTTCATCTTCAATATCATTTTATACTAAATACGAGATATAAAAAACTCAAAAGTACACCTCGTATGATCTTTACTCAACATGGTTTCTTGAGGAGGTGTGGATCTAAGAATCCCATTGATATATGATACTATCCTTAATTTAAAATAATCCCATTAAGACATGGTAACATAAACAAAAGGTATAGTGGAAGAAGGTATAGGAGATGGAATCCCCTCAATTGTAGGTAAATAAACCTCTAAATTTCTTGATCTAGTAGTAGAAACATCAAGGGAAAGGATTACAAATGACTAGCCTCATCTATTTATTCTACAAGATATTCATTAGGATATTTTTTTATAGGTATGGAAAGTAACCCATTGCTCGATGGAATGAAATGGTCATCATTATCATTTACACCATCACTTTCACTATTAGACTCCATGTGGGTGATGCCTAAAATAATGGAACAAGGAGATGGATCCCCATTGAATGGTGCTTCATCTTCAGTTGTGGCTAAAAAACATGTTTATCCCTATGAACCGGTTTATGAATAATATATCCTAGGGATTCGTCACCCTATTTAGATTCTATAGGATCATCTTTATCAGAGTAATGATCACCAGGGTGAATCTCAGAAGGTCTCACCTAATTACCATTCTTACATGAAGAAGAAGTACAATGAGAGTGAAGAGACTTCTCTCCCACGCCAACATCATCATCACCATCATTCCCTTTGGTGTCCGAATTTCGACTTCCATTTACATTTTCAGACCCATCATATTCATTATAATCTCAAAATACTTTTACTGATCTCTTAGAAGAACATTAAGACTTTTCTTCCCCAAGGACTTCAGTTTCATCATCTTTTTCTTCTTCAGTAAACAATATTTGTCAAGAATGAATAGAAATAGATAAACTTGATGCTCCATAAGTAATATTGGGGATCATGAACACATCAAGGTAACTTAATTCAAAAATTGAAGTACCCAATTTTACTTCGTAACAAACATATAATTCTTCCTCAACCTCTTCTCCACCCATGTGATCAAATTGACCCTCATTCTTTTTCAAGTAAACTCACTTAAAAAAATGCCAGAACTAAAAATAAATTATTCCTCCTCATCCACTAAACCCTTGGCCTCGATCATTGATGAAATGTGCTTAAGATAAATCATAAAATTATATTATGATGACATATTTCTCATCTATATCATGTGGACCATCATATATATGAACAAATTTATCATATCCCCAATTTTAATAACAAATAATAAAAATGAATCATGGTACACCATGGTGATAAATTCCCCATTCTAGGGGAAAATCATGTATTTGATGAACTAAAATATGAGTGTACACTCCCCATCCATCTATATAGGATTTTATCTTTTCAATATATAATTCATTTTCAAATCCAATAATGCATCCTCATATTTGATTAACTTAGTATCACTATGATTCGAACCAATAAAATCATCATAAATACCATTTTGAGGAAAATTGTGGCATCTAGACCATTACCATGATGGAAATAAACCATTTTACCATCAATAAAACTTCTAATAAATTATTTATTCTCTATAAATTTATATTCTTCATAATAATAGAATTGGAGAATCAAGTTATGAAATAATGTTCCATAGTTTCCTGATAACCATTCCATATATATTTTTATGGATAAATTTATCCATTAATGAATTTATTAGAACAATCCATTCAACATCTAACACATTCTGAGAAATAAAATCTCTAGTCGAAAGCTAGGGATTCTTTGGGTTGATATCATTATATTAGATAAATTCACCTAGATAATTATTTATGGGACATAATCCTTCAAGAGATGAAACAACCTCACATTTCACTCTCACCGTATTCATGATGATTGAAGGTTTAAGGGTGGGTATAAGGAAGGTTCCTAGTTGAGAGAGAGGAAGGAAAAATATTTGAAATAAGTAGTGAGTGAGAGAGTTATCAAAATCATAATTTTATATCAATTTTATCATTTTGTTTTTTTCATAACTAAATATAACTATACATAAATAAATTCCAAAAAACTAATTTTTTAGAATAAGAGTGGTATGAGATAGATGAATATACTAGAACAGTAGATGTTCTAATAGTGGATCTCCCAATGGTGGATCACCTAACAGTTGATCACTAACGATGGATCACTAATAGTGGATCACACAATTATCAATCACACAATGGTAGATCACTAATGGTTCACTACACAATGGTCCATCGCCCAAAAATGGATCCAAAATGTAACTCCAAAGATAAATAACAAACTAATGTTTATCATACATAGTTCATTTATGATATAGGTAAATCGTATTGAATTGATGGGTTTTGTAAATATGTCTGTAAGATGATGTTGAGTTCTAATGAAATCGCGATTTATAAATTTTTTTGAAATGATCTTTCAAAAAATGATGTATTTTTTAATATATTTTTTTCAAAAAATTAGAGATAAGATTCTATAAATATTTATCACTCTTTTATAGTGACAATTTATAATGAAATGTCATAATTAATATCTATAATATTGTAAGGTGTGTTTCATCCATGAAATCTACACACTATAACTTCCTATGACTATATATTCATCCTCAATAGTATAATGTGAAACAAATTTTTAATTTTTACTACACCATGAAACTGGTGACTTTCCCAATAGGTGACATGTCCCAGAAGTATTTTTTGTATCAAACTAAAAACCACCAAAAAAATCACTAAATCAAATTATTTTCCACTTGGATAAATTATTCATAAATTGGTTGTATACTTGAGGTTTTTAAAAATTATTTTTATAACAAGTAAATGTCAATTTTTATGATTTTCATTAAAATGGGAACATATACATAAAATAAATTTAATATCTAGTAGAAATGTTTTTAAATATAGAAATCTCTCAATCATTCCTGTATAATTATTTTGATCGACTGATTTCACAATTTTATATAGATCTAGATTATAGTGTGTATTCAAGGGACTATAACTAATTTTTGTATTATCCATATATAAATATTTTAAAACATATTTGGTGAAAATTATTTTATTTAAAATAAGACATTTTTATTTTTATAATTTTTGAAATAATGAAGGAATTTTAACTTATACTTTAAGATAATTTTAAAATTAATTTTCATATTACAAAAAACAATAAGAAAATAATATTTTTACGATCCAAAAATTATATCATAAACATAAATTTAATCTAAAAAAAACATATTTTGAAATAATTTCCATAAATAAATTATTTTCAACTATATATTTAGAAAACCCATTAGAAATTGAAAATTATTTGTTCCTTTCATACCATGCTCTTTGGGCATATTTTATACTATATAAATAAGGTTAACTATTTATTTTGAAAAAAAATTAGGAATTGAAAATTATTTGATCCTTTCATACCATTCTCTTTGGGAATATTTTATACTAGATAAATATGTTTTTTTTTATTTTAAAAACATGATTTGTAAAATGTGGATTTTGAAATATATGGGGATGTTCAAAAAATTAAAATCAACTTTATAACCGTTTATGATTAAACTATTAACATCCATATGACGTAGTTTTAAAATTAATTTGTGATACATAAGAAAGAGGAATTTTAATGGATTAAATTCTAGATAAAACTATAAATGTTTCCACATAGTTAATACCTTCTTCATGATTATATACTTGGAAACCAATTTAGATTGTTTTTTTACTATTGTCCTTGAATCATTAATTTTTATTACTAAAAACCAATTTAGTGATAATGGAATGTGGATATTTAGGTATATTTTCTAGTTCTATGACATTATTTATTTCAAAATTATTTAGTTCTTCTTGAATTTTCATCATCCATAATTTTCATTAATTGCGTCGTTGATGTTCTATGTTTCAAATTTTGACTAGATTTCTTGACGTTAAACATGATTTATAAGAGAAGGTCTTGTTTATGTTTGCTTATCTAGAAATACTATTAAAAAATATAAAGGAGGGTATCTATGAGTTATAATGGTTCAAGGAAATGATGTTATAAATATATCAATATTATTTATAAGTTCTAATTCAGGTTGTTCCGCACAATAATAAGATTTTTCATCTTATTTCACAAAGCAATTAGAATGTTTAGCATTTATATTCAGATAGGAATGACCATATTGATGGTTATATAATGGTATATTAGACTCATGTGGATCTGTATAAATAAATTTCATACATAAAAATTCATCCAAAAATATTCTTTCTTTCATTAAACACCATATAGGACTTACTATATTCTGAATATCCAAGAAAAATTCCATCATCACTGTTTGATAATTTTTTTCAATACTATACTTTGTATTAATAATATTGAATTTTTAAAAAACTAGAATGCAATTTTCATTTGGTTTTCCTTCATTCCATAATTAATATGGGATTTTCATTAAAAGGGTCAAATTAAAAAACTATTTTTTGTATAAAATTTTATATTCACAATTTCTATCAAAAAATAAATAGATAAATAATACTCATTGAGCATGGTCAAGGAAACTTATTTAATGGTTATATTTCTACATTATTCCAAACCATTATTCTATTGTTTCATAGGAGCTAAAATTTTATGATTATATCCATGTTGTGATTATAATGATATAAAATATTTATTTTTATAGTCACATCCATGATCAATATGGGGTATAGAAAACTACACATAGAAGAAGAAGAGAATTACATTAATATGGTAGATAAGAAGAATATATATGAAGAAGAATTGGAAGGTAAATTTTCAAGGGGATGATGGTGATAAGGATAGATTGATCATGCGAAGCGCATATCGCTTGGTGGACCACCACTGTACATGGAATTCTGCCACTTCACAAGGTACCAAGTAAACAAAATAGTTCACAGGATGAGTTGATGGACAGAACCTAAAAAAATGAAATCATTTATACGGTGAGACAATGATTTCTATCTACACCATTGACTATTCCCCACAAATAAAATATTTTTCTAGAGAGTATGATACCGCTAATGATCACAAATGGAAAGATATAATTTATAGGGATGGATGATGATTTCGTTCCCTGTGACGATTTCCCCCACAAACAAAACCCTTCCTGGGTTCAGGCACCCTCCCTAGTCTCTTTCAAAAGAAGCCCTGCAGCCCACCATAGATGACTGACCATGCCAGTATCTAGTTTCACAATTCCTTTATAAATGATCCACAAGGGGAACTGAGAGAAAGTACTAAATAATAGAGATCACATGGAGAGATTTGGAGAGAGAAGAAACATATATCTTTCAATCCCTAACAAGTAAGAATCCAACACATTGAATTAAATAGGAAATAATGAGTTCTCTAGCCATTTTTAAATATAAAACCCATTTTTGGACACTATTCTTAATGTTAAAAATGAATTAAACCCTTATATTCTAGCACTCCACCTAGTAAATTCTATGTGGGAGGAAAATTACCATTCATAGAAAAATTATACACAGGAATAACCCATCCCCACATTGAAAAATGATATATGAGAGGAACTCAGACCCACATAGAAACTCGTTATTTGGATAGAACCCAGGTCCACATAGCACAATGCGACATGGACAACACCCTCACCCACATAGAAACATGCTATGTTGAATTGGGAATCCAAGGTTGTTCCACTCTTAACCTATAGTCACTCTCTTCCAATGTATCTTATGGAACCACTTTATTTTCTATGGGAACCAGTCTAACGACATCAGGCTAGGGCCACTATGAAATCCACATAACATGCATGATCAGATCATTATCCCCCTCGATGTTCCCCCTCGATTCGATATACCTTGGGTAAATGGAGTCAAATGTTTAAGCATCTCAACAAGGGGGATGCTCAGAATGTTTTGAAGTCTAAATTACTTGGGAAATATTGGTTCTAAATTTGGTGCTTCTTACATGAACTTCCCCTTTATAGGGAATGTGGGGAACCACATTCCATTCCTTTAGATGAGGGTCAGTACTGAACATTATCCTCTTCCATGGGGACTAGTAGGAAACCCCTATTATAGTAAGACAATATCCACTATTATGGTAGGTCATATTTTTTCTCATCACGACCAACTCGGGGCATATCTGGATCGATCACTAGATTTTACTATCCTAGATACCAAAACATACGAGGAGTCGAGTACACTAAAATACATCTGCTTCTCCCTTTGGGATACAAAATTTGATTGACTTGTGTATAGAGTGGGTGATGTTATTTATATTTTCATGACTTATTATATGCCCGCATTACTGATTTTATAAGAAATGTTCATAATTTGTGTGAAATATTAATGCTTTAATAATAAGAAAACTTTTAGAGCATTTTTAGAATTAGTCCAATTGAGTTAGTTTAGTATTTTATTTATAACTATCCCTAAAATGATCCGAATTGTTTGGTTCTTGTTTTGTAGGATTATTAATTTAATATAAAACATTTCATTAGCAGGGATCATGGGAAAATTCTGCCATTTGAAGGATCACAAGGTCCACACAAGATGACCCAAATAATTTGTGATGAAACTGGACCAACAATGATGATTGAGTTACTGTTCTAAATCCCGAAGCCCAAATTTATTGAAACTCTACCATATGTTCTCACATATCCAAAAGAATAGCGGATAAAAATTTCAGGCCCCAACTCTAGGATCAAGGGGCACAAATGAGCTTTGAATTTCAGCCCACCATTCCTACTGGGAATCAAAATCCAGACACTATTCATGATATATCTCATGCTTTAAGCATCCAATAGAGCTGAGATTCTAAAGTGTGAAATAAAAGATATATGTGGAAGACTTTTTTGAAGAAATCATTTGGATTTAAAGGCATATTACTATTCAAAAACCCTTTTACATTTCTAACTTCAAAAACATTGGATTGAAATGGACATATTAAATTTGTTTTATCAATAGGCCATAACTTTGAATCCATATTTCCAAGGGACTCCAAATTTTGAGAGGGGTCGGAAAACTATATTATCTAAAACTTTTAAGAAGGATATTTCCCAGGATTCAGCTTTCTGAATAGCCAACGTGTCAATGAAAATGAAGGGACATATTGTGAATGAAAACAATCCACTTCCTTGGGGTCTAAATGCATCCCCCCTCCTCTACTTCAATAGGGTTGGAATTTCAGAATATAGGAGCACATATTGGAACGACCAAAGCCTTGAAAAGGTATTTGTAGGACCTTCCATACTCATTTTTTACTTTAGATACCCTTCCTTATCTCTTTGTTTCCTTTCATTTTTGTGTTGTTCTTCGTTTGTAATATTGTATGTTTGTGTTTTGTAAATCTATTTTAATGAAAGTTTCTTCTTCAATATCTATAATTATCATCCAACTTCTGTAGATTAATACTAATTTTCCTAAAATATTTTAAATACAGTTGAATCCCCTTCCATTTTTTTTCTTCCTCATTCTACCAAATGTCCATTTTATTAATTCTCGTCATTGTTCGTGTGTGTGTGTTTACCGCACCACTCTTTTATTATCCCATTCTTTTTCTTATATTCTTAATTTATCATCATAATAATTATAACCAGATAATTAAACACCCAAATGGATGAGTAAATATCTCATTTGGGTGAGTCAAAATTTAGGGATGTTAAGTGATTTAGAATATTTTCTCGATGAGTATTCGTTAATTTAACATTATGTATGTTGGACTTAACATGTCATAGATTAATGACATATTTTGTTTAAAATGTGGTTTCCACGGATTACTCAAACCATAAATAAACTACCTTACACAATTAATGGAAATTATTATAAACTTATTTTATTTTAGGGCTTGGATTAAGGCCCTAACACTTATGAATTCCAATCACCATTATATTGTGAAGTGGGTGTTAATTTAAATGAAATATAAAGAAAAGCTCAAAGATATCACAAGATTAACTCCGTAATGATGAACTCACCATAAACATTGTCAATTTTTAAATCAATTATTGTAAATAAATCCTTTAAATTATGCTATGCAAGATAATCCCTCTAATCTAAATACAATCAACTAAAAACAAATGACTATTACAAAGTATCGTCGCCGAGGATTCGACCCGAGTGCTGCTATACACATTAGCAGAGCACCAGAACCTTGACCGGTCGATAGGTGACAATTGAACGTGTGTTTAAAATGTCCACGTTGCTGGGGATGGTGCTTTACGTAGTCATTAGTTTCTGTTTATTGTAAAAAAAACAAAATTTCAACAAAATTGAAAAAAAACACAAAGAAACCCCGTCCTATCATAAAAATCATAAAATGAAAAAATAAAAAGGAAAACCCGTCATAATTTTCCATCAAACATATATCATAATGCCTCGTAGCCTCCGAAACAATGCCTCATATTTTTTTGACCCTGAAATTAAGCAAACACTTCTCCGTCTTAGGAGGAACATAAGAGATAATCAACTAATTCAAGAAACAATCATTGGCCAACCAATTGAATTAGATATGACCAATACCAGGGAACAAACACTAAAAGAACTTTCTACCCCAGATATAAATTACCAACCTCTTGGTATTCAATATCCAAACATAGAAGCTGACTTCGAACTCAAATCAGGATCGATTCATCTTCTTCCTCATTTCCACGGGCTAGCTGGTGAGGATCCACATCTTCACCTTAAAGAGTTCCAAGTGGTGTGCTCTACCATGTAGCCTCAAGGGGTTTCTGAGGAACAAATAAAACTTCAAGAATTCCCTTTCTCACTAGATGAAACTGTTATGTCATGGATTTACTACCACCCTCCTGGTTCTATAGCCACATGGCATGACATGAAGAGACTCTTCTTAGAGAAATTATTTCTTGCTTCTCGTACTGCTTTTATCCGAAAGGAAATAAGTGGTATCCATCAGTTCCTAAGTGAATCACTCCATGAGTACAGGGAGAGGTTCATAAAGCTTGTGTCAAGCTGCCCACATCACCAAATTCCTGACTAACTCTTGATCCAATACTTCTATAAGAGGTTATTGGCTATGGAGAGAAGTATCATTGATGCCACAAGTGGCGGTTCTCTTGTTGAGAAAACTCCTGCAGCTGCAAGAGATCTCATAAGTAGAATGGACGAAAACACACAACAATTACATACTCTAGCTCATGATCAAGTCAAAAAATCCTAATATATTCAATCAATTGATCCGAACAAGATGATCGAGTGAATGAGTGAACTTACAGGTCTTGTGCGATAACTAGCTGTGGCTACCAAATCCCCAACCTCATCTTCTCTGCAATCAATGTTTCCTGGACCTGTCAAAAACTGTGGAATTTGAAACTCTTCATCTCATCCAACATACACATGTACACAACTTCAATAGGATCAATCTAATTCAGCTGAACCAATGGAGCTCAATATAACATATGCTCAGCAGAACACCAACCCTCAACTATCAGGTCAGTTTGTTAGAAACTTCAACCAACCTCACTCTGAGCCCTTCTATTCTTCTTATAACCAAGGCCTTAGGTATGGTAATCCCATATATCATCCCCCTCAATTCCCTCCTCAAAACCCAAACCAGTTTCAATATGTTCAAGGTGTTAGTAATTTCCAACAACCTTATCCTTTTATTCCTCAACCTCAAAGGAACAATCCTCCTACTAGATTCCATTGACCAAGTGAGCCTTCCCAATTACAAAACCAATACAATCACTTTCCCAAGAATGAAAATCAAATTAATACCAATCCCGGACAAGGATTTTCTTCCATGTAACCATGGGAAAGTGAAATGGAAGATCTTTCCTCCTTCACCTGTTCCAGACTCAAGAAAATTTAAACCCAAATTGGTCAACTTGCATCCCACCTTAGTCCGCAGCAACCATACAATTCTTCCCAAATTCCAGCTCAACCATTACCCAACCCCAAGGGTAATGTAAGTGCAATTGCACTTAGATCGGGAAAGAAAATTTCTATGCCCCAAGATAAGTCCACCAACCCTCCTTTAAATGTTGACCTAGAAAATGAAAAGAAAAAGAAACTTGAAAAGGAACCTGAATCCATTCCCTCACCTCCTTCTATTCCACACAGGAACCCAATTCCTTTCCCTCAAGCCATTTCTAATCCAAATAAGTCCTTTGACCTCGATCCTAAAATTCTCGACATGTTCAGATGTTTTGAAGTCAACATTACCCTCTTAGATTCCATAAAAAAATTCCTAAGTATGCCAACTTTTTCAAGGGGTTGTGTACTCCCAAGAGGCAACATAGGACCTTATAAAATGTTTCAACCCGTGATTCCATACCCATTAAGTGCAAAGGTCTAGGGACCTTAATTGTTCCATGCCAAATTGGAAGTTCAAACTTTGATGATGCACTCATAGACCTAGGAGCCTCAATTAATGTCATGCCCAAATCCATATTCTCAATCCTTGGTCTAGGTCCCTTACATCCAATGGGTGTTGTCATCCAATTATCCAATTGAAGCACAACCAGTCCTGAAGGAATAATTAAGGATGTCCTTGTCCGACTCAATGATCTTATCTTCCCTACTGATTTCTATGTCCTTGACATGGAATGTGAGATTAACTCTTCTAGATCTCCCTTAATTATTGGATGACCATTCCTCATGACTACGATAACCAAGATTTATGTTCATTTTGGTATCTTATCCATGGAATTTGGTGAAAAACTTGTCATGTTCAACATTTTCCAAGCTATGCGATACCCATCGGAGGATCACTCTGCATTCCCTATCCATGCTTCTGAGGACACTTCTAAGAGTAAATTGAACCCCAATACACTATGTTATTCATGTTCTAATGAAAATAGATCATGTGAAATATACACCATGATTATCAAAGTCATAAATGGTGAAGTTGATGTGGACCTCTCATTCATAGACTCCATCAATCTAAAGGAAATTGAATACTCTCTTGATTCCCACATCAACTCTGATCTCTACCAAGCCACCTTGGATATTATTAAGGAAAATGAATCTGAAGCAACTAAAGTCCCATCTTCCATTCATGACTTTTCTAACCCAAAAAATGAAAGATGATACAGATCTAAAACATCTTCATGAACACCTGAAATATGCATTCGTTTTCTGTGGTCACTCATATCCTGTCATTATATCTTCTTCACATACTGAAACTGAAGAGTCCAGACTTGTTCACGTGTTAGAGGAAAAAAATTTCCATAGGTTGGACCCTAGATGGCATACCAGGATCAACCCTGCCATTTTCATGCATCACATCCATCTTGAGGAGTAGTCCAAACCAATTAGACAACCACAATGAAGACTCAATCCACTCATACATGAGGTAGTTAGGGAAGAGATCACTAAGATTCTTCAAGCTGGTATTATCTACCCAATTTCGGATAGTGAATGGGTTAGTCCAATTCATGTTGTACCTAATAAGGGTGGGATAAATGTTCTCAGAAATGAACATGGAGAGGTAGTCACAACTGGATTGAAGAACAAATGGCGTGTGTGCAACAACTATAGGAAATTGAATGTTGAAACAAGAAAATATCACTACCCTCTTCCATTCCGTGATCAAATATGGAACAATTAGCCAGAAAGTCACAATATTTCTTTCCTGATGGATACACCGGCAACTTCCAAATCCCAATCGCACCTCAGGACCAAGAAAAGACTACTTTCACTTGCCCCTTTGGAATATATTCATATAGGAGAATGACTTTTGGCCTTTTCAATACTCCTAAACATTCTTGAGGTGTATGATGAGTATATTTTCTGAATTCATTGAACACTGCATAGAAGTATTCATGGACGACTTTACCATTTATTGTGAGTCATTTTAATCATTCTTGAATTCACTCTCTCTAGTCCTTCAAAAGTGTGTCAAGTGTAAAATTGTGTTAAATTTTGAAAAATGTCATTTCATGGTTTCAAATGGGATTGTTCTAGGGAACATAGTTTCAAAAGATGGTATTAAAGTCAATCCTGCCAAAATTGAAGTGATCCAATAACTTCCTCAACCCAAATCTATTCGAGACATCCATTCATTTTACATTCATGTCGGTTTCTATTGAAGATTTATCCATAACTTCAATAGGATTTCCCTCCCACTCACTCGGTTTATCCAAAATGATGTCACCTTCCATTTAGCTGAAGTTTTAAAGAGAGCCTTTGTTGAACTCAAAATGTCTCTTACATCTGCCCCGATAATCTAACCCCCAGATTGGTCATTACCCTTTGAGTTGATGTGTGATGCTTCTGATAGAGCTGTTGGGACTGTTCTAGGTCAAAGAACAGAAAAGATTCCTCATTTCATCTATTATGCCTCAAAAACATTGGATGAAACTCAATCTCACTTCACTGTAACTGAAAAGGAACTCTTAGGAGCGGTTTTTTCCTTAGATAAATTCTAGCCCTATCTCTTAGGTTCCCAAATCATCATCTTCATAGACCATTCTGCTATAAAGTTCTTACTCAAGAAAATTGATTCTAAACTGAGACTAATAAGATGGATGCTAATTCTCCAAGAGTTTAACCTTGAAATCTAATATATAACAAGAAAAGGAAACCCTGTGGCTGATTACTTGAGTATAATTTCTAATTCCTCCCATTTTGAAATCATCGATCCAGAATTACCCACTGATCACCTTCCATCTCTCACTCCAAAAATACCATGGTATTCCCCAATTTTAAATTACTTGGTTTCTTGTATTTTTCTAGAAATGTTTTCAAAAGAAAAAAAAATAAAGATGAAAAGTGTTTCAAAATAATATTTTTGGGAAAAAAACATTGGAAAAATGGGGCTGACATGGTAATAAAGAGATGTGTTGATGAAAATAAACTTTCTTCCATCTTAGTTTTTTTTCACTTAATGCCTGGTGGTGGCCACTTTGGACCACGAAGGACATCCTGAAAGGTCCTGGACACTGGATTCTTCTTGCCTTCAATCTTCAAGGACTCAAATGAGTTATGTCAATCTTATACTACTTTCCAAAATTTTGGCACAATTTCTTGGAGAAATGAAATGCCCCCAAAGACTTTAATTTTCTATGAGATTTTTGATGTTTGGGGTATTGATTTCATGGGACAATTCCCCCTTCCAATGGATTCTCATACATCCTTATTACGGTTGATTATGTTTCTTGGTGGGTCGAGGCCAATCGCACTATAAAGGATGATTCACATACTAATAGTGTGTTCCTAAATACATACATCTTCCACCGATTTGGCACACCTCGTTCCTTGATAAGTGACTTAGGAACCCATTTTTGTAATAAAACAATGGAATCTCTTTTAAAAAATAATGGGGTTATACATAAAACATCAACTACATATTATCCCCAAACAAAAAGAATGGCTGAACTTTCTAATAGATAACTGAAAAGACTGCTTGAGAGAATTGTAAAACCCACCAGAAAATACTGGCCTGAAAGACTTGGTGAAGCACTTTCGGCTTATCGAACTACCTATAGAACATCCATTGGTATGTCTCCTTTTAGGCTAGTTTTTGGTAAATCATGTCATTTTCTAGTTGAAATTCAACAAAATTATTTTTGGGCAGTGAAAACTGGTAATTTAGATCTTGAAAAATCTGGTGAAGAAAGATTGTAGCAATTGGCTGAACTGGAGGATCTTAGACTTGATTCTTACGAGAATAATAATCTCTACAAAGAAAAATCCAAGACACTCCAAGACAAACACATCCGGAGAAAGGTATTCCATGAAGGTGATAAGGTAATTTACTTTAATTATCTATTTAGTCTTTACCTAGGAAATCATAATTCTTGTTGGGAAGTTTCTTTTGTTATTACTAATGTTTACCCATTTGGTGCAGTGCAAGTCCAAGACCCCTCTTCCCAAATGACATTCACGGTTAATGGACATCAGTTAAAGAATCACCATGAGAGGAGGCAAAATCCTAGATCAACATCGACTTCCATGGGATCCCCAAATTCCACAGTCGACCCACCACTAGATGGAGATGGCGACCCGCCAAATCCAAACCAGGGTCACCTCTTTCCCTTTAACTCTCTTTATCTCTTCCTCTCTATCACGATTTCTTTTTTTGCTATCTATTTCATTTTTACCACTTTATTCATCAAACCATTTATTTTTCTGTTTCTCTTTTGTGTGGGTGTTTATTTTAAAGAACACTTAAAAAAACTAAAAAAATAAAAAAATGTAAAAAAACCAATAGAGTCATACTTACTCACCATCAATTTTCAAATTTTGTCCAACCATTTCGGGGTGTCAAAAGACATGTTTTCATCTCAAAAATTTTTTGTTTTCATAATATATTTGGATAAGGAATTTTATGTCTAGAATAATACATTTTGAATGCTCAGTTATTGATTTGGAAAATGATTTTCCCAAACCATGAGGAACAACATTTTCTTTCATGCCAAGGCCACCTATGGCCATCTTTTCAAAATGTGTATTTCACCCCCATTTGTGAGTCTTGAGTTTGTATACCTTTGAGCTGAGTTTCCTAATTTAGTGTGCATTAATATTATAGAGGCATTTTCTGAACCACATGAGAATCACAATAGCCATATAGCCTCCCATTTCCCTTAAATTAATCCTCCTTTTGAAATCCCCTTCGAGCCTATGAAAACATTTTCTTTGATAGCCACATTACAAGCCCAATACCCTTTCCCACCCAATATCAACATGGATTTTCATTTCATAATTATATTGTATTTAATGTGTGGGGGTGGATGGATTTCATTATGGGTACCCTTTGTTTATTTTTCCATGCTATCATATGCTTATGGGAAAACATCCATTTCAGTCTCGGGGAGAGGATGTCATTCAATGTCTTTTAGGGAATGTAATGTAATTTCATTTATGTAATTTTTTAAATGTCATTGACATGTGTTAAAAAAATCAAAAAAATCAAAAAAGACAATAATAATGGGTTGTGTCTTGGGTAGGTCAAAAATCACTCTTTCACAACCTTTGATCTTGTTATAAATATTACAATTATTGTCGTGAGGAGATCAATCATGGGTTGGGATATGAGTGTGGGATCTTTCCCAAGTTCAACATTTGAAAAAAATAAAAAAAAAGAACACTTACATTATATTATTATTTCATTGGGATAAGTTTTGTGGTTTTAAAATATTTCATCTTCTCATCCCCTTCAAATTTCATCCTCTATTGTGTCTTTCTTCACACAATCATTCCCTTGCAAAATCTGTGTTTTCATTTCCTTCCATGTTTTATTTCAAAAAAAATGTTCATTGCTTTTTCTATGTTTATGCCTACCCCTCTTATTATCTAACTTGGACATTATATTTCTATTGTCCCATAGAAAAATAAAAAACCCTTAAAAAGACAGCTTGATTCTTGTGCACATTGGATAGGGATTGGAAACAGAGATCTCTTTCAAACTCTAAGATTTTCACTTTTGGTTGGTGAAAGAGTGAACCTCCACAAATGAATTTTATCATCTTGAGAGGTGTGAGTTTTGAGTGTCCACATTTTACATTTCTAAATTTTAGAATGAAAAAATGAATTAATTTTGGAACATTCTTCTCTAACAACTTGTGGTGTAATTCAAAATGGATGAGTGAAATAGTCTAAACCTCCCCTGATTGGAGAAAACAAAATTAAAATATCTGTTGGTGAGTGAAAATGATTTTGTTATATTTATATATTTGTTGCACATGAGGACATAAACAAGACTAACTGTGGGGGATTTTATGTGATTAATATTTACTTGACTTATTATATACCCCCTTTACTGATTTTATAAGAAATTTGAAAAATTTGTGTGAAATATTAATGCTTTAATACTAAGTATAATTTCTGAGCATTTTTAGAAGTAGTCCAATTGAGTCAGTTTTCTATTTTATTTATAACACTCCCAATAATGATCCAAATTGTTTGGTTCTTGTTTTTTAGGATTCATATTTCAATATAAAACATTTCATTATAAGGGATCATGGGCCAATTCTTCCATTTGTAGGATCATAGTGACCACACAAATGACCAAAATAATTTGTGATGAAACTGGACTATCCATGATGATTGAGTTATTGGTCTAAATATAGAAGCCCAAATTTTATGAAACTCTATTATATGTTTTTTATTATCCAAAAGAATCATGTATAAAAATTTAATGGCAAAAATCCAAGAACAAGGGGTACAAATGAATCTTTTAATTCCAGCCCACCATTCTGTCCAGGAATTAAAATCTGGAAACTATTAATGACATATCTCATGATGTATTAATCAAATAGAGCTGAGATTTTGATTTCTAAACTAGGAGATATAGGCGACCGACTATGTAGAAGAAATAACTCATATTTTAAAGCATATGCCTATTAAAAGACCCGTTTACATTTTGTACTTCAAAAATATTGGATTGAAATGGAAAGATTGAATGTTTTTAATCAACCAGCCATAGATTTAGATCCATAGGTCCAAATGACTCTACATATTGAGAGAGGTCAGCCATATTTATTATATAAAACTTTTAAGAAGGAGATTTATTGATATTCGGCTGTTAGAATAGCCAACATGTCGATGCAAGTGGAGGGACAGATTAGGAATAAAAACAGTCCACTTGCTTGGGCTATAAATTCATCCCCCTCCTCTCCTTCAATGGGGTTGGAATTTCAGAAAAGAGGAACACATATTGGAATGAAAAAAACCTTTAAAAGGCCTTGGGATGACCTTCCATAATCAATTTTTCACTTGAGATACCCTTCCTCTCTTTGTTTCTTTTCACTTCCATGTTTGTCTTAATTTGTAATCCTGTAAGTATGTGTTCGGTAATTTTTTTAATGCATGTTTCGTATTGAATATATCTTATTCTCTTAGACCTTCTATAGATTAATATTAATTTTATTAAAATATTTTTAAAAAATTGAATCCCCTTCCCTTATTTTTCTTCCTCATTCAATCAAAATTCCATTTTTTAAATTCTTATCATTGTTCGTGTGTGTGTGTTCGACGCACCACTCTGTTCTTATTCCTTTATCTACTATTATTAATTTATCATCAATATCATTATAACCAGATTATTAAACACCCAAATGGATGAGTAAATCTCTCATTGGGGGGATTCAAAATTTAGGTATGTTAAGTTATTTAGAGTATTTTCTCGATGAGTATTCGTTAATTTAACATTGTGTATGTTGGACTTAACATGCCATTGATTAATGAAATATTTTGTTTAACATGTGGTTTCCATGGATTACTAGAACCATAAATACACTACCATAAACATGTAATGGTATTGAATATAATCATAAGTTAAGTTAAGTCTTTGATTAAAGCCTTAACACTTAGGGATTCCAATCTACGTTATCTTGTGAAGTGGGTGTTAATTTAAATGCAATATAAAGAAGAGATCAAGGATATCACAAGATTAACTCCCTATTAATGAATTCACCCCAATATTTATCAATTTGTTAAATCAATTATAGTAAACAAATAATTTCAATTAATATTTGCAAACAAAACCCCCTAATCAAAATATAATCAACTAAAATAACGACTATTAGAAAGTATCATCGCTGAGGATTAGACCTGAGTGCTGCTATACACATTAGCAGAGCACCAAAACCTTGACCGGTCGATAGGAGAAAATCGACCGTGTATTTCAGTGGGTCATGTTATATTTATATATACTATATCATCTTGTTTCATACACAGAACATGAATCACAAGGGCTTAGAGGTTAGTGTAGATCATGACATCTGCGTGTTCCGAAACCTTTACATGGGCCTTCACTATAGATATATTCCCTAACATCCATTAAAATAGTCCACTTATACAATGTAACCATCAAAACCATTCATCATCTGTGAAAGATCTTTATTTGTAATGAATTTTCACCCCAACGAGCCTCCTATATAGTATAATCTTCAATCAAGCTCCGTGGGCCACAAATAAATGGTATAAGCCCCTACCATACTCAATGGGTATCCTATTTGGTGTATGCCCAAACCATATCGACAAAAATTTTCCTCTTCTATAGGTGTAATCCCCAAACATACAGAACTACATGGGTTTTAATTCCCTTAAGGGGGATACTTAGGAATCCCATCTTATGGGTTCAAACACAACATTAAGACAAATTATGTCTCCCTGGATGACAACAAACACTAGAGCACCCAACCAAATAACTTAAAATAGCATCATCCAAATGAAAAAGAAAATAATTTATGATGCCTAAACTGAATGGGTAATATTAATTAAAATCCTTAAATATATACAAATATCGCTTTCAATGGGGAACCCCAAATTCATCAACAAGATTCTAAACTCCTTCTTATGGATAGAGGATCGTTAAATTAGGGTGATCCATATATTAAAACGTGGAAATGAACAAATGACTTTTGAACATCTCTTAAATCTATAAGAGATTCATTGAAAAAGAAATATCCACCCCCCCCCCAAAAAAAATTTGTGATGAGCCCAGATTTCCACCCTCTTGACCAATGTGAGTTATTATGTGTCATTGGACAAGATACCTAGTGAATGCCTACCTTTGGAAAGTAGGTTTAGGAGTAATCATTTATATGAGAGATGTTGGGGATTTCAGTCTCCGAAAACCCCGTTGGAGACCATTGGAAGATGTTGTACCTGAAATAAGTGATTTTACATAATTTAAACTCGTGAAATCAATCATCTAGAAACAATGGTTTCCATTAGAAACAAAATGGTGAACCTGAATAGAATCATTATCCAAGGTGGTAGTGTAACCCCATTTTAGGTCAATTTCACATCCAAAATAGAAGAGGGACATGTATGACCATCAATTACTCATGTGTTTCGTATATTCTAATTAGATAATGTTTTGTTTTATGTATTTTTACCAAATATTACATGCACTTTTCAGTAGAACTCTCTTTAATTGAGTGATGACTCACCATATTTTGCAGACATGGACATTAATATCTATTTAGGCCATGTCCTCAACAAAATAAGGGATTCCATCCCCCACCAAGAGTATTTGACACTACGTTTTAAATGCATTGGTTTGAAAGTACCACCAGAATGTTACATTACCAACCCGAAATTTATATTGACAGGCCTAAAAGTACCTGAATCCCTATCGAACATTTTCTAGGTGATAGTTCATAATATAGAACTAGATGAACCCAGTACCAATCTCAAACCATTTTAAGATCTTGTCCTTGGATATTGATTACGTGTTCCTCCATTACTTAAGTGAGGTAGATGAATTCATCACCAAAAACATCATTCCAGTATCATTGAGTTATCTCTTATGGGTCCATACCAGAAATCATCCCCATAAAAACTCTATGGCTCAGTTTCCTCACTATGGACAAGGTATTTCCCCATGGGACCCAACTAATGTCAAATAGACCTAGGTCCCTAGGTCGACTCGTAGAGGGTGAAAATTATACAATTAGTTACATTCCATCATCTTTATTCATACCGAGGATCCATACTAGGTAAATATACTGGAAAACTTTGAATAAATGAAAATCCCAGCTCACTAGTTTGGAGCCCATCATGAAAATATGATGTCAGATGAGAAGATGAAAATCCATTCTCTCAAATATCTATCCCACTATAAAAATATGGAGGAAACTAACTATGAAAATATGTATATTCTTTATCACTCTCTTGATTCCCGTCATCCAAATATGATAGAAAAATGTGGGCAGATTCCAATTACTACTCATGTACAAAATGTTTGTGAGTTAAATTAGGCGGCAACTAGCTATGATGAGATGAAAATTCAAACATATGTAAATGAATCCAAACATCCAAATATGGATATAAACTATGAGTGGACACAAATTCCAGATCATTGAAACCCAGATTAACTGTCAAATATAATGTAAAACCATGATTAGATGAAAATTTTTGGTGCTTCATATGAATCCCGCCATAAAAAATATGGTGGATATTGGAGAAAATAGATGGCGTGTCCTAGTTATAAATCAAGAGTAAACTCATATCTCTATCGATGCACTGGAGGAATCTCAGTTCATACAGGAAAGAACTGCAGGACTAGAGCATGAACATATTCTGTCTCTTATACCGGAATGGGTGTATATTACTCACTATAAAAAAATTCAGTTTTATTGGAATGGGGTTTTTAGAGAGGGTTATGCACAACCCCCTCTAAATTTATTTATTGTATTATTAGAGGGGGTTATGAACAACCCACACTAATAATTAAATTTAGAGGTTCTTATGAACCTCATCTAAAATATTATATATATATATATATATATATATAATATAGGGGATATGTGCGACCCTCACAAATCATCAAATTTTGAGGGGGTTAAGAACCAACTCTAAATTTTATAACATTTTTTTATATCAGGTGGGATTTTATAGGGTGTTTTGAACATCCTCTATTTTATGAAAATATTGGGGGCTTACAACCACCTCTAATCAATGTATATAGTGGAACTTCCCAACCCCCAATAATATATTAAATTAGTGGTACACATCTTATATTTTAAATTATTGGGGTTTGAAAACCCCCACTATTCTCATAAATTTGAGGGGGTTTAAGCACCCGATCATATCATAAATCAGAGGGGGTATAAAATCCTCTATAATGACTTTAAATTAGAGGGGGCTCAAAAACCCCCTCTAATTTAAGAGATTGAAAGTAGTTATGAACCCCCACTAAACAAAATCCATAATATATATATATAATTAATTAATTAAAACACACTATATAAATGTATTTAAATGCACTATATGAACATATTAGATAATATATATTATTATATTTAATTTTATTTATGTTTATAAATACATATAATTTTATAATTTTAATACATTAATATATATTTATTTGTATAAATTTGATTTCATATTATATTAATTATATATAATATAAAAGAATAAACATATTATATAAATATGTTCTTAAATATAATTTTTTAAAGAAATATATCATATAAAAAACAAAGTATGCAGTTTTTATAATAATAATAATAATAAATATATTTTCTAAAATAATATGTCCATACTATTATATTATATATAATCAATATTATATGATAAAATATTTATACAAATAAATATATATTAATGTACATAATATTATACAATTATTTTATTGAAATACATATATATTTATTTATATAATATTATATAATTATATTTCATGAAATACATATATATTAATGTGCATAATAATTAATATATTCATTGAAATATATTATATAAATATTATTTGAAAAATTTTCTAATATAATATTAATTATATATTTTTATAAATTATATTTCATATAAAATTATATAAATATTTTTATAAATATTATTTCATATATAATATTTGTATAAATTATATTTCATATAATATTAATTTTATATATGATAAATATTTGTATGAATTGTATTTCATATATATTTATTTAATAAAATATTAATTATATAAAATAGTATAAAATTTATGGAAATAAATATATTTTAATGTACATATTACTAAATATAAGTATTGAAATAAATTATATAAATATATTTTTAAAGACATTATAGAAATATATTTTTAATGAAAATATATAAATATATCAAATGAATTATTATATATATAATTTTATAAATAAAAATGTACAGAATATATAAATATATATTTAATTAAATCAATAAATTACATAAATGTATTTAAAAATATACAAATATATGTGTTTATACATTACATAAATAGAATTATAAAATATATTTGTTGAAATTTATGTAAATACACATATCAAATATATCGTTTATACAAATTTATAAATTGAAAAAAATATAAATGTATAAATTGAATAAATTAAAAATGTATTATAATATAAATAAATAAATACATAACAAAAAATATATATTAATTTACATAAATATATTGTAGGTTATATATTTAAATGTATTTAAATATTTATTCAAAAAAAATTATTTAAATTATCTTTGTAATATATATATATATATATATATTATTGTCTTAATAGATTATTCAAATTCAATTTGGAATGGTAGTAGAGGGGTTGGAATTTCAATGCAAGATATAGGCTGCTTACCCATGATCATCATCATCCATTACCAAATTATATATGTGGATATAGAAATTGAAAAGGTCATCCCTAAAACATTATTTCCCATAGCACTATAGGTCATCACTAGAGAATCTACAACCATGGATTCTTTCAAATACACCAGCCAATCAATCATGAGATCTTATATCCTGATGAGTGGCATGGCTACCCTCTTCATAGACAGAAAATAAAATAATAATAAGGTCCCCCCTTTTATTTTGTCCACCCTGAAGGTCCTTCCTATAGTATCTGATGAAGAAATTATCCCTGTAGTGGGACCTAGATCTATGATGGCATTCATCACTATGATAGCATTTCCTGCAAAGGTCCTCCACTTAGTGAAACCTTATTTCAGCAAGAATGTCCCGCCCTTCCTACTATCCACATTGAAGGTCCTCCGTAGGTTTTTTGGTATATATATTCTCTCTATAGTCAGATATCAATTTATTTTGGTAGTCCTCTCTATGATAGAAACCCATACGGGGGTCCACCCTATAGTGAAATATCATTTTGCAAGATGGTCCTCCCCTTATTGAGTTAAATACGAGAAAAACTTCCTATTATGAGGTTATTGGAATGATGGGTTGGACATGATAGATACCCTATCAATGAAAAAATACATCATTTCTAAAATATAAGGTGTCCTAGGGAGGTTTCCATCCTCCGATCTACCCATGGACCATTCCCATACAAACAAGACCACCACCAGCCCTGATACATGCAATAAAAAAGTCAAGAAGCACTAATGTTAGGATAATAAAGTAGGGGAGTCTCCCATATAAGATAAAAATGATATGTTTATTTTGAAAAAAAAATTGACAACATTTATATACCCATCATGTTTTTGCCCTTAGTTTCTTCTCAGTTCTACAATCCAGAGGCCTTGTAAGAAGAATGCATACATAAAAACCATCTCAATCACTATACCACAATCTACCATAAGGAATAAACATTATTCCAGAAGATGTGTATGAAGAACATGTCGAAATATTTGGATATATTCATCATCAAATAAAATTTTAATCCCTTCTGTCTAGGAGGTGACCATGATCAAAGACGTAACAAAACAATGTTCAATAGACATTCTTGATGTCTTTTATAAGTTCTATTATCTAATTTTCGACACCCCACACATTGTTTTTATCCGAGGATGTGGTGAAAATGAATCTATGTATCTCACATTACTCTCTATTTAGCAGGACCCAATGGAAATGATATCATATAATGGCATTATTCAAAGGAATCTATTATTTATAACCCCATCTTAGTAATGATGACACAGTTGACAATAATTGGCCTTGAATAAGATTCAAATGTTTTAGGACTGACAAGATTAAACCATTGGAAATACCATGAAAATCGAAACAAAGAACATTTAGTAGGATCCTCACCAAATGTAATTCAATCATTAAGAACTACTAATGTCCTCAAATAAAACCACTTCATGGGGGGACTCCACATTGCACCCGAATAATGATAAAAAAATGATGCACAAGATAAAGAAATAGGTGACAATAGAAGCCACTTCCATGGTAGAGGACCAAAACCATCCCATAGGGTTGTGGGAATTTTAACCTAAAACACCCATGTGAGCCCAAAAAATCTAGATCGAAGAATTATAATGATAGAATAAGAGCAACCCCATCCCAAAGGGATCGTGTATTTATTATCAAAACTACCCTCACAATAGAAGATGGTATTTTACTATATAGGGAGAACAAAATGCATAGTTTTCTCCCATTATATCCCATATCATGACCCATTTCCTCTATATGAATGGTGTAATACCCGAATGTATAAATATTCCCTCTGAGTCATCCATCACTAAGAATATCCGAGAGGATCCCAAAATGGAAGGGAGAGGGAAAGAAAAAGACACAAATAACCCTCCTACCATTCAATAGCCAAAATGATCCCAAAATTAATTATGCATTGGTGAATATTTTGAACGAAAATTCAACATACATAAAAAAATAATTGAAATGATGAAAGAAAAGAGGGGGTGGTTCCATCCAGAACCCCTTCCACACTGAGATAAAAAAAGATTGTCTGTGAACCCAAAACTATAGGATCACAATATATTTTGGTTCTCCCTTGATCAATATCATAATTTCCTTTAGTGAATCCCTAACAATAATAAAGGAATGTACACATAAAATTCATCACATATTCTTAATGAGGATGAGATCCCTACGCTCGATGAAATATTCACCTAGAAGAGGATGAAATGAATGATTTGTGGTGACTCAATGCTGAGGTTCTCTAAGGATGAATTCTTATTGAATATTATCCCTAAATAGAGCCTCAACATACAATTTTAATAAGGGTAATTTAATAAAAATGGTTAATCATGGGGACCAAAAAATGCAATTAAACCCCCTCAAATCATTTATTGGACCACTGGTTTACCTAGATCGCATAATGGGTATATATTAATATTTACCTCCACTAATAAGACCCTAATAATGGGTTTAGGGAAATACTCAAATGATATCCCCTGTTGAATATCTTCCTTAAATAATGGAAAATCCAAGATTTCATATCATGCCAATTTCCACATGATTCTAAGATCATATTCTGCTAAACCCTAATCAATGGATTATTAAAACCATTGAGTCACTATCATATCAATTAGAATCCATGGATGAGTGGTCTATACCTGTGTAGCTAAAAAAAAGAAACCTTATATTGACTGTGTGAGTGACACCCTACTAGAACCAACCTTCTGGAGTCCAACATTCCCGATATTCAATGTCTCATGTTACATGGAACCACATTTGATACACATTGCATCCCATTCTGATCCCATGATTGGAAATCCTACTTAATAGGAATTAGTGAAACATGGAGGATCCTTGCAATCCCTATATGGGCGAGTCTTTGAATGGTATACCAATTTTCTGACTCAGTCAATAACTGTATTGGAGGATCTCTATTGACAATTCCATTTTTATTTTAGCTCAATATTGAAAAATACAACAATAAATGGTCACATGAATTGAAAATAGAATGATAATGATATTGTCTTGGAATTAATTTCTATATGGAAAGGGATTACCCAACCACTAAATTGGCCACTTCCCCAGGAGTATATTCTTTCTATTTATATTCATATCCTTTATGAAGATCATGGAACACCTCTCATCCTAGTGAAATATATTGGCAGGTTTTAGGGTTTCTTTATAATTAATGAAATAATGGAATAATACATACAAAAGACCAAGATTATATCATGAATAACTTCACCAATCTAGTGGAAAGGAACCAAAATTGTGGAGGTGGATTTGTTAACACATAAGTTAGGATCTATTCCTTCTCCATCTCTAAAAAATACATTGTATCGTGAAGCCCCATGGAATCCACAACAACCCCTGCCCAACTAGGATAATAAAAGGGGACCTAGGAGAAATAAATTTCTAGAGATATGGAATAATATTAACTCATTCAAATATGTCATTGTATTTGTCCATTTTTATATCTTCCAGGGATAATGATATTCTCGGCCTTCCAGAGACCAACATGCCTGACTAGGATGTTCTTCATGATTGGCTTTAATATTTCACCATTCACTGTATACTTGGAAACACCAGTCATGAATTTATCATGTTATAAGAAATCATAGAAAAAGTAAATGATTCTGAGAAACTAATGTTGGAAATTCCACCCACACATGTTGCGTATATTTTCATGACTACCTCTGAGTAATTAGTTGAGTGAAAAGAAGTTTTTAGAAGAAGGTAGAATTTTTTTTAAAGTTGTATCACTCAAAATAAAATCATCCAAACTCATGGAGTTCTTCAAGAATAGTTTAAAAACCCCACTATTCTACATAAACTTCCTCTGTAACACATCCGATGTCATCAGACCCAGAAACCAATAAAAGATCTTATTTCAAAAACTAGCATGGTCAAAAATACATGTAGGAGGAGAAAGAGGTTCAACCTATAAAATTACAAATTTGGATTTGACTCTCTCAAATTTCATTCCCACATATCTGAAATAATGGTCCTCAGACCACCATAAATCACCACTATAAACGGAAAATCTGAAAAAGATTTCATCAGATGAAGAGTTTAACTTTTGATCCTTGTAGTCATTCACTTAATGGATCCATTATATGATGATGAATATTACTATAAAATGGAGTCCCCAACATATAATTGTTGAATTAGTGGAATAGGTCACCATCTTCGATGATTCCAAGGAAGGAAAAACCATGATACACACCATAATTATAGTTTTACCCCTACATCGACTATTAGTTTCGTAGAAACTTGAGTAAGATCCAATCAGTGAGTTTTTCAGGGATAATAAAACCCTACCGCATCATCCAAAATACACCTAGACACTATATCTCTTGAATATCAATCAAAAGAGGAAAATGTTCAGATCACCCTCAAAGTACCTTATAGAAGCACTTATAGAGAATTTGGTCATCCCCCAGGAGTTAGAAGCTATGTTTTCTATAAGTGAGGTTATTTAGATTGATAAAAATCTTGAGGAATTCCATATGGTTTATTTACATTATAAATCAATATAACAATATCATTATAAAAGGACAAATAAGGCACGTGTATTTGTTTAGCATGGCATGTGGTAAGAAATATCCAAAAAAAATTCATTGAAAATAGCTCTCGAGTTAACTCCATTATAGTATGAAAAAATGCAAACTAGGATGCGATTAGAATATCCTAATGACTTACACAATAATAGTTTTGGGCTATAAAAAGATTGATCAGAAGCCAGTGGTCCAAATGATGCTCAATGTTCAATTCGGATACCACATAGCCGAATCAAAATTTTTAATGGTTCGGTAGAACACATATTTCAACATCTTTCTAGGCAGTCCCTATTTTCATCAACACACATAAATCCCCACCTCATATAATAAATGCATCAAATACCACATTAATGAAAAAATTTGGACGTTTCACACCGATAAGGACCTATTCATATCCTAAAAGTGAAATTATATTAGTGTATGATTCAATAATGGGAAAGGTAAAAATCCCATATTGATTTTATTTCCTAGTTCACTGCCCCGAACTGTTTGGATATGACCCTGATCGACCCATTTAAATTATTGGTGAAGAATATTTATTGACTATGAATTAGGATGGGTATATGATCCCAAATATATGATCACATTTAGTAATATTTATTGTTTCTGTCATGGCCATCAAGTCAAGATGTGTTGAAAAGGAAGTTGAATCTATAGACAATGGTGAACACATGGTTGAAAAGTCCTTCATTCTATCCTAGAGATCCATAAAAATCGTACCTTACCAGTAGAGGTAGAAGTTGTTTTATCATCATTAAAATTAGATGAAAAATCTTTGCATCCTTATCTCTGTTCATCCTCTCCAGAGTTTCATGGTAATCCCTCATAGTCAGCAGGACTGAAAGATGTCACTTAATCTTCAGAATGATATGATATTGGCTCCTCCACAAACTCTTAGGAACATAACCCATGACCGGATTATCTTATTTAAAAAGTGGGAGATGAATAAGAGGATGAAAAAGAGTAATAAGAACTTAGGTATTCCCCCATGGAATTTTTGAAGGGTTTCTCTACTGCTAATGATGATCATAGTGAAATAAATCTAGATATAAAAGAATACTCATAACCCATGTTGATCAGTGTGGCCATAAATTCTTGGGTGAAAGAGGTGTATACCTCATTCCTGAAGTATAATTGTGATTTTTTTTCCTAGAACCTCACATAAATGATGGGAATTGATTGTGAAGTATCCACTCAAAAAATGGGCCTACTAATTGAGAACAATGGTTATAAACAAGTAAGAAGAAGGATGCACCCATCATATACACCCAAAATTAAGGCTGAAGATTACAAAATCATCATATACCACTTCATTTGGTAGGTCCAATATCCAAATGGATAGACAATATCATGGTCAAAGAGAATAATAATGGGAAAATCAGAGTCCCTATCTATTTCTAAGATCTCAATCTGCACTACACAAAGGATGATTCCCCAATCTCGATCACAAAACTAATGTTCGATGAAACAACCAGATATGAGGTTATCTCATTTATGAATCATTATTCAAGATATAATAAAATCCAAATTTCCCAGGAATATGACTAATACACAACTTTAAATACCCCATGGGGATTATTTTTCTATTTGGTAATACTTTTTGTCTTGAAGAACGTCGATGGGACATGCCACACCCCAAGAATCACATCTTAAAAACATATTGGGGATATACATAGAGTGTTACATTGATATTTTTTATTAGATATTTATATTTATCTAAACACATGGATGATCTTGAGACCATCATCAATAAATTATTGTATCACAACCTGAAAATGAACCCATTGAAATGTGATTTCCACATCACCTTAATTAAATTTCGTTTCATTTTCAAACTTCATCATAGAATCGATGTCAACCTAGGGAAGAAAAGGTTATCCATGGAATTTAGCCTCTTTTCAATATCATATAGTTGAGTTAAATCAAGGATACATACCCTATATTAGGCTCTTCATACCCAATATTATAGACAAATGTCTTCCCTTAACTGGGTTAATGAAAAGGTGGGTTACAAATTAGTGGACTAATGATTGTCAAAATCAATAAACAACATCAAGTAATATATCCTGATCATGCAAGTGCTGATGAAACCTATTAAAGTATATCCCCCAATTTAGTATATTACAACCTTAAAATGATCACAAAGTTCCTTCATCAAGGAAAATAATGGCATTGGTAGTGAAAAAAGTTTCAATTACATCAGTCGAACCATGATCGATTATGAGACTAATAACTTCAATATAAAAAATTGTTGTCTCATACTAATCTTTGTAGTCTAAAAACTGAGGAAATACCTAAAACATCACGAGGTATATTTGGTCTATCACAACAACACACTAAAATAAATTCTTATCAATATGATATTGGCTATATGTATTTCATGGGGGGTGGTCATCCTGCTATAGTTTGATATTCATTTAATGCCTCAAAAATTGTGAATATCTATGACTTTGCATATTTCGGGTTAGATCACCCCTCAATATAAATGAATATTTTAGATACATGACATCCTGATGAAGTGATTTTCTTAGTTCATGTGGATACCCATATATGGGAAATGTATTTTGATAGAAAATCTAGAATCCTGACAAGGTAAAGGATGGAAGACCCCATGTTCAAAAAAAGTGGAGATGGGAGTTGTGATTATCACTTAAGTAAAAGTAGTCCTTTGTTAATCTGTCCTATTGTCAGAAGGGTGAACAAACAATGAAGAAGAATATCATGCTCTCATTTTAGGGACTGAGTAGGAAAATTAGGTAAAAGTAAATAAATTGATGATAAAGGGAGATTCTGAACACATTATTATGTAGGTTAACAATGATTATGCCCTAAAATGAAAGATATAATCCCCCTTCTAAAACAGGAATGTGTGATTATGATAAAATTCCATTTTGAACATACATGGACGCACATCCCAGAATTGATGAATTCCAAAGATGATGCACTGGATGATGGTGCCATAATTTTTGCCGATCTAGACAGGGTTTGAAACAGTCATTAGCATTGCACACCACCAGATTGTATCATTGTTCATTAAAAACACTATAGATGAGAACAATGAATTTAGTCCCATGCTCAAATTGTATAGTCTTACCCCCAACTGGATAACACCCATTGTAGAAAAAAATTCAAAAGGATGAGGGACCACTAGATAGAGTCGGGAGAGAGAAAAACATGAAGCTGAGAAATTAACTTTTTTCTATATGATGACATGAATCACCAAACATGCCCCTATAAAAAAGCCTTTTGGGGTCTATATTAGGTGAATTTATGGATACAAATTCACTAATTTCAATCGATGATTCACCTTAAACAAGTGAAATATGTGTGGGAAAATGATGAAATGAACCTATCCCTATATGAGATTCAGATCCATGCAGGGAGTATCTTTCTCAAGAACTCCATGTGGCTTGATTTCCTCCCATATAAGATACTCACTGATGCTCTGAACATTAATTTAGGTTTTATCCCTAATATCCCCCTCCTTCACATTGGGTCACCATCATCCTCACCACATGATGTTAAAGTACATGGTGTCCCAAAACTATGTGGGTCTTGATTCTGGATAATATAAGATAAATAGTGATTCTAAAGTCTCCAATCCCAAGTCCTTTTGAAATGATCAAACCAATTAAAGAGAAAATTCCTCCACCTCATGTGTGGATCTGACCTATATAGGGATCCATATTAATAAATATTTATGTAATAATTCTCAATATAATGTGGCACATATTGACTCTCTGATATCCAATCTTAGTCCATCAATCAAAATTAAAAAATCTCATATCCTTTATTTTATCACATTTATGTGGAAGAACAAACCTTTTCCACCCCTTTTTTTCCACACATAGCATCAGTCATGTAGAATTAGGAGTTTCGTGAGAAGATTCCCCACATTATCAATGGGTATAAATCCATATCATGGTGGCCATGGATTTATTAGTAATACCTGAAAAGTTATAGAATAGATTTCCTATTCTCTTCATGGAACATATGTCCTTACCACATGATGTTAAACTATATTAAGAACACTCATTCCACGTAATATTAAATTTCACATATTTTTAGAATCTATGTGTGGATTGATTCTCAATTTTATGAGATATATAGTGACACCTAGACCTCATATCCTTGTACTAGCCATTGGGTAATGAAAAAGAAAAATATCCCCATCTTTTTTATAGAAACATGATATATGAAGGAGATCTCAAGCATGGGTTCCTCATTCAAGGATTTATCAAGGAAACAGAAATGACCCCTACATATGAGTTAGATCTCTGTAGGGAATTTTACACTACATAGTAAATTAGGTTCTTAATGTTTCTTACGTACCACGATATATCCCTTTTGTTCATCATACTTTTCCCCAAGTAATTTTAGATATTAAAAATCTTCACCAACCCATCAAAAATGGGGGCTTAGTGTCCTGAGGACACCTTAATTGTACTATGAACAATATTATCTAATTTTATATGCACAAGTGTCCACAAAAACCATATTAAGAAAAGGGAAATTCATCCATATAAAAGGCCAATTCTATCAACATATTCTCTAATGGAATTTATGCCCCATGGTATTTCTTCTGATATGAGAATCCCATGAATTATGGTTCAAACTCTTCTTTTCCTCAAATATGATGTATGCCAAAACATCCCAACTCAATGAACCTACTATTACTCGCTATTCCCATGAAATATGGTAATATCCATATTACAGAAAACAACAAGACTCTATTCTATAAAAGTTGCATGATGTTAAAATAAATGAAAAATATCCTTATCACATGAAACTATATTTCATGAATTATAAATACTTTTTGATTGATTCTTAACATCACATGATATGTAGTGATACTTGAATATCTAATCCAGGGTCTATCCACAAGAAAAGATAAAAATTTCCTTTCCTTACATATATGCCATAAATTCATGGGCACTACTGGAAATCATGATTTTCCCAACGCTTGTATACCAATGGTTCTTTTGAACCCTTGGTGTAGGTGATCTTTACCAACAGTTTTCATAATGTTTAAAATGGACATCATTTTTAGTAAAACCCACATGTATGTATTCCTAATTGTGTATAACACATATAATTACTTATTTAGTTTTTTTTGTTTTTTATTAATAATTGATCATTATATTATGTATGTATTTAACTATGAATTGAATTCCGGATTCGATAGATAATTGTCATCTAATTTTTAAATTGAATTCTAAATCAATTATGTATGTTTATAATTACGTTATGAATTATGATTTAATTCTAGATGTGTATAGTTCCAGGGAGAAATGTTAAATGTGTATGTAATATATGTTAAATAATTGTAATGTAGATGGAATGGAGAATTATAGCACAATGGACAAGAATGGGATTGCTGACCTGTGCAAATTGCAGGCTGCTGTGCAATTTGCATAGCATAGCCTATGCCAATTATTTTGTAAACCGTTGGAAAAGATCCCAGAAGAGGTTTTTACCAACAATTTTGTTGAACCGTTGGAAAAACATATAAAAATGGTTAAAACAAACCATTAGGATAGGTTACTATAACTAAATTATCCCAACGGTTCTACATAAACCATTGGGAATCCTTTTTCCCAATGGCTTACTTCCCTACGGTTGGCAGAAACGTTGGTATAAGATATACCAACGGTTCTGCAGCCTATCCCAACGGTTATGAACCATTGGGAAATATACTATTTCCAGTAGTGGGGGACCCTATAAGAACTATGTATGGATTAATTGTCACCTTGAAGTAATACATAGTGACAACCAGACACTCAATGTTGGGTCAATCCATGGGGTAAAAATACCACACTTTTTTCTATGTATGGGTTAGACCTACATATGATGTTTCTATCACCAGAACTATCTATGGATTGATTATCATTATGAAATGATACGTAGAAACACCTAGACCTTATATGTTAGTCCAATCTATCATGAAAAAATACTTCCTACATACGGGTCAGACCTACATAAGGAAAACACCTATACCCATCCCTATAAAACATTGATAAATAATACTTCATTAATATTAAATTAGTATTCTTAAAAAATGAAATCTTTGTTTGGGGATGTACAAATCTCCATTAAACTCCTTAACCATATGAAATGAAGGGAACATTTTCTGGGGATAGTTTTTTTTACTATGAACAGTACACACTAGTTGTCTTTTCATTAGTTTCCCACCCAAAAGTCCTATCATCCAAATGAAAATTTCCCTTTAGGATATTATTTTCCAACCTTTTTATTTAATAAATACATTTTAATTCCATATCATCCTTAAATTCTAGAGCCCCCATATGATAGTTTACGACCTTTTCCCATTATACATGAGGTTTATGGATCATTCTTCAATATACTACCATGAAATGGGAAAACCTTTTATCCCTTGGAGAAATCCAAGTGACCATAAATCTTTACATATGAGTTTTTTATGTAGAAGACATCAAATAGCATGGTCCATGTATTGGATACACGACAATAAACGACACCGTAAACCAACCCTCCTTTACACAAGAATTTGTTTTATAGGACCAATTTTTCCTTCATGGATAGTGTCGATGTAGATGACCTAATTATTTTTAGGCATCATTACCTAGACATGACACCCTTCATGGGTAAATAAATCAAAATTTTCACACACTACATGGCTATTGGAAATAGAGGGTCAGTGTGTTGAGTAAAACATTGTTTGAATATATATAATATGTCGTTGTTTTCTATGCATATGTTTCGAAAAAAAGTCCTATAAACCAAATGAAAATTTGTATCAATGAGAGACATCTTTTATATCAATACACTTTAGAAAAATCATTCGACAAACCAATATTCTGGTTTCTCCTCATGTACTTACCCATAAATTGTCTTGGATTCAGGAATTACAAAACCATGGTCCAAAAATCCCTCTTTAAGGTCTAAAAAATATTTGAACATGCTTGGTCATTAATAACTATTTGTATCTTCATCCCATAATTCACAGTCAAAGTTGTTTGACATAAAAAAGGTATTTTCATTAGTTTGATTGTGAATATTCTAAACTAACAAAAAAACATACATAAAACATTCTGGGTGGGAAACCCTCAAAATGAACCATGGAAGAAAGTTGATTTCTATCTCAGTAAACATATTCTTTGCATGGTGTAGGAAACAATTTATAAATTGAAAATTGAAAATTAACAAAAACCATTTGTTTATAATCCCACAAAGGGTGGCATAGTCAAAATTCATGTCATGCCTATTAATCGCACGCCATTGTGGAGAAGAGAAAAAATTATGGTCGTAATATAAATGGTACAAAGTTTGTATGGTTATCCATGTAACCCCTGAAAAAGTAAAAATTAAGCTCAATGAGTCCCACATCTTATGAAACAATTATATCATCACATGATCATGTAAAATTGGTTATCTCATTTTGTGGTTTCTATTGATATCTATTAGTATTTATCATTCAAAATGTGATCATTTATATTTGATTAAAATTACAGAAATTGGTAAAATATAATAATTAGAGGGACAATAAGTTTTATCTTCATTAAATTAGAATAGTGGAGTATCCAAATCCTGGAGGATCTATCTTATGATTCTAAAAAAGGGGGCCACATAACAGCCAAAATGGAAATAGTGAAGGTCGACTCGCTTTAATCTGAAAATAACAACCTCTTGGAATAATTCATCAAGGGTCTAATCCAAACTGGTTTGTTGTGTAGCTTTGGTTTTAGAAAATCGGTGCATCTATTTAATGGAGACCCTAATATCTCCACCCTTTTTCGTGATAGCTTCAAAAAATAAATTGGTTGATGATAGCTACACCTATATCCTAGGTATAAAAGACTCAAATTCTCATATATCCATATTTTTTGTTAAAAAGTGATTAGATGATCGTTGTTTTTCATTAACCAAGTGGTGTAGCTTAGCAGAGGTATCATGTAAGGCTTCCTCTTGAAGATGGTAATCATTAAACAGAGTAAGGACCCATTCAAATTTAGAAAATTATAAAAAATAAATGGGGATCTAGTGGATATTAATTTGAAGGTTTGGTAATCAAAGAACCTGATTCAAAGCTAGGGAAATGATGGTAAAGGATTTTATCTTTGTCGTCCATTTTCTCCATGAGGTCTCCATGATGAATGTAAACTTTTGGTTCCTGGATCATTTTTTCATTGATTGGGTTTTTATATAAATGATTGAGTCATAACCATGTACACTCGCTGAGAAGAGTATGTAATATGGAATTGAAATCAAAATGGATGACTTTTTTTGAAAAAAAGAACTCTAATGTGAAAATAATCTTCCATATTTTCCTCTTAGAAAAATTCACAAACCAGGCTGATAAGCCCACCATCAATTGGTAGGGCTCCCAACTCTATTCCACTATGACCAGTGTTAGCAGTGCACCCTATAGAACCAATTCAAAACATCGGATCTACACCACCACTATTAAGCGGGGGAGGTGGAGGATGAAGTTCCAATAGGAGGCTTAGAGAACTAGGATGCAAAGTGTTTTCCTATTGAAACAAATAAAGAAGTTGTGTAAGGAACTGAGTTGAGAGAGGCTAGTATATGATTCCCCTTTCATATTTCCTTCCCTAATATCCCATCATAAAATTATTCCATTCACATTCTTGAATAATATCATGATCGATTGATGGGATTTTGTAAAAAATATAAAACAATTGTTTGGATGAATCTTCATGCATCATCAACAACCATAACCTACAATGGATTACTATGTGTGAATACTGAATTTGAGGAAAGGGAAAAGAGGAAACCTATTTCATAAATCCATTTTTTTAAAATATATTAGGTGTATATGATTCAATGATGGTTACTCCATCTTACCATGTATCTATAATACCAACTCATAAATTGATGATGCAAGAGTTCTCCTCTAAAGACTCTTAACCATTATTGAGAACCATTTCTGAAGGTGCGAGGTAAGGGATTAAAGTAAATAGAAAAAATAGAAATCAATAGTTCTATAATTACATGAATTCTTAAGGGGTTCATGGGAATTAAAACAATATTAATCACTTAATATAAAAATTAATAAGAGGTAATTATTTCACAATGATGATATCAATTTATTGACAGTGGTCCTCCACCCCTAAGTATAAGAATTTTAATCACCAACAGAGATGACGTGGATAGCTAATTTCTACCATATGGGCCAAAAAATTATATATGTGATAAATAATTTGCACAACTAAGTAGATGGGATGTACCTCTTTCATTTTGGAGGCCATAATCAGGGTACATACTCTTTCACTGTTATTGGAATCATGGGATTGGAAGATCCATCCACTCCAAAACAAGGAGAAAAATCCTTCTAGTTCAATTTTTGAATATATGTCTTCTGAGATTCTCTATCCCTACATGTTATGTTTACCTATTTCAAGAGTATACTAGTAAAAACCTTTAATTCCTTGTGACTGTTGATTTTGATGAGCCATACTACATCAAACCTATGGACTTGGACCACTAACATTCATAAAAAACATTATCCAATCATTAAATCGAATTAGTGAATGGATACAGAGGGGCTGAGCAAGAATTTCTTCTAACATGTTTAGTAGTCCCCTTACTAATTGAGATACTTTATCAGTGTTTACCCAACTATTGGCCATTAGAAGAAATTCAACATATATATTATCAAGAATGGGGATTCCTCATAGATGGTAGACATCCCATAAACTAGCTAAAACTTCTCCATGAAAGAGGATGAAATTATTAAATATTGAACACCGATGAATGATTAGTAAATTAAATAAACCCTCTAGTGATTAAGTCAAAAATTAATAAACCCATATGCCCTGATATAGTCCAATAATGTACAGTCATCCAAAAAATTCCATACAAATCTAATGAATCCATAATGCCCTAGACCATTTGTTTAAGAAACTCCCTCCAGATTATATGATCCACTTGGAGTTCAAAAAACTGTTGGAAACTCTTCACAAGAGGATGAAATTGTATGGATAATCTAGAATTGATTATTTCAAGGATACATAATGTCTATGATGATTTCTTTAAGTCCAAATATAACCACTCAAACATATAAAATATGACCTGAATCTTAAACGATTTTCACTATAACAGAGATGTTCACTTTGGAACGATCCCAATACATCTTGAACCAAGAAGATAGGAGATTCTGATTAAATAGTGGAATGGGATCATTATATTGAATATTGATGTTCTGTAGTGGTAGCCAGTTAGACAATGGGTATGTCAGAATCTATGGTTAAAGGATCTTATACAGAACACCCTCCTTAGTGATGATGTGATATCAATTATTCTCATCAATATTCTTATCCATGGAAGTGAATCTCCTAGTCATAATCATTGAGGTGGAAGAAAGATCCATTTTATCACTATGACAACATTGTCAAAGTTGTATGAGTTCCATTAGAAAAGCGAATTTAAATTTTGAAGAAGGATGATACATCACTAGTGAACTACCACATTATGAATTGTTGTCCCATGAAGTGTTGGCCTGTAAAAGATAAAATCATAAAGTGATATCACCAAAGGTGTAATCCCATAGGTTATTTAGTCCATGTAATGATAAAACTGAAAAAGAACCTATTTCTATACAGAAATAAGAAGGTATCATTCATGGGCTCTGAAGATCAGTTTGTGGAAAAGGCATACACAAAGTAAATGCTACGAAGAAAACGTAGAGGGTTAGAAAGACTACATAGCACTCAATTTAGTAAGAAATATGAAAACATATAGATGATTCCGACCCAAAATTTATAGCTGTGGTTCCCTCTTTCAGTTCCACTTGTGTACCACAAACTGGTTCAAAAAAAGGACCACTATCTATATCATAACAACATCCTATTCATCACAATCTGAGCCCATTCTATTGGGGGGGGGGGCAGTTTTTGGTTTGTGAAAATTCCACATAAAAGAAGAACATAAATCCATTAATTTAGTAAGGGGGAATAAATCCTAATAATAGTTTGAAGAAAAAAATTCAATTAGGGAAATCAAAGAAGTATAGATTGATGTCAGGATGCCCAAATCACATTGCAGAATACCACTTCACATGGAGTTAGGATAATTCATAAAGAACCTCATCAATGAAATAATTTATGGGATGAGACAGACTAACGGATCACATGAAACAAAAAATCATTTTCAGGGGTGAATGTTGATTTCAATCCCTACTAATGACCATCCACCATGAATGAAATAGTTCACTAAATTGTATGGTACTTCTGGTGCTCGCAAATGAAACAGAGTCCTTTACATGGTTGGATGGTGATTTATGACCCTACATACAACTTCTCCCACGAATGAGATCATTCTCATGCTAGGGTTTCTTCTTTGGGATCCAACAAAAGAAGCCTCATGGATCCCCATGGATGACCGACCATGTTTGTATCTAGTCCATTGATTCCTATATAAAAGAACCCCAATGGGAAATATAAAAAAGGAAATAAAAACCAAGCTTGTAGGAGGAGATCATGGAATAGAGTTGAAATAAGAATCATTTAATTTAATATATATAAAAATCCACCAAATGGAATTAAAGATGAAATAATAAATCATCCACCCATCTGAAAATGTAAAAACCCTTTTCGGACATCATTATGTGAGGATAAAATAGATTTACCCTCTATAGTCCTGCAACCTGAATAGGTAAACACTATACATTTGGAACCCTGTACTATATAGATAAATTCTATGCTGGAGGAGGTCGAACCCACAATGAAAAAAACTATTGAAGAGGAACTCATCCCCACATAGTAGCATGATACATGGATAGACCCTATCCCTATATAGAAACATGTTATATAAATATAACCTAGGTCCATGTGCCACAATTTGATGTGGATAATACCATTACCCACATAGAATCATGCAACACAAAGGTAACCCCATGATGGATAATAACATGCTATGTGGAATGGGGAATCCTACGATGTTCTGCTCTCCACCTCCCATCACTCCCTTCTGTCATATCATCAGGCCCCGCATAGGCCCTTCTGGGAACTAGTATAATGGAATTAGGGAAAGGCCTCTCCCGAATCTGTCTAACATGTATGATCATATCCTACGGAACATCAGAATTCCTCCTTGAGTCTACATACCTATGGTAAAGGAGTCATGTGTTTGACCTCCATAATGTGGCGGACCCTCAGAATGTCTTCAAGTGAAAATTCCCCCACTAACGATGTTTTGACATTGGAGGTGCTCATGTGACCCTCAATATTCTAATTATTGAAGAGAATGACATGTCATTCACTTTAATGAGTGCATGTTGTAGACATTACTCTCTTCTGGGTGGACTAGGAGGGAATCCCTCCTAGAGTAATCCCCAAGCCTTTCTATTGGGAGATGACACTATTGATCCTCTATTCAATTCTAGGAGGTAGCAGGATAGATCACCAAAGGTGACACTTCTAGTTACCAAAATAAAATGGGATATGAGAACACTCAAATCCCATTCCCACTCCCTTTGGGCTCTAGCAGCTAATCTCATAACAGACAGAGTGGGTCATGTGATCCTCAAATCTACTTCTTCCTCATATTTCACAAAATGAACCTTGTTGGCATGGTATTAAAAGCTAGTGGTGATCATGACATTCTAATTATCCCAAAAAATTACATGGTCTTTCTCTATAGATGTAATCACCAAACTCCATTCAGTTGGGCCTTCTATAAGGTATATTCCTCGATACCATGTTTAAAATATAAATGTTTCTTATTCCCAATGATTTATCTGATAAATATTCATCCTATATATTATGTTCCCTAGCCATGATCCATAACCTTAATATATTTTATAATCCCTATCCATGCCTAATTGGAATCTTAATAGGTGTAAGACCCTCCCATGTCTACTAATATGGTCCACCATCATATATTTAAGCCCCAAAACTACTGAAATAGATGGGATTTGATTCCCAAATAACTACGATATGTAAGAATCCTATTAGCGGTCTAAACCCAAAACCAAAATTCACTCTATTATATTGAAAACACATTCACAATATGGTCATATGAATATAGAGGACCATATCTCTTCTGCATCCCTCGAGAAACATGAACATAATTATCTCACCAAACCTTCTATAGACACATTTTTCCAAGAGGTCCTCACCACACAATTTTAAACTGCATGGAACGTGCTATTTACTAGGGGTTATTTCTCATTTCATGTGCACATTAGATGATTTATGATTACAATCAGCATACATTATGTTTGGCAGGAAAATTCAGTATAATTGGTCATCACACTACCATAAAAGGTTATGCTTAATCTTATGTGGTACCAAACTATGTGGTTTTGGATTCAACTCAAGAGGATATGTTGAAACACCATCTTATGGGTTCAATAATGACATCAAAACAATTCCTCCACCTTGGATGAATGGATACTCAAAAGTGCTGCACCATATTGATTAAAACAAGAATCATCCTAATGAATAACCAAAGAAGATTTTATCCCTTTAAATAATGGTTACTATTGATGAAAATCCTTATATATATAAAAATATACCTATCAATATAGAACTTCACATATATATATAGATGATTCTGGACCCATTTTTATTCATAATTTATCATTATCTCAATTTTATCATTATATAAATACATGGGAATGAACAAATGATTCATGAAAATATCATAAATAAAAAACACTGTATCAAAATAGAAAATAGTTCCCCCCAAAAGTGTGTAATGACCCCAACACCCCATTCTCTCGTCCTCTATGATTTCTTAAGTAACATTTTCTACGTTCCCCAATGAATATATACCATTTGAAAACTAGTTACATGGGACTTCATGGGCATGAGAGCCACTGAAAATTTCCTTCTCGATGAACTAAACCAATTGTAGACCATTCGAAGAAGTTTTAACCAACATCAGCGATTTTACACAATTGGACCCCCTCAAACAAATCATCTTTCACAAATGATTTTTTTCTAGAAACAATCTCTTCTTAAGGTCGTAATTTTATGTCGACTATGATTTTATTCTAATTTATCATACTTTCTAATATTGGATCATTTTTTACATTTGTTATCTAGAAATAATGTTCAATTATATTTAGAAAGTTAATCTAATAGAAAATAAACATAGTGATTCTCATTTATTTTATAAAATATATAGGGTCTAAATAAATCAATGTGAAAAACTCGTGGTATTGAGAAGTTGAAACTTATACATATGGTTTAAAATATGTTTGGAGTAGTTTTCCTTTTCATAAGGGTTACATAATTTTTTATATGATTAATGTAGTTTATTAATATCATTGACTAATAATTTCCTGGTAATATTTATTTGTAAATGAATATTTCAATGGACATCCCTTTTATGGATTATCCTATAATCTTTATGAAAGGAACATATTCAAGAAATGTTTTGAGAAAGAAAGGAATTTAAATTAACAGTATATATATTATCAATTTCTTAAGCAATGAAAACTAACCATTTTTTTAAATTAAAAACATTAAAGGAGTTATTTTGAAATTTTATATGAAATAATTCACCGAATAGCTCGTAGATTCTAAGAATATTTTACGTTAATCCATACATAAATACAACATTTCATATTAAAATAGTAATATGGTTCTCTATTTGAACATGACTAATTATTTTTCATTTAGATTAGTCATGGAAAGTGACATGTCCACATTAAACATTGATTAGATTCTTCAATCATGAATATTCCTCAATCATATGTTTAGAGCAACCACTATAAAAATACCATAAGTTATTACTTGTTCTTTTCAAGTAGGTTTCCTACAAAAACTGTTTTAAACTAAAAATATCTTTGGTACCAAAACATTATTGGGTATAGAGAGGATATTAAAAATGTATTTTGGAATCCAAAATTGTTTATTAAGTATATTATATAAAAATATAATACTTTCGGAAAAAATAATTTTTAATGTATATATGAATAAACACTATTAACATTAATTTTAGAAATAGATATTCGAATAAAATTATTTTTAATAATCATTCTTTTTTTAGGGTAATATTGTATTCTAGTTGTATATTTAAATTATTTTTCATTTACAAGAATAATGGTCAAGGTATTTATTGTATTTGTAAATATCTCCAAATAATTTTGTAATTTATCATTGTATAATTTTACCTCACTATTTTCATTTTGAAAATGAGTATTTGTACCCTTTTCTATTTTAAGAAAGAATTAAAAGTGTGAAAATGAGGAATTTTACTTCTTTAAACCTTCTTATTTATATTTATGTTCATCGATTATATCATACAAAATATTAAATTATTAAAAAATATTTATTATTCAAATTTATTCATTATTTTCACTTACTAAAGGATTAGAATTATGAATAAGAGAAAGAGAAAAAATATAGATACCATAGATGTGTTTTTCGTAAGACCCATATAAGATCTACCTGGTTTATTCTATTTCATTGAGTCTGAATTTCATGAGCATTCTTATATATAAATCCATGTAACATTAATATATTTCTCATAACTCTTATCATTTTCCTCATATCTCTTCTTAAATTTGAACTCGGGACAGTTTTCGTTGACCTGACCTATTCCCTTGTATTCATAATAGTCTATCTCATTTGTAGAATCATATTATTACCTTATTTTATCTAGTTAAATCTATTTTCATACTTGGATTAATATAATGGATTATTTAATAATTTATTCCTCTTGTAAAACTAATTGAATAACCCATCAATATGGTCCATTTAATCAGGAATTTCTGAAGACAAATCATTATTATATGAGTTATCTTATTTAATATTTCCATTTTTCTTTGAGTCTGAAGTTTTAAAAGATTCTAAAATAATCTATGGTTTATCTTATTCTTATATTTTTACCTTTAGTTCCTCTTCAAACATTATGTTCTTTTCTATCAGATCATTAACATGTAACTTACTTATGCCACGTGATCCTTGAATAGAAACTGAAGTCCCTCTCCAAATATTTGGTAAAAACCTCAACTTGTGCATCACTTGGCCTTTGTCATAAATTAGATTCCCCAATGAATGAATTGTGGTCAAAACCTCATTGAACCCTAGATATATATTATCAGGTCTCATATTAAATGTTTCATGTTTAATACTATGTCAATTAAAACATATTTCATTGATATTTTGAGTTCATTAATGAGAAACAAAAAATGTATCCATAAATTCAAATAAAAAATTTGATGAATATAATTTATTAAAATATTAATCTCCTAAATAATAATTGACATAATTCATTACTTTACATTTATTTATTTAATATATTTTCTCAAGATTACTCCAATCACCTCTAGGAGTTTTTTGTTATTAATATTTATCCTTGATTATAGTATAAATTTCAAAACCCAATGTTTCAATAGTCTTTTTATATTTAACCTTCCATTGATGAAATTTTGTTTCTTTAAAAAAAGATGTATATTAGTAGAATATTCCTCTTATATATTATTATCTATATTGTATTAAATTTATAATTAATGGAACTTTAAGATCATTACAATATAACCAAATCCCAATTTAAATCATATTTAAAAAACACGTGATAGAAAATGTTGGTCAGAGTGAGTAACTAAAGAGGGGGTTGAATTGGGGTAAGAATAATTTAAAAAAAAATTAGTACTAAATAAACCAATATAATAAAAACAACCAGTTAATCAAAGCATTAAAAATATATAAATTTGATCCCTCAAATTATTTCGCAAATAGGGAATAATTCTCAGTTAAACAATCATTGAAATCACATTAATATTTGAATCTAAACTACTTAATCAAAGACATTATACAAAAGAAATTAATAATAACTGTGATAGAAATGTTATTTTACACAATTTAGGTAGAAAATATTGTTTTAGCTGTAAATTACAAAAAAAAACTAATAAAACACACAGTATAAATAAACATTTTTTTAATAATGTTAGTAATTAATCCCAACCACCTAGAAATAACCTATTTTCTATAATTTTATTAAATAATATACTTGATCTATAACATATATCAGGTATTACAATCAACCGTACATTGTATATCTATGTATATAACCTCTTCCAATGTTATACATTGGATGGAAAAGGTACCATGCCACACAATACATCATCTATAGTTAATTATGGGAATAAAATAATAGCGTTTTAGAGAAATTACAACCACACAACAATTTAATAATAAGAGATACTATGTATTGATAAACAAAGTATAACATCACACTGATCAAAATTAAGTCATAACCAAAAAGAGAAAATGAATAGAAATGTGTTAAAGTGAATCTTCTCAATCTGAATTGCCTCAAATATTCAATGTTTATTGAATATATCTTTGATAAGAGGTTGAACATATTTCTCATAATTTTATGGAAAATAGATAATCATAATGGCCTATGAATTCATTATATTTTTAGTCTATAGGAATCCAAAATCCTTACACACATAGGTATCTTGATTAGAATATGAAAGTCTATGTTCACTATACATGAATAATTTATAGTGAATATCTCTTTTATCTAACACCGAACATGGGTTAGTTCATTTATATATATAACTATATTGATCCAATTATCCATGGAACAATAATAATAAATAAAATCCTAGATCCTCAGACTGGGTACCATATTAAGAAATTTGACTTCTTATTTAATTCATATATGGAGTGGTTTTAGAATAATGATTCATAAGTCCATTTGATAATTGAATGAACAAAATTTAATAAACCATCGTTAGAAGAAATTATATTTGAATAATGTTATGGATAGAAATTGTATAACTATAATGGTAGATCTCTTAATTGAGGTCTATCGAGGTGGATGATTCCCACTGATGGTAGATCAAATTTGTGGGTAGATGAGCGAATAGTGTTATAATATTCCTAGAGCATAATCCAAAGGTAGATAAGAGAAATATAGTTCTCTTTAAATTAAGATATAATAGCGGTAGATCTATTAGTAGTGGATCGTTATTTGTAGATCAATTAGTGGTAAATATTCAGTGGTAGATCTGTTGGTATTGGATCTTTCAGTATTAGATCTTTCAGTGGGAGATCTTTAGAGGTAGATATATTAATGGTTGATCATAAGTAGTAGTTATCTTCTAAAATAATGGTAGATCATATAAAAAATCATAATATGTCGTCAATGATAGATCCATAATAGTTGAGTCTAATGGTATATATATTCCACCGGTAGATCCATTTCATCTTTTAGTAGATAATAACATTCAATGGTAGATATTTTTGAACAAATAGTTGATCAACACATAACCAAGTTTGTTTCATAAATTTTCTCAGAAAATGTTTTACAAACATTATAGACTGTGATTTTTTTTAAAAATAAAAATTATTATTATTTATCATTAAAAAAGGAGGTTCAAACACATAATTTTTCACCGTGGAAGGTCAGGAAAGAAAAAAAGCAGTGATCTATCATTGTATAGGGGAAAATAAAATTTCTTAAAATATAATGAAATATATTTTGAATTGTTTCATTTGAAGAATATAATTTTTAAATTAAAAAATATTTCAAAGGAAATTTACATAGATGAAGAACGTTTTTCAAAGAATTAGAAAATTCATATTGTATTGAACAACCTTTCAAGATATTTTTGAAAATATATATTCCAATAAAATTATTTTATAAATTAATGAGAATAAATATTTATTATTGAATACAAAAAAATATTAATGTGTGTTTTATATAATATATAAAATTGAAATAAATATGTCTTCACATGAAAAATTATAAATGTAGATTATTTCTACCTTATTTAAAAATGATCCATATAGAAAACATGAAGATTTTTAACCATCTTAATGAAAGTCATATAATTTAGAAATACATTCAAAAATTAATGAGTCATAGATAATGATATTCATTAAATCATCTATTTAATATTAACATGGAAAAGTTTGGTACTTCAATAAAATGAGGAGAGGGGGTTAGTTTTTCTTACATGAAAAACATTGGGTAATGTATGAGTCAGGAAATGAAAAATTTAAGGGAAATTAAAACCCCCATTAATATATAATATAAATTATAAGGGTTTCTTGGAAGAGTAAAAATTCTATATATGTATTATCTTTCATAAAAAATCATGATTTGAAGATAATATTGGAAACGATACCCTTATAAATTGAGTAAAATTTTAAAAAAACCAACATTAAAGAGAGAGTGTGAAATTGATCATAAATGATAAATTATAAAAGATGAATTAAGATAAATAATATTAGATGGGACGTTTATATATCATATATAAAATCACGGTGTGAATAATAAAAAATTTCATGTGGATTTGAAAATGAGATAAAGAAACTCTTACTACCATATGTTACTTTGAATAAAAACCCATTTCAAGAAATAATACAATATAAAACATAAAACCCCATGAATTTTATGAATATGGTCATTTATATTTAATAATAATTAACCACATGATATAAAAGGGAACATGGTTAATAATATGAAATATATCTCAAGAAATTAAATTTGAGATAAATAATGCCTTACTTTAATTTCTGACTTCCACTAAAGTGAATGAATCTTTTTGGTTAAGAAACTACTACCTTAATCACCTAATTCATAACATTAATCACTTAAATATACTTTATATACTTAATTTATAATTATTCTAATCATGTGTATTAGTTATTTATTATCTAATTTTCATATCATGTGTGAGAAATCATGATCTTTTTGAATCATTTTCCTAATAGAGGTGTTTTTCTTATTTTTTTTCTAAAAAATTACATATGTAATAAATCATATAATTCATTAAGAATTATTTTCTATAATTATTTTTAATTCTATAATTTCATTCTGCTTGTGTATTTTTTACAATCTATATAGTTGATATAGGTAAAGTGCAAGCTTCATTGGTTCTTAATAAAAAGACATTGATATCTCAATTAGAAGGTTTAATATTAATGTTATCATTAAAAAACAAAATAATATCATTTATTTATTATTTGAATCCTTAATTATCTTCTCATTGTCTTATATGATACGATTTTATAACATTGTTCAAGTAATTGGTTAGATTGACACAAACATTAACATACAATAATTAATGTATGAGTATGGTTATTAATGTTGACTAATTTAGAAATATATTACTATTACCTAATAATAATGATATTAATTATATATTTTAATTTGGTGAATCATATTATAATATATTTTAATAAATAGGAAATAAAAAAAATTTAAAATGAGATTTGTTACTTTGTGGAGGTGGTAGTCTGCACGAACTCATAAATAACATTTTTGTTTTTATTTACAGAAATTGGAAAAGGTGGTAAATTTTTTACCATATAAAAATAATATTAAATAAAAAAATAAATATTCCATTATATAGTAATGAGAAAATTATGACTGAAATAGTTTTCTAGAAAAGATAAGATGTTAGGTAAAAAAATTTACTCTTGTTGAGAACAAGAATTTTAACTTGTAGGACTCGATGAAAATAGATGGATTCTAATAAGTTTTTTTACTGGATGATATAATAATTAGGTAATAGGGGAAATAAAAAATAAATATTTCCATGATGAAATCAAAATTTTCAATCACATTGATGTGGAGGTGGAAATCCCAATTTTTATGCGGTGAGAATGACATTATTTTGAATATTTCATCTTAATAGAAGGAGGGAAAAGGATTCACCTATCATGAAGAATCAAAATTGTTCAAAATAATGTGGGAAAATTGTCAGGTTGAACCACACTTCCATCACTAAATTATAATTTATTTAACTTGTTATTACTTTTACAGCCTCAGTTACCATTTCATGTTTTACCGTTGTAACTATATTTTAACTAGGAAATTATTATTTTTGTATAAATTGAAAATGAAAATTATTAAAAAAATTCTATTTTCATATAATAAATCCATATTTTTATATTAAATTTGTAAATTAAATAAAAATTAATTAAAAAATAATAAATGTATTATGTATTAGATTTAGTTTTTTAGAAGAGTGTAACTAAATTTATAAAATATCAAACTATTTTTTGTAAACTAAAATACAGCTTTAATTAATTATTAACAACATATGGACATAGTTCACTAAATTTTCATAAATAACTTCACGATATGGAGGATATGGTAGCGTAGAATTCAACATATGGTATCTTAGTCTTGTGGAAATTACAAAATATGTATCCATTTTGTTTAAGTTGGTTTGACAAATGAGGAAAATTGTATTGAAGATGAGGATGTGATCAGTTTAATAATGTATTTAGTTATGTCGAAAAATAATATATGAGAACATAATTCAACATTACTAATAAATAGGTTTCATAAATAATGATGTTCAGTGCTACCAGATGTTCTGATAGACACCAATGTGTAGATTTTGTTAGAATACATATTGATATGTCAAGTGATTATTTGTTTTGAGTTATTAACATAGATAAAATATCACATTTTATAATCTTTTTACTTATGGAGAGATTTTGTTTATATTGTTCTCTCACGGACATTGGATGAAAATCCAAGCCACATAAACTGAAATTTTTATTTACTTATCAACATTTTATTTATTATTTGTATCTTTGTGTGTATTTTTTATAGGTTTAGTGTATGGGGATTTATTTTTTGAATAGATTATTCTATTCTGTTTTTTTATTTATAGGTAAATTTTCATGGCCACAATGAATGATTTCTAGGAAGTTGATTTTTCGATGGATGGATTATACCGATACTGGTGGTTGAACATCCAGTGAACACCTGAACTATTCCTATGAATCAAACATACATGTACACTCCTAACATGAATGTCCCCAACCATGTATAATAATCTAAACCACATATCCATGTCACCTATTTATTATAAACGAAATATGTTTTCCACTATAGCCAAAATTCATAAACATACCACTACACATGGATGAGAGAGTGGGGAAGAGGGAGTAGTCAGCCATTAGTTGCTTTATAAATATATGTTTTGGGGAAAATTCATGGAACTAAAAACCATATGGGAATTGGTAAAGTAATATAAATTTAATGGTGGTTAATAATAAATAACATAAAAATAATATGAATATGGCATAAAATCCATAAACCCAACATCTGAGTATACACCAAAGCCACACTACCATCAACCACAACTATCACCACATCCACCATCACATTCACTACCAAATTATTCCTTGTATAAAATTGAAACAACTCAATCAACAAAAACCCTCTACATCAACACTATTAATTATCTATTTAATCATTTCAAAATTTTTATTTCAAAAATTCATATTTTCGTTCCACACTATATTCATTATTCTAGATATCGTTCAATATGAAATCTAATATCATTAACCAATTATTATGACACATAACAACAATCCTTAAAACATTATTGTACTCCCCTATTTCATATTAGCATCCCATTTAGTACTATTAATATATTTTTTACTTAAATTTTTAATCTTATCTATCATTAGTTACTATTATTAGCTCCCAATAAATTAATAATAAGAATATCATCTATTTTTAGTTCCATTTATTTAAACAACACTTCGAGATATCATGAAACTATAAAATTACACCAAAATTAATTAATCCCATTAGATCATATACCACAACAAATACCTTTCCCAATTCCATCACAATAGCTAAAAAACCACTTCCTTAGCATGTAACCACCGATACTACCACACACAGAAACCTATCCATCAGCGCTACAACAAAATCGCACCACATTCTCCCAACATGAAAAACTGACTAGAAATATCATCACTAATCACATCATGGATGTCCTAAAATATAACAATAAGTAAGGATAATGATAGAAAAATACCATATTAAAGGAAATCCCATTAGGTATTCTTTTATATATAGTAGAATTATATATTCTACCACCAACATCATAATATTATTTTTGAGAAATTTTAAACAACATTAAGTGATTAACCTATTATAATATTCTATTCTAATGACTTACTAGTAGAAAGAAATTCATATATAAATATACCAAACAAAACATATCATAATTAGTCTCAAATATTCCATCAATAATAAAAAAATATAATGGAAATACCTAAAACATATATGAATCACTTCTTCCATTCAATTAACATTTATCAAATTAATTATCTTTATGATGATCTTTGATATCTACCAAAACAATGAGAATTGTTGATATTTCAATAATTTGAAAACAAACAAATAAATAAAATTCTGGAATCCCCTACTAGAACTAGAGTGTAAATAATCACTTTATGAATTGAAAAGGAAACAAAAATCAAAAAACATTAAAGGAAAAATGAATAAAAAAAGGTCTAAGTTAAACCATTCCTCATTTAAATAATATAAAAAAACAAAAAAAATATATTCACTGTTGTCAAAGTCTCTCTTAAAATACAGACACGTAGAAAATCAAGAAGCGAGTAGTGGAAATAACATTGAAACAAAAAGTGGTTTATCTCATGAAGAAATGTGCTAAAACCAATTTGGGGGTGTACAAGGATAACCATAGATGAACATATTTTCATATAATAATAATATGAAGTTGAATGATTTTATTATAATTTTAGTTGTATTATGCTTTTATACAACAAATTATAAATTCAAGGTATTATTATGTGAATGGTCATGATCACGATATATTGAATAGAATTTAGACTCACCATTTAAAATCAAACAATTATTTCCCATTATATCACCCTAAATATCAAAATTAAAACACCATTAACTTTACAAATTTAATAATTTTCATAGAGAATCCATGATTATGATGTTATAATACTATATGCTTTATGAAATATAGAGAAATCACTATGTTCCTAACCCTAAAACTGATGAAACAGAAACCAAACCATGGTAAAATTGAAAGAACTACAAAATGTAATGTCCCCAATATGGGTTCCATTATATCTAGTTCCCTAAGATGGTTCACCACATTACCTCAAGTACACCACCCTATATGCCTGAGGTGGACGACTAGAAGTGAGAGTCTAATGTAACAAGTGGTAAGACAATACCTTCTTATGCAATGTAAACCACCAGATATAAAAAATGATAAATGATTGATAAAATAAAAAATAACAATAAATTATGAATCCAATTCCTCAAAACTGGGTACATGCCCATAAATAATTGTAAATATGCTATGTCATGTCATCGAGTGTCAAGTGTATTAAAAACCAAAAATAAAGACTAGCTGAAAATCCCCAAAATAGGTGTGACTCCATGTCTAAATCCCTCATCCATTAAAATCCCAAGTCAAAAATTAACCTTCTATCATAGGGGATTTCCCCTTATCCAGACATTCAACCATGATGTCTACTTGATTACTTAATATCTGACCAATAATGGTGTGAGTAAAACGTAGTTGTCCATTACCAACAGAATTTACAAAATATCCAATCAAATAGATATTGTATGTAGGAAAAAAATTAATAAAAAGAAAAATTGAATGTAAAAATAGGTGACATTAGTTATTAGGATCCATTTTGACCACTTTCTTTATTTGTTCTAGGGGTTAAATATTTTCACCAAATTAACATCGGCCTATGTTGGTCATATAAACAATGCATAATGGGGGAAATCATGTTCCCTATATCACTAGGGAAACATTAAAAAAGTAATCATATAACACATATATTAGATCCTCTGCCAAAATATTCATATTTTGTGCACCTGTTTGGGTCGTAGAGCCTCAGTATAACTCTCAAACCAATCCATTATAGCATTGGGTTCTAGAGCCTCAGTATAACTAAACTTGTGGGTATAGAACCTCAGTTCAATACCCCACATACAACAAATCTATGTTCACAAGATTCGTTAACTATTCAACACATACCTCATTTACCATCCATAACCTATTAAGAACATTTATCATTTACAACCATATTTCATTCAACACATATCCCTCCTTTATTTCATAATCCATTAAAACATTCCCCATTTTCATGCCTGAGATCAGTTAATTTTTTTTCATTTCATTGTCTTCAAACCATTAATCATTTACCATTATAGGAAATACCCCTTTATCCCATGTCATCAACTAGGCAATCCTAATATTAGTTTCATTTCAAAAATCATGATAAAATTTCAACATATTCATCATAGACTCGATCTTATAATAATTAAATTCTTTGCTTAGAAACTAAATTACATCATCATGAATGTGGAACACCCCATGTATGGCCCTTATCATGGTTTAATAAATCTCAATGAATCCCACAAGGATCATATAGGGTTAAATTAATCAATTTTCCACTTAATTTATCATTTGTTCCACAAAAACCCAAATAAAAAACACAAAAAACATAAAAACAACCAATTATTAAATGATTGAGCACAAGGATATGGGATATAACTTGTAGACCACCTACCCTGATTATGAAGAAGAATGCTTACATAGCCATAGTTGTTGATTCAATTACAAACCACATTTAAAATCCCCTACCTAAAAAACACTAGGAAAATATGGGTTTAGAAATTTATAAGAAGAATAATTATTCTAGAATACATTATCTAGAAAAAGATGGAAGATGAGTATTATGCACACCTAAAGATTAATTTTAAACCCAATAACTCTACAAACAACTCAAAAATGATGGAGATCAACCTTTGGTACGTTTTGGAGGGTTTGGTTCATCACTCATGTTGCTGGAGGACTATTAGGGAAGAACATTTGGTTAGGAAACTTATATCCTAAGTGGGTAAATGGTAAATTCGCCCTTATTAATGAGACCTTTCATTTGGAAGCATGGTTGGACAAACCATGTGCCAACTGTGCACAACCCTCAATCTATGAGGGGACCTGGGTCACATGGTTTCAAGGAAATACACATGGTTTTACAAATATTGTGTTATCCATGAAAGATGGATCTATCCAAGACCACACATTTTGGTCCCCCATAAGTAATGGTTGGATCAAAAATTCAAAACCCCTCTAGGAATGTACTTTAAGGGAACACTGTCACTACTAACCCTATGCCAATAGTGAAACCTACACTGGATTCCCCCTTTCCCCTTCTTTCTTTCCCTGAACACATGGTATTCCCTGATCCTCCTCTCAAATTCAGGTTACATAACATTAACCGACCTAAAGTGATTTAACCCAAAACTGAAACATGAAAATGACTTAGTAGAAGTATAAGATCTTACATTATCCCCACATTATAATGGATCATCCTCAAACTACACTCCCAACCATCACTGAGTTTCCAAGAAAAATTGATTTGGTCACTCGACCTATACATCTACCTCCCTCTCCAATGCCTCTTATTGAATGTTTCCATGTTTCCACAAAACTCGATCTAAATACATGACCTTTCCTCCAAAACATTCTCATTACGATCCACAGTATGAACTATATTCTTCTCAAAGGATGCATCAAACTCAAGATAAGCATCATAAGTATCTATCACATGGGAAGATTCATGGTGATACTATAGAATATGTGAAACCTGAAAAACATCATTCATGTCTCCACACTTTTATGGAATATTCTATAAGTATGCCTCCGATTTAATACTCTCCATAATGTCAAATATCCCCATGGCCCTAGTTGCCAACATACCTTGTTTTCAAAACTGATGGTGACCACAACATGGAAACACCCAAAAAACACCCCATAACACACAATAAACTCAAGAGGTATATGAAGTAAATCATTATAAAACATATTCATAGTATTATCCATAGCCATATATGTTTTCAAATAAAAATAATATGCTCCAATGCCTCTTATAGGAGTATCTATCCCAAAAACTATAATTACGTATCCTACATCCAATACAAAAGATATATACAATTCCTACATTTGAGTTCCTAATATGGTTTCATATAAATATTTTCCTTGTAACAATATTTATTGGAAAACCCCAAAATCAACAAGTTCTTATCCCAAGATCAACCATAGTCTAGGAAACATTCCCTTATAATTTCTTCTAGCACCAGAATAGTATGTCCTGAATTATTTTCCATTAGTGGGTGGAATTTTATACTCAAAATCACATGGTTACCCAGAACCTTATGAAATCATTTCAAGAATCTTAATATAAATCATGGATCATGGTCCAAAACTATATTATGTAGAACCATTTTAAACTACACTATCTCATGAACATACAACTCACCCAACTGGTCAATGGTAAGAGTCTCATAAATCAGTAAGAAATATACCACCTTGGTTAACTGATCCACAACTAACCATATTGCTTCATTATTTTTAGGTTTCCTCGAAATAACTTCTAAAAAATTCATTATTATATCTTCCCACTTCCATTACAGAATGGTAAATAACTGTAACAAACCACTTATTCATTAATGATCGACCTTCACCTAATTATAGTTGTATCATAGTGTCCTGAAAACTATAAAAAAATTATTCATCCCTAACCACCAATACCACATATTACGATCAAGCCACATTTTAATTAAACTAGGATGAAATTCACATTTTAAAGAATCAAAGTCGCTCATAAAAACATACAAAAAACTTTTAGGCATAACCAGCTGGACACAAACATAATCCTTATCATCATCGTCAATAGTCCTATAAGAACGTGAATCCCCACCTTCATGACATTCCCTCTAGTAGAAACACTCAGGATCCTCATACATCTATTCCATGATCTAGATCAGATGTATGGACTCAACTGCCAAGGATGCACGGGAAATCTGACCTCATCCAACATGAACCTCTATATGTATCTCAGAAAACAATTCCATCATCCCCAATTCAAAACTAGATTCATGAACCTTCTGAATTTGATTCTTACAAATCAAATCATCTGTAACATAGTTTCCCTTTCTTGACATGTAAACCATAACAAAATCAATGTATTGTACTTACCAAACACATGATTACAACTAAAAATTCAAATCATAGTAGGAGAAGATATGATTAAGTCTATGATGATTGGTATACACAACACTCCTTTCTACCAACAAGTAATTACACCAAAATATTAAAGAATAAATGACCTAGGATAACTCCAGATCACATGTAGTATAATTTCATTTATGAGGCCTCATCTTTCGTGACCCATACACATTAACCCAATAACTCTACATCAATATGTTCCCATTCCCAACACCAAACACATCACAAAACAATATATACACCTTACTCGACTCAGGTAGGATCAAAATAAGTGATGTAGTCAAATTCTTCTTTAACAACTAAAAGGAATCCTCACATTCCCAGACCATTCAATCTCGATTCCCTTCTAGACAATACCAAAAGTAGTGATTCAAAATATGGAAATTTGTTGATGAACCGCTGATAAGAACCTTTCAAAACCAAAAATCATTTTATGTAAAAAACATTATTAGGATTTTCTTAAGACCTAAATACATGATATTTCATTGGGTCCACTAAAGAAACTTTTTCATAGATTCTATGACCTAAGAAATGTACTATTTGAATCCAAAAGTAAAACATATAGAGATTGGTGTATATCATATTCACCATTAGCATACTTATGATATTGTCAAGATGTTTTTCAATACCATCATGAGTCTTTGAGTACACCATGATGTCATCCAAAAGACAAATAGAAACTGATCTGACTACAGGTGAAGGACTCAGCCCATTATAGACATAAACAATCCTGACAAACTAACTATTTATAATCCAATTCATCAAAATTGTATTTAGGATCTTAAATTTCTGAGAGTTCCATTCTATATGGTGGGATATAAATAGGTTTTGATCCTGGTAGTAACTCAGTCATGACCATAGCCTCTGTCTCATGCGGAATTTCCAAAAGGACTTTAGTAATCACATCTTGAAACTAATACACTATACGAGTAAAGAAAATCTGATCTACTCCCCTATCATTGAGAAAAATATACAGAAATTGGGTGGATATCTCACCAAATTTCTAAAAAACATGTCCTCCACAACCTTCTCAGATATTTCGTTTCACACAATGAACATAAATATCTCATTCTAGGGATGTAAATGTTACCCTACACTGATAATAATCAATATGGTCCTAATACAAAATCATAAAATACATCCCTAATATGATGTAAAAACCGATCATCTTGAGTACAAACAAGCCCCATATGAAATTTTACCCACCAACCTCAAGGGTACAATCATTACATTTGTGGACAATTTCCACTCATATCCTCAATGGTGCATCAATCGAAGTAAATCTCCATATTTGTTTCACCATTAAACCCAACACATTCATGAACGAGTTGATATAAAATAATGGAAGGCACCTGTATAATATTAAACACTAGTAATCGTGGAATCTAATAGAATCATACCTCTATTTGTTTATGGTCCAACCACACCACCTCCATGTACAAGATTAAATATATGAAGCTATCCTGCCACATTACCTTAATATCTAGTCTAAACTCCTAGAATGGACCTACCCTGATGATACAGATTTCCTTGTCCCTATGAACCACATCCAATAAGAAGACCATTATGACTAGTATTTCTCCATCTATCATACTTTTATGGGGTAACCGACCACCTACCATCACTATGCATTGATATTGATCGTCTAAAATCATCGATTGGTAATGGGTTTTTGTAGAACCTATGCACATTCCCCATTATACCATATTCCCTCTACCCAACTGGTGTTCGAGGAAACTATAAATTAATGTGCTCCGACCAGCCACATTCATAGTAGAAAACTCAATCACTACCCTTATAGGATGGTACTAATCCATTAACACTATCTCCACCACATCCTTGGTGAAACCCATAAAAATGGAGAGTCCTACTATCGAATTTCGAACCACAAGATTAACAAATTAGAACAACATATCCACCACCAGATGCATACTTTAGGTTTCCTTATGAAATAATGGATAGGTCCCCTACTTTAGAAAACATATTTAAATAGAATATATTCATGTGGGTCATGATCTCATCTATATCTATATCCTAAAATAAAAGCATCATAGCTTCCTCATTCTAGAAAAACTATTGAACAAAGCATTACAATTTGGTTAAACAGGAAACATAATCCATAGTTGACACATCCCCCTAGGTCAGGCTTGTAAAATACATACTCATACCCTTCACCAAGGTCCCCAAATTATAATGTTTTAGAAACTATTCATGGAAATTCTTCCATAACATTCTCTATGCCTGCTTGGTCTGAACAAGGATATCCCACCAGTGCTTTTCTGGTCCACACAATATATAAGACACTATCATGAAACGTTTATTAAGAAGAGTCTCTAAGAGTTACAATATCATCTGTTTGGACTCTATCTATAGATTTTACACCTCAATTAAGTCCTCTCTAGAAATCATAGGAGGGTGATGCATGTGAAACTCTCTAGTTAAGTCAATCATAATCAGAAAAACTATACAAGGGGTCCCATTCCATTATCCACTTAAAATGTGAAAAGATATCTTGGAAATTCTCTTATCCCCTAATACCTAAGATAAACTAGGTTTTCGACTAATATACTAGAGGAGAATTCTCAAGACATCCTCATATCAACCAACTAGAACACATCTTCCTGGTGGCATCTCCCTACAATTAAAAACATAGTTATAAAATTCATAACATATTACATTCACAGTTTATGAAAAAGTAGTCTCTATAATAGCTATAAAGAATCCATTTTCAAAAACTATATCAACTGATATAGTTATATATATCTCACTACCCTCAACCATCCCTATATGTGTCATATAACACATAAGGTAGACGAACTAAAAAAATCATATGTCATTCATTAGTCAGCCATTTAAACAATTTTACATTCACATCATAAATATTTCTCACTTAAGAACCTTTCTATCATTATAAATCATTTTAACCAAACATTAAAACATTTATGTACCTTTATTAAGAACTATTATTTAACCATTATATTATGTTATTTCAAATTTTAAATTTTCATGACCTTTATTATACTCCATTTCCATTATTATTCAATGAAAATAAAAAAATTATCCTTTACATATGACATGTCATTCCCATGCATGCCTACCAAGATTCATGAAATCTATATCTATATGTTCCTAAAATGATGCACGTTTGCATAAACCTATACCATTTTGGCTATGATAAAAATATCACAATGTAGTCACATCACACAAAATTTGCATCATCAAAGGTGAAATATCACCCAACTGTAACAGCGTACATTAATAAAAATAATCCCACCCTGGTTAATTGGTTTTAACCTCATACATCATCTAGTTACTTCAATGCATGAGATCATTTACATGGCATCACACAAAATAGTTTCTAATATACCATTCCAAAATAGTATGAGAATTGAAAACAAAAATTTATCAAATACCAAATTGTAACATCCCAAACTAAGGTACTACTATATCTAGTTCCCCGAGTCGGGTCACCAAATGACCTCAAGCATGCCTCCCATATTACAGAGGCATGTAACTAGCTTTAAGGGTCAAATGTCTCATGTTGGGAGACTATACCTTTTTATTAGAGTACGCCACAAATGATAAAAATGATAAATTAAGGAAACAAACAAACAATAACAATTATTTAAATATCTAATTCCCTAATAAATTAAGTACATTCTCACAACAAAATAATAATTTTTTGTGCCACATCTTCAAGCTCCAATTATAAGGGAATTACAAAATATTGAAATGATAGAAAGTCCCCAAAATGGGTGTAATTCCTAGTCTAGAACCCTCATCCATGCACATACTGAGCCCCAAATCCACCACATAGTAATGGTTATTTTCCCTTTCCCTGACCTGCAAGGATGATGTTTTCTCAGGTACCCAATGGCAGGACAAGCTGGGTGTGAGTGAAACTCAGTAGGCCACCACCAACTATTTCTACAAAATATACAGTCTAAACCGATAGTGTTTGAAATTACAAAATGAATATCATGATTAACAAAAAGTAAAAATACATTCCATTAGTTATCAAGACTAACTTTAGCCGCTAACTTTATTTGTACTAGGGGTTAAACATTTCCATCAAATTCATTGTAACCTATTCCATCCATATAAACTTTGAATAAGTGGGAAAAATCAATTTCCTTACATCACTGTGGAAACATTATACAAATAAATACATAACACTTACCATTGAGCCTCATTTCAAGTATTCTTTTTCTATGAAATAGTTATGGGAAACAATCCTCAGTATGACTCCTCACACCAGGCATTATAGTTGTTTGGTTTATAGGCTCACTCTAAGCCAACCCATGGGTGTAAAAGATCGAGTCAGTACCACACATACCACAAATCCATGTGAACAAGATTTGTTAATCCTTTATAACATATACCATTTACCACCCATAACAGATTAAAAAAATTCATCATTTATCACCGTATTTCAATCAACACATATTCCATATTCATTTATTATCCCATTTACACATTCCCCATTTACATACCTTATCCATTTAATTTTTTTTCATTTCCATGACTTAACCCATTTAACATTTTCCATTATACCAAACACCCAATTATTCCATATCATAAAATTGACAGACCTACCATTAGTTCTATCTCCTATGCCAAGATGACATTTCAATATATTTTTATCGGGGCGATCTCATAAACATTTGGTTGTACCCATAGAGGCTCAATTCCATAATCGATAAAGAAAAACTCCAAATAGATGGCCCATAACATGTAATAATCAATCTCAATGCATACTTTATGGATCATGAGGGGTTAAATTCATCAGTTATCCACATAATTCATCCTTTATACCATATAAAAACAATCAAAAAGCACACATTCCCAGGAATACAACCACATAGACATAAATTAAACGACAATACTACAGGATATAACTTGTAGATCACTTACCATAATTCCTAAAATGAATGTTCTATTAACCATGAAATTTTTATTTGGAGATAAAATACCATTAATGACCTAACTTAGAAACTACAATAAAATGAGGGCTTTAGATACTCATAAACGAAGAATGATTCCAGAAGACCAAATTTGGAAAAATATGGAATGGAAGTGTTAAAATCACCCAAAGCATCAATTTTAACCCAATGAGGATCCATGTGGCATATAAATGAGGTAGGTCATCCATTGGGATGTTTAGGACGGTTTGTTGCATCACTCTTATTATTGTAGAAACACTGGGGACAAAAATTAGAGAGTTAACATAACATCTATGTTGGAAAAAATGGAAAATTTCCAATTTTTATGAGGTTCATGGATTGGACTCTTGGTAGGACAATATGTGTGCCAAACATCGTCCACCCTCTATCCAAGAAACGGTATAGGTTACATTATTTCCTAGGAATCCAAACTATTTGAAACACATGTGGAAGCTATATGGGATGACTCTATCTAATCTTGAATGACATGTCCCCCACTATCCATGGTTTGATCAACCACGCACCACATCTTTAGGAAAGCATAGTCAGGGTGAAAAATTACTGCTAACCAAGAACCAACTGTGAAGCATATAGTGGATGGACTATTTTTGAATTGTTTCATGTCCCAAACCCCTAGGACTTCCCTGATCCAACTCATACACATTGTATACCTAACATTAAGAATCATAATGTAATTTTAACTAAAACATAAACAAGAACATATCTCATTAAATTTCATTTATCTTATAGGAATAGTGAACCCCTGATAAATTGATGTAAGAAATTGATCCCTATGATAATTAAATTGTAATGAGAATAAAAATTCATCAATTCCCACTCACAATAAATTAACCATATTCTCATGTAAGAGTAATCATAAGGACACATGTTTTCAGCTAACACGTGTAACTGAAAATCAAAAAACCTCAATAACACTATTTAATGACCGAAATTTTCAAAATGTGGCTAAAAAAATTATTTTATCAAAAAGGCCACACACTAGAATAACCTAATGACACACCTAGTGTAATAATAACCATAAAACTGTCACAAAAAGGTGTAAACTCACTCACCATAAAACTATTCTCCCACCACAAAACAACATGAAATTTAACACTCATGGATCGAACCCCATGCCAGAAGACATTGATCATATAAAAAATAAGCCCATAAATAATAACAAACCAATCCATAGATAAGCCATCTCCCTATAAAACTCTTTAATACAAATCAAATAATTACATGCTATAGAAAACCATTCGAGTTTAAAATTCATCCATAACACCAAATTTTCTGCTCATTACTTTGATGAAAAATTCTAACACCTTAATGCTTTAAAGTAAGATTCTGGGAAGGATGATCTTCTACATCACTTAATTTCGTACATTCCCATAAAATTTAATTTATTAGTATATAAAATATTAATTTTATTATGATATTATATAAATATATTAATCCATATAATGTATACACTCCCCCACCTTTTTTGACATGTATTACTAATTGTCGTCTTCATCTCCATATGATATATTCATATTTATTTACTAATCACTTCTATCATGGGTGGTTACAATAAGAAATTTTATTTTAATTTTTTTAATTTATTATTATAAATTTTCTCACTTATAAATATTATTAAATTAAAAATATTAAATCAAATAAAATTCCTAATTCAATGAAACATGACATCAGACATTTTTAGCTTTGACTAAATTTTAATAAACAAATTACCATTATTATAATCCAATGTTGATAACATAAATAAATGAAATAAACTTCTAGATTCATGTTTTAATGAATATAAAAATATTATATAGGAGTTCTACTCATGAAAGTAAATAATAGGACCTTAGAAAAATAGACACTTAATGAAATCTCTCCTTTTTGGTTTATCTCTCTTATTTTATATTTCCACAAAGATTATTATAATATAAATTGTGAATATATTTCATATGGACTAACCTTTTTTCTTATTTGGATTTAAATTTTCATACATTTTTAAAATTCAATCTTGTCCACCTATATGGGTTTTAATGTTGACCCCTCTCTCTGAATATAAGATTGATTATTATTTTGATTATTCTTATACACTTCATAAAATATGATATCATCGGGGCTAATTTCACCTAATTATTACAAAAAACTAATTTTTCCCTTTATTTTTTTCAAAAATCCATGTATATACATGAAATATTCTTCACAATATCATTTTGAAACCCATTTATTTTTCATTTATTAATTTATGCTATGATTGATGAACTTTTACAATTCAATGTGGGAAAAACGGTCAGGAGGTTTGTATTTTGTGATATGTGGGAACAGAGTATTATAAACATATATTTCAATTGGTAAATTGATGTATCTTATTATATGAGGTATTTTTTTAATGGCTAAGGCCGAAGCCTCATTTATTATTAAATCAAATCAAATACTTCTTTTAACTGGGTAGAGGGAGACCCATTGTATAGCCCAAAGGCCCAGTGGGAATTTATCCCATTACATGTCCCCTAGGCCCAAAGTTTTGGCCCAAAGCCCATTTTTTGAATAGTAATACTACAGTACCCGCCTTCTACAATAATGCTATAGTACCTGCCACTACTACATTGCCATGTCACTGCTACAATGACCTACCACCGCTAGAGTGATCACCATTGCTATAGTGCCACCGCTACTACAGTACTGCTACAGTCTGCGCCCCATGGGTTTTCGACCCCCATTTTTTATATAGTATTACGGGGTGCTTACCACTAAGCGAAACTCTAACTATACTCATTATATGAGTTATGTTATGCATGAACATGATGATATATTTGTTCATATTTTATCAAAAATGCTTTTGTAAACATTTGTTATGCATTGACATTGTTTTCATAGGTTGAGATAACAGAGATGGTCAATTTGGTTGGTTGAAATGACCAATTTATAATTTAAATATTATTTAAGAGAAAATTAATCTTAAACAAAAATAAAATTGTTGGGGAAATATACAAAAAACATAGTACATTTTAAAGTGTCTGGTTTAAAAATGGATCCCACATCTAGTCATCACTTCTCTCTACACATAGAGTGAACTGATATCAATTAAAACCTGGAATTTTCATATGAGTCATAAAAAATGTTTCAAAGCATATACTTTCATGGAGGTATAACCAGAATAATAGAAACTATCTTTTTATGGTATTCACAAACTAATATAGAACCTCATTAGCTAAGAAGAATTATAATAACATACCAAATATAAATTTGACAGTAATGGAGAAAAATAAACAATACAATATTTCATAAATGAAAAATTCTGATAGTTGGAATGAAATTGAAATAAAGATAAATAATTACAAAAAAATAAAAAATTAAATATTAGGATAATATATTCTATAAAATTCATCACAACATGATATCCATTGGAATTTTTGTTAAAATGTTGAACCTATTCATATAAAATTGTAGAATGTTGTGGAAAAAATTATAAAATAATATTTTAATAAAATATATCTCATTTTATTCATCATATGGATTCAATAATTTTATATTTAGTGCAATTCTCAAATATTCAGACCATTATGATTAAAATTTCTTGTGCAATAATTTTTGTAATCATGATTTATTATATATATATTTTCCATTACTCTTATGAAATAATTTATATATTTTATAGTATGAACCTTTAAAAAAGTATGAAAAATAAAAAAAACTCATTAATATATAGATATATAATACAAATTTCCATGTAATCTATATCATCCAGAAATATAAAGTTGTATATTTGGATAAAAATAAATTGTAACATTTAAAATCCCCATCCATTGATATTTATTTCTTTAAAATAAAAAGAAACACCATACTATTTTATAGAGTATTATTGAAAATACTAAATTCGTATAATATTAAAAATAATCAAGGGAATATAGTTTTTTTAACAAACCAGTCTTATAAGGGTAAATTTAAATATACAATGATTCAAATAGTTCACTTCATAAGATTAAACTATAATTTTTTAAATGTAAAACAAATTTCATAAAGGTTATTTCATAATCCCTAAAGGTTATTTCCTTTCAAAAACATTCATAACATAAGAGTAAAAAATATTAAGATCTATGTTAGATTGTAAGATGTTACTTCTGAATCTCATAAGACCTTGATTTCATGAGACTTGTGGTTATTTTACAAGGTTTCTCAACATTTTGTATGTCTTTCCATTATTTACTATGACTCTAAATCAATCTTAATAATACATTTATTTTGTATGACTTCTAATTATTTTTTTAAGACCATACATAATTTTTTAATATTCTTGATAGATAATCGTATGAAATCCGTTAATTTTGTATGACCTACAAAATATTTCAATATAATTCAAATATTGATAGATTTCAATGTCCAAATTTCATAATAAATCATTATAATTTCATTATATATTATTCAAAAAATTAAAAAAATACTATAAATTTCATATGATTTCTAATCCCAATCATAAGACTTTCTCCTTTTTCATAAACGAAAGCATCCAAAGTTGCATGAATTTTAGCACAGGTAATGAATATTATCATAGAACTAAAACATCATTGCATATTATATTTAATACGTATATTTAATATGTTATATATATACCTTTTTTCAAATACAATATATATAATTTTTTATTGAAAAGAAAAAATATCAATAGTATGATGTATATTTGAATGAATATATACAATATGTATGAAGTTGGATATATAATATTTTTTTGAAACAAATCATACATAAGTAGATAAAATACTATATATGAGATAGTAAGTATCCAAGAATAATATAAAAGAAAAAATACATAGTGAAATCCTTTATTATAAAAATTTAAGGGAAATATATAATAATACAAACTCTTCATATTTAAAATCAATTTGTAAAAAAATTAACTAGGTAAAAAAATCAAAATATTTTTTTAATAAACAAATATTAGAGTGAAAAGAGTGACACTAAAAATATCCCATCAATATCAATATAACAATATCCCCCATCCAGTTGGTGGACCAGAATTTCAGATTTGAGTCCGCATTGACCACTGAATGTGAGTAGGCCATTGACAACAGCTTATCCATCAAAGATCAACTGCAACACAGAGGTGATATTCTTGATGAAATAACCTCTATGATTGACAGATATGATTTTATCAAGCATGAGGATATGGTGCTATGGGAAGGGTCTCAATCTGGAATAATTAACTCTAAAAGATTCTACAATTACCTGTTGAAGGGTGAGGTAAGTTGGATCGTCTCTTTCAATGAAAATTGGATACTTCCTTCTATATTTTCACTTGTCTGGAGTTTTATCATAAAAAAATCCCAGTGGATGTGAACATTCAAAGAGTAGGGATTTCATTATGCTTGAGGTGTTCACTTTCTGGTCAGCATAGAGAGGACATATATCACTTGTTCTTTTCTTACAACATGACTTCTTCACTATGGAATTTAGTCCTCAGCATTTTTGAGCTGGATTCTCCCAATACACCCACATCTATACAGTACATTCAACATCTGTTTAGAGTTCAGTATTCCAAACAGATAAATTCATTACTGCAGGTGGCACGTACTGAACTGATATATACAGTATAGAAGGCCTGAAACAACACTATTCATTTATAAACAAAATTCAATGAATCCAATGCAATTAACAACTTTCTGGTGGCCACTCAAAATGCCAACCTATGAATTAATGAGCACTGTAACACCTCGATCAGCGTGTTCATGATACTCAGAATATTAAGGGTTGTGGGTTGATATCACTAAGCAAGGGGCATGGTGGAGGTGATATGAACTAATCCCTTCAATGGATGGCTAAAATTCAAAAAGTTTTAGCCTCTAAGGGTAACCCCAGGCTCTAGGTATACGAGGTAATCTTTAGGAATCAGCATGGGGAGGTTGTGGAATGCAATTATGGCCCATGTGGGAACACCACATCTTTATATGGTTAAATGATGGCATTCATCAGAGCGGTGGATATCTCTTGCCAATGACATTGGAACAACTTTTGGTTCAATTGTGACTCGGCCACACTAGTTCATGCAATTAGGACAGAAAAAACAAGATTGGCATGAATGTCGGCAGGTAAATGGATAAATTTCATTTACAAAATCTCTCCCCTTAACAACTTCATTCCGTATACCTTCCGGGAGGCGATCTACATTGCTGATGGCCTTGCAAACAAAGGGGTGTTAAAAGAGAGGGACATCCATATCAACACCATTCCTAGTGATATGGTACCACTTCATACTATGGAAAAATATAAAATTCCATCTTTTTGTCTTGTGTAATGTTTCTTTTTTATCAATTTTAGAGCCCCCATGCTCATCTTTCTCAAAATAATCTATACCATGAAAAATTTCCTTATTTTTTTGCCAACATAAATGGTTATAATAAAAAAATTAAAAAGTAATAAATATCCTTCCTTAAAAAACTATCCAAAATTTAATAAAATAGTAAACCCTTAGCATTATTAAATATTATAAAATATGTTAGGGAATTATTATATTATAGTACATCAATTAGAATAAACACAATATGATAACTACCCCTAGAATAATACATATTAAAAAATAGTTAGAATCAAAAAATTATTAATGAATATTTCAAAACACATTTAATATATAAATATTAAAAAATAAACTTTTGTGTAATTTAAGAATTCAATTTCTAAAATAGATATAGAAGTTCACATCTGATATATTCAAGTCCTCCTATAATAATTTAACAAATAGATATAACAAGGACATGAACAAGTTTAGAAATATTTATAAATAAAAAATAGAAGTAAATACTCGATAAACCTCATGAATAATATTTAAACATCTATTATTCAATGTTCAATATTAATATTTTTAAACCTCATTGCCTTAAATTATTTAGTAAGAATATTTTCCAACTAATATTATGTTCAAGAATATTACAAAATAATATGTAGTTCTTGAACATGAACTAGAATAATATGTTATTTGAATTATATATGATTTTTTGTGGAATGATATAAAGTATTCTTAGAATTAAAAATTGAAAAAAATAATTATAATAATGAATAATAAAACTATCAAAATAAAAACAAATTTACTATATAACTTATGTATTCCTTCAATTATAATCTCAATATTATGAAAAAATAATATATTCTACTTAATATACATATATTTATTATAATAAACATTTCTTTTCACTTGAATAAATTCAATTCTTACCAAGAAAATGATAAATACCGAAGTTATTCTTTATAGTTATTCTGTATCTTACAAATTCTAAATTAGAACAACTATTTTAAATAAAAGAATAATTTGTTGAATAAAACTAACCATAATTTATTGTACCTTTATCATAACATATGAACCCTTTGGCATCATTTATCTAAATTTAATATGTCTTAAATTGAAATCCTTTACAATAAATAAATTTAAATATAATATCCATACTACTAGTGAATATATTTCTAAATCATCACATCATTCTTTATAAAATTTTTATATCCCCATATTTACCAAAAAATACATATCATATTTGGAATTAGTAGTCATATGGATTCTTAAACATTTACAATAATAAAAAAACCTAACCAATTCATTATCATACATACAGAAGTTATGAAAAATTCCATCATATGGTTTAGAAAATGAAATTTATAAAAATATTTTTAATTGTCACATATTATTCAAATAAATTTTAATTGTATGAAAATATAAATATAAATAATAAACTTGTCTTAACAATGTATATTAATAAACATATTAGTGTAAATTTTTCCTTTCATAATGATTGTAAAAAAATATGAGTTTTTATTTCAAACCATGCTCGAGGTTCATCTTAAATTATGCATAAATAATTTTATCGTTTTAAAACCACATAAGAATACTTTTCATGTTCAATATTGTGTTTATATTAACCATAGGAATCATCAAAAATCATTTAATTCAAAAATAATATTTTCATATCCCTTTAAGTATTTTTAAATATTTGAAAATTATTACACTAAAATAAAATTAAAATAGATTCTATTCTAGAAACAACTGTAAAAATATCATCATATTAAATTCCATTTATTATTAAAAACCTTACAACAAAAATGTATATTTATTCCATATACTCTCCATGGAATCGTCTAAATTATTTCTAAAAATACACTAAGTGACAAAATTATTTGTTATTAGTTTATTTATAAGAAGTCAAAACATTATTTATAAAAAATACATCAGCCCCTTCTTCAAAATATAAAATCCAATTAAAATTAGTTAATTCTTTTAAAAAACTCATATTAAATATTGTATAAAATTAAATAAAAATGAACACAAATGTTTCTTAATTAATATATTGAAATAATCCTATAGTCAATATCTTTAACAACTCCAACTACATGTTGATCTCAATGAGTTATCCAAAATCATTAATGTGGTTTATTATACTATTCAACATGTGAAATTTCAGCAAGCATTTCATATTAACAAATATAAATTTTGATAAAACATCAATGATTTATTATAAATTTTAATACTTCTTCATTAAATCATTATCATCAAACTAAATATGAATAGATTCTTTGAAATACATATTTAATTTATTAAAAACTACACATAATTTTCTAACATCAGAATAAATCAAATATATTTTTTAATTATATTTATAATTAAAATTTTAATGAATATTTAGTTTTTATAATAAAAATAGTATAACTAAAAACCCAAAAATAACTATCTTTAATTTAAATTCCTTTAAAGAGTTAGGCATGTTTTTGTTTCAAAATCATCGTAATAATATTTAATTTTGAAACATAACATAAGGTATTATCAACTACTTTAATGAAATACTTAGCTATTTTGAATTCATACAACATATCTCTAGCCATTTATTAAAAAGTTATATTCTTCCATTACACTATGAAATTTTTTCAAGTTGATCTAGGGTATGAGAAATAATAAAAATAACTCTTCTCCTCCAAATATTTAAAAAATTCCAAAATCTATAATTATCCACCACTATCACCTATAATATAAAAAATTAAACAAAATTTCTCATTATGAACCAATTTAAAATAATAATAAAATCATGATAAATATTAACATATATCAGAGTGAAAATAAATATTATTAAATTTTCTAAATACATTAATAATAACGAAAACATATATCTTTCTAGAAAAAAACAAGAAGTTTGAATAGGTCTAAATAAATCTCAAATAAATAGTTCACGATGGCTTAAAACACTCATAAATTTAATTAATCTGAAACATTATTTTCTTTTATTCCCCATCTTGCATGAATTATACATATGATTTTTTTCAAAAATTAAGTTTAAAAACATATATAAATTTTTAATTATATGAAAACTATTACAGTCAAAAAAATTAGAAGTCTTGTATCCTATGAAAAAAAACTACCTGTACAATGTTAATAAACTTCAAACATTGATTCATTGGATTTTAAAAATTAATATAATATAGAATATATATTCCATTTTTATATAAGTAAATAAATATTTTTTAAAAAATACATTTATTATTTAGAAATTTCAAAAACATTGAATCATTATATATTTGGGAAATACAAATAAGACTATACCTAAATCCAATATCATATAAAACATTATAAATAGTTACAAAATAGAAATTAAAAAGTACACTAAATATATATCTGTTATATTATTATTTTTGAATTTAATAGATCCTCCATCAATTCCATTCTAAGATAACAAATTTGATTTAATTCCAGTAACATTCATATCATTTCCAACATTAATATAAAATATTTTATATTTAAAATTTTCAAGGAATTAATCAAGAATATTCATTTAGAATACTTTTTTTAAACATTTAAATTTAGATTCAATAGAATTAGTAGATTAATTTTCAGTACCCAGAGATATTTGAATAATTTATTCTGAGGTAGTATGGAACATATTGTCTTAGAAATAAATAATTTCTTGACTTATGAATTTTAAAAATCACAATAAAATTTTAAATTATTTTTCCCAATTAATTGTATATATAAATCTTAAAATAGATTAAATACATCATTATAAATTTTTATAAATAATTTTTTATACATTATTAATGATTTTCTATCATATCCAACACCATTTTAATTTTTTATTACATTTTTATTGACATGATTTTATCATAACTTTTGTTTTTTTCTATAAAAGGAAAGTGATTTTATATTCAATATTAAACAACACTTTTCAACTTTTAATTTAAATTTTGAGTAATCTTATAATCAAAATAAAATTTCTCATTACTTATTGAAGCTATATTTTTAGTGTTTTATTTTAATGATAAAAAATAAATTTTCTTCAATAACCTTATTATTTTCTCTAATCTCTGTATATAAGTCAAATATTATTATGATCCCTATTTATAAATTCATAATATTATAATTCTATTATAAAACCCTAGGATTATAAAAAATAAATCAATATCAAAACTAACACAAGCATAACTAGTATTCTCATTTATTTAAGACATCAGATAATCTAGATTATATTTAATTAGTTCTTGATCCACCACTTTGATATTAATCTTATATTAAAATCCATCCTTCTACTATATCTATATTCAATTTTTCGTATCCTTGTTCTCTTTACATATAAAACTAAATATTAGGTTATTTTGAATAATATTACCTTCATCTATAAATTCATGAAAATTTATTTCTAAATCATCATTAGAATTATTGGAATTAACACTTCATTTTCTTTATGGTTCATGTTTGAGATATTTTTTATGGTCATTCATGAAAATTTATTTTTTTATTTTCATCCTATTACACACTTCATTTTATTATTGTGAAAATATGTCTCTTTCACATCCCTAGATTAAAAAATTAAAAGAGTAAGAAACACATATATTTTATTTAAAACAAATACCATTCATTTTAATGTTTCATTGGTAGTAATATTTTTCACCTCCTGTAAATATTATTATTATAATACGATTAGTTAATCAAGAATAGAACCTTTCATGTTTTTTTGTTTAAATAATGGAAATGTTCTTTGAGATATATGTTTTTGGTCATGATATATGCTTTTATTCATGTAAGACAACTTTATTCATGGATTAATCAAGTGCAATCCTTCCACTTCCAATAATCATGAAATGATGAATAATATGTTCATCATATTTTTATAATCTCATCATGAAATATTTTTATTCATCTTACAGAAATAATAGCATGTATATATTATACATTTTTATTCCATAATGTGAAACTATTTCAATTCATCACATGTGTTGAGTGGTTTTATAGGACAGTACATGACTAAATAAACTTTTACTAATAATATAATGTATAATATTCACAAAAATATATTTTAACCCATTATTTAGCACATAATTTCATATAAATGAATATTAATTTGAATTCGGTAGTTTTTTGGATATATTAAGATTATCTTGTGATCGATTTGTAGGTTCTTAAGGTAAGCTTACTTTAATACATTACAGGATCCATAAACATTACCATTGAAGTAACATGTTCTCTAAAGAATATAACCATAATTTTAATTTTAATTTAATATAACAAAAATTAACATTCCTATACATTTTCTATTCTAGATAGAAAATCAATGTTTAAAACATAATAATTAATGAAAACTACAAAAAATTAAATTCTTATTCTATGAAATCAATTATTTTCCCTATTAGAGATAATAGATATGGTTAAGAATGTATTGGATAGATATGATAATAATTTAAATAGGATTTAAATAAAACACACACAAAAAAATGAATGTGCATTGAAGATATAAATTAATAAGACAGTCTTTTTTTGTAGTTTAGTTCAAGAAGGATCCTATATATAATATTTGTTTTTCTATACTCCTAGAGAGAAATGGTGTCTACTTAAACACGATTATTTTATGATTATTACAACTCAAGTCTAAGAATAAATTTTCCAATGGTTGTCTTATGATAAAAATACGACCAAAATTTTCTATGAGTTACAAACTGAGACAACCATACATTTTAAAAGTTGATGGAAAACAACATGTAGAACCTACCTTTTAACATGATCTAAAAACAAAACCATGATGTAATTTGTTAAGGGAAGTTACACATGAAATGAAAAAATAATGAATCAAAACTCAATAAAAATATTAATAAAAAATTATATTATAAAGTATAATATCCATTGTAGTTTTCTCCTTCTATGTAGTTAATTTAAGTATGATGATGCTCTTCATAGTATATTATTGATCATTCTAATAACAGATCATAGAACGGTTCATTCTTCATGATCTAACAAGTGTTCCTTCATCTAGTTCCTTTGATATTTATTCATACAAAAAATATCTAAATGTAGATAATTAATGTTTCCAACATGGATATGTTCTAAATTATATCATGAACAAAAAGATACGCAACCACCACCTAACTAGCTAGGTCCCTTTTAAATAGAATTAAAAATGTATCAATTTATAAAAATTCTCATTCTAAGTATCTCAAATACCTATGGTAATGGGGATTCATAATAAATATGAACCCCTATTTATATCAATAACTGTATAGAATTCAATACCACATACATTAGTAGTTCATTTAAACTAATATGTTTCTATTTATTACCTCATGAACATTTTCTTCATATCCTATATACAATCCTTTACACAATTATTAAAACATTATATTTGTGCTAGTCTTAATATATCATCACAAACCATACCACTCTATGATGATCATCAATTAGGGACAACTTAATGTATTACTTTGAATTTATATTATCATTCTCATTCTTTTAAAATAAATTATAGAACACTATAATTAATTAATAAATAATATTTAATTTAATATAAAATCTATATTCACTATAAATCCATTACATTAAAATATGATATTTCAAATACATAGCAACTTAATGTGACCGTCTTTTGTTGTTGAGACAATGAAATCATCAACATATGTTCTATATTGTCTTTTATAACCCAAAAAAGATACTTACAGTTCCCCAATAACTGATCACCTATATGGGATAATACTTCTAAAGGATGCATTTGGTAATTTATTGAGATTAAAGTGCATAATACAAAGTGATAGCTCTACTGATTTCATTTTAAAGATTTATTGTAAATTCTATTCTGGGAACCACCTAAAATTTACAGATGAAAATTTCACCCAAACAGCTTTTATTATATCATCTTTTGTAGTGATATATCCTACCTCTATTGGTATGTCTTCTAGGTAGATTAGTTTTTGATCTTACAACTGATAATACCACCATTTAAGAAAAATGAAAAATAAAATATTGAGATTTCTAGTGATAGATATCTAATTGGAACATAAATTTTTTATATCCTTTTACACAATGTTATTCCTCTCTTATCAAGAGCAAGAACATACCATTTTTCATTAGCATGTACATAAGAATGTTCTTCAAAGAAGTACAATGAGTTTCATTATGTTTATATAGATAGCTACCTATTTTGTTAAGATAATGGGAGATATAAAGTCAAGTAGAAAACATAGAATACATGATAGAACCTATAGTGGATTCATTTTTTTATGGTATACACATTTTATGTATATTACACAATTACTTTAAAAATTTACTAAGTGATTTTCTGTTATTAATTTCCTGGGTGAAACCTTGGATACCTTTTCAATGGGTTTTAAGGGTTTTAAAAGAATTTAAGGGTTGTATGGTTTGAGGATTTTTTGGGAAATTATGTTCTTATTAACATCAAATTGAATATCTTGTCTGAGTAGGGTAGTAAATTGTTCACATTTGTACATTATTTACTAAATTTAGAATCCAAACCATGTCTGTGTCTTGTAGAGGAAGTGAGCCTCTCATGGGTTTTTATGGTTAGATATGATTATGTGACATCCCACAAGAGACTATGTAACTTATAATAAATAATAATAATGATTGGTGAATGGTCTACCAGACTATGTGGCCAATCTATGTGGGAGCCTTAAAGAGGTAGTGAGAGTCACATGGTCGGTTCTCCAGTCACCAGGAAACATAATCAAATATTGTGCACCCATTTAATTAAAAAAATTGGTATTTTAACACAAAAATTCTCCAAATATCATCATTCTTCATAATTAATCTAGGGATCTTAGACCTAGGGACTCCGGTTTCATTTTTTGGTAACTCATATCCCTCATAATTTTAATTATAGTCAATCAAGAAGCTTTGGCCCATGTGAATTCTTATAAAGAATTCATTACTACATTTTTCGTTACCTATTTTTTATATCTCCTCTCATCTTATGGGATGAAATAATATATATGGTTTTTCATGGATATATCTATAAATTATTTTATGATCTAACCAGTGATTCTTTATTTATAAATGGATATGTGAAAAAATAAAATGAATTTTGATCCTTTTTCTTAACAAATTGAGATCTACAATTTAAAGCTGGTCTCTTTATGTGATTTGATCTACATTTAAGACATTGTAATGTTTAACTTCATGAATATTGATTTTATAATCTCATATTTCATGAATTAGGATTTTTTGTAGGGATAATTTGTGAATATTAGTTATTTGATGATATCTCTTTGTAGTTGACATCGGTTCACCGATGGTTGGAAATACATACCATTTAAGGCCATGTATGAAATAATATTGTATTATTTTAATATTTCTGTGTGATAAGCTATGAGATTCATTGTGTGATTTGGTATATAATTTATTTTTCATATATCATGTGTGGGTGTCTTGTGAGATATATTAATTGTGCAATATGACTGTGAGTTCACTATCATTCCTTGTTGTTTTTGAATTATTAAAATTTGGAGTTTTGTATCTAGCATCTACGTAATATGTGGATTTTTAGGGCTTGGTTAGCCACTAGAGGGTAAGAATGTGTTATAACAATGTGGCATGGATGATGATGATGTGACATAGAGATACAGTAGGGGTAGGACAACCTTATAGACTTAGCTATGATAGAATACGTGGTATGATGAACTTCTAGCACGACCCAAGATAATGGAAGAGGTATGGTGGATTAGTGTTCTAAATCAAGATATTGTATGGAGTGAGATAGTTACATGGACTAACGCATTTGAGGAAGGGGAAATATGAATTTGTGGTAAGACCAGAGGTTGATCTAGGGCTGTGATAGCTTTATGGCCTTACATGGGGCTTGATCAGATATAAGATTTGATATAAGACATGTTTTGGCCTTGTAGAATAATATGATATGTGATTAAATTCAAGAAAGTTCATTTATAATATATTCAAGAAGGTAAAAACATAGCTTGTGACATCTTGGTTAGTGTATTATTGACCGATATACGATTGATTTCTTATTTTTGTATTTACCTTCAATTATGACATTCGCCATTGTATACATGTTAAATTTATTTCAGGTCACCTTGGTGTAAGATCATAACATATATTAAGATGGATAATTATAACAGGGGGTGACGTGTAGGTTTAAGTACTTTAGTATTTAACCATAATGGAATATTATTTTCACAAGGTTAAACAAATAATATTCACAAAACATCTTTAGTATTTAAAAGGTAATCCGACATTGCCCATGGGTTTGATATAAACAATATCATAATCAAATAGATATAGATATGTATGTCCATAAGTTATAATTAAAAATTGATACTGTCTTAATAGTTTAATAGAATTGTATTCAGTAAATGGTGGTAAATAAATAAGATTTTGATTGAATTCATAGTAGAAATTTAATTGAAAATAGTGAACATTAAATGAATCGTAATCCCAATGGTTACGATATGTTAGAGTAAAACAAAAGTAGTTATTCTATCATAAATTTTATAGAATCATATTTAAGTAAATATCATATTCATATAAATATAAAAATTAAATCATTTGTATCATAATAAATTTTATTATGATATAAATAATAATAATATAAAAATGAATATAATAGTGTCACATTGTATAAAATGTTATGGAAATAAAATATTTATAATAAAAAAATTACATAAAATGAATACAATTATTTTTATCTCAAAGGGTAGGGTGTCTAAAAACCTAATATAAAGGTCCATTTTTTATACATACAATAATTTATCTCTTTCCTCTACCAGGGAAATCCCAAAAATTTGAAGATCAGTCTGTCACTACACCTGTGAGTCTTTGATATGATGATCGACTTCTCTGACTTTTTATCTTTAGAATCCCTTGATCAGATGGACCAGATTCTACCTTATGCTATTGGAAATTCCTGGATCATTATGGGGATTGATATCACTATCTTCCTAACCTTATAACAGTGGGATGAAATGATCACAATGGAAAAGACACTGAATAACAACAAAAATTAGGAAGATGTTGTTCATGCATGAAATATTCATTTCTCCCATTAATGATAAAATTTTGAAATGAAATAAATCATCTATAAACTCTTCAAATGATTGGGTATTTATAGGAAGATCCCCCATTGAACATATCTTCTTTCCAAATATCATATTTTTCCAGGTTTTTTTTGTAATGACATGGACATCTGGAACTAAAATGGTTATATCATAACAAAAATTATTATTTCATTTTTTACTAACCATTGTCTATGTAAAACATATTCCAATATGATGGAAAATGGTTTTATGTATTCATAATTTAACCTTTAGTCAATCCAATGTATTTTATTAAAGAATGTAAATATGGAAAATTCTATCTGTGTGAATCTGATTTTTAATGATTTATATATTAATTCTAATTATGAATATTATTTTCATTATGAATTTGAGACAAAAAATTAATCCATATGATTTGAAAATGGTGGATCTGATTTCTGTAAGTTTCATACAAAGAATTATAATTATAATAATGTCAGTTTATATCATCAAATACTTTAGAACTACTTCAAAGTATGGTAAATGTATATTTTTTCTTCAAAATCATTATAAATAGTAATTTAGACATAAAATTTTAGTAATCACGTTATTTAAAAAAATTGATTTCCAAAACAAAAGGAATGGAAATTTCATAATGAAACTTCTGACATAACAATCTAACCTTTTTTAGAAAGCATATACCACGCTATTTAAATAATAAATAAAATTGAAAATATTAATCCCATTATCTTTTAGGTAAATCATATTCAAAATTTAGATAGTTATACTTATCCCCCCTAAGTTTATATCCCAACTAAATAAAATTTTAAATATGATTAACACACCCTTAGGATAAGAAATCCTCATAATGAAAATATTATATTCTTTAAAAATATGTTTTTCCCATTACATAATAATATCCCCCATAATAAATTCATCTCCCCGTTTTTATTAAATTATCCCTTTTGTGAATTTCAAAATGTAATGGGAAAATGATTTCAATACCTGAAATTATTTATAGAAAAAAATATAAGCAAAATAACAATTAACAAACTAATTATTCATAAAAATTCACTAAAAAATATCAACCCAATCAGAATTGGGAAATCATTTAGAAATTCATATTTGAGTGAGAATAATAGTTCATTAATTTCATCAAAACACACAATTTTCCTAATGAAATTATAATAAGAGTTAAAATTGAAAAATTTAATCACTCGTTGGAATCAATGATACCATGATTGTATTCAATTTCTTGACCTCTATCCTATCTTCTCCAAGATTTTCAATAAACTTTTGCTCTGATCGATTTTTATTTTCTAGATCCTATAACCTTTAATATTTATCCTAATACTTTTCATCGTGCATCTGAATTATCATTTCTTGGATCTAAAGTCTTTGTGAAAATTAATTATTTTGGTTACTGGCGTTAGAATTACGATTTTTGATTTATCTTATCTAATACTCAAATTAAATAATCTTCACACTAAAATCATTAACAATATTATTATGATTTTTAGTTTGATCATTAAAATAAGGGATAAACTGTACTCGCTCTGTCACATCATTTGTTAACTAGAAGAATTGTTTTCCTATTATTTCTAGTCCATCCTTATATATTAAAAATTCTAATCAAAATTCTTGATATTGGTATTTAAAATTTGAGACCTCTTAGTAATTTTACTACATGAGTTTTTAATAAATCTTATAGAAATATTGATGGAATTTGAATTTGGATTCTTTTATAATTCATTTTTCTATTATAATGGTTATTGAATCCAATTTTTGATTGATGCAATCACAAATCATCAGACACTGGGACTTTATATTTGGGAAATATTGATTTTTCACTCAATAAATTTTAATGTATGAATAGTAAAATTTACTCTTTTTGAAGAGGTTGTTCTTGCTAAATCTAATTTATTTTTTCTCAGTCCCAGGGAAAAATGATGCCCCCGGTTAAAATTTCTTATTATATTGTTTTCCCCTTAGCTTTATTTGATACTGATTTCTCATTGTTCATTTAACCTTCTCTCCATAAGAAATCTCAATAACATCAAAATAAATACATTTACATTTATATTCTCCTTGGATATGATTTTTTTCGTCCTTATTGGATGAAGATTGAGCTTCTTGAATGGTTGAGGATTTTTGTTTCCCTGGAATTATAGATTTCACATTTTTTTTACCCAAGGGAAAAAATCATTTTGATGAATCTTGTGAATTTATTAATGAAATATTATACAAAGGGAGGTATTATTTATCAACAATTTGATTTTCATTATCTCTTAATTTTCTGTATAATATTCTTTATACTATTTAATTTCATTATATAGAACATCTTCTTCAGCAACATTACTTTATTTTCTAGAACATCAATTTTTGCAACACCATTATATAGTTCCTTTAGAAGCTTAACATAGAGTTGTTCTGTTGATCTCAAATCACCTTTATCAGTGGGAACCAAGTATTTTTCAAAAACAAAATCCTTTCCATTGTTTTCTCGAGTAAAAGAATTAAAATGCACAAATCTCATTTCTTGAAAATACAAATATATATCATAATGTAATGTCACAATTCTATAACACTGTTCAACAATTTTCAATATCCATTCACAAATTTGTGCTTCTCATAACTTATTTTTTTATTTTTATTTTTATTTTATTCACTTTTGTTGGTTTCAGAACCATGAGTTCTTAAAGGTAAATATTTTCTTGTGAATTTGTTGAACTAAGGATCTCCATATTTACATTATTCGTGGTTCCTTCTTCATTATTGGAAAAATTAATCCAATAATTTATTTTGGATTTATCTTTAGATGGAATAGAATTATTGTTTATCTTTTTCTCAATCTTGTCATAGTTTATTATCATTGAAGAATTTTCTCCTTCCATTAAAATGGTTTGAGTGTTCTTTATACATATCGTTGATTCATAATCAATGACATACTTTATCTATTTCATTGTATAATCACATATAAAAACATTCTTTTTTCTAACTACCTTAGATCTATTATCATTTTTGAATATCTTATACATTCCCTAGTAATCATGATTATCAATGTCAAAAACATTATCACATGAGATTCGATTGAACAATATTTTATATTCTTAATTGTCAAAAGATCAAAACCAGCTAAATTGATCCTCCCCATGTTAGCTAGGTATTTGAAAATAATGATATTAGATACTTTCAGGTTATCTATGAATACCTTTCATAGAGTTTTAAACCCCTGAATGTAATGGTCTATTACTCTATGATCCATAATGTGAGTGGTTACCTTTCTTGGTTCATCATTTGTGGAATTTTTTAAACTATGATTTTTAGCTCCTTTATTATTTAATATACCATTATAATCAGGTAGTTTATTTGATAAAAATGATGAATTTTCTTATTCTGAAATACCTAGGAAGCATGTGGCTTCCCTATATTTCATATTAAAACATTTATCATCTACTTGGTAATATTTTTTTCCATTTTATTAAAATAACATTATAGTGAATACAAATATTTAACAAAATCTAAGTAAAACATATCATGATATAGATTTGTTTCATCATATAACAACTATAAACCTTGGAGAAAAATATCTTCTCTAAAAAAATAATCGCACTTATCAAAAAAATAATTCTCTAGAAAATTTACCCTAAAAACAAAATATTTTTTGTAATCCGTAGCAGGATGAATAATATTGGGGTTTGAAACTGAAGATTCAAACATGATCAAAAAATATGTTTGGAGACTTAAATGAGGTACCACTTCAAGGAAAAAGACATGAGATAACTGATAGAGGATACGAAGGTGGTACAATCCTTATTTAGATGTTTTTGGATAAGTTTTATCTCCCAAAAATATCTGACGGCTGCGATTCAATCAAAATATATGATATTTGATAAATTATCCAAATAAATATTTCTAAACAATTTTAACTTTTTAGGTTTTATGAAAACATTATCATATTGTGTGAATAATATTGAAAGGGAAAACATTATAATATAAAAAAACAAGGATAAAACTAATACCAATAGAATAATGTTAAAATATAAATAAATAAGAACACCTTTCATAGTGGAATCATTATAATTAGTTTTTTTGGTTTTGTAAAATAAAAAATTATAATAGTTTTAATCGATAATTGAATATAAAATTTTTGAAATGAAAACATGAAAATGTAAATATGATTTGAAGAATAATTGGGTCCAAATAATATAATATGACTGCTAGGCATGAAAAAATTGGTCTAGAAAAAAACATTTAGATAATTTATTCTGAAAAATTTTATAATAAATCAGGAATCTAGAAAACTCATTATGATAAAAAATATAGAAAAACTAAATTTTTCATAAACTAATTTATTTGTAAATACAATCAGTCATATATACCCCCTTAAGAAAATGTGTATATTAATATAAGGATATAGTTTATACAAAAATTAGATAAGAAAGATTACATTACAGTGATCATCCCTTGATTTTGTTTAATGTTTTCAAATCAATCAGAAGGTAATTGTTTTGTAAAAATATAAGCAAATTGTTTTTTATTTTGGATGAATTGTTAAATGATATCTCTTTTAAATGTGTCATCCCTAGGAAAGTGATGTCTAATATCTATGTTTTATTCATGAGATTGATTTGAATTTTTGTATATAAAGCAATGTAACTAGTGTTATCACATTGAATTTGAGTTTCAGAAAAACTTGTGACATAATCAGTGACTATGTGTTGTATGCACAATAAATGGTCACAAAAACTTCCATCTACTACATATTTTGTTTTAGTAGTGGGATACTATAGCAAGTGTTGTTTCTTAAAATACCAAAAAACTAATTATTCTCTTAAAAATGATATGTTCTGCACTCACTTTTTCTATCCATCATACAACTACTAAAGTCAATATCCAAAAAACATTTTAGTTCAAAACTTTTTCCATAAGAAAAGAATTCCCAAATCCATATTACACTTTATATAATGAAATATTCATCATAGATATTTTAGATGGGATATTTTTTTTTTCATGATATCTTACACATATGGATGTAGAAAACATTAATTCTGCTCGACTAGTTCTTAAGTACTGTATGTAACACCTGAGATTTTATGAGAAATATTTTGTTTCTATATATTATGTTATACAGAACACCAAAGAAATATTTCACTATACACAACACTCTCTTGGCTTGTATTGCATGTTAAAGCAACCATCCTCGATAGCTTGCATTTTACGCAATACCGAGTTTCACTAAACAACGATATGTTATTAAAATATTATATAAAATAGCTGTTATGAATAGTAATACCCAATTTTTGAAATTTTATAAATTTTATCTTTCAAAATGGACCTCATTTTTGGATTCGGAATATTGAAATTAGCCAGTGGTGAATTTTTGGTATTTTTTTGAAAACTTTCAATTTTTGATGAATAGTGAAAACACTAGTTTACTATTCAAAAACCGATTTCTTTTTAAATAAATATGTATTTTATTTAAATTTATTTTAGGTCAAAATTTTTACTTAGTACCTATATAAGTTCAATGTAATTTATTGGAGTAATTTTATAATAATTTTAGATATATAAAAATTTTATTGAACTTTTCACCATCTTTTACCCACCTCCAAGGAGAATTTGAAAATTTACATAAAACATAATTTTACCGCTTCTGTAAGTGGAATTTCGAATATCCGAGAAATAGAATTAATATAAAGGAGTAAAATGTGGGTGAATAAGATAAAAATAATTTTTGGTGAATGGTAACTTTTTACTTTTTTTACCACGGTTAAAAGTAAGTAGGCTAATTAAGGGTAAAAATAATATTATTATTACCATAACACATATCCTAATTCTATTGAATAAGTTTAATTCGACCAAAAACAACCTGAGGAATAAAATATGACCATTTAGGTCCACTTGGATTAGATTAGGACATTTATTATTATTTTATTCAAAGAAGTGTTAAAATAGTTAAAATGAATGTTTAATTACTAAAAGATTTTTAATATATGGTTATACAAAAGATAAATTCAAATATAAATATAAATTAGAAATATAAAAATATTTCCTACATAATGGTATTTTATTTATAATTTTTAGACATTATATAAGTTATTTTATTTATGACACAATGATGATGCAGTAATTACCGTATTATTGAAAGATTAACATAATAGATATTATAAATACCCAAATAAATGTAATTTGAGACTTTTTATGAATTACAATACTTTTATTGGTTAATATGACATGTTATTATTGATTTAATTATCTTAGTTAGAATTAATCATGCTGTTATGATTTTTAGAAAAATCAAATACCAAATTGTGTCAAAATTGACATAAAATAGTTTTTTTTAAAATATTATATTAATAATTTTTATTTTATTCCTAAAAATATAAGGGTCGGATAAATGACTTAGATAAGGTTATATATATTATTAATTAACAACTTGGGGGTTATGTTGGCTTGTTATAGTATGTTTATTAACCATATATTGTATGAAAACAAGAAGACATGGTAAATGTAAAATTATTTAACATAAAGTTAAATCTAAATGATAAGGTTAAAATAGTAACCTAAACTTGTCTAAAATCTATTGGATGAAATTATTTAGACCCATCCGCACATTATCATTGAAATAATTGAATTTTTAGCTATTAAAAACTGAATATGACTTTATAATAAAATAATATTTTCTGTTTTTCCTAAGTTGCCAGTCTCCTTCTTTATAAAAAGGGCACAACCTCCCTCTCCTCCTCACACCACATTGAGCCTTTAATCTCAGCCATCCCCTACCAATTTCTCTTCTCCACTTCCCTATAAACATACTAGAGGTCCTGGTCTTCTTCAAAAACCAATTTTAGTGCCCTAAGAGGAGGTTTCAAAGAGGCGTCTCGAAGAAGAGGTAATATCTGTTACCGATTCTTTCAAATTTATTTATTCTTCTACCTTCTCTTCTTTAGTTGTTTCTTTATGAAGTAATAACATAAGTATATATCATACATAGATATGTTATTATAAATATTAGACAACCCGATTTCACCTTCTATTTATCCTACGGAAAACAAAATCACCGCGCGTGCGTACGTACGGAATAACATCTCCACGCCGTGGTGTAATCTGTTTTCCACCACCACCTTAATTGGATGGGTATAATGGTTTAATGAATAACTATATATGATTATTGTAAAGTTTTATTGATTCTGAAATAGTATACATACACTTAATTACAATTCCACGATCAGGGGAATGATATAATCACTTGTGCGTATGTATGGCCTACCGTCTCCACGATGTGATGCGACTCATTCTACCTGATCCTCCTTGAATAATGAATATATATATGAATTGAATAAATTAATATGATATATGTTACACTAATACCATTATTTAAATGAGGTATCAATAACCTAAAAGGAATAATAAGAATTTATTCGACAAGACATGCATAAGAACATAAAGCAATGAACACCCGAAAAACAAGTAGAAATAAAATATTACAAATAAGAAGGTAAAAATATGAAAATGTATGATATCATAAAAATGAATATGATTCTGTAATAATTCAATGACATTATTTAAATCATTATACAGGATGTTTGGATATGTACGAAACATATCAGACCTAAGGTAAGGAAAAATCTCGCAATTTCAATTTTTATCCGAGATTGTTTATACTTCGGTATTTACTGGGGAATATTTATCATCTACATCTATGTTTACTCAATATGTAACATTATTTCTATCCTCATACAATTTTTTAAATCCAATTTTACCTATTGGTGGATTTTTATTAAAAGATATGAAAGGAATCTTTTGTCATTTTAAGTACGAGATACTTTTTGACTTTTTCGGCCAAAAAACAAGAAGATTTTTTTTAACTTATATGGTATGAATGGATTTTTATGATATCATAGAAAATTATTTCCATGAATCTTCATTTACAAGTTTTCAAGTTTATTTTTAATTAACTTCTTTTAGTTTAACATTTTATGACATGTTAAGAAAGTAAAAAAAAATAGAAGTAGAAAGCATATTTTCCTTAAGAATGGTGTTCAAGTGATTTATCAAAACTATTTTCCATCTCAGATAATATCAGGTGCTATTTATATCAATATTATTACATTGATTTGATTATGTTATGATGGAATTACTTAAATGATGTCCTTTTATCTTATATGGATTATGTTATGAAGGCATGATGTTTAAGAATCCCATTTTTATTACATGGGTTATGATATGATGTATGATTTATGTTCTTGTGGAACATATAATAATGGTATCATTATGAGATGGGTGGGACCTATATCTGCCTTCAATGCATTGGGTAATGATTTATATCTCATGAGATAGACATGGAAGGAATAACAGGTTAATCCGATTCAGTGATACAGGACTGAAACGACGAGTGAACTCAGTTTAGAAATGGACTTTGTCCGCTAAGATAGTCATGGAAACGAGTCTTGACTACTAAGAAATGATTCTCTATGATTATGTGTGTATTCCATAAAGGTTCATGTTTTATGTTATGATTATTAGGATTACATTTCACTACTATGATTTATCCCATGTTATGATATTATGATCTCTTTTACAGGTTTAGATTTTTGAAATGCTATGTTCTTATTAATATGATACTTCCTTTGTTTACCTTTACTGAGAATTTGAGCCCACCCTTTTGTATGTTTTCTTTCCCCAGGTCAGGAAGAAGGTTATTAAGTAGGATATTCCAAAAGGGACTCTATATATGATGAAATAAATGGGAGATAATGTAGATGCTTTATGAACCAGTTGTTTATGTTTCCCAATTTCTAATGACACTATACCTATACGGTCCTACCATGGTTTTGTTTTTTGTTGTAATAAGTATAATTCAATTCTGAAGTAATAAAAATGTATGTAAAGTATGGGTCGTTATAGTTTGTATCATAGGAAAGGTATATTCAACCTTTAGAAACTAGGATGTGAAAGCATTAGTAAGAACCCTAAGGATAAGTCTAAGCACAGAACACAATCTTAGTGTTTTTGAAATGGCCATGAATAAGCTATGATAAGACCTTAGGTGTGAAATTAAATACTTGATTATGTGGTTTTCCTATAATTATTAGTGTTTCTCACACTATGCTAATTGGTTTTAGTCAATGGCTGGAACCCGAAGGATCCGTGTTAATGGTGAATGCGAAGGGAAATGCAATGATTGTCCCCTTGAGAAACCAAACATCCTAGGAGCTAGAATGAAAAATATTGTAGCCATTCTAACACAACTTTCTCAAGCTATGACTCATGATGGACTTCCAAATGGGCAAAGGAAGGATCAGCATTCTGTTGAATCCTTCATGAGGCAGCCTCCACCCTCATTCAGTGGGTCCACTGAACCATTAGTGGCTGAACAATGGATCAGTACCACTGAAAAGATATTTTCAGTTCTTCAATATTCTGAACATGATAAATCCATCTTAGCAGTTTATATTTTGGAAGGTGAAGCTGATCAATGGTGGAATCTTATCAAGAATACGAGGCCAAGAGATGAAATTGAGTCCATGGAATGGGACGAGTTCAAGAACTTATTTTTCAATAATTACTTCCCTCGTATTCTTCGAAAAAAGATGGAGAAGGAGTTGCTTGAACTAAATCAAAAGTATGATAAATCTGTTGGTACCTACGAAGAAAATTTTACAAGACTTGCAAGGTATACTTTTGGGATTATTATCCAACCTGAGAGTAAGATCGATCAATTCTTTAGTGCCTTAAAACCAAGTCTTCGAAGGGCGTTCGCCACAAGGGACTTCAATAGCTACGAGGAAATCGTATGATGGTCTCACATGGTTGAGATGGATATTAGAGTAACCCATCAGTCATATGCATTTGATACGAAAAGGAAAATGGAATTCATAGGAAAATATAAAGAGCACACTGAAAAGAAGATGAGTTTTCCTTTATGCTCAATGTGTGGAATGAATCATGGAGGTAGTTTCCTTAAAGGGACAAGTAAATGTTTCAAATGTGGAAGATAAGGTCATCGGGAATTTGAATGCCGCAATGATTGGAATAAGATTTCTAGTGATGTGAACAAAGAAAAGGCTACACATAGTGCACCTCCTACACTTCAATGTTACAAGTGCAAGTAATGGGTAATTATGCTAATCAATGCCCTAATGGAAGGGTTGTTGATGATGATCGACATCAAAAAACTCTTATGGAAAAAGACAAAGGAAAGTCACATGCAATTTCTATCAGCGATGTGGAGTATGATAATGGAGTGGTGAAAGTTACACTTACCATCCGCTCTAAATTAGAAATTTTTTTATTTGATTCTATATCCACACACTATTTTATTTTTGATAAATTTTCTAAGGGTATTGCAGTATTAACTCAACAATTAGATGTTCAGTTAGCTGTGACAACCCCTAATGGAACAATAGTCGCATCAAAAGTTTATAATTCTTCTGTAATTGAAGTTTGTGTGAATGTGCTTCCTGTAAATCTTGTGATCCGTCCTATAATGGAATTTGATGTGATTCTTGGCGTTGATTGTCTTTATTTATATGGTGCTCATATCAATTTCCAAATAAGGGATGTCACATTTCATATTCTAGACCAATCTATGATCGTAGATCGATGCAAGTATGAATATAACCCCCCAGTGGAAATTTCTTCCGTCTTACGGGTCTTGATTCCACTAAATGAAGGTTATTTATCTCAAATGGTTGGTGAGAAACACAAGATTAAGAATATTCCCATTGTATGGGAGTTTGATGATGTCTTTACTAAGGAATTTCCAGGTCTTCCACCAAATCATGAAATTGAGTTTTCAATTGAACTCATACTGGGTTCTATGCCCATTACAATGACACCATAGTAAATAGAACCAATTGAGCTGCAAGAATTGAAGAAGCTACTCCATGAGAATCTTGATATGGGATTCATATGCCCCAGTGCATCTCCTTGGGGAGCACCTATTCTTTTTGTTAAGAAGAAAGATGGATCAATGAGACTCTACATTGATTATCGAGAACTTAACAAGATCACTATCAAGAAAAAAAATCCTCTCCCACGCCTTGATGATTTATTTGACCCACTACGCAAAGCTCAATACGTTTCCAAGATTGTTCTTCATTCTGGGTATCATCAATTAGGGGTCAAATGGGAGGATATACCAAATACGCCTTTCCGTACAAGGTATGGACACTATGAATTTATAGTGATTCCATTTGGTCTTACTAATGCCCATGTTATCTTCATGGATCTAATTAATAGAGTCTTTACAAACTATCTTGATCAGTTTTTGGTAGTATTTATAGAAAATATTATTTTCTATTCAAAGTTCATGGAAGAATATGAAGATCACTTGAGAATTGTATTAAATAACCTAAGAAAGGAGAATCTTTTTGACAAATTTACCAAGTGTGAATTTTGGATACAAAAATTTTCAATTTTAGGTTATATAATCTCAAAATAAGGGATATCTGTGGATCCAGCAAAAATAGAGGTTATCGAAAGATGGTCGAGACCAACAACAGTAACTGAGATCCGAAGTTTTCTTGGTTTGGCAGGATATTACCGACCTTTTGTGAAATATTTTTAATGATTATCTAATACATTCACCAGGTTGACTCGAAAATGAGTTATGTTAGTTTGGATGTAGGATTGTGAAGAGAATTTCAAAGAGTTAGAGAGAAGGTTATCCAGTGCACCTGTGCTCACACAGCCTTGTAGTGGAGAAAGGATTGTGATCTATAGGGATGCATCCAAGAAGGGATTGGGGTGTGTTCTCACGAAAAATGCTATGGTGATAGCTTATTCCCCACAGTAGTTGAAAATCCATGAGAAAAATTACCCAACTAATGATTTGGAGTTAGCTGCGGTAATCTTTGAATTAAAGATTTGGAGGCATTATCATTATGGTGAAAGGTGTGATATTTATACTAATCATAAAAGATTAAAGTATATTTTCACCTAAAAGGAGATTAATATGCGCCAAAGATGATGGATGGAGCTGATTTAGGGTTACGACTGCTCAATTCATTACCACCCTGGGAAACCAAACAATGTGGCAGACGCATTAAGTCGACAAGACCATGCTAGCTTATCCATGATGAGGATAAAAAAAGATCCAATATTTATGGATTTAAAAAGTATGGATCTTGAAATTATAATGGAAGAGGAAAAATCTAATCTTTCTAAAATGAATGTTCAAACATCTATACATGTGAAGATTAAAGAGGAACAGAAAAAAGATCTAGAGTTACAAAAGAAGGTGAGAAATGTTCCTGAATTCAACCTTGATTGTGATGGGATAATAAGGTTCAGGAATCGGGTTTGTGTTCCTCCCATCCCAAAATTAAAGAAAGAGCTGCTGGATGAGGCTCATAGTTCATTATTCTCAATTCCCCCTGGAAGCATGGAGATGTATAGGGACCTGAAAGAGTACTTATAGTGGGATGGCATGAAAAGAGATGTTTTTGAATATGTCTCTCGATGCTTGGTTTGTCAGCAAGTTAAAGCTGAGAGACAGAAGTATAAGGGGATGTTGCAACCCTTACCTATACCAGAATGGAAATGGGAAAACATCACATTGGACTTTGTCACTGGATTTCCAAAAACATCCAAAGGAAATAATGTTTTCCAGGTTATAGTTGATCATCTTATGATGTTGGCACACTTCATTGCTATTAGATAAGATTTCTCTCTGGATTAGCTTTCCAGGATATATGTGAAGGAAGTTGTAAGATTGCATGGAGTACCAATTTCCATTATATCTTATCGGGATCTGAGGTTTACCTCAAAGTTTTGGAAAAGTCTTCAGCATACTCTGGATATAGAGTTGGGTTTAAGCACTTCTTATCATCCTCAGACAAACGATCAGTCTGAGAGAACAATTCAAACTCTAGAAGATATGTTAAGAGCTAGCTCTATGGATTTCAAAGTTGGTCGGGATCCACACCTACCTTTGGTGGAATTTTCTTAAAATAATAGCTTTCACTCCATTATTCAGATGGATCCTTATGAAGCTCTATATGGAAAGAAATTATGAACTCCAACTTGCTAGGATGAAGTTTGGGAAAGAAAGCTATTAGGACCTGATCTTGTTAAAGAGATGGAAAAAAGATCAGATGTATTCAGCAACACATAAGAGAAGCTCAGAGTTGACAAAAACGTTATGCCGATAACCGAAGAAAAGACCTAGATTTAGATGTGGGTGATAATGTTTTCTTATGAATATCTCCTTGGATGAAAGTAATGAGATTTGGAAAGAAGGGAAAGCTGAGCCCTAGGTATATTGGTCCTTTTAAAAAACTGGATCATGTTGGGAAGGTAGCTTACCGAATGGCTCTTCCACTAAATCTATCTCAAGTTCATGATGTCTTCCATGTATCTCTCCTAAGAAATTACATACCCAATCCTTCACATTTACTCATCTTAGAAGTTTTACCGCTGGAGAATGATCTTTCTTATAAAGAACAACCGATATAGATTCTGGATCGTAGCTAAAAATTCCTACGGAACAAGACCACTCACTTGGTGAATGTTTTATGGAGTTACCTACAATTATAAGAAGATACATGGGAACATGAGGATATGATGTGGGATAGGTATCCTCAACTATTTGTTACAAAGTGGCGAATTTCGAGGGCGGAATTTATTTTAAGGGGGGTAGAATGTAACACCCAAGATTTTATGAGAAATATTTTGTTTTTATATATTATGTTATACGCAACACCAAAGGAATATTTCACTACACACAAAATTGTATTGGCTTGCCTTGCACGCACGAGCAACCTTCCTCGGTAGCTTGCATTGTACGCAATACCGAGTTTCACTAAACAATGATAAGTTATTAAAAATATTATATAAACTAGCCGTTATGAATAGTAATACCCAATTTTTGAAATTTAATAAATATTATCTTTCAAAATGGACTTTATTTTCGGATTTGGAATATCGAAATTAGCCTAGGGTAAATTTTTGGTATTTTTCTGAAAACTTTCAATTTTTGATGAATATTTAGAACACTTGGTTACTATTTAAAAACTGACTTTTTATTTAATTAATTATTTTTTTTATTTAAATATATTTTAGGTCAAAATTGATTCTTTATACCTATATATGTTCAATTTAATTCATTGGAGTAATTTTATAATAATTTTAGATATATAAAAAATTTATTGAACTTTTCACCGTCTTTTACCCACCTCCTGGAAGAATTTGAAAATTTACATAAAACTCAATTTTCCCACTTTTGTGAGTGGAATTTTGAAAATATGAGAGACAAGGTTAATATCAAAGAGTAAAATGTGGTTCAATAAGATAAAAATATTTTTTGGTGAATAGTACCTTTTTACTTTTATTACCACGGTTAAAAGTAAATAGGGTAATTAAGGGGAAAATGATATTATTATTACCCAAAAACATGTATTAATTATATTGGATAAGTTTAATCCAACCAAAAACAACCTTAGGAATAAAATTTGACTTTTTAGGTCCACATGGATTAGATTAGGACATTTATTATTATTTTATTTAAAGAAGAGTTAAAATAGTTAAAATCAAAGTTTAATAACTAAAACAGTTTTAATATAAGTTTATACATAAGATAAATTCGACTATAAATATTCATTATAAAGATAAAAATATTTTCTACATAATGGTATTTTATTTATAATGTTCAGATATTAAATAATTTAATTTATTTATGACACAATGTTGATGCAGTAATTATCGTATTAATGAAATATTAACATCATTTATATTATAAATACCCAAATAAATGTAATTTGATACTTTTTATTAATTACACTAATTTTATAGGTTAATATGACATTTTAGTATTTATTTAATTAACTTATTTCTAATTAATCGTGCTATTATGATTTTTACAAAAATCAATTACCAAATAGTGTCTACATTGACATAAAATAGTTTTTAAAACAAATATTAAATTATTAATTGTTATTTTATTCTTAAAAATCTATGATTTGGAAAAATGATTTAGATAAGGTTATATATATTAATAATGAACAAATTGGGTTTCGTTTGGCTTGTTATAGTAAGTTATTATCCATATAGTGCAAGAAAACAAGAAGACACGGTAAAAGTAAAATTATTTAACTTATAGTTTAATCTAAATGATAAGGTTACAATTGTAACCTAAACTTGTCTAAAATATATTGGATGAGAGGATTTTGACCCATCCTCACCTTATCTTAGAATGAAATGAATTTTGAGCTATTAAAAACCTAATATGACTTTACTATAAAATAATATTTTAAGTTTTTCCTAAGGTTCCCCTCTCCTCCCTTATAAAAGGGCACCTCCTCCCTGTCCTCCTCACACCACATTGAGCCTCCATTCTCTGCCAAACCCTGCCAATTTCTCTTCTACACTTATCTAGAAACATACTAAAGGTCCTGGTCTTCTTCAAAGACCAATTTTAGTTCCCTAATATGAGGTTTCAATAGGCGTGTCGAAGAAGAGGTAATATCTGTTACCGATTCTTTCAAATTTATTTCTTCTTCTACTTCCTCTTATTTAGTTGTTTAATTTTAAAGTAATAACATAAGTATCACTCATATACTGATATGTTATTATAGATATTAAACAACCCTATTTCATCTTCTATCCATCCTATGGAAAATGAAATCACCGCGCGTGCGTACGTACGGAATACTGTCTCCACGCCGTGGTGTAATCTGTTTTCCACCACCACCATACTTGGATGTGTATAATGGTGTAAATAATAACTATATATGATTATTGTAATGTGATATGGATTCTTAAATTTTATACATAAACATAAATACAATTCCACGATCATGCGAATGATATCATTGCTCGTGCGTACGTACGACCTACCGTCTCCACGATGTGACGTGACTCGTTCTACATGATCCTTATTGAATAATGAATATATAAATGAATTGAATGAATAAATATGACATATGTTACAATATTACCATTCTGGAAATGAGGTATCTATAACTTAAAAAGAATAATAAGAATTTATTCTACAAGACATGCATAAGAACATAAAGCAATGAACACCCGAATAACAAGTAGAAATAAAATATTACTAATAAGAAGATACAAATATGACTATGTATGATATCATAACAATGAATATGATTATTTAATAAGTAAATGGAATTATTTAATTCATTATACAGGAGTTTCGGATATGTACGATGCATATCGGACCTAAGGTAAGGGAAAATCTCGCAATCTCAATTTTTATCTGAGATGGTTTATACATCGGAATTTACTTGGGAATATTTATCATACACATCCATTTTTACTCTATATGTAATATCATTTCTATCCTCCTACAATTGTTTAAATCCAATTTTATCTATTGGTGGATTTTCGTAAATGATATAAAAGGAATCTTTTGCCGTTTTAAGTGCGAGATACTTTTTGACTTTTTTGGCCAAAGTACGAGAAGAATTTTTTTAACTTATACGGCATGAATAGATTTTGATGAATTCATAGAAAATTATTTCCATGAAGCCTAATTTACAAGTTTTCAAGTTTATTTTTAATTAACTTATTTTATTTTAAACTTTTATGACATGTTAAGAATGGAAAAATATTTTTGAAGGGGAAAGGAGATTTTACTCATGAATGGAGTTCAAGTGTTTTATCAAAACTATTTTCCATCAAAGATAATATAGATTTATTTTTCTATCTATATTCTTACATTGATTTGACTATGTTATGATGGAATTATTTTTATGATGTCCTTTTATCTTTTATGGATTATGTTATGATGACATGATGTTCAAGAATCCCATTTTTATTACATGGGTTATTCTATGATGTATGATTTATGATATTGTGGCACACATAAGAATGGTATCCTTATGAGATGGGTGGGACCTATATATCCCTAAAATACATTGGGTAAATAATTATATCTCATGATAAAGACATGGATAGAATGGCTTGTTAATCCGGTTCAGTGATACAAGACCGAAATGAGGAGTGAACTCAGTTCAGAAATGGACTTTGTCTGCTATGATAGTCTTAGCAATGAGTCTTGACTAATAAGAAATTATTCTCTATGATTATGTGTATATGCCACAAAGATTCATGTTTTATGTTATGATTATTGGGATTATATTTCACTACTATGATTTATCCCATGTTATGATATTATGATCTCTTTTGTAGGTTAAGATTTTTGAAATTCTATGTTCTTATGAATATTATATTTCCTTTTTTTACCATTACTGAGAATTTGAACTCACCCTTTTGTATTTTTTCTTTCCCCAGGTCAGGAAGAATGTTATTAAGTAGGATATTCGAAAAGGAACTCTATATATGATGAAATAAATGGGATAAAATGTAGATTCTTTATGAACCAGTTGTTTATGTTTCCCAGTATCTAAAGAAACTATACCTATACAGTCCTAACATGGTTTTGTTATATGTTGTAATAAGTATACTTCAATTCTGAAGTAATAACAATGTATGTAAAGTATGGGTCCTTACACTGTAAACATTCTATCATACCCCAAAAAATGGTTTGATCAACTTATTTTTTTAGCATTATCATCATCATCTTTATTTGAGTTACCGATGGGAGTACTAGTACTAATAGTATTATATTATCCAAAAATTTTAATATGATCTTTTATATACTTATGTGGAGATATATATGTACATTTTGTTTTTTTAAAATTGATAACCAAGAGAAAATGTTAACTCACCCATAGTGATCACTTCAAACTAAAATATCATGTGATATTCAAAGGAATCTATTAAAAAAATTTGGTTTGGTCTGAATATAATGTCATCAAATTAGATTTTAACATTCTTAATGTTTTTTTATCTTTTTTATAAAAAGTGTAGGATGTGCTGTTTTTTTAACAGAATTATTTTGTAACAAAAATCCTATTAATCTATCATACCAAGATCTAGGGGATATTATAAGCTTATATAAGGCTTTGTTAAATTGAAAAACATAATCATGATGTTTTTTATCTTAAAAAGCACGAGGTTATTAAAAAACATCCTCTTATTCATATCCATTAAGGAAAGCACACTTTGTATCAATATTATAAATTGTGAAATTGAATAATTTAGAAAAGGCTAATAGAATATTAATAGATTAAAGTATTTCTTCTGGTGCATAAGATTCATCATAATATATTCCTTCTTGTTTATTATATACTTTAGAAACATGTACTACTTTATTATATGATTATTCCATTTTCATCAAATTTGTTTCTAAAAACCCATTATACCCCAATTACCAAAGACTCTTTAGGTCATTGAACAGGGGTATAAACATTGTTTCTTTTGAATTCATTTATTTCATCTAGTATAGGTCTAGTCAAATAGTCATCCCCAAAATCCGATTGTTTTTTAGGTTCAAATTGATAATGAAAAATAATATTCTCCTATTTGATTCCATAAACCAATGATACTATCACTGGGATGATTTCTAAGAAACAACTAAACTAGTTTTTGTATGACCTATTCATCAATAATAGTGTTAAATTATTCCTAAGTAAATTATCCAGAAACACTTTATTGAGTATTGACTTTATATGAAGAACTTTATAACAATGGTTGGAATTATATTTTCAAAAACACATCTAAGGATGTTGGTTGTTTAAAAAAGATCAGTTTAATCAAATTTAACAAGTAATATTTTCTCAATGTTATAAGAATTTGTTTATAAACATTATATGAATCAAAAGTTGTGTAATAACCTAAAAATATAACATCATTGAATTGGAGTTCAACTTTCTATAAATTTTATTTCATATTCAAGATGAATACATTTCATCCAAATACTCTAAAGTAAGAAACATTTATTTTCAATATACCTATAACTGATAATGTTTTTTATTATAATAAGGTAATATTTGAAATATTTTTATTTTATAGTAGGTTTTACTCCAACATCATCCCAAAAGTGTTTAGAAATTGACTCTTCACTCAACATGGTTCTTGTTATTTCACGAAGAATACAATTTCTTCATTCGAAAACACTTTTTTTAAGGACTTCAAGGTGCTAAAAAATCTTTTTATATACCTTTTTAACTAAAAAATTATTCCAAACTAGAATTAAAAATTTCTCTACCATGATCACTATGAATAATAATCAATGACCGTTTTTTTTAATTTTTATATTTTTCTACAAAAGTTTTAGAAAAACAAAAGGCTTCAGTTTTCTTTGTTATAAAATCAAAACATGTATATCTTGTGTGACCATCGACCATGAAATACACATAATATTTGACTTCAATACTCCTAGTTGGTGTAGGACTGAATAAATATGTGTGTACTAACTATAAACAATCAATTGGTGAGGCTTCACTAATAAATTTAGAGATTGACTTATGTCAATTTTTATTTTGAGAAGGGTTACAAACATTTGGAGAATCAAATCTTTGATCTGATAGTTTCTTAAAAAGTTTATTCTTAGTCAAATTATATATTTTTATATGGTTTGAATATCCTAAACTTCTATTTTGTATCCAAGAACGATCTCCCATTTTACTAAGTCAATATATTTCTAGGTTCCTAAGGGCATCCACGTTATGGTTGTAAACATTTTCATTCCAATGGGAAGAAAGGATATATTCATCCTTCCAATTTTTCACTACACATTTATCATTCCTAAAATTCACAAGGTAACCTTAATTACATAATTGATTTATGCTTATAAGGTTATAACCATATGTATTTTAAGACGTAAAAAATTTTAAATTTATTAATTACCATGAAGAATAATGTTACCTGTAGCAATAATCTCTCCCTGAGAATTATCCCTGAATGTAACATTTCCACCTTTAAACATGATAATATTTTCAAATAAATATTTTGTCTAGTTATATTTATAGAACACCAAATATCCATGTACTAATTTTTCATATTGTTTCTACTATCATTGTTTTCCTTAAAATAATAACATTACGTTTTTAGCACCAAAACATTATTGGGAATGGAAATATCAGTAAATAAGGTTTTTGGAATTCACATTTTCTATGAAAAATATGATTTCTAGAAACAAAAATATTGAAATTTAATTTAGGAACAATAAATTTCCCAATTACCATTATTTTGACATTGAGTACAAAAAGGAGAATTTTTAGGAACAATGAAATTGTTACTAAAATAAATCTTATATGAGTGTATCCCATTCCTAAACGAGTACCATGTGGAATAATTTTTTTATAAATTTTATCAAAATCGTCCTTTTTAGATGTAATTTTTTATAATAGATTCTTCAGTGAGAAAACTTCATATTTTAATTTTACGAATTAATTCTTATCATTATCTATATTAGTTTTGGAATTGAGTTTCACAAAACGTTTTTTCAAAAGGTCATTTTTTGAAAATAATTTTGTAAATAATTATAAATAGTATATTTTTTGAAATTGAATTTGTAATATTCTTTTGGAAAATCACATATATGGAATCCCACCTATTTATTACATAACTATTCACTATATTACACAAACATATGGTCTTTTAAAGATTTATTTCCAAGATATAATGCAGATAATATATAAAATAAAAAAATTACTATATTCCAATTGAAATTAATATTCAAGGTCCATATTAAATACATTTATTTAATCTCATAAGCCGGGGAAATATATTAATGGAAGGGGTGTGCATAACGCCAAGTAATGGGAAAATGAGGGAAAATACTTCCTTGTGATCTTGAGGAATATTAAAAAGAACATAAGTAAATTCCTAAAGGCATGATAAATACAAATACCTTAATAAAAATAACATGAATCCTAACAATGAAATGTAGCTACAACATTTAATTGATTCATTAATAATAATATCACCATGATTTATCACCGAGATGTCATAGATACTACCATGTTTATTCAGTAAGGGATCGTAAAACACGTCATCTATAGATATTAAATTATTTACCCAATTAATTGGAAAGATATATTTTTGAAACATTAATATTTATTAATTTGTATGAGATGCATATATAATAATAAAAAATTACATAAATAACATGTATAAAATAAATGAAATGGGGTTCATATAAAAATCATGGTGTTTTAGATGGTTCTTAAGAACAATATTTTTTTATAATTTCAATCCGAAAAAAATGTAATAATGGTTTCATATATATTAACCCAAAAAATAGAAAACTTTCAATTAAATGTGAATAACTGTTGATAGGAATGATATTTGGTATTCACAAAATAAAATAAAATAATTTCTTGAAAAAAAAGTGAAATTTTGAAAATCAGATTATGTAACTTAACGAGTATGAAAAATGGTTTTAGAAAAAATTAAAAAGAGAGAGATGAAAAGAGTACCATATTCATATAATAATGTTCATACATATATTAAACATAATTAAATGGAAATAATAAAATTGTATAGAAATTTAAATTACATAATACATAAAAAGATAACATGAATTGAAAAGAGAAGGTGATATTTCTTTTACATTGATGAGTGACTACTAAAACTCAAAGATCAGGACCTTGGGGGCTTATAGAAACTTTGCAAGGACTCAATGGGAAGTAATAATGTAATATATTCATATAGGAATAATTGTGAATGAAATGAAATGATGAAATGTGTTGGTATTTATAGAAATAGTGAAAGAGTTGTTTATTAATTTACATGGATACCTCAATAGTAGTATATGTAAAACCATGGGCTTTACCTGGTATTTTCACATGGTATTGGCAACTTGGGAAACCTATTAAATTTATTTAATAAAAAACAATAAAATAAAAATTAATATTACTTATTACATCATTATGATGTCATTAATCAGACAAAAAACCCCAAACTAAATTTTTACTATTCAATGAAAAACAAAATATATATGAAAATACTAAAAAATTCAGCCTAACATAATCTCAAAATGATGATTTAAAAAACTATGTTTATATAATCATAATAATTCAGTAACTGTGAGTAATTTGGCTTTTAAATTTAAAAAAACTTATTTATTAAAAATAAAACCTGACAAAATATGCATTGTAAAATGCATAACAAAATTGATGACACTTGAGAAAATAAAATTATATTATCATTTAAATTAAAATAAGAGTTATTTAACTAAACTATATCAATAAAGTAAAAATTATTAATAATTAATTTGTTTATTATAATTATAATTTATTTGAAAATTTGTATTTCTATAGAAAAATAATTTATCAAATTCATCATATTTTTTATGAAAAACTAAATTCAAAACAAAATCGATGGAACTACATTTAATTTATTCAAAAGGATTATACAATAAGTAACTAAGACCTTGAATCAAAACCCCCAAAAAAAACTTTTATACGACCTAATGATAAGATGTGTGATAGTGATATACTCCTTGGGTAGCTCAGCAAACATCACTCGAATAGTAACTCTACTAAATTGAACTTGTCATATAGGCAATTTCATTGAATCATAAAAAGTTAAATCTTATCTATGTATTTGTCAAGAGATAAGTGAAAATACATTGCCACCTTACCATGTTTTTAAAAATGGTCATCTTATAACGCTACATTAATTGATATGTTCATCAAATCTTATTCCTATATTATTTAACGATTATCATTTCTATTTATAATACTAATTAAAATGATAAAATTATTATTAAAAGTATTTTTTCCAATGTTCATATGGACTAATGGTCATAATTAAACAGTGATAATATAATGATCGAAACCCAATGTTCAAATTTCAATAACACTCAGTTCATTAGTAATGGGAAATATTTTTTTTTGCGAAAAAATAATATAACACACATTTTCTGGAAAGAATTATCATTCAAAAAGATCAGGTTGTTAAATTTTTCAAAACATAAAATTAGTTTCCCTAGAATTTCAGTTCCTTCACTTAGTTGGGAAAATGTGTGGGTAGATTTTCCTAATTGTCTCCTCTATTTCTCACATGTCTTCTCCATATTTGTTTCCACTACAACACTATAATGAGGGGGGTAGTATTGTTTCCTAGAACCATGTCTCTATGGTTTATGTTCTCCACCAGTTACACAAAATAAGGGAGGTCATGTTCTAGCTATACCACTTCAAAATTCAGTAAATGTGAATGGTCAAGTTTGTACATCCTTAAAAGAGATACATGGAATAGATTATAAACTTGTTTTTTATTTTGAGGATGTTCAAGACGATAGGACACTACTTCTATGTGATTAAGGATTTCATAGGGGACAATGTACCTAGGGCTAAGAATCCCGATCTTCACAAATCACTTGACTCTTTTCCATGGAAAATTTAATGTATGACCTTATCACCAACATCAAACTCTAATTCACTACATCAGTTGGCAGTGTGCAATTTCTTATGACTCTATAAATCATTATCATATAGTTGGATGAGTGACCCTTTTATGTCATATCTTGCATAAGATCAATCCCAAGAATATTTCTCTCACTAGCTTCATCCCAATATATAGAATTGTTACATATCTTTCCCTATGAAGCTTAATAAGGTTCCATTTTAATACTTGAATGGATGAATATGTTGTATGAGAACTCAAATAATTTTATATGTTGATCTCATCCACTATTTAATTCCATTTCGCATGTTCTCATCATGTCTTAGAGTGTCGGAATAGTCCCTTCATATTTTACATTTTTTAGGGTTATTATCCATACTGAAATTTAATTTAGTATTCAATAAATGTTGAATAATCTTACATAATTTTGGCATAAACCTTGGATCAAAATCAGAAGTGATAAAAATTGTCTCTTCAGACAGCTATACCACATCCATTTTGTATATCTTGTAAACTTCATCGAGAGTGAAATACTCCCAAATAGTGATAAAATGGGATTTCATGGTGATACAATACACTATAGCCTAAATCGCATTGTTTCCTTTGGATATTTTTTGATGACCAGTGAAAAATTCTATAGTGATGTTGTACCACTTCCATGATGGCATGGGTAGTGGTTGTAATCCCCCTTTAAAAAATTTACACTCTATCTTGAGATGATGACACACGTAGGGACCTTTTAGTGTAGTCATCAATATCCCTTTTCATTTTATCCCATTAATAATGATCAGGATGGTAGCTTACCATTTTTGTGATTCCAGAATGCATAGAGAAAGTAGAGCTATGAGCTTCATTCTTTAACTTCTTCCTTATTTCTGGAATATATTGAACACAACGGCTTGTATGAAATTTTAGTAGACTGTCATGATCAATATTGACCTTATAAAACCTCCTTTTCTTCAAAAAAACTATATTCTTCTATAATTAAGTATATTTCCTTTGATATTTATTTATTTTCTATAGTAATGATGGTTGATAAATCATTTAGAATAGGGTTTATGACGTACCTTCCATTACAATTCCCATATCCATTTTTAATAGGTCTTCGATCAAAGGATTTTCATGAATCCTCATCATTGTCAACCCAATAGTATCATTCCAACATAATGCATCAATAACATTGTTTTCTCTTGTAGGTTTATAATTAATTTCACAATCATAGTATTCAATAATCTCCATCCATAACCTTTGACTCATGTTCAATTTCGTTTTCAAGTGAATATACTTAAAACATTGATGATTTATGTATATATTAAATTTATCCCCATAAATATTTTTCCTCCACATATATAGAGAAAAAACAACTCCATCCATTTATTTGTCCGGCATAGGATATTTCTTCCCATGAGGCTTCAATTGTCAAGAGGAAAAACCAATCAACTTATAATTTTTCAATAGGACACATCATTGTTCTTTTAGAAACGAATAACTAAATATAACAAGTACTTCTCCAATAGAGGGTAGTGTTAACATTGGTGGAGTAACCAATATCTTATTTTTCTATTGGAAACTTTCATCGCACATGTTTTTTCAGATAAACTTGACCCCTTTTCAAGGTAATATGGTGAGGGAAATAGAATTTCATGAAAAGTAGTTCAAAAACCTCCAATAATATCCCACCGATATAAGTAATCTATGAATAATAGTTGCTATTATATTATGATTCCAATCACCAATAAAAATGTATTATATACACATAGTTTTGAACCATGGGTATAACCCCCAAAAATATGGGTATAGGATATACCCACGGTTTTGGGAACCATGGAGATATTATCTGTTAGTATAGATCTATGATATGACCATAGTTTGAAAATTATATAACCATGGTTTCAAAAAAATGGGTATAGGTGTACTCCACCATATCATTAACCATATACCCATGGTTTCAAAATTGTTGGTATTGGTTTTAATTAGTCACTGGTCGTGGGTTTTAATCCCTAGATGACATTATATAATTATCTCTCCTATACACCACATGTCATCGAATTATATATATATATATATATATATATATATATCTAAACTGTGGTTATATGTTGAAAACATAGAAATAGGTTTTCCTGTGAAATGTTTTTTGTCAAAAATAAATATTTTTTCTCGCCTTAATATGGTATATATATATATATATATATATGGTTTTTAAAAACTATGCGTATAAGACTTGCTTATACCCTTGGTTTTATGAAAACCATGGTTACATGGCTTCAAAAAAACCTTATACCCATGTTCATTGCAATAACAATGGGTATAATCCTTGAAAAAAAACCTACCCCAAAGGTTTAGAAAACTATGGGTATAGGTTAAAATTTACAACCTATACCCATTGTTTCACAAAAAGGTTGATAGAGGTTTCCATAAAATAACTATACCCAAAGTTTTGGAAAAACCATGGGTATAAGGTCATTTTTAGTAGTGTATCCTCTATAAAATTTGTCTTGGACAGAGGGATTGATATTCCTTCATTGGTTACAATATTCCCCAAGAATGCATCCTTTTGAAACTAATTTATATTAACAGAACATTCCAAATAGCCTCTCCTTCAGTAGAGTTTTCAAAATAACCCTTAGATGATCCTCATACTCCTCATGAGTTTTAAAATATATCAAGATATTATCAATAAAAACTACAAAAATTTATCATGTTAGTCCTTAATGAATTTATTCATCAAATCTATAAATATATTCAGGCCATTAGCCAATCCAAAGGGCATAACAACAAACCCATAATTCCTATATTTCTTTTTGAACGTGGTATTTAAAATATCATTTATATTCACTCTTAATTGATGATAACAAGATTGAAGATCAATCTTGGAGAAGAATTGACCCTCACAAAGTTGGTCAAATAAATCATCTATTTTTTAAAGAAGGAACTTGTTCATTACTGTGATCCCATTAATTTCTCTATAATGAATAATTAACGGGATTAATATATCCTCTTCAACATAAAGAGAACATTTTCTACCTTTGAGACACACTTGGATACATAAATTACTTCTCTAAAATATCATGGAGTTTATTATTTAATACCACCTCCTCCAAATTTCAAATTCTATACAAGGTCCTAATATCAGCATGGATCCATACATGAGTTGAATGGATAAATCTACCTCTACTTCTAAGGGAGGTATAGGTAACTCCTCATGAAATAAGTTATTATATTTCTGAATAATGGGATAATTTTATATTCATATATTTTTTCCTTCTTCATCTTCAATAATCTTCTCCATAAAGAAAGATATGAAATGTGGTTCTATAAAAATCTCTGGTTAAGATATCTCTATGTGGAAAAAAAATGTATGTTTTTATTTAATACCACTATAATTTCCTTTCTTCTATAGTTGATATTAGAATTATACTTTGAGATTAAGTCCATCCCTAGTGTAATATCGAATTCCATCATTGGAATGACTAATATATTGTAAAAATAGTTTTCTCAAGAAATTATATACTGGAGTTTCTAAACATTTTTTACGCTTGGATAATCCCTCTGAGAGTCTTCATTGATAACTCTACATCTATTAGTTCATGGATTGATTTTATATTCTTTCCAAACAAGTAGAAAATAGTATAATTCATTGAACCATAATCAAACAAAGTAATTTCTAGCTTTGAGGGAACAATGAGAGTACCTTTCACCACATAATATGGAGTTTCAACTATATCCATCATGATAGAATAAGAAGATCCTTGCTCCCTTGTCTTATTCTAAGGATGATGGGGATTCCCCTCCAATACCCTTCAATTTGGATAGTTCTTATAAAGGTTCCCAAGATGTCCAAACTTTACGAATTGTACTTCAGATAGGGCCTACACTATTGTTCCATTATCATTTCTATTTAGAATTTGAGGCTTAACCTCACGACAATAGTTCTGAGTGATATGGTCATCTCATCCACACTCATAACATTTCCCTCCCCTAGGAAATAAGATACCTGAATGCTTATTCCACCACACATTGCATGTGTAATGTTATACTTTATTTAATATCATTATTTTATCAATGATCCCTCATAAGGTTGGATCCAAAGATAACTTCTTTTCAATTGTATTGTGAGACAACATTGTCTCATGGAACTCTAGTTCGACATTTAAATCACTTTATACTATCTCATCATAGATTTCATAGTCTCAATTATAAGGATTCTTTGTTACTTGGGGTTGTAGTCCACCGAATAACTTTACACCCTTTTCAATTAGGATCCATGATAAAGAAAGAGGTTCAAAAAGATGTATTGTGATGTTTATCTCATCTATTCACTGAGATTTATTCTCATTAAGCTTCATCCCTTAGAATTTCTTCTCAATTTTCATTCACATCGAATGGGGGAAATGTTTTTTTGAAAAAATTTCCCTTGAAATATTCCCACTCCATATCATCAATCTCCACTCCTAGCATCATATTTTTTTATCAGCGCTCACCACTAATCAATTTCTCATTCTACATAGTAAATTTCCAGGGTTTATTTCTCTTGTTCTAAAAAATATATTATAGAAATGACCATTACTATAGAACATATCTGCTATTCGTCAATTAGATTGTTTGAAAATCTATATAAATAATGTATTGTTTTATGCATAAGGTACTCAATGAATATTTTATCCTTTCAAGGTGAATCTTGTCTCTTGGCTTGATTCATGTTATTACCAATAATAGAATTTAGTTGATTCATCTTTCTCATGAAGTTTCCCATTCCATATTCCATCAGAAGGCCATCAGTTCCTGGTTTATTACACTCACCATTTACATGGTTTCTCTAATTTCCCTCTATTTTACAAAATAAGAAATCCTTTTTGCGAAAAATGATTCATTTAATAATATTATAATTCTAATGTAATTTGTTGTCTTAAAACATAATTCATTAAGAACCATTACATTTTCTATAAATCATTTATAGTGGTTTCCAAAATTATTGTGATAAACTAATCATATCCTATGGGAGTGTAAAAATAATAGTGGATCAATACCCATTTTCATCAACTATTTATTTTTCAAGTGTATCTCAGAGTAGTGTTTTTGTGTTTTATCCCTAGATAGATTTGTGGTAGAGCTACATCTAATTTTTGTTATCCAGATATGGAATTCTTTTCTTGAAAACCTTTTAAAAAATATTTCACTAAAATACATGGATTTTTTCTTATATTTATATATGTCCCTAATATTCTTCCTAATTTTTTCAAATCATATTCTCGACAAATAACTAAACCGTCCTGTGATTATAAATATGGTATCCAGCATTTTTATTACAAAACTTTTCATTACATTGAACATGTAGAGGATCTCTTAATGTTTAGTTCCTTGGAATTAAGGTACATAATACATGAAAACATAAAACATTATTATATTCTGTAAGAAATTATTATTCAAGTTTCATCGTAAGAACATTTATTACATCTCATAACCAAGGGACATACATCAAAAGAAATGGTTACCATAATATCTAGTTGGGAAAATAAGAAAATGAATTTACTTGGTATCTTGAGAAATATTAATAAGAACCTGAGGAAATATATATAGGTATGAGAAAGTTAAAAATAATAATAATATGAACATGAATGATAACTTGTATATGTGGCTAAAACATTTATCATGGTCATTTATAAGCATATCACCATGGTTTATAACTGAGGTTTCATAAAAATTACTGAGGTAATTCACCAATGTATCGTAAAACATGGCATATTTTGAGATTAAATTATTTACCCAATAAATTATAGTGCTCTTAGGGTGATCCCTTAATATATAATAATTAATTTTATCAGTATAAATTACAATAAAACATCTGATAAATAATCGATATACAATAAAACAAACGAGTTTCATATCAAAATCATGGTGTTTTAAAAAGTGCTTAAAAACTAGATCATTGTGTCTTTTAAAAACCATGAAAAAGGAAGGAATGTTTCATGAATGTTAATGAAAGAATGAAATAGAATATTTTTAAATCTATGTAAATAAACCTATAGAAGAAATATATTTGTATATTCACAAATGAAAATAAAATAATTTCATGATAAAAAGAGAGAATGTTTTTAAAAAAAATCGCACATCACAACTGCATGAAACATGGATTTTGAAAACATTATAAAGATAGGGGAAAAGGGGTATCCAATTCAAAAAAAATCATAATATAGTATAATAATATTATAATGTGGATATGAGAACATATTATTTAAATTTGGAATACATATTAAATGAAAAGAGAACATTAAAGGAAAAGAGGAGGTGAAATTTCCCTTACCTTGAAGAGTACATCCTAAAACCTGAATATCAAACTCATGGGGCTTGATGAAACATTTGTAGGACTCCTTTTTATGTGACACTATCATATCATAATGGATTATAAATTGGTAATGAATGAAATTTATATAATGGGTTGGTATTTATAACAAATGTGAGAGAGTTTTTTATTAATTTCCTTGGACAACTCAGTAGTGGTATGTGAAAAACCATGGGCTTGCCCATGGAAATGGACACTTGGGTAACCTATTACATTAATTTAAACGTCAAGAGTCTAGTATAATTTTATATTACTTACTAAATCTTTATAATGTTATTAAACATACTAGGAACTCAAAACAACATTATATTCACCAAAGAAAAAATTATTTTTGAAAATTATCATAAATACAACAAAAACTAATTTTGATGTGATTATTTCAAAATTGATATTTATTTTGTCCTAATAATTCTATGTGTATGAAAAATATACCTTTTTAATATAAAAATAATTATTTATTAAAAACAATATCATACAGAAAATTCATATTAATGTTGATAGTAAAATGTCCAACACTTGAAAATATAAATTTATTTTATCATTTAAATTAAAATAAGAGGGTTATAATAAAAATATTTCAGTAAAATAATAATTATTAATATTACCTTAGTTTATTATAATTATATATTTTATAAAAAATAAAATTTCTATCCAAACAAATGAATTTTTTAAATTCCTCATATTTTTATAATACCAATTATAAAGTTAAATTTTTTAATTAACAGTTAATATTTATATTTATAATACCAATTATAATGGTATAATTTTTACTAATAGTATTGTATCTAATATTTATATTGACCAATGGTCATAATTGACCTACAATTATATAATAGTCATATCCAAATTTTCATAATTCAATTATACTAACTTCATTAGTAAATGGATATAGTTTTGTGGTGTATAAAAATAAAATAAAGAATATTTTTAGAATATATTATCATTCCCAATGTTCAGGTCATAAAAAATTATTTCATGGGTTAAAATGTCACTTCTTGAGTTATATATTTCATGTTTTTCATTATCCTTATCATGTTTTTTAATAACATTAAAATTGTTATTTTTTATATTTTTTCAAATCAAGAAACTTATCTATAAGTAGGTAACACATTATTATTACTAGATGTTGAGGATTATTCATCCCATGATATAGAATTTTTCTCATCAGGGTAATTTTCATTTACAAATATTTTAGTTGAGGAATATACTATTTTACCTTTACAATATATCATTTATTTTTAATAGGTATTCTTGTTAGAAGACCATTATTCCTCTGATCTAGACTTTCATTATCTGAGGAATTGATCGATAAATCTCCTCTAATGGAAGTCTAAGTGTTAGCAGCATTGAGAAGATTATTTTTGTGAGTTATAAAACATATAATGATTATTTTTCAGAATTAATATCCTCTATGTAATTTCTTTTAAACATTAGAGATTCAGGTCATATATATAAATATTTTTTCTCTCATAATATGTAACGTCAAAATCTATCTATTCATTCTTATCATTTTTAATTTTCTTATAACAATATGGAAAGTAATTTTCAAAAAATATCTTGTTCATATTTTGATAAACACTTTCTAGTTAATTTGTTGAATTTTTATAATCAATTTAATATGAAATTATAATAATCATTTTATTTTATAATACTTATCCACTTTTTCTGGAGTTTGATCTTTTATTGGATATGAAGTAGTGGTAATGGAATCTCTGAAATTTTTCTCTTTTTTCTCTCAAATTATCTTTTGTAACTACCCTAGTACTATAAAAGGGATCCAAACAAATCCTTATGAATGAAATTTACTAATTTACTTGATTCAAAAACAGTTGGTCTCTTAGATTCCCAATCATTTGGAATGATATAAATTATCCTCTCAATGAGGATTTCATTTTCAAATTATCACTCCCTTAGATTATTGACTATTTAATGTTATCATAATCTTTTTTTTACCTTTGAAACAGGTTCACCTAATGGAAATTTAAATTGTTGATAGTCACTTCTATGTATTTCTATTCTTCTTCTAACCACATTTGAAGTTACAAAATTATTAATTTATAACTTCTTCAAAATACAATTAGCATCATCACATGAATAAATGTTACTATATATTCTTATTCATATAAAATATAATAAAGTACTTATAACTCTATATTTCAATTGATTCAGTTTTTTTCTTGATTTTTAATAGCAGTAACTTCTTTTTTAGGGATCTTATAATCACCTGTTATAAGAAAAAATTATCATCTAAAGTGTAGATTACAAAATTCTTCATTATATACCTATAATACTCATAATAATTTCCTTATAATATTTCCGGTATATTAGGATTCATATTTTCAATGGTTCCGACATTGAATCTTTCCATATTTTAAAATTAGTTCTTTTCCACAACACTCATTAGTGAAAAAAATATTTATAAAAAAAGTTTATAAAACATATTAGATAAAAATATCAATAATAATGAAGATAAAATATTATCAAGTATTTAAGTAGTACAAACCTCATATGATACCACGTTTAATAACATAATGTATATTGAGATGGCTAAATACAAGTGTGGGTGGTGAATTGTTAGTTAAAAAACATTTGTTTTTAACCTTAAAAGATACAAATTTTAACAATGTTAAAAAAATGATATTTAGAAAACCTCTTATGTATTTAAATGGTTATTAGACAGGGACCTTAGGTTTTGATAATAAAAATATCGTAAAAAATATATTTTTATTTGTAAATCAAGAAGTCATAATGATAAATTTAATCTATCTTAATAGTTTAGATTATCATATTCAGTATGTGGTGGTAATTAAATTATAGATTAATCACATTCAATATAGAAAATGAAGTAAACAATGTAAACATCAAAAGAATATTAATCACAATGGTTATAATATATCAGAGTAAAAAAAGTAGTGATTCTTCCTTAAATTGGGTATAATTTTAATTAAGTTAATATCATATTCCTAGAATAATATAGAGTAATTAAATTTTATTGTTATCAATGTTACATAAAACATAAATAAAATATTTTTAATAAAACAAATAATAAAAATGAATAAACATCTTTCAACCCAATGAGTAGCATGTCCAATAACTTAGGATAATGGTCATTTTATTTACACATACGAGAAATTATTTCATTCCCTTACCTAGGTAATCCCTTGTTACGAAGATTTTTCTATACTCATATCTCTATGATCCCTTGATATGATTATCGAAATCTTTGGCTGCCTATCCTCAACATCCCTCAACTCAATGGATCAGTTTCTATCTTAATAACCTCGATATTCCTCAATCAATATAGTGATCATTATCTCATTCTAATTTACCCTAGAAGCCCTAAATCGTATTCACAAAATCATATTCAATGTTCAAAAATCAAAAGATTCTAAATAATTACAACAACTTGAAACAAGATGTTCACGCTTGAAATGTAAAAAGTTATCATGAAAGAGAAAAATTTAAAAAGAAATCGGTTAGCTCCAATCTCTTCAAATGACTAGGTATGTTTAGGAAGCTCACTAATAGTTATAAATTTTTGTAACTACCATATTTCTCCAAGTTTATTGAAAATAATAATATGGATGAAACTAAGACGGTAATACCATAATAGAAAGCTCAACATTGTTTTTTATGCACTATTTTAAATATAAAATGTATTCCAATATGATAGAAAATGGTCATACATATTCACAATTTAAACATTAGTCAATCTGAAGGATTTTATTTCACAATATAAGTTTGATAAATTATATTGGCATGAATATGATTTTTATGGGTTCTGATATCAACCCAAATTTAGAAGACTCTTTTCATTATAATGTTAATACAAAACAATATTATATACAATTTGATATAGGTGGATTCAATTATTATCGGTTTCATACAAAATATGATAATCATAATAATGATATTTTATGCCATCAAATACATTAAAACTATTTCAAACCATGTTAAAAGAATAATTTTTCAATAAAAACATTTAAAAAATACCTGAGGCATTAAAAGTTAATAATCAAGTAATTATAGGAATGAATTTATGGTTTCCAAAAAATGGAATCAAAATATCACAAAGAAAACTTTGACTCGACAATTGGTGGTGTCCAACTTTTCCATTACTCAAAACCTAAAATCCCATATCAATGATCATATATATATATTGGACATAAATCAAACCAAGGGTAAGTTATGTCTATTTGGGAGATAAGAATGTTGATCATGGAGGATAGAGGAAATGTTAAGATAGAATCTTGAATAATTATATATGGATTTAGTCTACTTTTTTTGTTATCATACTTTTGTTTAGAAATAATATTATGTGTCTTGGGTTTATATTTGATGACCTATAGGCCATTTATTATAGCATTATGATCTCTTTATATTTTTTGATTTGTTGTTTTGGGATATCTATTTACACATTTTTCTAATTGTGGTGTATGGATATTGTTAAAAATGGTATAGTATCCTCATGTCACCCTTCAGACCCTCCCCCATTCTTATTAGCCTATTGTGTATTTAGAGATGTGCATGAGGTCATGTGAGACTTCACCCTGGACCAGGTGATTTATACTGGGGTGTTACATAGATATATCATAAGTGTTTTTCTATATTTTAATTCATTGGAGGAATTTTCTTATTTTTATTATTCAGTCTTGGTTGAAAGAATATAGGTGTTTTGGGACATGGATTTTATATGTCCACAAGTGTGCCTATACATCTCATGTATAATGGTCTTCTAATTTACTAGTGATGTGATTTCTATTTTTGTTGACACTTTGACAGATGATGAATTTTACCACGAGTGATGAACATTATATAAGTATTATGATTTTTAATATTTAGTTTCATTCATTAATCATGAGTTGGTAAATAGTTACACATGAAAAGTATATATTACCTGTGAGAGGTAACAAATAAAATAATATTTTGAATGTTATAATTTTTGTGTTCTATTTTCTATAATATATTATCATTAATTGTTAACTATTTGAATCCCATCAGGCTATATATTTTTATACATATGTGCGATTATGAATAATGTGTAGGTATTGAGGACATAAAATTGAGCCTTGAGTAGGTGGTAAGTATTACACGTGTTTTCTTCCCTTGACATGCATATCATTTTTTGGGCCATTTAAGAAATTTTATAGGAGAAAATTAACTTGAAATAAAATGGGTCAAATATTTTTCTATGGATTTTTTTATAAGGTATCTTTTAAAATATATCGGTGATGAGAATTTTTCATTGATAAGTTTGAAATCGAATAGCATAAAATGTAAAAATGGTTGTATTTTTTAAAACATATTAAATTAAAATGGAATTGGGATATTAAAAGGGTTGTCAATCCCATTGGGTTAAAAACATTAGAAAAGAGAAATGTATGGTTTTAAAAGGATTCTCAAGTGAAAAGGTGTTTTATGTATTTGAATGGTGTAAAATTGATATTTATTTTTTGGTTGAAAATGTTGTATAAAATTAATTTCTAAAAGGTATAAATGTCTTGGTATACTAAACTATGATTTTGTGGGGGATATTTTCCACTTTTAAACTTGGTATTTGTAATATTAATTATAGAACCTCTTAAATATCTCTTTTTTAATGTTTTTTATAATTGTGGTTGAAGGAAATGTTTCATTTCTTTGACCATGGAAAAATATGAAATACTATGAATTTTTTGTTTAGTATATATCCCCCTTAGGTAATAGACTTTGATGTGGTCACCTAGTCTGATATAGATCTAATAATAGTTGTAGGCCCATGAAAGGGGTGTTTGGATTGTTATGTGTCATGTTTTTTCTTTGTGACTTCCCCTAAATTGATTAGAATGGTTTTTTGGGATGTATATTTATGTGTAAACCAAGAGGGAGATGTGAACCCCTTCCATGGTTGAGCTAGTGGGGTATTATTTTGGGTAAAGAATCATATGTTATGTGTGTCTATGTAAAACGAAATCATGGACCACTAAGATGTGGATCAAAGGGAATGTTCCAAACTATGTTAATGACATGGATGATATTTATGTTCAGTGTCAACAAGTTAATTGTCTATTAGATGAATGATCATGTTTTACAAGCCCTGAGAGGTGTACGAATATGTTTTTCTCATTATCCTCTATATAATTCAGAAGGGTTTGGTCGCACTATGTTAATTTTTATACAAGGCCAAAGTTATGGGACCCTTATTTGTTAATTTAAACTCTATATAGGATATACCATTTATATTTTCTAGTGGTGATTTATGTTATAGATCACGATCTCAAGGATTTCATTAGCGAATTCGGGATAGTTCAAAAATGATTTTGGAAATTTGACCAACAGTAGTAGAATTAGTATTTCCTATAGTGGTTAATGAAGTGAACCAAGTAGTCATTACATGAATGGTTCCCTGGAAAGTTTACTAAAAAGTATTAGCTTCTGGTTTTAGTTTGGAAACCAATTTTGGATCTGGGAGTGAGATGAGACCATTTTTTTCCTATTGATGGGTAGAGACCATGTAATACATGATAGTCTAAAATAAAAAAATCATCGAGTTTTTTTATAATTACAATGGAATATATTTGGAGTATAAAGTTTATTATTTAAGGGGAACATGGGTTTTGAAAAGTATTATATGAAATGTTCCTTTGAGTGTGTGGATAAAATTGGAATGAAATTATTTTAAGATGATTCTAAAAGAAAGTTATGTGTTGTTTTAATTGCCTTTGATCAGTAGTACCTTAATAAAATACCATAAAAAGGAATATCTTTACTCTATATTGCTCTTGTTGGTGTATAAAGATGAATATAATAGAATTCAATTTTTTTTACAATTGATTATTTTCATGTTCCTGATGAAGTGTATAAGAACAATGACATATTTTAATAAATATGTATCTAGGAGTTTTTTATTAATTTATGTGATGTGATTTTTGGAGATAATTCCGAACTAAAATTTTATATTCATGTAGAAATGTATCCTTTATAAAAAATGAAATAATAATATCATCCTAACTAAGGTAGAATTGGATAATAGTATGGAACATCAGTTCCTTTGTGAGTAAGTCAATATTAAATGTTGTAAGCCCTTGGGATTTGTTTCTTTTCTATTCTACACTACTATAGTGGTTAAGTTTGGATATATGGATTGAGTTTTTGTTCGTTGTAGTGTTCATTATGTTTGGAATGTGACTATGCTTGAGGATTATATAGATAATGTGTGGGATATTATGTAATTTTCAATGTATGACCTTGAATTTGTATCCTTGGGGTGAGGATGATGGAATTCTAGAAATATATTTCATGAGATGAACATTTGAAATATTATACAAAAGTGGTTTGGTTCTAGAAATGTGAGTGTAAAAAATACTATGATAGGAGGGAATCTTGTTGGAGGTGACCCATGTCACAAAATTGTGTAATTTTATTAGCTTATTGGATGAATGGTTGGTGGGTGCATCTTAAGAACAAGGGGTGATGGCATGATACTCCATAGTTATCATTTCATCCTTGATAGACAAGGTGGAAGAAATCAAGGAATCATATTTAGTATTCTTAGTTATGTTGAAATGGATTTGAAGGAATTGCCTAGTACTAGGATGGGAATTCTATAGAGATAACTTGATCTATGTTCATATATTAATTGAGGTTCCATCTTCCATGAAGGAATAACTGATGAAAGACTATCATGATTTATAGTGGATGTATCACCCTAAATCATTGATGTTTTATCGTCATATTTGATGATGGTTCTAGTTTCCATATTTTAAGGGGATAATTTTCAATTTTGACAGCTTTTGTCTTTCTAGTAAGAGGATTAAGGTTGATCTTCAGTGAAAAAATTATTTTATTCTTCCTTTTCAGAATCCGATGTGTATATAGTGTGAGGTGACGATGGATTCTGTTATAGGGTTAATAAGGACCCATGGAGGTGAACATTATGTATGGGTTTTTCTTTATTAGATTATGATGGTGACCCATTTCTTTTTATTTTGAGAGACTCATTTAGTGGATGTGTTAGGAAACATCAATTTGTAAGAGACTATATGACATATTAGAGTTCATAGAAGAATAGTATCAGATTAAGATACTCATTTCATGTCATGGTTTTGAAAATTATTATAGAAAGTATTGTGTAATTAATTGATGTTGAGTAGGCCATATCATCCATAAATTGATGGGAAATTAGAGATGATAATCCAAATTTTTGGGGGATATGATTTAGGTATTAACCCTAGATTTCAGTAGAGAATGGAATGATAATCTAGCCATAGAAGAGTTTAGGGATAATTATATTATATATTTTTTGATTCATATGGAATTGTTTTTGAATCTTTATGATCATCTATTTTTGTCACCTTAGTGTTGGTATTAGGCATGTGTGATTAATTTTATTTGGCTAAGTATAAAGAATTAGACCTCTTATTGAGTCAAGTTCAAGATTAGGTGTGTTATTACCCATAGATGGAATGAATTGTATACTAACTAGAGGAGATAAAAAGTGGGATTCACTATGGGAAACTAATATTTCTTATAGGTGTCATGTCCATTGGGGAATCAATGATTGATGAATTACATGAATTTAAAACTATGATTTTTGGGACCATTTAAGATCACTGAGGATATCAGAATGGGGGAAACCCTATTAGATCATCCTCTATGATATCATGATATGCATAATGAGTTCAATGTGACATAGATTTAGAGGTACAATGTTGATCTTATTCATGTGTTCGACTGTAAATTTATTTAGTTATAATGTAATGAATCATTAATAGAACATCTAATCTATCATTTACATTATAGAAAAAGGCGATACAAGGTAAGACTGTTCCAATTTTCTATGTTTTATAGAAGCATGTTCACGTCAAAGTGGAAATATGGGTTTTGAAACCAAATGTATGAGATCAATGGCTATATTTATTGATAAGTAACTCCATAGAATCTTATTCAGGGTAAAATTTCATTTTATGGGGACATTTTAATTGAAAAAAATTAATTCATCTTATGAAATTATTTCTTCCCTTATATAAGTGTTTTTGAGATATGATTTTATTTTGTGATGTATTGGGTAAATTTTTATAGTTCCAGAGAGATTTTATGAGATTTTATGGGGTTTGTATTTTGAGTATGGTATAGGAAAAACATGTGGTTCTTTCCATGAAACCCTAATGGTTATTGGATAGAACCAAAAATATGAGAAATATTTTCCAAAAAATATAACCAAAACATGTGTGCAACCTGAATAGGTAGTATGCCTTTCACGGTTAGAGTGTGGTCTGATCTAACCATAAGACATCTACCAAAAAAACATGGAAGTTGAAAATGCTATAAAAAATGGTTGGTACACAATATACCAAGCTAAGAGTCCATACAATGAAACTTCCATGAAGATTTAATGAGACTCACATTGTTTTTTCATGGGTTGTAAAACCATTTGACCAAACCATGAATGGAAATATAATTTACTCAAGAATTGAAATTTTAACAATAAACACCAAAAGACTTTTCCTCCTCTTATAACCTATTATAATTATTCTAGAGACTCTAGAGGTTGTTCATAAAATATATTCCCCATATAAACTAAAATTAACAATGATATAGAGGCTTTGGAAAATTATAATTCAAGGTAAGAGGTTTGTCTTCTTATATTGTTAACATATCTTCTAGATTTCCTCTCTTCTACCTAGGAGTAATAATACATCTAGGATATTGTTAGTATTTCTTCAAATTATTCAATAATCTAATATGATATTAATGACTTAACAAGGGATATGTGGCTTGATCAGTAGAATTTAAATCTATTTTTAAAATATATATTGATCCATCATTAACAGAGGATCTCATTAATAATGTTGATCTACCTATAATCCCATATATCATTTAAGATCTTAGATACTGATTATATAATACCTTCTATGATGAATGTGTATTGGTTCGTGGGACTATTAGTATTTAGAATTGATTTATTAATGTCTCATCAAAATTGACAGCAATTCACATGACATATTAAGTCCTTATCATTCAGGGACTTTTTATAAAATTCCTTGCTATGGTTCGAATTTGGGTTTGTGTGTAGCTGAGAGAATAAATTTGTGGTATGGTATACTTGTGATATTTTATATGGTATCTGTATATGACCTATAAAACCAATGAATTGTGTGTTATGATTGTGCATTATTCACTATTCCCTATTGTGTGTGAATTCTTAGAATGTGGATGTTTTTAACAAGTATCTAGGGGATAGGATGATCATCTTGTCTTGGTTTACCCCAAGAGTGGGAGCATGTGTTGGTTCAACAGGATGCTAATGATAATGATGGGGCCTGAAGACATGGTTGTTGTATGACGTGCATATTCTCAACCAATGATAGAGGACAATTTATGACGTACTTGTGTCAATTCCAAGAGGGAGAAAAGTGTATGATTAATTTTATCCTCACCTAGGATAGAGTATTGAGATTTAAAATCATATATACCATCCCTATAAAGTTTGGGTCATGACGTCCTCATGGTCTATCTCAAGACTGGTCAAGTAGTGTGAATATCTTGTGACCTAACCTAATGGTTGATAAGCTATGATCCATGACCTAATAAATTTGTTAAATTTATTTCATGATTCGAATGTTGGTGAAATACAACACATTCCTCCCATGATGGGGTCAAATCATGTTGTTATTGGGCATGTGGTAGCATGGTTAGGGCATGGTTTTCGAATATATTTTCACTTTCTTATTTAGGCATTAAACATGCTTCAGGAGAAGTACCTTTTTATAAAATTTTACATTATGTTAAGGATGAATTAGTGGTGTTATAATGGGTTTATACAGACACTATACAAAGTAATCTTGATGCATGTGTGGATTTCATGGTAAGGGATCCTACAAAAGGCATGGTCCCTACATCAAGGACACAAGCATGTGGAGCTTATAGGATAAAGTTGATTCAATATGAACTCTAGATTATTTCTATTTTGTTTTAGTTTATTTTTATTTAGTAATCATACATTTTCATGAACAACAACATTGGTAGTAATTGATTTATATTAGATTACCTAGATTATTTTTATAATATCATGTGGATTTAAATCAATTTTTTGAAGTGTTATTCTTTAATGTTTTTACACATTATTATGACACTTGCCTATGGATATCAGTAATAAGGTAATGGTAGAACCATTAATCCATTTTGACCCTCAATAATAATGTAAATATTCTTGCATACATGGATACATACATGGGGTATTATGACAATCTAACCCAAAACTATGTGTTTTTTATAAATCCCCAACGTTAATTATTACATAATATTGAATTAAGTTAACAATTCACAATGAAGATCCTTTCCAGTTTAGAGTTTTGGAGAATTAGGCCATAACTATTACATTACATCTCAAAAATTACCAAGTAGACAATCCTAGTCATTATAATTTTTTTCATAAAATAAAATCCCTTAAAATAAAACTATAATTTTTTTCTCGGTATAAATCTTCTTTAATTATTCCTTTCTCTTACCCCGCCTTATACCCTGGGAAAAACATTTCAAAAACTTGGGATGAGCATAAAAAGATCAGTAAGGGTTATAAAATAAAGAAATAAATCATTAGTTCATCAATATATTCAAAACATAATATTTTTAACACACCTTATGAAATCATAATATTTATGAATAATACATAGAAATCATAAATCATAGAGGTAATATGTGGCATCCATAACATACATACGTTGTAGCCTTCACAGCTACGTAGGTAGTTACGTTTGGAATACCCATCATAGTATATTCCCTAAATATCATAGGAGAAACATTAATGTTTACCTTCATCACATTAACCAATGAATTAGAGAGATATATGCGGCTCAACCTTTTTAGTTATATCATGGAACCACCTATATACTTAAACAATTCTCAAGAACCCATACATAATCATAACACATAAAACAAACATAAAGGAAAGATAAAACTTACATATTTCAATCAAAATATATAATTTCAAGATATAAAAACAACCAATGATTTCGGAAATCCATTTTCAATACCAAATATGTAAAAATAGTATATGGCATTTATTTTCCTTTTAAAATCACTACGACTTATAAAGGAATCAAAATATCAAATAATACCCATGGTGGTGGAAATGCCATTATCACCACGTGTGTTAAAAATAATCATTCACCTTTTTTCATTTAGTAAAATTCTTCATAGAAAAATATTTCATTTGAATGAAATAAATATTCAAAGGTGTGTATACACCATATAAAATAATGTCGTGTATATATAGAAATATGCCCCAATGAAAATAGATTGAGAAGAATTCCCTTACGTCACTCCCGACATCACTCGTTAATTCTATAATATCCTAAATAATAAAATAAATCTAATTTATAATTGATTAATAACTTTTTTTATGTTTATTATTCCTTTTATATTACATATTACCATGTTATAAACATTAGATAATCATTTATGTTAATAACGGTCATTTTGTTCATATTTGGTACTTCAGTCAAAAATAAACTTCTGATAATTACAAAATGTCCATGTGGACAAAATTACATTATCTACAAATTTATATTAATGATTAAGATATCATTTATATCATATATATACTGAATATATATGTTTTTATAATTGTACATAACATTTGGAGTTAAAAATGAAATATGTCGTTCATGGAGAAAGTAAGTCATACGTATGCATGAACTCTACTTTCATTTCTATTTTGTATTTTATGTAATTAAAACATAATTATACATAGGTATTTTATAATTCCCGTATAATATCAAATATAAATTTATAAACTTCTTCATTTATACATTCCACATATGTCTTGAATGAGTCATGTCACATTGAGGGGGTGGTAGTCTTCATTTCCTTAAATGAAATTATCATGTTTACCCATTATGGAAACCATAAAGGTATGGTATAAATCTGAAAAACTGAATTATAAAGAAAATAGAAATATAATATATATCACATATAAATATAGTTCCATCATAATTTCCACCATGAGAGGTGGTATGATATATTTGAACAATTATCGTTTCGTGAGGCTTTTGTTCGCCATCCATAGAAACAGTATTTTTGTATCCATTAGATGGGGATATTTGGATGTGTTGTTACAATAATTCTCATAACTACATATTATTATATTTTTTATACAAGTTTTGTTATAAAATAATGGATGAAATATATTTTATGGGGTTATAGAAGTAAAAAAAAGAAATGAACTTGAGAGAAGACGTTACCTTTAAATCAGTTAACTCCATTTGATTTGAACCAAAAGGCGTTATTGAATTGCCTTATGACTAAAGTAAGGATTAAAGGAGGAATATAGGTATGTTGGGAGATTATTTGGTCAGAGGATGGACTATCCAAGGGTCTTGTGAGCTGTGAGTAATGGGTTAGAGGTGCTGGCCTTTTATAAGGGGGAGGAGGGGATCTTTAGGAAATATTGAAAATATTATTTTATTATAAACTGAATTTCGATATCAAAAGGTCACAAATTAGTTTAATTCAAAGATAAGTTGAGTATGTTTCTATGTCCACTTATAAAATGTGTTGTATACATGTTTAGGGAATAAATGTAACCTTAACAATTTTTTTCTTTAACCTTTAGTTAAATAATTTAACTTTTACCATGTCCTCTTTTATATACATACCATATGGTTAATATATTTACTATAAAATTCCAATAGACACAATAATGGATAATTAATTACATTTTTAACATCATATATGTCATTTTTACAAATCATTTATTTTTATTACTATTTTATCATTTAATAAAATATTAAGTGATTTAAGAATTCATTTATGTCAATTTTGAAAATATTCCTATCCAGACATAAAAAATATATAACAAATTTATTCTTTAAGAAACCCTATATTAACTCAAAGATAAAAAGTTATATTCATCTATAAAAATTTTTTATTGAATAAAAAGTTTCAAATTAAATTTATTTTTATATTTATAATCTCATTTATTTAAAATATCTATTAATGATATAATAATTACATAATCATTGTGCCATAAATAATTTCTTTTTATTTGGTGTATAAAAATTATAAATAATAATTCATGATGTGGGAAATATTATTATCTTTCTAATGAATATATATAGTCCAATTTATCGCTTATATAACCAATTATAAAAATTGTGTTACTAGGATACATATGTTTATGTTACATTCTCATTAACTTTAAATTTATTTGTATAAAGTGTCATTTTCACAAACATGTGTCTCAATGGGGTCCCAAAATCCACCCAAGGACTCTCATGGTTGTTCATGTATCATTATATAGTATTATGAAACATTTTAGGGTAATTTAATATTATCATAATATTATTTTTTTACCTTTTTTACCAGATTAATCTTTTTACCACGGTAAATAAAATATTTACTAATGTTATTATTGATAATGTCTAAAAATAACAGATTATTATTTTCACAATTTGAAAATTCTGATTAAAAATATGGTATCCATTTTTTAAAATTAAAAACACAAAAGATGAAAGAATTAATTTAAATTAAATTATGTTTTTAAAACAAAAAAGGGTGATTTTAAGAAATAATATCTATCCAAATATTGATAGTTGTTTATGTTCAATTTCAAAATGAAATTACTTCCAATGGACAAAATTGGATTAAATGGAAAAAATATAATTTAATTAAACATAAAAAATAATTAAAAAGATAATATAACTTTATAAATAAATTAGATTAAATGTCTTTTCTTGAATTAAAATGCAGTATTTTTCACAATTCATTAAAAAATAAACATTATCAGAAAAATTAAAAAAAATTCAACCAAAGTAAATTTTGATGTCCCGATTATAAAGATAAATTTTATTTTGTCAAATAGAGCATATAAAAGTGACAAAAACTTGATTTAAATAGGTTTATCCATCAAAAGTATGTAAATCAGCCTTTTAATGAATATTAGAGTGTTTAAGCTTAAAATTAGATTAATTAAAATTGTAAGACGCTATCTTTTATTAGATAAATTTAAAAACATTAAAAATACATGTATAATCATATTATAGATAGTTCTGTTCATTCTGACTAATAAAATGGCTAGGCATTAACTAATATTTAAAATAATTATATTTTATTATGATTTTTTCAGTATTACTTAGCATTGTGTGAAACATGAGATTTCAGAGAAACTCATTGTTGCGGGTCGGGTAAACCATAGAACATAGAATCCCTTTGAATGTAAAAATAATATTTCATCCACAAATATTAATAAATATCAAAATATCCTATCCTTTATTTACCATGGATTTTTCATCCTTCACCCTTTTTGGGAATTGCGTCCCTACAATTCAATTCACTTATCAAATAAGTGTGGGTATTTATCCCTCATAGAATTTCATATTCCCACATTTCCTCTTAAACCATATGTTTCTTCCACAAAACCATTACCTGTTGAATTACCTTATTCCACTACACGTGATCTCATTGTTCAAGAATCTGGACTGGTTGTTCTTCAAAAGAAAGATTGTCTTCCAACTGAAGTACCTCTGGACTCCAAACTTGAGATGGATCCAACATACAATTTCTCAACATTAAAACATGAAAAAAATTGGACCGGGGGTAAACATGATGAAAATACACTCTGTAGGTAACTGATCCAAATTTCTCTCGGATTTCATAGGGTCCAATGAACCTTGGACTCAACTTTCCCTTCTTTCCAAAACGCATTACACTTTTCCATGGAGAAACATTGAGAAAGGCATGATCACCTACCTCAAAATAAATATCCTTCCTCTGGTGATCCACATAACATTTCTTCCATATATGAGTTGTTTTAATGTACTTTATAATCAATTGATCTTTTTATGCAATCTCTTCTTCCAATTATTGACCCACGAACTTCCTTTCATCTACTTTATCCCAATATGCTACAGTTTGACACCATTTTCTATATAATTCATCAAATGGTTCCATCTATATATTGGAATGAAAACTATTATCATAAGAAAATTCAACCAAAGAAATATGTTGGCCCCAAATTCCTTGGAAATCCATTGAGCAAGATCATAGTATATCTTCCAATGTCTTAATTGTTCATTCTGAATGCCCATCTGATTGCGGATGAAATGTTGTAAAAAAATTTAATTCCATACCCAACAACTTCTAAAGGCCATTCCTAAAGTTAGAAGTAAATATAGGATCTTGATCAGATACAATAAAGGAGGGAACTCCATGAAACCTAAATATCTATTTAATATACAACCAATAATGTTGATCTATAGACAAAGTATCTTGAATAGGATAGAAATGACAAGATTTATTCAATAGATCAACAATAACCAATATTAAATTGTTACCTCAAGATGTCTTCAGTAATACAACAATAATTTCCAAGGATATATTCTTCCATTTCTACTTTGGCACCGGTAAAGGATGAAGTATCCCTTTCGGTAAATTCCGATCTTCTTTAACCAGTTGAAAAGTCAAACACTATACAATAATATTAGAAATATCTTTTTTCATTCCATCCCACCAGTAATACTCTTAATGGTCTTTGTAAATCTTAGTAATACGAAGATGAACTGAAATCATAGAACTATGAGCCTCACATAACAAATCATTCTTCAACTGTGAATCACAAGGCACACATAATCTCTTACTAAATCTAAAAATACAATCATTATCAATGTTAAAATCAAGAAACTTAGCCTTCTGAACCAATTATACCTTTTTTTGCAACTCATTGGCTTACGTCTGTGCTTGCTTAATTTTGTCTGATAGAGATTCTTTCACTGACACCTAAAAAAACAATGGAATTTCCTACACCAATAAAATTTATGCCAATGGTCAAAAAATCTATAATCAATGGAACTTCTTCCAAATGTAATAAGTCTAATATAGAATTTTTTTGAATTAATGAATTAGCAACTTTATTTTCCTTTCCTAGATGGTACTGTATCGTGCAATCATAATCCTTGATTAATTCCATCCATATCCTCTATCTCATGTTAAATTATTTCTATGTGAATATATACATAAAAATATTATGGTCAGTGTATATTTTACATTTTACTCCATACAGATGATTCCCCTAAATTTTTAAAGAAAAAAAAACCTCTAATTCCAAATCATGCGTAGGGTAATTTAACCCATGAGGTTTCAACTAATGTAAAGCATAATCAATTACCTGATCATTTTTATTAGGACACAACCAATTTCTTTCAACAAAGCATCATTGTAGATAAAAAAATCAGCTACTATGAAATGTAAATAGAAAACTAGAGTATTCTCCAATCTTCTTTTCAATTCCTAAAGAGAATCATCACTTTATTTTTTCTAGATTAACTTAACCCCTTTTCGAGTTAACATAGTTAGTGGGAAAGATATCCATGAAATAAATTCAACAAAATTTTGGTAAGAAACTGTTAAACCATGAATTCTATAGATCATGGTTATATTTGTGGGTCGTGTCCATTCTTTAATAAGTTTTCTTTTAGAAGGGTTTACAATTATGACATATTTTGGAATAATATGACAATGGAATGAAATTTCATACAACCAAAATTCAGTCTTACTAAACATTCCATATAGTTAATTTTTTTATGTTTTGAAAAACAATCCTTAAGTGAATTTCACATTTATCTTGGCTTTTATAATATAAAAAAATACAATCTATAAACATAACCACCATCACATGAGTCAACCGAGTCACCACTGCAACAAAAAATTTAATTCTGATTCTAACCATCTCAGGATGTTGATGTGGAAGGTCATTTACCTATATATAACTTCCTAGCATTTCATCCATGTTTCCTTTATGAAAAACCATTCTGAACATAGAAATATCTTAGGCAAAGCAATATTGAAATCTTCAAATGCTATAACATTTCAATCTTACCATAAATTAATTTATGGATTTTAATTTAACAACATCCTATATTCTAATGTTGTCTAAACAGACCTCTTATACCAACTATAAGTCCCCATACTTAATCATTACATAATATTGAATTAATTTAATAATTCTCACTGAGAATAATTTTAAGTATAGATTTTTAGAGACTAGGCCACAACTATTACTTTACATTTCAAAAATTACAAAATAGGCAATACTACTAAGTAACCATTTTTTATATAAAAAAAAACCCTTAAAAAATCAAGAAATTTTTTCTTGATATAAATATTACTGAATTCTTTTTTTCTCTTACCCCTCCTTATACCATATGAAAAACATTTCAAAAATATAGGATGAGCCTAAAAATCTCATTAAGGGTTATAAAATAAAGAAATAAATCATAACTCAATCAATACATAAAAAACATAAGATATTTTTCACACCTCATGATATCATAATATTTATGAACAACACATAGAAATCATAAATCATAAAGGTTACTTGTGGCATCCATAACATAATTACATAGTATCTTTTACAGCTACATAGGGAATTACATTTGGAATACCCATTACAAAATATTCCCTAAATATTTTAGGAGAAAAATTAACCGTTACCTCTATCACCTTACCCAATGCATTGGTGAGCTATCTTGGGAACACCCACCCTAGTTTTATTAGGAAAACACCCATATACATAAACAATTCCTATGAACCATAACATAATCATAACACATAAAACAAACATAAAGGAAAGATAACATTTCCACATTTCAATCCTGATTTATCATTTCAAGATATTCAAAAAAGAAGTTCTTTCTCAAAAACAAATATCAATACCAAAATATATAAAAATATTATATGGTATTTTTTTTCCTTTGAAAAACCGGATTGTAGAGAAATTGAAATATAATATAATATTGGAAACGGTGGAAAGGTCATTGTCACTGCATAAGTTAAAAAGAAACATTCCCTATTGGACATTTTCTAAAATGATTTGTAGAAAAATATTACCTCTGAATTAAATGAAATGTAAAAGTTATTTACACACCATATAAAATAAGGTCATCTATAAATAAAAATATGCCTCAATGAACAGATATTGAGATGAAGACCCTTACCTCGTGTCTGAATTGAATCGTTCATTCTTTAATCTTCTGAATAATAAACTAATGTTAATTCATACTTTCTTAAGAACCTTTTCATGTTTATTATTCCTTTTATATAAATTTTTACCATGTTATAAACATTACGTAATCATTAATGTTAATAACTGTCGTTTTGTCAATATTTGGTACTTGAGTCAAAAATGAACTTCTTATAATTAGAAATAGTCAATGTGGTAAAATTTCTATTATCTACAGAATTATATTCTTTATTTAAGTATCATCTATATCAGATATATAAAATATATATATATATATATATATTTATAACAGTAGATAACATTTGGAGATAAGAAATGAAATGCACCGTTCATGGAGATGGTAATCCGTACGTACGCATGAATGCTACTTTCATTTCAATTTATTATTTAACTAAAGGAAAAAATTAATGATGAATAGGTATATTATAATTCCAATATAATATCATATATAATTTCAGTAACACCATCATTTATATGTTCCACGGATTACATGAACAGGTCATATTACTTTGAGGGGGTGGTTGTTCACACGTCCTCAAATGAAATTATCACATTTACATATAATAGAAATCATAATGGTATGCTATAAATGAATAATACAGAAGTATAGAGACAATATAAATATAATATATACCACATATAAATACAGTTCCATCCAAATGACCACTATGAGAGGCGGTATGAGATAATTAAACAATCATCGTTTCATGACGCAGTAGCTCTCCGTCTAGAGAAACAATATGTTCGTATATATTAGATGGAGGTGTGCGGATTGTAGTTAAAGTACTTATTATAACAAATTCCTACTATATTTAGGATATGTGTGTTGTTATAAAATAATTGAATAAAGAGAGTTTAGGGGGTTGGAGAAGGAAAATAAAATAAAAGAACTTGAGAGAATATGTTATCATTAAATAGGGGAACTTCTTTTGGTTTGAACTAGAATGCTTTATTGAATTTACCTCTTCCTATGTTAAATATTCATATACTAAGAGAGGGATGTTTTGATCTTATTTGGGAAGATTTTAAATGAGAAAAGGGGATTGATATGTTTAATTAATGGGTTAGAGTTGATGAAATTTTATAATCAGGAGGAGGGGCTATTTACGAAAGTTTGAAAATATTATTTTATTATAAACTGGATTTCAATTTCCAAAGGTCCCCAACACATTAAATTTAAATATAATTTGATTATTGTTTGAAACCATCTCATAAAATGGGTTTTAGACAAGTTTAGGGAATAACATTATCCTTGTCCTTTAGTATTAACCTTTAGTTAACTAATTATACTTTTACCATGTCCTCGTGTATATTCATACCATATGGTTAATATAAATACTATAAACTTCCAAGATTCCAAAAAAATAAGCATTAATGACATTAGTAACATAATATATGTCATTTGGACAAATATTATATTTTTTGGACTATTTTATCATTCAATAAAATATTTATTGATTTAAAAACTCAATTATGTAAATTTGTAAACTATTCATATGAAGACATCTAAAAAATCAATAATAACCTGATTGTTTTGAAAAACCTACATTAATCCATAAAATTCGTGGATGTAATAAGATGTTTCAGAAAGCATATTTTAATATTTATAACCTCATTAAGATAAAATATCCATTAACAAGGTAATCATTACATCCTCATTATGTCATAAATAAATTAATTTATTTGATATCTAAAAATTATAAATAAAATACAATGATGTAGAAAATATATTTATCTTTATAATGACTATTTATAGTCAAAAATATCACATATATAACCCATTATAAAAATTGTGTTACTAAGAGATATATGTATATGTTACATTTTCCTTAACCTTAAATTAATTTTTATGAAGTGTCAGTTTCAATTACAAGTGGATCCATGGTGCCCCAAAATCAACCAATGGATACTCATGGTTGAAAATTTATCATCCAATATTATTAGGACATGTGTTAGGTTAATTTAATATTATTATAATATTATTTTTTACCCATATTTATAAGATTTACCTTTTTACGATGGTAAATAAAATTTCTTATGAAGTTACTATTCATAATGTCTAAAACATATAGTTACCTATTTACACAATTTGGACCTCCTGATTTAAATTATAGAATACATTTTTCATAATTAAAAACAAAAAATTAGAAGAAATTAATTTAAATTTTATTTCCTTTTTCAAAAGAATAAAGCATGTTTTTACAAAATAATAACTATCAAAATATTGACACTAGGTTTCTTTCAATTTCAAAGTGAAATTACTTCCAATGAACAAAATTGGATTAAATGGTAAAAATATAATATAATTAAACATTGAAAAAAATTAAAAAGATAATCTAACCATATAAATAAATTAGATTAAAAAGCAGTTTTGAATTAAAATGGATTATTTTTTCCCTATTCAATAAAAAAGAACATTATAAGAAAAATTACCAAAATTTCATCGAAAGTAAATTTTGATTTCTTAATTATAAAAAAGAATTCAATATTGTTGAATGGAACATATGAATCTAACAAAAACTCAATTTAAAAATTGTTCCCCATAAAAATGTTGTAAATTGACCTTTTAAATAATATTAGAGTGTTTATGCTTAAAATTGGATTCATTCACATTTTAATCCTTCAACATTTACTGGATAAATGTAAAACAATTTACAAACATGTATAATCATATTTTAGTTAGTTCTATTCATTCCCTCCAATACTATGTCTAGGCATTAACTACCATTTAAAATAATTTTATTTTATTATTTTTTTCCAATATAACTCAACATTGTGTGCAATATGAGATTTCAGAGAAACACATTGTCGAATGTCGGGTACGCCATCAAACATATCATCCCCTTTAATTAAAATTAAAATTCCATACATAAAAATTAATAAATATTAAAATATCATATCTTTTATTCACCTGGGATGTTACACTTTTGGTTGGGGAATTAAAAATATGGAATTCTATATATCATTGATAACTATTTTGAAGGATTATATATCTTCTTAAAATTCTTGAAATCTATCACTAGTGATGATTCCATAATTTTTTCTCAATGATAATCTACATTATAACAATACCAATGTATTTTTATTGATTATATCCCAGAGTCTTATTAGATATATCACTCTAGATCTTCTTACATAGATTGCATACTAATTCACCCACATCACACATCAATATTTATTTACCCAACAACATATTCTTAGAGGAAAGTGTGTGATTTCATTTTCAATAACATGTATATAGTAGACATAAAATATTAGAAACACCATTATACACCCAATAATTCTCATATATTTATAATAATGATTTTTATTCTTGATGTAACCAAACTACATGATTGTATCATCAATGGGGATATTCCAACATCAAGAAGTTCAATTTAGTCCATAATTGTACAATTTTATCTTACATACCTTGGATTTCTCATTTTGAAATTAAAATTAGTATAGATTGTATCATATTAGTATGTAGTATTGAATTATAATTGGTATATCTCAAAATCATATTAAATTGATATGTCTTGAAGAATATGAATGTGCATAGTCATTAAAACATTAAAAAAGATTTTTTTATAGTCAATACCACAAATTTTTTTTTGAAAACATTTTCTACTGAGAGATATTTATATGTAGTAAGTATACTATCCATGCCTTTTTTCTTATAAAAACCCCCACTAGAACACCATATGTGTTACCCATTTGGGTGTATCCACCATGTTTCAAATGTGTTTGATGTTGATGTAGTCCATTTCAGATTCTATGTATTTTGACCATTTTTCATAATTATAACTCTCTTTAGACTCAATATTTTCAGTATATTCATTATTTGTTAACATTAAATCATCATAATATTCTATGAGAAATTTCAATCATTGGGGAAGAAACCAATCATATCAGACGTTCCTTTATCTTTTCTAACTATTTTCCTTTATTCTTATACAACAACGATTAAAACTATTACAACCTATATCTAGGGAACATTACCCATTTTTTAAAATTTAACATGTAAATTCTCACCATTTCTATCATTTACTACTTCATACCTATGTTTTAATTTATGGAAAATACGATATCTAGGAATAATGTTTTTCTAAAAAGGGTTCTTGTAATCATATATAAGTCTTTCATTTTGAAAACTAATAAATAATCATTTTTATGACTTGAGACCTATCTTTTTAAAAGACAATTTTCATATAAGTACCTTATAACCGAAAATTATCATAAATGAAAAATTATAATATATCCGTATCTACATATTAGATGCAGTCATTATGAATAATTTAGAAGGAATTTCATTTTCCATGAATGAAACATTCTTCATAGAAAAACCCAAGGATAAATATGAAGGTTACATCAAATCATAATTTATATAACATTTCTATTAGTTTTTTAGTCCTACTATGCAACAAAAAATTTCATTATGGTGTTCTAGATAAAGTGATTTTTGCAACAATTATACAATCTCACAGATGCTCAGTGAGTCCATAGATCATGTATTCACAACCCAATCTGATAAGAGAATGAGATTACTTTAACCAATATAATTTTGAACTTTTTTTTGAAACTTTTTAAACTTTCAAAATGATTCTTACTTTTGATTCATTTGAAATACAAAACCATAATGACTATAGTCATTGATAATGAGATTGAAATACATAAACCCCCACTTTATTATTTTCTCCTTGGTATTATTATATATATATTAATGATATCTAATTATCAACTATCCCCTTTACGTTTTACTTCCAACATTTTTTTTTATTTTTTGAATGAAAAATACATTCAATATTCCCATATTATTCAAAATTAAATCAATCCAATAATCCATCATTATGGAATATGTTGATTTGTTTGAAATATATATGACTAAGTTGATTGTAACAATGTTATGTATGGTTAGAATCAAACTAGAAATTCATATTTTGATTTTTATAAATTTAATTATCTATATATAGAATATTAAAACGCATAATTATATTCACAATTCAGAAAAACATTTAACCCTTTTATATCAAGAAAATCTAATTTATAATAGTGAATGGAAATCCCATATTTTCTAAATATTATATTAAAATAAATTTTTTCTTGTTTATAGAGGTAGCATAATAAAATTTTATCATTTGATGTCTCAAATAACTTAGTAGACATTGCACATTGGTGTCATCTTCTATTTATGTAACTATTTCTCTATTACTAGCATAATGATCTACTTCAACATTTATCAATGACCTCATATATCAGAAACCCTGTTTGTCAATGCCAACTTGTGATTGTCTTTTTGATAGTGATATTAGAATAAAATCTCAAAGGAAACTTGGAAATCGATAATTTTTAATTTGTTAAATAGATGATATAGTTCAAATATTTCATAATTGGTTATTATTTCCAGATTGACATCCAATTCAATGTTGTTTCTTCTTCTGAAATTTGGGGTCCAATGACTGATTATGGGGTGTTTCAAATATTTTTTCACAATTAATTTCATCAGGTAGTCCATTTTCAACTCTCATTGAATCTCATAATGGATCCAACTTACATAATAATTCACATGCCTTCTTTTGAAAGTCAGGTGTTTTGATTGGGTTTATTACCCAATGAAACTTAGCAATGCACATTGGATGAGAGGATGGGTGGTCTGACTCATCACACTATTTTAAATGGAATTATTTTCTAATCTAATATTGTCTACTAGATTTATGATATGTTCATGATTCTCTTAGAAATCCCAATGTGGTATTTTTTACCCTAATTTGATGACCAAGTGTTTAGTCCTTCTATATGTAAAGGGGGATGTATTAATGATAACATATTTATTTATATTTGGTTATCCATTAGTATTATATTATTTTGTTGAAATTGGAGGAACATTTTGTTTTTAATCCATATAAATATGATATATAGAGTTTACTACTATCTAGGGAGGTGGTTGGTAGATCGAAGATGGGATTGAACCTATAAGAGGTATTCTACGTATCCTATGATAAAAACAACAAAAAACCTCATAGATCATTTATATCCAAAAGATATATTTTATCACGGTGTGAAAAATATATATATGAGGGAACTTATTCCTTAGGTACGAAGCTCAATCCTTAGGAAGGAATCCTAAATATCCTAGCTATAATAGGAATATGAGTTTCCATAGTCTGTTCTATCCTTATATCGTTGATTGGAGGGATAGATAATCAGTAATCTCGAGAGTTATTTCCCTAGAGTTCATTAATATTGGAATTCATTTTAGGTTTAAACCAAGTAAGGAACCCATTTATAGAGGAATATTCATCATGCCATTGATCAAGGAATAAACACAAAGGTTTCTTGGAGAAGGAGACTTTTTATTTTGAGTAATATGATCGTTTCAAATCATTAATCCCGTATGAGTCTTGATTAGTGTGAGAAACAAGGGATAACAAGTGATCAGACTCACTACATATGGATACATGAATTATACTCTTGGGAATCCCTGATTATGTTCTTGATATTAAGTTCAATCCTTGGGAAGGAATCTTATATATCATTCTTATAAAAGGAATCATAGTCCTCATAGTTGTATTAGTTTCTCAATCCCTTGGTGGATGAGGAATTCTGATAAACACACTAGTGGAGGATCCTATGAATTGAAATATCAATGACTTAAATCATAGTAGATACCCTTGTACAATCTTATCTGTTATCCACTGATATATAAGGAAGGATGATCGAATCATTGGAGAGTTTGGGTCCTCTGAGATGGAGTGTCTGAGATATGGAGGGATATACAGAAATGTTGATTTCCAATGGAATATATCCAGTCCTTACCCTATGATAGGTAGATAGTTGGGACCATGGGTGGCCTGAGGATCTCATAATGACTGAATTTCCCTAGAACATAATGGATATATACAAAAAAGGGGTAATTAATTCCAAACACTCATATTTTGGGGTTCACACGATTTTAGGGAACATGTAAGAATATTTCTGAAAGGCCAAACTCACAAATCTACGGATGTCACACAGACATGTCCATAAAATAGATTGGATTATATTGAGTTAACTATTTGACATATCTATGGAGTTTTGTATGACTGAAGAAGACATGTCTGAGGGATGTTGTTTAATCAAGATGATAGGTTCAGTGGGCATCTCCAGATCTTCTTGACACATCTGGAGGACTTTGCATCACCTATCTATCATCTCCAAAGAATATGTCATGATATTCCTAACATTTATAGAGGGTGTAATGTGACTTGGATAACATGTTTAGAGGCTATTTAATGAACCAACATACATATCCAAATTTCTTTTCATGGACCTATCTATCATAAATTTTAATAAGTCATCTCATTACTTGTATAACTCATCCATAGGCCATTTCCTGAACCTACCGACATGTTTAGAGGACATATCATGAACCAAGTTGTATGTATGTAGGATATCACATGATCTAGGTGACATGTCTCAAATTAATCACTTGACTTATCTAACACATCCATAAAACATTACATGATGTATCGAGAATTTTTAAAGGACTTCACATGAACTAGATGATATATCTAAAGGACATTACATGATCTGGATGACATGTCTAGAAGGTGTCAAATGTCTTACATGATATGTCTAGATTCCATCAAAAGTTCTATTAGAAATTTCCAGGTGCCATCACATGACTAATGAATGGGTTAAACAAGGTTCATGAAACCATTTTCTTGAAATTAATCATATCCGTATTTGTGTAATTATTTCATATTTTTCATCATTTATTACGTAAATGCATCAATTTTCTTCATCCACTAGACTATGGAGGAATTTCATAACCAATTAAACATGTTAATACTCTATTTTTTGATCTATAATACATGGTATTTTTCACTTCCATCATCAATGAAGTGATTATGTTGGGGTTATAGACAAAATTCATAATATCTTACGTTGTTCCTTGGTTTTAATGGGTGGAAGACTCTTATAATTGAATTTTTCTTTACAAAGAGATGTCCGCCGTCACTCTTTATCTCCCATATTAGTGTGGGTTTTGTCTATGATGGGTGGGGAGAATTTATAGGCATCACCATCTAGAATCTACACTACTCTACAGAGTTCATAAATTGAGTATATGTGATTGAGTTGGTCCAAGGTGTTTCACATTTTGTATTTCACATAAAACCTTGTGGGTCATCAGCAATGTCATCTACATGTCATGAAATATTCACTAATCATGAGATCACTCAATCATTTCCATATTTATAGAACCCATCGGTTGTCATGGGGATTTCAAAAAAATTAGCTTGACATGCCAAATGGGATTTACAAAACCAATATGGAATATATGGGAGTCTTCATAAGATCAGGTCTCCAATAAATATGGATTCATGTGATTAAAGAATACATTTCTAGGACTCATCATGAGATCAATCTATCACCATAAGGGGCCTTCAAGTGATCTATAAACTGATCACACCATGTGAATAACCAATTCTCATGAAAAAAATCATAACAATTGTCCACATAAAGGTAAAAAAAATTCATATTTTATTTTATAAATATTATTGTGTTTGTCTATTATTTTTAAATTAAAGAATTTTAAGATAAAAAAGACAAGTCTGGGATCCTTCTAATGATGAAAGTGAAATGTTTTGTGGCATTCACAGGATGAGGGGGGAATGTATGGGGCTTTTACATGATTATATAATAGATCACGTGAACTGTATAATCCATTATAATGAAAAAATCATATATATCCATTTTACATGGACATTACTTCCCATTAATATTTTATTTTATTAATGGTTTGGCTGATTTTCTATCATTTTTCAATCGAAATGTTGCATGATTTAGATAACTCATCGGGAAGACTTTATATGACGGTCAAACCTTTTTTGGAAGCATTCATAAGATTATAAAGGTTACCCAGAAGGCCATTATGTGGTCATGAATAGAACAATAGAATCTCATACCCCATTGAAAATATTTTCTTAGAGTCACATGATTCATATGACCCATATGAATAATACACATGTAGCTATGATACTGCTTTTTTTGATTTAGGGGGAAAATAAAACCAATTATTGAACAATTTATTTGATTATGAAATTGATGATGCTTGTTTGGTAGGAATCAAAAAATTATCCCCTAGAATCGATGTTCATTGGGATAAAGACTCGGTTATGAAGAATTAAAATTTCCACCTATGTCCCTTGGGCTTCTACTGGTAAGCATTGCTAAATGATTTTCATATTCTGAGAGACCTATCATATTACGAGGAGTTACATAAAGATATGGGATCAAGAGGCTAACAATTTCACATGTGAAATAAGAATCTAGAATTTTCATGATATCACCTATAATGTGACTACCTAGAAATATCTCTTCACATCACTATGTCTCATGAAATGATTATGTGACCCCATCTTGTGGGATCATCACCTGAACCCCTTACATGATCACCTGGTCTGGATGACCTATGCAAGAAACCTATTATCTGAACAATAGTAAGATACATGAATATATATGGACATTCATTTCCATAGGATCACTTTTTATGTCCTTCATGAGCTACATTATGATCACATGAGATTTTTGTGACTCGCATGACCTTTTGATGGTCATGCAATTTTAAGTGTTAGAATAGATCAAATGATCATTTGATGTTACATGGGTCAAAAGACACATAAGACCGACAATAGTTCATGCAGTCATGAATTCTTATAAGGTTCACATAATTTTTTTGATACTATCTACGAAATGTAATTATTTCTTTTTTTAGGAATGTTTCTTTTACACATTTGATATATTCCTATTTCTCTTGTGTAGAAGGATTCTAGTTTGAAAATTTATTCTGTTGTGGAAGATTGGAGTTCCCAAATTTCTAGAAATAAAATTCATCCCCTCTATCACTAGTCATTTGTAACAATTATATTTTAATGTGGTTCTTATTACTATGATTTGAAACTATCATCTATCAAATAAACTCCCTTAGTACGTATTCAATCTTATTTGTGATACTATCATCCCATCACCTGACTACAATCTTCCACCTCATTGACTATCATCATCTCTTGAAAATATTCAAAAAATGGGTTTTGAGGGTAGTCAGTTAGTTATAGTAGTATTCTATGTTCTGTTTAACACAAATGATGATTCACCTCCCAGTCTAATTAGTCATGATATTTCACATCTGTACATTTCTCAAAGCTATTCAATCATAGTCATATCTCCTCTAGAGAATAGAATATGTATTTTGAGTTCCATGTGGGATTTTTTCCATAGTGGTAACTTATCTGATAAATGGGAATAACCATTTTTTATTAGTTAGAATTTCTAAAAATTGATTGATTAGTTATAGGGTATCCATATTTGTGAGGCGACTTGAATTTATAAATCTTTTATGTAACATCAATTAAAAATCCTCATAGTTTTTATTAGCCACTAGTGATATAAAAATGAATATTTTTATTTCATCTATTGTGAGGTAGGGATCAACCTTTGTAGTATTTATATACTGGGGTGAATACGTAATCTAGAGAATATGTCTAATGAATTACTTACTTTTGTGGATGTTTGGGATGACCATAGAAAATACAACCTTGTAATGAGATATTCTCCCTATTTCAATGTAGAAAATAAGGAAATAGTTGAATTTAATCATGACAATTTCTATTAAGGAATAGATCACATCATTATTTATCATATCATGGCCCGACCAACCACCTTACACACTCATATATTTCCTTATCAAAATTGTTTAGAGATATCAGGCTCTTATTAGGACATTCTTGAACTTGGAGAGTATGTATCAGGGGCTACAGAGTCAGATTGGAGGTATCCCCATGTCTTTAGTTAGTAGGTTATTTGTCAATGTTTTAATATGGATGACTTTTCTTAGATGAGAATACATGATTAAGAATTTGATTCAACCCAATGGTCATGGAATCCTATTTGGTTGAAGGGAGACCACTCAACATAGACTTTGGAACCCTTTATCTTCATTATACACTTCTCATAGATATTTAACAAGGTAATTTACCATACCAGGTCATTTTCCCTTATCAAATATAATTTGGATGGATAGGGGAGAATCATTGATGTTATAAGTATTAGAATTCTACAAAGATGTTTTTTTGGTTTATGTGATGTAATTAGGCACTGATGAGGTTATTAACATGATGATCCATAATTATCATTTCAATTTAATGTCATACCCAACACCCATTAGGTTGATTATTGAAAATTTAATTGTTTGTTTTTTCTATAGATAAAATAAAATATCACTCTCAAAAAGGGGTTGATATATATTTTTTAGATGAACTAATCATACTCATTCTATATTCCACTACCTTTTTTCTCTTTAGTTTTACTATACTGAAAGGGGTTATACTCTTTCTTTAGACGGCATGCGAAGAGAATATCCACCTATACTTATTCACCATTTCAATATTATATAGGTTTATGAAGATATAAATAATGAAATTATTATTCCACCTAATAAATCCCATATATACCTATCTTAGGATAATTCCCAGTCTTGGGAGGAAGATTACCTAGTTTTCTTGCTGTATCGATTAATTTTTCATGTAGATAACAACTATTATTTTCTAACCCCTTTTCCAATAAAATTATGGCGTTGATTTGGGAAATATTAGAGACCCTAAGGAAACACTATCTCTATAGTAACATGTATTTTATGATTTGGATAAGAATTGTTGAGGATTACATACCTTCAGTGCTAGTAAAAGATAATTCCCTCATTAGGGGGAACATGACACTCCTTCTCTTGTTTCCTCATCCGCTTGGTTGATCCGTCAATGGTCTTTATACTAGAACATATTCCACCAACCATTCTTCCTTTCTATGTTCCCCCTAGGTTTTCACTGAGATTTCATAAAAAAAAATTGGAAGAAAATCCATAACCTAATTATAGAAACTCTCATGGAGGAGATTCGTGACCCATAAAAATGACTTTAATAACTTTTTCAAGATTTGGGAGCTGGTGGATTTAAATATCATCAATTTTATGTTATCATACTAAAACATTTTATAGATCAGAAATGATTAGCTAGAAAAGAGACTTATATGTATTTTATTAGTTACATGACTCGTCTGATTGAATTAATTATTCAATTTTTAAATGTGATTGTATGGATACATAATAATGTTTTCTTGGCTCTGTGCCCAAATAAATAACATAACTGTGCATATAGAAGAATAATAAGAGAACATTGCTAATTATAGTCATTATATTTTGATTCCATCATATTAATTAGATAACACATATAATGTAGGTGAAAATTTATGCAATTTTATTGAAACTATTTGTCATCGGGTGATGATAGAATAAATAGTGCAGATGACACATCGACATTCAATTAGAACATCATGCTAGATAGTAGATTATTTAGCAAAACTCATCCAACCATTTTCTATTATTATCTGATGATGAGTTTTTTATAACATTGGAGAGACTCTTGAATGTGATATTCCGTCATTCTTGAAATTTTGTTTGGGAACAAATATTTTGAACATTACATTTCATTATCAGGGAATCATTCTTTCATTTTGTGCATAACATTTCTTGGTCTAAATATCATATAGATCATGAAACAACCCCATAATTTTTATAATAACATGTAATCCCAAAAACATGAGTTTGTATTCATGAATCATAACATATCTCTCTTGATAATTAACATGATTTTTCATTGAAATAAGTTTCCTCATTGATATCTCAACTCTTTCCATCATTGTATAACCTAGTTTAAAAGGATAATTTGGTTGATTATGTCCTAGAGGGATGATGTTCTAATTTTTATCTTGAAAATGGAAATAACAAACATAACATGATTTTTCATCTAGTGACATACTTGGACTCCTACATGATTTTTCTATTTTTTATTTACCTATCATTTTAATATATTTTATACAATGAATTATTATGAGGTATAGACATGGATTTTACACAGGATTCCCTTCATGGAATATCATCTTAACAATTTTTATTCCTTTCCTATTTCATTGGTTCTCATTATTTGTAAGAACACACAAAGTTCATGTCTAGTTAGTAATGAATAATCTTTTCCTAGGCTTCCCATATTAGGGTTTCAACCTACTGAGCATTATGTCTCATTTAATTTTCTATTTATATGTTTAAAAATTATGAAATTGATATTTTTTATGGTCTTATAGTATAGACTATATTCAGTTTTAGTTTAGGGTCTTCTAGCACAGTCCATATATTGTTATATTTTATTGTCTTCTAACTTAGACCACATGTTATTTTATTTTATGGTATTCTATATTAGACCATATATTTCTGTTGTTTAGGGTCTTTTATCATGGATCGTATATCACTGTAGTTTAGGGTGTTCTATCTTAGACCGCTTTTTGTATATAAGGAAGGATGGGTCTTCATGAAGGGTCCTAGAAACCAACATTCATTATGGGATTTAAAAGAATATGTATCCGTGATGACTTCTAATACCCTTAATTTTTAATCAATATTTTAATGAATTAATTATTATGAGGGTTTTTATAACCTCAAATTCTTGTAGGAAATTATGAAGGGTGTGTATCCATGATCTTTCATGTATCCCAGTATCCTCAGTAAGATTTGGATTGATGTTTGGTAATATAGTATTAAAGAAGAAAAATCCTCCTGTATAGTTGGAATATAGGTTATGTATTCTAGAACATGAATGTTTAAACGAAAGATTGTGTGATGGGGTAGAAACTTCGGGGAAGATCATTAAATAGTCTAATATGATGATTTCCACTGGGATGTTTCCAGGGCTCACAATGGTTTGTGGTTATTTTCATGAAAGTATAATATACCTCTATTTTATGAGTACAAGGCCCTTATGAATGATCCTATAATGTGTATATTCATGGTCAAGCAGGGGTCTCCCCTCCCTTCAAAATTCAATGAATGATTTGGGAAAATTAATATTTTTTTGATAATTAATTGTGATATAGATAATAGAGATATCAGTGAAGGGGTTGAGAACCCTAGGTTTGTGTGGTTTACAAATATAAAGATATGGCCCTAAACTATGGGTTTTTTTGTCACATGTTATGTGCTATAAAATGTCTTGAGAATGGAATATCGCAACCCTAGAATGAGAATGGGTATGATACTCAGTGATGCAACATTTATGATGTCAAATATTATTGAATATTCTTGTTATGGGGATTATAAATCATAGTCTAGGAATATCGATGTAAAATAAAAATGGGGGTAGTTGTTATATATTGACCAATTGTAAGAATAGAAACATTTTACAGAAGTAACTAGGAAAAACACTCATGGATTTAAGGTTTGATATTCTCCAATAACAAAAAAAATCACTTGAAACAACTTTTAAGGAACTGCATTATTCACCAATGAATCCTAGTGGGCCCCTTAATAGAATTCAGTCCCTCTTACCAATACACTATAGAGAAGAACCAAGAGAAGTGGCTCGAGGAAATGAGGATCAAGGAGAAGAGTATAAACTGACAGAATTAGTGTGTGTCAACTAATACATTGAATACATGAAGATTATTTTTGGAAAATATAATATTGAAGAATAGTTTGGGAAACATAATTTTTTTTCACCACCTAGTGAATATGTTATCATGGTGATGAGATGTGTAAAATATTTACAATAAAAATTTTCTAGACTAGGGGGTCTGATGATCATGGAAAAAATTTTAATACTTCCAAAACATGCATTTGTTAATATTTATTCCTTTTTTCATTTAGCCATTATTCTTTTAAAAAATCTAGAAATGAAGAGTTTAGCGATTGTAGGCTTGAAGTTTTCTCAGAACCCCATTATATATTATTTAACATGCTATGTTTTATGTCTCTTTCATTAGGTTTATATAGTCATTTTATTTGGAACATCAATGTCTATGGTTTATGGTAATTAAACATTGACCGACGTGTATGATGTTTAAGGTCATGATAAACATGGAACTCATATGAGGGGACTGTTACACAGTATCCTAGTTTGGATTCCCATTATCAGAAGTACTCCAATACCTTCCCAAGTAGAAGAGAAGAATGTATTAAATTATGGATCATGGTTCTCATATCATGAATTATGATATGGTAAAACCATAATTAGGATGATTACAAATCAATTTGTGATGATGAAATCTACATTGATAATGTATGGGATCACAAATAATAGATAACCTTTTTTCAAAGAAAATGACATATCTAGTTGATGGCTAAGAGAATAGATGTTAATGATAGGGGTAGACATTAATAGTGAAAAAGGGTTACCCGATGCTTAGAGTCCCTTCCTAGGGCCATGGAAGTTTTATGGAAATCAAATACACTCAAGTCATGAAGTGTTGTTCATGGATTAAGGTTTAGGGAAACATGATATAAACATCATAAAATTTAGTTGACCAAGGTCAAGATCTTGTTCTCCATTCATAAGAAGTAATTATGTATCTTGGTTTCCATAGTTTAGTTTCTTACATTGGGGACAAACACATCAGGTAGGTTAATGTCATGGGATTAAGATGTATTCCTTGTCGTTAAACATCATGCGATCAGGACATATCACAAGGATGTATGAATAAATCACGGAAAATAGATTTTTATAGAAGATGCATACCCATGGATGAAGGGTTACAAGAATATAATGTCTTAGTATTTATTTGATAATGAGTATAATTAATAGATGGGTAACATTGATAGTATATGAATCATATTAAATAGTTGGGTTATTTAAATGCAAAATACATACTAGAGAAAATTATATTTGACTATATGTGGAAATAAGTGGGTATATTCCAACCATTTATAACGGAGGAAGACTATATTCCAAACAGTCTAGTCAATAAATCCTAGGTTTATGGGGGGCACTTCTCTAGGCCCAAAACAGCAATTAGGAGAATGTTTCAAGGCATTGTTTTATTTACCAGTGAATCCTAGTGGTGTCCCTTTATATTAACCAATCCATGTTACTAGTTTTCTATTTGGGAGAATGAGGATAAAAGACCCCATAGTCTATGAGGTTCCAAGAGAAGAATATCAACCCATGTAATTGGTTAGAATTAACTCAGGTATTGAATATATGATGTTGCTTCAAGTAGAATGTAATATCAAATAAGGGCCCAAGAACTCTAATGGAAATTCAAGAATGTATTGAACACATTTCTAAGATAAGGGATAGAAGACGTGAATTTTTAATATGAAACCATTATGTGGATAAAACTCTCAATATGAGACCTCTTTCCATGATGTTTAACTTCATGTGAGATGATGTTGTCATGTAGTTTAACATCATGAAGATAGGATGTTATTCCAAATTTTTGGAAAGAAAAAACCATGTTCACACAAATTAGAGTGGATTTCTAGGTTCCCTGAGCTCACATAAGTCATGCTCGTCATGAGAAGGAAGAAAAAATTGGAATTTAGATCGATGTGTTCCTGAGATCATGATATGGAATACATGGGGGTGTTCACATTTTTTTACACATTGGAATGTCTACTCTAATTTCATTCTCATCAAAGGGAATATATGGGAGTTTTGAGAGCTCACAGTTTGGATTAAACTAGAGGATACACATGTCACTAATTATCCCATATTATGGTAGTCAAGAAATGTGAAGTTATTGGGAAGAAAGATCCCTATGAAAATCATTATTTTTTAAAGAGAATGGTAATTTCATCATTACATTGTGTATATAAATTGGATTCAATACCCATGCATCAATATATATCTTATAGTAACAAGAATCTATCCACACAAAGGTTTTATATAACAATTACGCAAACCATTTGAGTTTCAATGTAGGGAGATGTTATTTTTATCATATTGTGGTTGGTCGCATGATTTTGGATCCGGGATTCACTATATATCCTACAATAATAGGAATCAATCCATACATATTTATGATAATGTTCCCTCTATAGGTCTGGCCCATATGTACAAAGGGGTAAAATTTCATATATTTTGGGGTTGTAATCTGATTTGAGAACCCAACAACAATAAATATCTTAAAATAATCATGAATCAATCCACACATAGTTCATGAATAGAAACATCCGTATTCAGGTCTAAACCATACTCATATTGCTGTATTTTTTTACATTTAAAATGTTGATGGAATCAATATTTGAGATCTGAGTGTCACTATATATCTTATAATTAAAGGATTGAAACCACCTATATTTCTTGATTATAAAATTACCAATATGGGTATGACCCATATGTGGCAGGGACATATATTTTTCATTTATATTATAGTTGGACACCAGATTCCTGATCCAGGCATCACTACGTATCATGTGTGAATATGAATCAAGACACATGTAGTTCTTCAGTAGAAAATTACAAACAAAGGTCTAATCCATACATTGAGGGTCCACATTCTTTTCCATTTATATTATAGATTTACCTAGTATTCAATATTTGGGAATCGCTATATATCCCGAGTAAATAAGAATCAAGATAGATGTGGTTATTGAATTAAAAATTCCCAATATAGGTCTAACCCATAAACAAGGAGAGACATAGTTTTTCTATATGTATTTTGGATGAACCTAATATTAGAAATATGGGAATCACTATGTATCCTGTGTAAAATGGAATAAAAAGACATGTATTTATAGAATAGAAAATTCTATAGAAGGATCTGGGTCACACATAAGGATGAGAATACTTCATTTTTCTTTTTCATAGTTATAGCTCATGTGTAGTGAATAGTTCATCATGTTACATCCTCCATGCAATTTATTGTCATACAGTATAGATATATTTCATTTAGTCTATCATCATTATGTAAGGTCATATTCTATGTAGTTTGACATCATATGGTAAGGACATATTCCATGTAGTCTAACATCATGCAATATGGAGATATTACTTACAGTTTAACATCATGCAATAGTGACATAATATGATACATATCTTATTTCCTACTAGTAGGACATGGAATTATTGAATATATCATTAAAACATACTTCTTGAGAACCCGTACATTGGTGGGGAGAATAACAAATTCCCCAACCATTTTATCCAATGAGTAATCTCCATTGGAATAAGCCTTTTTTATTATGTAATTATCTTCCCACATCAGTTATAGCTTTGGATTTTTACTTATAGTTATCATATTTTTATTAGAACCAATACAAGTTTATTATGATGGAACAAGTGGAGGTGGAACTTTTTATTGATGTCTTATGAAATCTATTTCTAATGAACATCAAGGTTTTGTTTTAAACATTTTCTCATCATGTTTTCCTAACTCATGCTAGAAATTTTATGTGTATTGATAATCTAAGAATTTCCATATATAGATATTCGTTGTGAGGGAAACTAAAATTTTATGGGAAACACATCCTCAATCCCATAAACCATCAAATATAGGGTTCACTACTTAATAGGTCATGTGGTCAAAAAGTAGGCTCATAGAGAATGATAGATCTTGTCTGACCAAGGCTTTATTTTCTATTCAACAATTTTATGGAGTATGTTTGACAGAGTCTTGTTAATGGTCTCTATCCTTCTATTTTTCACTTCATTTTAGTGGTATGAATGGTCAGAATCGATGTTATACTCTTAGTTCATATTACGTGGATCATAACGAAATAAGTTTGTTCCATTATCGATTTTTTTCATGCGAGGGGCACCAAATATAGTAATAATATTCGACATCAAGAATTTTATGATATTTTTCATCATAGATTCCTAGAGATGTATAGCCTTATGCCATTTGAAAAAGATGTTGTCAAAAGCAAGGATGTACTTAATTTTCATATTTGTAGAATATCATATGACCCCAAAATTTCCATTCACCAAATGAATAACAACTTTGAATAAATAAATAAATGTAGAAACTATTGGGGTCAATGGTTGATGTTTCCATGAATTTGGAATGCATGAAAACTCTTACTGAATTCCACATCATTTTGCATAATCTTTTCTAATTGTAAACAAACCTCGTAATTTTATTAGAGGGACTAGTCCATGATTGATGAGCATTGTATCATCGTATGTAGACTCATTCCATGATGGTGTAAATATATCCTTACGAAAATTCATCTGAGGAGGAATCCATCAAAGAATAATTTATATGGTTACATCAGCTTGTTTAGTCCTCCCAGAAGGGTGAATTTCACTACTCAATTCCAAATACATTCTCGTTTCGATCGATATAATTAGGGTGTCAAATTTTAAAGGTAATATATCAAGGGATCCATCTATCTAGGGGTAGATATCGTCTCATCAGGATCTATGAAAGTTTTAACCTAATTTATTTCCTCCATGTCATAGAATATGATCGATGAGATTTACCTTTTTTATGATAAATAAAACCACTTCATCTTGACCGAGATCATCATGGAATGTGGCTTCATTAAGATGTGTGTCGATATTTCCATTTTACGATCAAGGTTTTTGATGCGATGTTCATTGAAAATTTAATTCTACCATCAATCCTCTATCTTATACAATGATAAGGGATGATTATTACTTCAGTATAGTACAATCACCATTGATCTATTTGATTACTAGATTCTATCCCACTTCTATATTAGGGTAGGATACCTATATTTATATGGATAAGTCAATGATGATACTGAATGGTTGGTATTCTACCCCATTTTAAGAAATTCTAACAGATTTTGAGAATTTTAGGGAAAATAATCATTTTCTTATGAAAAAATTCAATACCTAGAAAACCCAAGTTTTGTATCGGGTCCCCTATCCTCTTCCCAATATGTCTTTCAGAGTAAATATCAAAATACATCTCCCATGTCTAGGTAGTATCAATGGAATATAATGATTATTTATTTGGATATTCGGTTTCTACCAACAAGCATTATGAGGAATGATTTGGAGTAAAGAAAATTAGCCAAGTTCTTCCCTATAACATCTCCTAGAGACAAAAATTTGAAGGCATAATCTTTCAAGAGAACTGCCCATCGGGCTAAACCCATAGTAGGAAAAGGGAGTACAAGGATGTACTTGACCATGTAAATATGAGATACCATGTATAATTTATGATTCTATAAGTAATAACATAAATTTTCCACTAATATTTTTAGTGTGAAATTGTTCTTTTCAACATCATAATACATAGACTCATTATCTAGAATCAACAACTAAGGTACTAGGGGTTATTATCATTCACTGTATCATTTTTTGTGATGAGATAACCAAGTGATAATTCCATGTTTGAAAAATATAGGATAAATAGATTTCCATATACTAAAATCATTAAGAGCAGTGGGTGTATTTTGTGTTATATGAGATTCTCAAAAGGTTCTTGTTAGCACTTCTATAATCTATAAGTGACTCGCATATTCATTAACATAGTTATGTGTAGGGTTTTTTATACATGATGGATATGAAATTCCAAAAAAAAAGTATATTATTTTTCTAAAAACAATAATGTTCAAAATTGATCAACATTTTATGAAGATCAGCGAGCTGATCTCATCACTATAAATATTTCACCATAGAGTCATCAACATAACAGTCCACTATGCAATCATACAGGGGTTTAAATATATTATTAATTGTTAATTTATAAGTAGTTACAACAATCATTAATTCGAAGGGAATGAACTAGTAGTACGATATCACCTAACACAATCTAAATGAAGTGGGTTACATATCTTCAGGGGACATCTGAATTTCATTATACACTGATTTCCTATCTATGAAATAATGGTCTTAGAATCTAGAAATTGTGTTGATAAAAACATTCATGACTAGAAACAAAAAATAAGAAGGAGTGTTTATTATGGTGTCTGAAACACTTACAGACCATGATTAACCCTCTCTTATTCTTATTGGGGAGATTTTGGTGATCCATTTTGGGGACTACACCCCTTTGATGATGTTGGATTTGATAAATTTTTCAAATTATCATTCTATATTATCATCATAAAAGGGGTTCACTCTATTGGATGTGTTATTTGAACAACTTTTTTCATCCGGTAATCCTAGGTGATGAGTAGCCACATCGGGGAACAACTTCAATGTATATATATATAATTTTATGAGAACATATATCAATTCTACTTTAGAAATATAATTTACATCTAATTCCTATTGAGAGTCATGGTGACACTTATCAACATAATTCCTTGATCTTATTATGTTCCCAATGTCAACTACTATATCTCATCATTGGTGATGGAGATGCCATCCTAAAACGTCAGAGGTGATTTCTAGAGGTTATTCTCTTCTTCTTCCATCTCTATTTCGATGATGGAATCCTTCAAAATTGTTAAAAATTTAATGGAATATTTTTCACTATTGAGATAATAGAATCCATGAGGATAGAAATTTGCATCCAAAATCCCCATAGTCATTGTAAATAGGTTATAATTATTTATATCCTTTTTTATAATACTATCATGGGATAATGAAATATGGAAAACATGAGTTTAATAGAATTTTCAGGAAGTATATTTGATATCTACAAATTATGAAAGATAATTCTCTCATCCTGATTGAGCATTATTATAATTTCCCTTCGAAAAATCCAATTTAAATGTTGTGATTTCAATCACATGTACATCAAAAAGAGAAGCTTATGGTTCATGAATGATTTTTATGATTTAATCTACATCCTCAATCAGATTTAGCGAAAATATATAATCACTCTAGATCATTCTATAAGGATTCATAGGGTTGGTCTACAAGACATTAGGATCAGAAACCAACATATCATCATATATAAGTAGTTTTTTATTCATTCTTACATAAACATTCATAATTTTATATGGATTTTAAATACATTAGAGTGGTGATATCACCATGTAGTATGTAGACATTTCCATCCATGGGGTATTTGATGCAATGATGACATTTTGAATTTATTGCCTCATGGATATTGAGCCCAAGTCTTCTAAGATAGAAATAATATATTGTGTCACTCTAGATGACCAAAAAATCAACTTTAGATGGGAGATCCCCAAACTAATCTGTGATCTTGATCATACAAAGGGTCCATTTTTTACTCTTGTCATACTCATGAATGGATAGATTCATTTGGGAATATTCACCCATGCTATATAAAAAATGTTAGAGATTTATATTGGTATGAGGTGGATCCTAGAATGACTTTCAATTATATCTATTTGAATATCAACATTATTAGGATTTCCAAAAAACATAATGGGGTGTGATATGTCCCTAGATATCCTCTTCCTAGTCCTGTTCTATGAATGATTTTGGTGTATGGAATTTTGATGGCATATTATCTACTCAGTAAATCTTCGCTTTAGTTAAATCTATCTCAAAAGTCTTGTGATATATTGAGGTACTTGATGAGTTCTTCTATAAGTTTTTTTGAAAGATGTAATGTGTTTTGGATTTATATTTTTGTTTGGAAGACCACTGACGATTTCAGAATATCATATTTTTCGCAAAGTTCTATGGTTTCCAATGTGGGTTTTTTCTATACTATGTGGCTTATGTGATTTTGTGTTTGAGTTTAATGGGCAGTGTTCTTGATATTAGGTCAAGGAAGAATCCTCCAAAAGTGGTTTTGTACAAACTAGCTTTCTCCTTTGTCTAGATGATCAGACAATCACACCCCTTTAAGTTAGTCAGGTAAAATGGATGTTCTTGAATGAAATATGGATGTCTTGGATGCATTTATATGATTTTTTGTTCTTTATTTTGTTCTCTCCCGTGGGTCATGGTCCATATATATATATATATATATATATATATATATTGGGTATGTGAGTGAAGTATTGGTAATAGAAATGCCCACACAATCCATGATTTCCTTAGTTACTGCATCCTCAACCTCCAAATCCTTTTAGGGTATAAGGAACTCATACTCATAGGTGTAATCTTCATCAGAGATTGGTTTGGTTAATTGAAATACATTAATAGAACTAAATATAATCTCTTTATCCCATGAGGGTTTCGTTTTTTAGGGTAGTTCTCATTCTCTATATTTTGATGAAAGGAAAAATAAAAGAGATAGAGTGTGTGTATAAGTTGAATATGACACTTATTCATGTTTATTTTACTATGTATGCTGATCGTATCCACCTCTATGAGGAATATTAAATGTTGAATCACTTGGGGTCGAGATAATCAATGGTTAGTGAAGATTTTCTTCAAGGATGACATGATCTCAGTAAACTACCATTTGAATAAAATAATTATAGAAACACTATTCATTAATAGTTTAAACATCTTACCAGTCACCCAATTGTTCCTATAGGGTGGTGATTACACTTGTCCCCTATGATGAGACTTTCACTAATATCACCTATCCAGAATCTACCATGCTCTAAAAGATTCCATTCAAGTGAAATCAATCTTGGATGCTATGGCTGAGTCGCCTATCGAAAGAAATATAGTCTAGATTGTTAATAAGGTTGAATTCACTATGTTTCCTAGTTTTTAGTAGCTTTTATAGGTCATTTTATACGGTGTTATGTATATAACATGGACATTTTCATTTGAAGGAATATAATGTTTTCATAAATTCCTTAAATCATAAGTGACCCTGATCACTTTTTTCTTTCTGTTGAGGGTGATTATATTATTTTTATATCTAGAGGAGATGTTTTAGATTATTTTGTGCCTACCTTGGTTCATGAAATTTAATTGATACTAGTTTATGTGTAATAACAGCAGTCTCTACCTTACTCTGGATTTTCTTCTCTATTGTGGTCATGGGATGGGATATAACCGGGTTGTACTAAATACAATATTATAGAAATTATTATATATATTTATATCAAATTAGAGAATATATCAAGATAATTCATCATGATCAAAGGTCTTTTCCACCCATCATGATGATTCTCATCCAAGTGTTCAAGTAATTGGTCTTTCAAGAGTGGGTTAAAGAGTGAATCACTTAAACCTTTTCATTTTTCATTGAAGTTAGAAACCCTATCATTTTTAATCTATAGGAAATTTAGGAGGTCATCAATTATCATTTTATATAATTTAAATATAAACATATAAACTTTGGAAAAAACGATATTCAAATCCTGTGATATGCCCTTCTCGAATACTATTGTAACAAAAAAGGCTATCCATACCCGAGTCTATAAAAAACATCTTATGTTGTTTGATTCCTAATGATATTGATGGATCATCATTGATACAAATTAAGATATGGGTGCACATGAGATAAGGTTATAGATTTATCTCATAGGTAATTATTGAGAAGATATTTTTTCCAAAATTGGGTAGGCACAATGTGTCATCTACCGATTGGGGACATCGATTCTTTTTAGGATACATGAGTGAAAACCTCCCTTCAATGTGTTCAATTTCAGTATCCATTGATTCAATTATGTAAATTATTTATGTATTTATTTCAATCAAGACCACATCTAATCAATTGGGATTGGAGGTGGGTTAATGAGGTGTCCCCATTTTCATATGATTTTGACTCCTGATTCTAAAATGCGACTCTAGTAGGTATATTATCTCTCTCATGTTGTATATCATGAGATATTTTAACATTGATTAATGAATATACAATGTGGTAATATTTCCCCTGAGTATATACTCAATAATATTTATAATATTATATATATTATACTCATATTATAATAGTTGATCCTATATATTGTGAATTTACATTCTTCTAAGAGGTTACTATGATTTTGACACACCTTTCTATTTATCCTCAGTAGAGAGTCATCATTTAGTTGTGAAATGTTCTATCTATTTCTTCGATTCATCATACTTATAAAATTGGTTTGTAAATCTAGATCTCACACCTCCCATGTAACCTTATCCCCATGAAATCACTCTACATTTATGTCTTGGTCCACATCATTTTTTGGGTTTTTGGTGACAATGTTCCATTAAGTGTACCAGGAACTAGTAGTTGTTCCATAACTCTCCATAAAGTAGTGTTATTCAATACTTCATAGTCACTATTTTAGGGCTGCATCTTGTTTATTATTATAACCCTTGATCATGTTGGATCATTTTTTATTATTATCATTATGGGTTTTGACAGCCTTTTCTATACATTCCCCCTATCAATGACTATGAATAGTGACTTTAAGGGAGATCTTAGTTGTCTTGCACTGTGATACCCAAAATTAAATGTACAAATATTACAATGGTATGAATGGTTTGGAGACCTAGATTCTATATTTACCTTCAAATAATGAGAAGAAGGAATCTTTTAAGGTTGTTTAAATTATGAAAATGGCCCAATCCCAATTGGATGAGGATGATTAAGTTATAATATTGGAACTTTTTTATCATGCTGCTATGAATTTGAGGACTCTAGACAAGGATATAATGGTTCATCAAATTCATATTGGGATATAAATACCACTAGCACTAAAGGTTGGGGATAAACTGAATTACAACTAATTTCCATAGGACCCTCTTGGAGGGTAATTAAACCAATGATGAATGTTGAGGTTAAAATATCTCGAATGCTACATGATGATGTTTGATCACATCCACTGATGATATTTCCAAGATCCTCACAGGGTTTCATGACCATAAGGGTATAATAAATAGTAAAAATTACCCTAGACATATGAGATGGGTTCCCTCCTAAACGACTACTATGGTGTCTAATATTGAGATCCTCTTGATTTGGTGTAATTGAATTCAATTGTGATTTGGATGTAATTTCATCTTATGATTGAAATAACTACATAAATAAATTTTTTTACATAGTCTAAAACATCACCTTAAATGTTTGATATGTGCTCCAATTTTGTGGAGAGGCCTAGTATAAGAGTCTGTTGGCAGCCCTATCTCTATATATTTATAATGACTTTGAATCCTCAAAGTGGAGTTGTCTTGATTTGTTGACAGAATGACCAATTTTTTACATATTCCCCTAATTCCACCAATGGATAATATATTGTATAATGTTATGTCTGAGGATATTTTCAATTAATTGTAAATATTGAAGTGAAATTCTCCATACATTTCTCATCCACAAATATATATAGTTTATATGTATTTTCAAATAGGTTTATGGATAGTTATTATTATATTGAGAAAAAACCATAGGCATTTTCTATTCTCTTTTGATCCTCAGTTATGTGTTACAGATAATGAGGACATGTCATGTTAAAAACATATTTCATTTATAATCTTGTGGTTACCCTCATTTAATTGACATAGGTGATGTATATCCTTCAACCGATGATGATTCACCCATATATTATATCATAAGTAAGGATGTTACTCCTTCTCAATCTCATCTAAGATATTTTAGATAGAAGTTGAAATAGTATAGAACATGGTTTTGAGGTTTTTATGGTAAATCTCTCTATATATCTATTTAAAAAATTTCATAATCAAGGTTATATCCCTCCACCTAGTTAGGGAACAACGGTTACTTCTCTATGTCTCATACTAACTGTGGTGAAGTTATAATTATAGATGATGTGGAAGTATATACAGTTAACCATTTTTTTTGAGAACCTCTCTAAAATAATGTGTCTTGTAAATGAAAGGATTTTTTTCTTTGGGATATATATTAGCAAGGGAAGTTAATACAAGTTGGACTTTAGTAGTTGAGTACTAATGATCCACCTATGAACTATCATGAAGAGAATTATCAAGCCTATGATCTCTTTAACATTTTACTGATGAGTCAATAGAATATTGAGGTGCTACAAATTTTCATCATACAACCTAGAGAACACTAAAATTTAATAGAATATATATATGATCCTTATTCTGTTTCATGGGAAAAAATACTCCGACATGATTTATAGGATATTGTAGGGATTTGAGCCTATATCATGATGGTTTCTGGAATATGTTAATAACAATATAGTTGTGTGGTTATATGATCCAATTGATAAGAAGATTCAAGAGTATATCAATGATCCTATTATCATTTCCTAGAATATAACCCTATGTTTGGGTTGTTTCTAGAGTACGTTGGTCAATCATGATTGAAGAGGGGGATTGAGAGAATTTATAATATAAATTCCCAATCAAAATATTCCAACATACCACTAGAAAGAGAGTAGTGATTTTTTAGTCTCCTATTATAAATCCTCATTAGGATGTTGATGCAGTCATTCATCTATGGAAGTATGAATATGATCTTAGATTCTATAAGATATTGGAATATTCCAAGTATATTAATTAGTGGGGATATGATACTTCCATTATGTGATATCCATATTATGCTATCTAACCTCGATTGGAGTGGGGAAATGGAAAGGTATTGTTCCTTTGGAGAATTATATTGGATTTCAATTATATGAATGTGAGTGTGTACTAAGGAATATGACAAATTGAGTTGGTGATCCCTTGTCTGCACGAGGATATGATCTCAATCTGGTGCCTCTTCCTTTAACAGAATATGTTTATAATCCTTATTTATAGGAGAAATAATGTTCACTTCATACAGAGTATCCACATGATCATACTAATTATGTTAATTTAATTCTATTGTTTTTGGATAGGCATATGTGTTTGTCTCATTATCTATACCAATTATGTAATATATCAATTGAGTTCTTTTGATGTTACTATAATGTATTGACACTTTAGAAAAATGCGTCTATGAATGTACACTAAAACATTATCATACTCAATGTTGTATTAGAAGATGTATTAAATTTAACTAGGGATATCACCCTAATCCTATTATCCTTAAGACATTAAAATATTCTAATGTGATTATAGCATGGGGGAAGGGATATTTTACTCCCCCTTATATATATATGGAATATGCATGAATACTTGATATGAGTGAGTAGGGATATGATCCCACTAACTAGACACTATTGTAATATTACAAAAATATTGATCAGTTGAAGAAAGGATATGAGCCCAATCCAATTTATGAGTAGTTATCCATTCTCGATAAGACCTCCTTAGAACCCTTTAATGAGTGTATAGGGTGGAAATAATTCAGGCGGTTCCCTTGGTAGGTAACTGAGGAGAACTGTTGGGATGGAGTTGGTGATAGAGATTAATAGGATCCCTCTTAGTAATTTCATGAACTCGGATGAAGCTAAAGTCAACTACTTAGTCCACTTTCCTTTGTTAAGGATGACATTAATTCCCGCAGTCTAGGGAAAATGTCTTAATCAGTTGGTGGTGGTGAGAGGTTCCACTAGTTTACTTGAAACATTCCTTGACCAAGATGGAAGTACAAGATTAATCATCTGGAGACCATTATATATATAATAGTGGTTTGGGAAAGTACCATGATTATGGAATTCTCATACCATCATGTTATTCACCTAAAGTTAATGGATTTGGGTGAGTCATGTTGTTCAGAAACCGAAGGATGTCACTACTATAACTGAGACTCCAGAACATTATCATGAGGAATTAATGATCTTAGGGTAAGGTGGTGGTTGTTAGAGAATTTTCCATAGACTCAAAGAAAACACATAATAAGGTTATAGATCATTTCATCATTGAATGTGTTAAACTTTCTTAATTATATGTACACAAGTTAGACAATTGGGAATTACTATTTTGGGATTGGCTATTTTTCACTTGATATTTGCACTATAAGAATGGAATATTTCATGGGATCCTTAATATATTATTAATGAATTTTATGTTTGATGTAAATTTTTTCTTTGTATAATATATTCAAAACAAAGTGGACTAATGTGTTGTAAACTAATGATTTTTATTATTTGAAATTTTTTTGTCCGGTTGTCCATTTTTTTCCGTTCTAAGGTGGGAGTGGAATAATGGCTCGATTGGAACTGGGAAATATATCCTTGTTAACATATGAAAAGGATGAAATATTTCTAGGATTTCATATGAGGTTATTATTTGTAGATTCATATCAAGATAAACATATTTTATTTTGAAAAAAATTGGTGTCCAACGATTGATTATGGGGTGTTTCATATATGGTTGTACAATAACTCAATTAGGGTTTACCATTTTCAAATAATAGGGAGACTCCAAATAGATTCTATGTTTTCAACTAATGATATGGATTTATTCTAATGAAATAAGGGTTCTTATGGTTTCAAACCTAATGAAACATAGGATATCATAATAGTTGAGATGATGGGAGGTTGGGTTCATCACACCCTTTTAGGGGGAATTTGTTCCAACTCTAGTACTCTCTTATAGATTTAGGATACGTTTGTGAATGTCTTCCAATCCACAATTTGATATTGGAAACCCTAATATAATGATCAGGTGTTGAATCCTCTATATGTAAATGTGGTTCTATTAAAGATACTAGCTCTATGTGTCCAAGTTTTTCTATCTGTCTTCTAGTTTTTCTTAGCAACAAGAAGCTACTTATGGTTTGGATCCATATAACTATGAAAATATGATTTTACATCCATATTGAGTGGAAATTTTAATTTTGAGGATGGAATTTAATTTTTATTAGGTGTCCTACATATTATCTAAGATCAAGAATCAAAACCCACAAAATTCATTTTACTCAATGAAATGTAGTTTAATGTCACATGGAAAGAACATATATAAGATCATATAAGCATTGTGTATGAATATCGAGCCTTCATATGGAACCCTATATATCCTTACTATTAGATTATTCATACTCTTTGAAGTTCATTCTTTCCTCATACCAATGATGGAAATGATAAATACTTATTAACCATATGTGTTACTTCTTAGAGTTCATGGATATTAGAATTATATCATGACTTACCCAAGGTGGATGCCAATGTATGGAGGATTTTTCATCTTTTAATTTAATTGGGATTAGAATATATGCTTTCCTTGATTAATGTATGTTTATGATAATAGTGATATTTTCATTGGAAATCCTTAAGTCCATGTTATTTATGCTCGATTTGAGAAACAATGGATGAAAAGTGACCAGACTAATGATATATGGATATATGACTTTTGTGTTGTGGTGGCCCTAAAGGAGTTTATAATATAGAGCTCGAGCCTAAGGATTTAAGCCTCTGTATCAATCTTATAGAATGAATTAAAGTCCCCATTGTTTAATAGTTTTATCAATCCATCAGTTAATGAGGAAGAATGATAGAATCATAGGGGTGTGTCATATAAAATGAAATAATAGGTACTAACACTGAATTGAATTCCCAAGTATGAGGTTATATCATATTTTTTGATGGATAGTGATGGATTACAGAATCATAGAATCATTTGGTTCCCATGAGATAATGTTTCTGGGTTATGGATGGACTTACTTCAAGGTGGATTACCATTAGAATATATTACACCCTTATCCTCTGAAAGGTAGTGGGTGGGGAAAATTAATGGCTTGATGATCACATAATTTGTGTATATCTATAGTTTATTACGTATACTTAACATATTAAGGGGGATTACCATACCAATACTCATAGTTTGTTATTGAAAAAGATCTAGGTAACATGTCCAATTATTCCAACAAATAAAAGATTACTTTTCTATGGGTGTATTTCTAACATGTTAAGGGTGTATTTCTGACATTTCACTAAGTGACATCATGAAATGCCCAGGGGTCATAATCTGATTGAATCCAAAATGTTTGAGGGATGCCATGTGATGAAGCTGATAAGTCCTAAGGACTTCCCCTGATATACCTTAAATGTCTGGGGGACTACATATGACCTCCCTATCATGTAAAGAAAACATTTTATAATATACTTGATTTGTCTAGAGGGTGTCGCATGACTTGGATTAACTGTCCTTAGGTTATAGTATGAACCACCTAAAATGTTTGTAGGAAAATACATGGACAATTTGATATGTCTATAATACTTTTCATGTTCTTCCTGAAAAATCCATAAGGCATATCATGACATGGATTACACATCTAGAGGCCATTACAAGAACCAATGGACTTGTCTAATGGTCTTCTCGTCAATAGAATGATATGTACGGAAGAATTCACATGATCTAAATGACATGTTTAGATGTAATTAGGTGACATGGATGACACAACAAAAAACTATTTCATAAAATATATGTCATGTTTGGAGGACATCACATGAACCAAATGTTTTTTCAGAGGACTTCACATGATTTAGATGAATTGTTAAGATGGCATCACATAACATGGCTGACACGTCCAAAAGGAAATTCATGATATAGATGACTTTTTTGGGATCCATCACATGACTAATGAATGGGTCTGGCATGGAAAAAGACCCCCTTCACTAGAAAATTATCTTATATTTTTTTTGTTTTCCCCCTTTTTCATATTTTTTTCATTAATAATTAGAGACCCTGATATCACTTGTTCATTTGAATATTTATATAACCCACAAGTTATCAAGGGGATTTCACATAATCAAGTCAACATGTTAAAGGGACTCTTTAGTTTTAGGTCGACATGTTTTTGAGCGTTCTGAAGATCATGTTTCCTCTTTATGAGTCTTCTTGTGGTTGAGGATGAATTTTCCATGGAACATGATTTGATAAACCAAGCTTTTCAAGAGTCCTTTTCATGATTATTATACTGACCAAATGAGGTGTATAAACTCTTCACATGAAAAATACTATAGGAATATTCATAAAATAGAACCATCTTTTTTAGTTTTTTCTATAAATCTTATGGCGTTTACCCATTGTATTGTGACCCCAGATTTGCTAACATGACAATTATATAATTTTAAAGATAAAATAATTAATAATGTTATAAATCCAGGAAAAAAGGTTTATTCTCCTAGGGAATTTTGTCTCATACATTAATGTTTCATAATAATAAATAAATATCATTTAATTCCTTCTTCTCTTGATTCTTAGTGTCCCTCGTATCCTCATTAGTACTACTAATAAATTGACAATATATAACAAAGAAAGGGGTGAGATAAAATCCTAGTAAGAGGATGAATAAGTGACATAAATCAATATTACATGGGTGATCATAATCATAATCATCATATCATAAAAATTTGATCATAATAAACATCATGGGGGAGAAATGTTATAAAGTAATGGGATCTGGCAATGCATAAAAATGATCCATCATGTCATAGTGGTCAAATACCATAAAAAGTAGCGAACAAAGCTAGGACCGCATTCACATATAATATATGTACATAAGAATAACATTTTCATTTTGAAAAAAGAAAAAACAATGTTCACATATAATACACATTATCTCATGAGATACATCACATTACCCAATGCATTCGAGAGCATTATAATCCAAGGCACACCCTTAATATATTATCATTATATAATAATTTGTTCCACATAGAACATATAACAATATTAATCACAAAGTAACACATGGAAATGGATGTGTTTCATAAGGATTTCATAAATCATACATTCATCGATGAATATTGGGGTTACCAAATGATAAGTTAAATAATTACATGGTATAAAATATAATTTTTCCTTTGAAAAGAAATAAAAAATGATGAGTACACTATTTATTTGATAAATAAGATTACTTTTGAAAAATCATTTTATTTGGAATAAAATAAAATATGAAACATGTATATCCCTATGAAGAAGAGGTAAAAATAATGAAATGATATTTAAGGGTCATTATAGTATTATTTAGACTAAATAATTTATAATATAGAGATATTCCAAAGAAAAGGTGTTGGGTTCAAGAGTCCCTAACCATAATTCCCGCCATATTTTATCTCTTTTGCTCCTCTTAAATAATAAACTATGATTTATTAAAATAATAATAAAGAAGTGAGTTATTGTAATTTTTACGTATATTTATTAATTATAAAAATTTTATTATACTTGTAAATTTCATTTTTATGATATTTAATTGTTTTAATATCAATTGTTTATTAAAAATTTCCTGTTTCGCTTTCATTTCGCTATTTTCATTCAAATTTATGTATAGAAAAGTATGATTATGTTTAAAAGATTATAATACATGTAATTATATATTTATATATTACATATAATTAATAATATCATTCAATTAAGGTTGTTTCTTGAGTTTTCATCGTAATGTCTCCATAGGTGGGTTATTGACCTTTAACAGGACAACGTCTAAAGAGAGAGAAAATGAAGTATGCCATTTTTATTTTTTATAAATATGATAATTACAGTAGATTAAAATTATTAATACAATGTAAAATTAGTACATAATTAATTTTTTAGTATATAGATTTGAAATGAATTCATAAAAGAAGAAAGAGAAGAAGAAAAGACAGAAGAGTTAATAGAGACTTACTCTCTCATCGGGGGCATCTTTTCTTGTATGACACTACAACTCTCTTAGTGATTGGAGTTGGATTTATCCAGAACGTCCTTAAGAATTATAAGGGGATTTATAGGATTGTTTTGGTTATATATTCTGCTTTTTAATGGAGGGTGTGATTTTCCTTTCGGAGGGAGAGAGTATATTTCTACTTGAAGAGATGAGTATATTTAGAATAAAATATTGAATAAAATATTATAACAATGGTAAAACATGTAATAGTGATTTTCTAACATTATAAATCACATAAAAATATAATATGATGGTTTTGAGTCTTTAATTAAGTTTTATAACTCTAAATCATGAGCTTAATAAAAATAATGTAGAAAAAATTGTGAAAGTAATATTTTTATGCAATACTCTATATTTTTAGCCTTTGGAAAGTACTTTTTTGATTGGAAATTATGTTTATAATATTTTAATTACTCATTTATGAAAAAATATATCATATCTGTAATGATGTTATAGAATTTATTATTCCATTATTATATAATCAATTATATAAGTTATGATACGCCGGATATGGAACTAATTGTATTTTTTACTATTCACTCCAAAATTGATGTATTTCAAGTAATTTTAAATAATCACCCTAGTATAAATTTGATATGCTGGTTTGAAATTTGTTATTCAATTTATAAAAATAAGTTTCTAAAATAGGTGAATTAAAATTTTAATATAAAAATAATTATTTTTTTGAATACTTTAAAATGCAGTTTATTAAAAATGTTCTTATACATTATTTTATTTTGTAGTCATAATTTTTATTTTCATGCATTATCAAATATATATTTATATAAATTAATCAGGATAAATATTATTTATATTATAATTTATTTTTTGGGGTAAAATCATTATTTCAATGGATATGTTACTATTCTTAATAGTTATATTAATATTCCAAATGGAGAGGTTACTATTAGAATGGAAACATTACTATTCCAATAGTCATAATACCTTCAATATATAATGATAAATTATTTCATTCAATTTTCAACTCAATTCCTTTTAATATTTTATATTTAAATTTTCTAATATGTTGATTGGTTTGCTAATATTTTATTTCTTTTTTATAGTTTTTGCAGTGCATGTGAGGATTTTAGTATATTAGGTAGATCCATATTTTCCCATTCAAATTTACTTTTTTTCACATTTAATTTTTATAAGTTTACTTGATTTCATTACTTGTTAAATTAACATTACATATTAATGAAATATATTTTTTTTTGTTTCTTTATGTGAATAATACTATAGAGTATATGATATCACTCATTTATTTCAAGTGAAAAATATCATTTGTAAACTCTGGGTCATTTCATTATCCCCCCTTTATAGATTTTGTCCCCAAAATTTTAACCCATATACTCATTTTAGAACACGTGAGGTTACTATTATTTCATTTTTCCTTTTGTTATTATGTCGCATATTCAGACTTATAGTTCCTCCATAATACTTTTAAAAGGTGTCTTATCTTGAAGCATGGAACATTATCCCTATGGTCTAAGATACTCACCTGTTCTTTCTCATATGAGAGGCCATTATCATGTCATACGACATTTGGATTCAATACATGTGAGAAGTCATACATGTACTTTCTCATGAAATATACGTGGAACAAATCTTGAACATGATCCATGCTTGGTGGAAGTGCATACTGATAGGATACTCTTTCTATGTGCACAATGAAATTAAAGGGGATAATGTACATTGGGTTAGGATTCCCATTCTTCTCAAACATTATAACTCTACTAGATAGTTATATTCAAAGGAAAATATAATCATTGATTTCGGTCTCCAAGTAATTTTGATGATTTTTAGCATAGATATTTTTCTATCTATGATTAGATTTCATATATTTTTGGATATCTCAAACCCTCTCTATCATCTCTTCAAAAGATTAGGCCCAGGTATCATTCTTTTTCCAACTTCAGCCCATAATGTTTGAGTTCTACATCCTTTCCCCTATAGAGCATAATATGGATCCATTTGAATTCTGTAGTGGATGATATAATTTTATGAGAACTCAAGAAATGAAATATTCTCATCCCATACCCCTTTGAATTCCATTCAGTATGATCTTAAAATATCCTTGAGGGGATAAATAGATCTTTTAGATTTCCCATACGTTTGGGGGGTTATGGGCCATGCTAAAATTCATTTCTGTACTCAAATGTTATTGAATACTTATCTAAAATTTATATTTCAACCTTGGATAATGATCGAAGATGATAGACAGTGGAACCCCCAGAAGCCTCACAACATCCTTCATAAATTTCTTGGAATATTGTACAAGTGAGAAATCCTTTCAAAAACCGAAAATGTGGGATGTCTTGGTGAGTCAATCCACCAAAACCCATATCACATTATGTCATTTGGATGTATTTGGGGTACTATTTGAAAATTCCATAGTGAAATTATCCAATTTCCATGTGGGTGTAGGTAATGGTTACATCATCCTATTGAACATCTATCTCTAGGAATTAACTTTTTAAATACATAACATCATGAGATATACTTCGTAATATCATTCTTCATGTTGGTCTACTAGATGTGTTGGAAAGTATCATGGTACTTGTTGGTAGTTCTAGGATGGATGGAGAAAGGTGAGCTATGTGAATTATCCAATAGATCCTTCTTTATCTCAGATGATGAAGGAAAAAATAAAATCCCAGATGGAATGAAACCATCAGCATCAATGTGGAACTCATGTAACATCCCTTAATTTACAGCTTTCATCTTCTTTTATAGATCCAAATAATACCATTGGGCCTTCTTGATATTCTCTTGGATATATGGTTGGGTAATATTTTGGTCAATGTATGATGTATTTCCTCCATTATGATTTCCAAATCCATACATTGTATATCCATGAAGATAATTTCTTTCTCAATCCGCATTAGGAATGTTGTATCATTTTTTTAGCTAGGAACATCAACTACCTTCTTTTTTTACTCCTAGATGGATGTGAATAGAGAAATAATACTGCTCTATAATCTCTAACCACCTTTTTGGACACCTTTGTAGATCCATTTATGTGAATATATATTTTTGAATTGCGTGGTCAGTCTATATAACACAATTTTGACTATATAGTTAGTACATCCAAATCATCAGAGAAAAGGTCACAACTAATAACTCTAGATTGTTAATTGGGTAGTTATTCTTATATATCCTAAAATATCTTAATTAATAGCATATCACTTTACCATTATTCAGGAGAATGAAACTAAATCCTTTCAATTAAGTATCACTATATATCATAAATCATTCTCAATTGTTGCTAGTGTAATTATAGGTGCATTGATTAGCTTCTTCATGAGATCTTTAAATCTTTCTAAACATTCTTTCGTCTAGATATACATTACAAATTATTATGTTAACTTCTTTAGAAGACAATAAAATCCTATGAAATTTTTCTCCAAACAACTTTTATCCCTAACTAAAGAAGGAAAACTATTAGTTTCCATGACACTAGTGGTTTTTGGTTATTCCTAAATATTATTTTCTCTTCATAGGTTCTATATAAATTTCATCAATTATCATCACATTCATGATGTATTAATAAATTTTCATCCTAAAGTCACACATGATAAATATAATATACATTTTACCCTTCCTTAATGTCTCTTTAACCACCCTTTAATGCCCTTCATGTTTCACCTCTCTAATCGTGTAGATTAGATTCTCCAAATAAAAATCTTCCAAACACATTTTAGGTAGTCTATAAATAATAAATTCATCATATCCATGAATATTTTATGGCAATTAGTAATTATGAAGGGTATCAAAATGAACTCATAGTTACCATACCTTATACAGAAAGATATATTTAGAAAATCTTCCTTCTTCACCGTCATTTGATGATATCCAAAAATGAAGATCCACCTTTGAGAAGTACTGAGATCCTTATTGTCACGACCCCCTCCCCACAAGGTGTACCCTTCCTGGGCCGACAATGTGTGAAGAGAGATAATGACCCCCGAGTCCCGCCTCCAGTAGGCCCCGGGTTGACGACTAGCACCGGGGGTATAATAAACATACAAATGGGAGGCATTACCCTCTAAGAGAACACATGCAGAAGAGAGAGATAGAATAGACTCCAACCAACTCCAACTCAGAACTGAAATATAAAAGGAAACCAAGTACATATATTAAATCTCATACAAAAGTACTACAACTGAAAGGGGGAAAACTCAAAGTACCCAAAATAAAGTGAAACGGCAGCAGCCACAAGCCCGAACATCTCCTCCTCCAACCGCAAGCTAGTAGTAACCAGCTTGATCTCCAACCTACTCCAAGTGACCTGAAAAACAGTTTATATGTACATAGGGTGAGTATAATAGTATACTTAGTAGGATCCTCCCCATGCCTCTCGTGCAAAAGTAAAGAAAGCATGTTAAATCCCAGTGAACCATAAGTAAAACTAACTCGTCACCTAAACATGTATACTAAGTCCCCAACCTCACCATGGTTACTCTCACCAAGTAATGAATACAAGAATATAGCATATAGTAAAGAATATAAAGGGTACCCCGCTACTAATTCCCCACTGGATTTCCGCTTTTCCCCAACGACATACGTCCTGTGAATCTCTCTCCAAAGGCTTCCCCACAGACACCTGGGCTAAGCTCCACAATCTGCACCTCGTGCACCACAAAGGCTTGCCCACAGACACCTGGGAAAAGCACCACACCGTCCTCACAACCAAAAGTAACCAGGTAATTTTCGGGAGCCACCACAGCTCGCATAACGTGTATCATACGTCGGGTATAATACCTCAAGTCATTACAGCCCATACCCCGAGTAATGATCCTCAAGACATTATAGCCTATACACGTTACACCTATAGTAGTCCATAGGATACTATATCCAGAATATATGTGTGTGAAATAACCACAAGCCATTACAGCCCTCTACACACATATATGGGTAAAGCTAACCACTGTGCCTACCAGCACAACGATCTACCAAGAGAAGAGAGCGAGGCCAAAGGGGGTAGTCAACCATTCAACCTCCCATCAGAATGTTGGGGAAAACACCCCCCCAGGGCTCAGAATCCCTGGAGTGTCAGTTTCCCTTACCGACAGGGTGGAGTAGCATATAGAAACACAAAAAGTACAGAATATATATAACTCACAACCACACTATGGGAATTACCTAGTCATAGGCACAACTGCAGCTAACTTCTCTCAGACTCCAGGCTGCTACTTCTAAGACTAGGTATCCTATAAGCACACAACCATTTGAAGAGATTTATTAGATTACTCTATTCTCATTTTATCAGTTCCACTGTACGTTAATTAATTCTTTAAACATTAATTAACAATGAACAATTTACCACATTAAACTAAATTGGAATCACATTCAAAAACTGATCCTTTTTAGGATTCACGTCACTATTAAATTCCATTTTCTCCATCCCCGTGGATTATCACCATTTAAACAAACTTTCATTATGGAATTACTTTCCCATATTCCCAGGCATTATAAAAAATCATCCTATGCTACTAAACACAAAGGGGCTCAACACGGCGAGTAGATATACTACATGTCGAGTCTTTTCCTCCTATAGCAAGAGCATAGAATCATCATCTATTGAGAGGTTAAACACGGAAAGCACGTGGCATACCCCACGTGTCTTCGCCTCCTTTGGAAAGAGGGTAAGCAAGACCAGCTACCTTGAGCAGTGGGGAAAAGTAAAGCAGATAAACAACCAAACCAAACCACCAACATCAAACCATCACATTCATCTCATACCATCATCCTTGGTGTCCTCCCCGACACCCACATGCATAAACCGATGCATCTCGCCACACTAGGCATCATCTGGTGCCACAACCACAAGTCCCCATGCCTCCACATATCACAACAGCCATCCAGGCTCACATTAAATCACAAGCAGCAGGAAATCAAAGATCACAAAATGGTCTCTCGGCCCTTTAACAAGGAATTCGGCCTTTATACAAAATGAGCACTCAGAGCTCCAAACCACATGGCATTCATCCTTACAAGCAAGCGGGTAACTCAGAACCCTTTTGAAATTATCGAACTAATAGTTCTTTAATCCATCTTGAATTAACAGATTCATTAACATGCCTCTTTATCTTTAGCCAATTATTTAACAAATAATTCCGGCTTTACGTTCTTTATCAATTTCCATCATGAACGAGCAACTAATTAAAGAAAATCATAGATATCACTCTATCTAGGAAAACATGAGCCAAACCGTTATCACGGTACAAAGCAACAACATGCGATCAACCAATTCTTTTAATCCAGTTCAAGTATTTAATTAGGTCAATTTCATTGTGATCCAAAGGGTTAAATCATGATAATTCTACAGTTGCACATAAATAACTAGAGAAGCCACGAATCCCCTACCTCGAAGAGTTCTTGACGTCCTTTATCCACACAACGGGTCACAGTCCTCTTCTCACGACAACTGCATCCACCGGAGGATGCCACGGTACGACAGTACCAACCAACCCCAAGAAAACCCATTAGAGTCATGGAATTTACATGGTATAAAAAAAGAAGGGACAAACAAGAGAAGATGATCCCCAAAGGAACGACGATAAAACATACCTTATTGGGAAAAAAAGACCGACACAGTTCGGTTGCATCCAAAACAGAGCAGAACCAATCCTAGGAGAAAAAATTGATTCTGGAACTCCTACGGAAATGATTAAAAGGTTCTAGCGTCTCTTAGCTGAGAACAGAGAGGAAGAACAACGATGAATGATATCTCATTCCTTTTTGAATATTTAACGAGGCGACGGTTTAAGATCCGGTTTATTCTCCATTAAAAACGGATCACACTAACCCACGCGGTTTGACCAAGTAAAACCATCTCGGCCTTAGGAATAATTAATATAGAATTTATGGCCTTTGAATCGGTCTTAAAGTCCTTAAAATAATGTTTTAAAAGTATTTTACGTCAAAGAAAACGTCAAATTTGCGAAGCTGGAAACACTGTTCACATACTCAAAATTTTTGGCAAAGTATGGAATTGGTAGCTCTTATGAAGTCTGGAAACACTGTTCATTCGTGAAATTTGGCAAAGTATGGAATCGGTAGCTCTTATGAAGTCTGGAAACACTGTTCATTCGTGAAAATTGGCAAAGTATGGAATCGGTAGCTCTTATGAAGTCTGGAATCACTGTTCATTCGTGAAATTTGGCAAAGTATAGAATCGGTAGCTCTTAGGAGTCTGGAAACACTGTTCACAGAACTAAAAAAAAATTGGCAAAGGAAATAAAAGCTCACTGATAGAACCTTACCAATAGAAACACAAGTCTACCGATAGATCCTCACTGATAGAAACACAAGTCTACCGATAGATCCTCACCGATAGAACTATTCAAGTCTACCGATACTATTCACCTACCGATACTGTTCACCTACCGATATTGTTCATAAAACTGGAAACACTGTTCCCAGAACTAGAAATTTGGTAGTGTTAGCCGAGCTACCGGTAGACTACGACCACCAGTAGGCCGAGCTACCAGTACGCCGCGGCTACCGGTAAACCCAGCTACCGGTAGGCTGCGGCTACCGATAGACCGAGCTACTGGTAAGCGGCGGCTACCGGTAGGCAGCAGCTAGGGGATAAGTCACATTGACCTCCCAAAACACTTCCAAAACCACATTTTCACAAAGTAGTGGACCAGAGAGGTCCAGGACATTACATTAGATACCTCTCAAAACATTCTCGTCCTCGAGAATAAAAAAACCAACTCAGAAGAAAAGAGGGGTCCGAACAACCACCCCATTACATACCTCTCTGGGGAAAACCACCATGAGTTGTTCGAAAGCTGGAACAAAACTATGACATCTGAGAATATGGAAACAAACAATCCATATCCAAACAATTCAATCATAACATCACACAAAAGGTACATAAATAAAAAATGAAAGGTCTAACCATAAAGAAAACATCATTACATGAAAAGAGTTAAACAATAAACAACTCTAGGTACTGAGCACGTATCTGTGACTCACGCTCCTAGGTACTCTCTTCCATGCCACCATGTTGCCACAAGACACGAACTAAAGGAATAGAACGCCCACACAACACCTTCTCCTTGCGGTCTTGGATCTCCACAGGTCACTCCTCGAAGGTTGCATCATCATCAATATCGATCTCTCCCCAATTGATAACATGAGATTCATCATGAAGATAACGACGGAGCTGGGATACATGGAAAACATCATGTATCCAACTCATATGAGGGGGGAGTGCTACTCGATATGCCACAGCTCCAACACGAGCCAACACCTCGAAAGGCCCAACAAACTGGGGATAAAGCTTACTTCCACGACCAAACCTTCGCTGCCCACGATGGGGAGTCACCTTTAGAAACACATGATCCCCAACATTAAACTCTAATGGTCTCCTTCTTTGATCAGCATATGATTTCTAACGATCATGTGCTGTCTTCATCCTCTCACGAATCACCTGAACCATCTCTGTTGTATTCTGCACTAGTTCTGGTCCGAGAATTGCTGACTCTCCGACCCCAGTCCAGCACAACGGAGAACGGAATGGTCGTCCATACAAGGCTTCAAACGGCGCCATACCGATGGTAGAGTGAAAACTATTATTGTAAGAGAACTCTACCAAGGGTAAGTGATTCATCCATGAACCTCCAAAATCAAGAACACAAGAGCGCAACATGTCTTCAAGAGTCTGGATGGTTCTCTCTGTCTGACCATCCGTTTGAGGACGAAAAGCAGTGCTAAGGCACAGTTGAGAGACAAAAGAATGCTGGACACCTCTCCATACTCTGGAGGTAAAATGGGGATCTCGATCAGAAATGATCGTCTTAGGTACTCCATGAAGCCTCACCACCTCCTCCAGATACTGTCTCGACAAAACCTCCACCTATCTCGACTCCTTGATCGCTATGAAATGGGCCGACTTTGTTAAACGATCCACTACCACCCATATAGTATCATGTCCTCCCGGAGCTCGAGGTAAACCTGTAACGAAGTCCATTGAGATGTCCTCCCACTTCCACTGGGGAATCTCCAATTGCTGGAGAAGACCACCTGGAACATAGTGTTCGGCCTTCACCATCTGGGAGACTAAACATCGAGACACACATTCTGCAACCATACGCTTCAGCCCAGGACACCAAAACTGACTCCTCAAGGATCGGTACATCTTCTTCACACCAGGATGTACTGACAAGGGTGAACTATGGAACTCTCGGAGAACCGTCTGGCACATCACCAAGGGGAAAAAAAGACTGCCATGATACAACACTCAGTGTTGTTCATCCTCCGACCAACCATCAGGGGCCTCACCACAAACAACTCTGTCTCTCTAGACTTCCACCTCTAGATCACCCAACTGATACTCTTCCACCTTCTGCATCAGGGATGACTGCACCATCATCTGGAAAAGACAACCTCTACCCCCAACTTCTCCCATATCAAGATGAAAAGTTGATAGCTCTTCCATCACTCTCCAGGAATCACCAGATTCACTCACAACATCATTACGTGTCTTTCGGATTAGTGCATTAGCTACAAAATTCCCTTTTCTAGGTGTATATGATATTTCAAAGTCGTATTCCTGCAAGAACTCCATCCACCGACGCTGCCTCAAGTTCAAGTCACGTTGGGAGAAAACATACCTCAAACTCTTATGATCGGTGAAAACCAAAAAGTGCTCACCAATGAGGTAATGTCTCCACAACTTTAGAGAAAACACCACGGCTTCCAACTCAAGGTCATGGGTGGCATAGTTGCATTCATGGGGACGCAACTATCAAGACCCAAAAGAAACAACTAACCTCTGCTACATGAGAACACAGCCTAGCCCCAGATGTGAAGCATCACAGAAAACATCAAACTGGACTCCCTCCACTGTAAGACAAAGGACTGGAGCACTTCCAAACTTCTCCTTTAGATACTTGAAAGCTGTCTGACACTGATCAGTCCTTATGAACGCTTGATCCTTCTTAGTCAAAGCTGTCAGAGGAGTCGCAACTCGGGAGAAATTGGCTACAAACCTTCTATAATAGCCTGCGAGACCATGGAAACTTCGCACCTCTGACACGGTCTTGGGGGCTTCCCAAGACACTACTGCTTCTATCTTCGATGGATCCACAGCTACTCCCTGTTGGGACACAACATGCCCTGAGAAATGAACATCTCGAGCCCAGAACTCACACTTGGACAACTTCCCAAACAACTGAAGTTGGCGAAGAACTCCCAAAACGTCTCGTAGATGCTCTGCATGTTCTTCTTCAGATGTGGAGTACACAAGGATGTCATCGATGAAAACCACAACAAACTTGTCCAGAAATTCAGGAACACAGCATTCATCAACCCCATGAAAACAGCTGATGCATTCGTCACGGAGAATGGCATTACAACAAACTCATAATGCCCATGACGAAAACGGAAAGCAGTCTTTGGGATATCCTCATCCTTTACACGCATTTGGTGATATCCTGACTGCAAGTTGATCATTGAGAACCAACATGAACCCTTCAGTTGATCGAATAATTCATCAATCCAAGGGAGAGGATAGCGGTTCTTTATTGTCACTTTGTTTAATCGACGATAATCGATGCACAACCACAAACTGCCATCAGCCTTTTTCACAAACAAAACTGGTGCACCCCAAGGTGACACACTTGGGAAAACAAAACCACACTGCAATAGTCCATCAAGCTGAATACGTAGCTCTCGTAACTCATAAGGGGCCATACTATATGGAGACATAGAGATAGGGGATGCTCCTGGCTGTAGCTCGATCCCAAACTCGATCTCTCGTCGAGGGGGTAAGGATACAACCTCTCCTGGAAAGACATTAGGGTACTCCTCTACGACACTAGGAAACACCAACTGTTGAACCTCTGAAGAACTCAGCATCATCCCAGCCATCATGGATGATAAGGATGAAACTCGTCTATGACTCATCAGAGGATCTCTCTCACCAACAAACACCACTTTCTCTCTATCTGCATCAAGGAAAACGACCTTCTTCCTGTAGCAATCCACAACAGCCTGCACCGAATACAACCAATCCATGCCGAGTATGACATCATATGGTTGTATTCGCAAACATAGGAAATCTCACCAAGAGCGGTGTTTCCCCAACACTAGCTCACAGTCTCCACATACTTCAAACAAGTCAGCTCGACCTCCAACTGGCGTAGTCAATGCCAAGGGCACTGGAAGCCTCTCTACCTCAAGTCCCAAAGCATGGAAAAGGGTAGGTGATATGAAGGAGTGTTTTGCTCCTGAATCAAACAAGGCATACACCAAGGTAGAAAACAAGCAAAGGGTACCTCGAACGACATCTGGCTCGCCAGGGGCTGGCAACGCTAGAGCATGAAGCTGACCAAGACCACCTCCATGGCCTCTCTGACCCTGATGACGACCACCACCATGGCCGCACTCTGCTCTCTGAGGATGGGGAGCGTCATGGGGTTGTCCTCTGCCTGCTCCATCTAACCTCTGGTGATCTAAAGCTGGTGCAACCTACTGCTGCTGCCTCGGCTAGAACTGCCTCAACGGAGGAACCTGGAGTGGAGTGCCCGGTGCATGATGACTGCTCTGAAAAGTAGGGCACTCCCGCTGCTGATGACCACGACCACCGCAAGAAAAATAAGCGCATGATCCCTTGGCATATGCCTGAGAGTTGCTGCCTCCGGAGAAACGAGATGGGAATGGCTGGGACCTACCCCCAGGTGAACGAAAACTCTTCTGTCCTGAAAACCGGGAACCCCGGACCACATCTCTGCTTCGTGAGGAATCATGACGATTCCCCTCTCATGACGATCCAGTCCGGGCCAAAGTCCTCTCAACAACCTCTACCCTCGCCAGCACCTCAAGATATGTCTTCAGCATAAATGGGGTGACCTGGCGCTGAATATCTGGACGCAAAGCCTCCTCGAAATGCCTCGCCCTGGCCTCATCATCTGGTAACAGGTTTGAAGCATATCGTAGAAGGTTCCGGAAACGGATTCCAAACTATGGAACATTGGATCTCCCCTATCGAAGGGTGAGAAGCTCCTGGCGACTGGACACCTTCGCAGTCGACGAAAGAAACTCGACTCTAAACCTGTCTCGAAACTCCTCCCATGAGATTGCTGACTCCTCACGATCACCGAGGAATAAGAACCACCACTGCCTCGCTGCTCCACGTAGCATCGTCACAACTAAGGACACCTGGTGTTCCTTCCGAGCACGAATCGAACTGAAGCCTATCTTGATCTCCTCCAACCAGTCTTCTGTGACTGCATCTGAAACGGAGCCCTCGTACTTCTGTAGACTCTAGCACTGAAACTCTCAAAGTGTCTTTTTCCAAGTGTCATCTTCGTCAACCTCTACTCAGCGGTGATCTGCTAGAACAGCCTGCTGGGCATCTTCTGCGCAAACCTGACGAGGACGTCGACCTAGAGCCATACCTGTAAAATAACAACTGTTAGAACTCTTAAGCCTAGAATATGGAAGACTCACATTAATTAATTAATTGTTTTGTTTTATTAATTTTAGGTTACCTATCCCAAGGTCTACCCATTCAAACACAGGCGCAAAGAATAATGATGCATGATCCTTTCCTAGGTCTCTACCCTACAACCAGTATCAATTTGTATAGTAGCCATCGTAAACATAAAGGTTCGTGCAATAGATCATAGGGGGCCCTGAACGCCTATGTCTCTGCCGGTCTACAGTGTTTACCCCACTTGCTAAACATGAATGACATTGTTTCCCTACCACCCCATGCATCCTCACCTGTTCCTAACTCCAAACTCCATCCTATCCCTCAACCAAACCTCTGATACCACTCAGTCACGACCCCCTCCCCACAAGGTGTACCCCTCCTGGGCCGGCAATGTGAGAAGAGAGATAATGACCCCCGAGTCCCGCCTCAAGTAGGCCCCGGGTTGGCGACTAGCACCGAGGGTATAATAAACATACAAATGGGAGGCATTACCCTCTAAGAGAACACATGCAAAAGAGAGAGATAGAATAGACTCCAACCAACTCCAACTTAGAACTGAAATATAAAAGGAAACCAAGTACATATATGAAATTTCATGCAAAAGTACTACAACTGAAAGGGGGAAAATTCAAAGTACCCAAAAGAAAGTGAAACGGCTGCAGCCACAAGCCCGAACAGCTCCTCCTCCAACCGCAAGCTAGTAGTAACCAGCTTGATCTCCAACCTACTCCAAGTGACCTAAAAACGGTTTATATGTACATAGGGTGAGTATAACAGTATACTCAGTAAGATCATCCCCAAGCCTCTCGTGCAAAAGTAAAGAAAGCATGCTAAAGCCCAGTTAACCATAAGTGAAACTAACTTGTCACCTAAACAAGTATACTAAGTTCCCAACCTCACCATGGCTACTCTCACCAAGTAACGCATACAAGAATATAGCATATAGTAAAGAATATAAAGGGTACCCCGCTACTACTTCCCCACTGGTTTTCTGCTTTGCCCCAACGACATACGTCCTGTGCATCTCTCTCCAAAGGCTTCCCCGCAGACACCTGGACTAAGCTCCACAATCTGCACCTCGTGCACCGCAAAGGCTTGCCCGCAGACACCTGGGCGAAGCACCACACCGTCCTCACAACCAAAAGTAACTAGGTAATTTCCGAGAGCCACCAGAGCTCACATAACGTGTATTATACGTCGGGTATAATACCTCAAGCCATTACAACCCATACCCCGAGTAAGGATCCTCAAGCCATTATAGCCTATACACGTTACACCTATAGTAGTCCATAGGATACTATATCCAGAATATATGTGTGAGAAATAACCACAAGACATTACAGCCCTCTACACACATATATGGGTAAAGCTAACCACTGTGCCTACTAGCACAACGATCTACCAAGAGAAGAGAGAGGGGCCAAAGGGGGTAGTCAGCCATTCAACCTCCCATTAGAATGTTGGGGAAAACACCCCCAGGGCTCGGAATCACTGGAGTGTCAGTTTCCCTTACCGACAGGGTGGAGTGGCATATAGAAACACAAAAATTTCAGAATATATATAACTCACAACCACACTATGGGAATTACCTAGTCATAGGTACAACTGCAGCTAACGTCTCTCAGACTCCAGGCTGCTACTTCTAAGACTAGGTATCCTATAAGCACACAACCATTTGAAGAGCTTTATTAGATTACTCCATTCTAATTTTATCAGTTCCACTGTACATTAATTAATTATTTTAACATTAATTAACCATGAACAATTTACCACATTAAACTAAATTGGCATCACATTCAAAAACTGCTCCTTTTTAGGATTCACATCACTATTAAATTCCAGTTTCTCCATCCCCGTGGATTATCACCATTTAAACAAACTTTCATTATGGAATTACTTTCCCATATTCCCAGGCATTCTATAAAATCATCCTATGCTACTAAACACAAAGGGGCTCAACACGGCGAGTAGATATACTACTCGTCGAGTCTTTTCCGCCTATAGCAAGAGCATAGACCCATCCTCCATCGAGAGGCTAAACACGGAAAGCACGTGCCATACCCCGCGTGTATTTGCCTCCTTCGGAAAGAGGGTAAGCAAGACCAGCTGCCTTGAGCAGTGGGGAAAAGTAAAGCAGATAAACAACCAAACCAAACCACCAACATCAAACCATCACATTCATCTCATACCATCATCCTTGGTGTCCTCCCCGACACCCACATGCATAAACCGATGCATCTCGCCACACTAGGCATCATCTGCTGCCACAACCACAAGTCCCCATGCCTCCACATATCACAACATCCATTCAGGCTCACATCAAATCATAAGAAGTAGGAAATCAAAGATCACAAAATGGGCTCTCGGCCCTTTAACAAGGCATTCAGCCTTCATACAAAATGAGCACTCAGAGCTCCAAACCACATGGCATTCAGCCTTACAAGAAAGCGGGTAACTCAGAACCCTTTTGAAGTTATCGAACTAATAGTTCTTTAATCCATCTTGAATTAACAGATTCATTAAAATGTATCTTTATCTTTAGGCAATTATTTAACAAATAATTCTGGCTTTACGTTTTTATAAATTTCCATCATGACCGAGAAACTAATTAAAGAAAATCATAGATATCACTCTATCTAGGAAAACATGAGGCAAACCGTTATCACGGTACAAAGAAACAACATGCGATCAACCAATTCTTTTAATCCAGTTCAAGTATTTAATTAGGTCAATTTCATTGTGATGTAATGGGTTAAATCAGGCAAATTCTACAGTTGCACATAAATAACTAGAGAATCCACGAATCCCCTACCTCCAAGAGTTCTTGACGTCCTTTATCCACACAACGGGTCACAATCCTCTTCTCACGACAACTGCATCCACCGGAGGATGCCACGGTACGACAGCACCAACCAACCCCAAGAAAACCCATTAGAATCATGGAAATTACATGGTATAAAAAAAGAAGGGAGAAACAAGTGAAGATGATCCCCAAAGGAACGACGATAAAACATACCTTATTGGGAAAAAAAGACCGACACAGTTCGGTTGCATCCCAAACAGAGCAGAACCAGTCATAGGAGAAAAAATTGATTGTGGAACTCCTACAGAAATGATTAAAAGGTTCTAGCTTCTCTTAGCTGAGAACAGAGAGGAAGAACAATGATGAATGACATATCGTTCCTTTTTGAATATTTAACGAGGCGACGGTTTAAGATCCGGTTTATTCTCCATTAAAAACGGATCGCACTAACCCACGCGGGTTGACCAAGTAAAAAACATCCCGGCCTTAGGAATAATTAATATAGAATTTATGGCCTTTGAATCGGTCTTAAAGTCCTTAAAATAAGGTTTTAAAAGTATTTTACGTCAAAGAAAACGTCAAATTTGCGAAGCTGGAAACACTGTTCACATACTCAAAAATTTGGCAAAGTATGGAATCGGTAGCTCTTATGAAGTCTGGAAACACTGTTCATTCGTGAAAATTGGCAAAGTATGGAATGTGTAGCTCTTATGAAGTCTGGAAACACTGTTCATTCGTGAAATTTGGCAAAGTATGGAATCAGTAGCTCTTATGAAGTCTGGAAACACTGTTCATTCGTGAAAATTGGCAAAGTATGGAATCAGTAGCTCTTATGAAGACTGGAAACACTGTTCATTCGTAAAATTTGAAACACAAGTCTACCGATAGATCCTCACCGATAGAATTATTCAAGTCTACCGATACTATTCACCTACTGATACTGTTCACCTACCGATATTGTTCATGAAACTGGAAACACTGTTCCCAGAACTAGAAATTTGGTAGTGTTAGCGGAGCTACCGATAGACTACGACCACCAGTAGGCCGAGCTACCAGTACGCCACGGCTACCGGTAAACCCAGCTACCGGTAGACTGCGGCTACCGGTAGACCAAGCTACTGGTAAGCGGCGGCTACCGGTAGGCAGCAGCTAGGGGATAAGTCACATTGACCTCCTGAAACACTTCCAAAACCACATTTTCCCAAAGTAGTGGACCGGAGAGGTCCGGGCCATTACACTTATAGTTGATACAAAAAGATATATATCATAGGTATATAATATTTAGTATTTATTGGGATCTTTGATCTATAGATAAATGATACACAACCACATTGATCAATCCTTCTTATTGACAATGAGAACCGGAGTACCGCATATCTATGCACTAGGGTTTATGAACCCTATTTTAAAATCCTCTTGATGATTCTTATTTAACTCATACAGTATGAGTAGGGACATATTTTAGGGGAATTTAGATATAAGAGTAGGTTTGGGGATGATCTATATTGAGAAAACTACATCAGGATATGGGGGAAGTCCTGGAAACTCTTTTAGCAATACATTAGCGTATTCCCAAATGATAGGAATTTCCACAAGTTTGTTGATTTTATTAAATGATACCATTTATGCTAGGTATTATTATTTATAGGGTATCAACAACCAAAACATTTTTGTATTTTCCAAAGTCAATTCATGGTCTACCATTAATTTTTAGAGGAGCATGTGATTATTTAGAATGTGAAAATATATTTACTTTTCATGACAATTAATGTGTTCTCTTTATAATGGGAGGAAATTCATAACCAATATAGTGTCAAATTCTATAAAGGGAAATATTATGAGATTAATTTGTAGAATATTCCAATATAATCTTATATGAGAAGACTATAACACATGGGTTACAATGATTTCACCACTATGTGTTTTTTAAATATATATCAACCTCAAGGTATCCAGGATTTGATATAATAGTTCTAGAAAACATACAGGATATAAAAGAATGTGTACAACCGGAATGAAATAAAAAAATTTCCATTATTGAGTGATTATGAATTGTACCTTGTTTGAATTAATATTCATGATCAACATCATTTGCAGTGATGAAATAATCCATCCCTTGATCCTTTTGTTGTACTGGTTGTTGAGGCTGATTACCAACAAGGACCTGGGGTTTATTGAACTATCTTGCATAGTGCCCTTTCTTCCTATAGTTGAAACATTGAACCATGAGTGGTGAAATAAGAGGTTATTTACTTTCAACCATCCTGGATTTTTATTGTTCATGTATATTTAACATTTAAGATCTTGTTGGACTTCTCTCCTGCACTTGAAGCATTACCTGGTCCATTTCATGTAATTTCCATGATGCTTCTCCCAACATTTTCGTCATATGGGTAATTAGATCCTCATTCCTCATTTTCATTTGTCTTAATCACATGATACTCCACTCTAATATTCTTATCACCATAACCATGGAAACTTTTTTCAAACTCCATATCTTCTTTGAGAGAACATCAATCCCATTCTTCATAACTCTCTATGTCTTTGATGGAAAGAGCCTTTCTAAAGTTCAGTTTTAATCAACTAAATATTTTACCTATTTTTTTATCATTGTTGTTTAAAAAGCCCAGGCGAATCTTTCAAAATGTGTAATGTTTTTATCATACACTATGATAGATTCAAATTCCATTTACTGAAGCTATATGAATGACCATTCCATCATAATTCGATGACTTTGAGGGAATAACATAGTGTGAACTATTTTCTTAAAATCTTCCCCATCTATCTCTTACATTTCATCATTTGCCTCTGTTTTTTTCAACAATTCAAATTATATATAGCACCATCAATCTAATTTATAATTGACATGAATCACCTTCCACTTATCAGAATAATGGATCATATAAAAGATTTTATCCATCGATTTAACCAAATATTTCATGAAAAGTAGATTGGAAGTTACACTAAATTTCAACACTCATTTTTTTCAAAAGGACCCAACAGATAGTTTACACTTCTTGTTTGATGTATGACACTCTCTGTGGTTCATGTTATTATTTTATGCCTTATAATATTTGGTAAGAATTTACATGATGTTTTTAAGACCACCTCTGATAGAATTGGGGCTTCTGTTTAGACAATCACTACATTGTCCGTCACATAGGTTGTTGTCCTGCTTTAACCTTTTTCCCAACTTTTTCTAAAAGGGAAATGTTTATAAAAAAACATATTTCAAAAACTAATAAATTAATTTTACCTTCTTGATAATTATCTCATAATGAATTATCTTATAGGATCCTTATGTTTATAATTTTTCTTGAATCAATGATTTCAAGATTCATAAATATACTTACAAATATCATAAGTCTTTTCACTAGTATTCTATAATCCTAATTACAAAATTAACTAAATCATTCCTTGATACCAACTATAACGACCGTAATTTTTTTTGAAATGTCTATTAAATCATTTTCAATATAAAAAAACATAACGTTACAAATCTATGATCCATAGGATTAGTTTCCAAGAAAAATGTGTCTCATACATAAATTATATAGAATAAAACATATAAATTATTTACTTACTTATTCTACAGCTTCATAGTAACCAACATGATTTCTTTAGTACAATAAATCACACAAGGATATAAATCAAAGAGAAAGGGGTGAGTTAAAATCCCAGTAAGTGGATCAATAAAGGACATGAATCAATATAACATGGGTGAGAATAATCTTTGTAGCCATATCATAATCACAGGACCATCATAAACATCATGAGGAAAACATGTTATACAGGACTGAAATGTGGTGGTGCATTAAAATAAAATATAAGGTCATGGTGGTCAAATACAACATATAGTTTTGAACAAATCTATAATCATGTTCACAAATAACCTTTGTCATAATTTTAAGATCAGAAGTGTAAACAAAGATAAAATCATTTTCTAACAAAATATAAATCATCTCGTGAGATATATCACATTACCCAATGCATAAAAGGGTTATATAATTCTGGTCCCCCACATCACATTATAACATTTACATTACTATGCATTCCACAAACAACATATAATAAAAATTATAATGACGTAACCCATGGAAGTGATTGGGTTTCCCAAATAATTCCTAAAGAATAATTTCATGGATGAAAATTTGGGATCCCAAAATAAAAAAGATATATAATAAATTGGTATTAAAAATAATTCTTATTTGGATAGGAAATAAATCATGAGGAGTCAATGATTAGTTCTAAAAATAAGATTGATTTTGGAAAATCAATATATTTTTGATAAAATAATGTAGGAAAAATATATATCCAAGAAAATAAAAGGTAAGTAAATGAAATAATATTCAAGGAACATTAGAGTATTATTCATTCTAAATATGTTGTGAAAGAGGGATAACCAAATGAAAAGGAGTTGGGTCTAGAATCCACTTACATTAATTCCTGTATTATTTCATTGATTATTCTCCGCCTAAATAATAAACATAGATTTATGAATAAATATACAAGGAATATATTTATTTTAATTTACAAAACTATTTATCAATTATAATCATCATTTTATATTTCTTAATTTCCATTGATGAAATTTCAGCGTTTTGATATCATGTTTTTTCTGAAAATTTTTTTATTTAGCTTTCATAACTCTATTTTCATTCAAAGTCCTTTATAGAAATGTATGATTAGATGTATAATCATAAAATGAATGTAATTAATTATTTATATTTTATATATAATTATTACTATCCATCCATTAATGTGGTCATAATATTTTTTGATGAAATATCTCTGTAGGTGGTTAATCAACCTTTAACATGGCGTTGTTGAAATAGTGAGAAAGGGATGTATCAAATTTATATTTTTCATAAATATGAAAATTAATGTACGTTAAAATAATTATTATAATATTATATTACTTTATAATTAATTATATAGTATATGTTTTTTAAAGGAATTGGGAAAACGATGAATGAGAAGAAGAATATTGAAAAAAATTAATAGAGGATTACTCTATCCTTAGTGTAGATTTTCTTGTAAGACACTATAACTCCCTTAGTGATTGGAGTTAGATTTAAAGAAAGAATCCCTAAGGATTATAAGGGGCTAATGAAGGGATTTTGGGTAGCTCTTCTACATTGTACTGGCCAGGAAGATTCTTTTTTCAAGGGAAATGAGAGGGATTATTTATACATAATGAGAGGGGTATTTTGAGAATAAAATATTAAATAAAATATTATATTAATTTTAAAACATGTAATAGTGAATATATGAAATTATAAATAATATATAAATATATTATAATGGGTTTGAGATAATAAATTACATATATACTTCTAATTCACTATTTTAATGAAAAATATATGTCAGAAAATTGGAAGCAAAATTATTTTAACGTAATACTTTAGTGTTTTAGGCATATAAAAGTACTTTTTAGTTTTTAAAATTATGTTTATCATATTTTAATTAATCATTTATGAAGTAAAATATATCATAGAACGTACTAATTCTCTATAAAGTATTATATAATTATTACCTCATGAATGGAGTCATTTTATATACATCAATTATTCGAGAAAATGTATTATTTACATTTCACCAGAAAATTGACATATTTTAAACAAATATTAGAATTAATACCCATAGATAATTTTTATGTTGTGATTTGGGAAATAATTTTAAATTTTTCGGAAATAAATTTATTAAATATGTAAATTTAATTTTTAAATAAATATATTTATTTTAAAAAAACATTAAAATATAGTTTATTAATAATGTGAATATATTTTCTACAAGTTATTTAATAATAATATTTATTTTTTTGGAATTATTAAATTTATATCATAGTAAATTAATACTGATAATTAATATTTTTATATATATATTTTTAATTTTTTGTTAATATTACTATTCCAACAATCATATCCCTATTCCTAATGATTAAGTTATTATTCCCTGTGGTCATTTTACAATTTCAATACCCACATTATTATTATAATTGTCACAATACCTCCTATATATTCTACTCTATTTTATCTTTCAATATTCAATAAATTTCCTTTCATGGTTCAATATTTCCATTTTATATAATGTTGATTTATATAGTAATATATTTGTTTTCTATATTGCTAGAATTGGGGGAGATTATTCTAGTAGAATAGGGCGGTCCATAATTTCTAATTTCATTTTTTTCAATTTTATATATTTTTTAGTTGTAATGATTTTATTTTTAAAAGATTTTATTTCTTATTATTGTAATATTTCTTTTTAATGTGATAAATATTTTTCAGTTTATTTATGTGTATAATATTTTATAGTATGTTATATCACTCATTAATTTCTAGAGATAAATATCATTTTTATTCGTTGGTTCATTTCACATCTGTTTCCCATTAGTGAGTCACATGATCAAATGGATATGTTTTTTATCCTTCATAAGATTAATGTGACATGTCTAGTTGATTTTTTGGGTTTTGGAAATCATGAGCCTATACATTTCATATGAATAACTAATTAAACATGTAAATAACATCATCTCATCCCATTAAAATTAGTGCATCTCCCCTTGTCATAAGGCTTATTGTTGTTTCATATTTTATTTAAAATGGTATTGATTTATTATTAGGAAGATATCGATCAACCTAATTAATGATTTCAAGAACACATCTAGTATCATTTTCTGGATGATCATCACTTGTTTGTAAGCCTTATTGAGACTATGAAGGATAGTCTGGGGGACTGCACATGATCATTAACATATAATAGTTAGTGCATGACCATACATGGGATTTCATAAGCGTCGCATAATTATAATGATCTAGCTGGTTATTCTCCATGTAGTAATTCTACCCATTTCTTCCCTTTATAATTAATTAATAATTTTGATTTATCTATTTAACCAAAGCTAAAACTAATTTTTCTTATTTGGAGGGTTCCAATGGTGACAAACATCTAGTATCGTATACCAATGATTCAAAATTACTGTAAATAATATATAAATTAATCACATTTACATTCTCTGAATGGTTCCCTTTCAGAATAATTCTCAATTATAAATAAATATATTTAACCATATTATTGTTTATACTAATTACTGATCTCAGAATAACTATTGTGAAGGAAGGGATGTTCTATAATATATCCTTTTTTGTGGGTGAGTGTCTTGTTTTATAATTTTTAATTAATTACTCTAAATAAAAGTCACTCCCATAAAAAATAAGAACCACATTAATCATATATATTTAGTTATCCATGATCTGTATCTACTCATGAATTACAAAATATATCCTTTAAATATTATTTGATTATTTTGGATAGGAAAATTCTCAATCATTATTTTTTTATTATTTTATATTTGAGATGTTAAGTCATTACCCAAAACTATAATATAGATAAGTTCAAATTTTATCCTTTGGTATCCCAACCATTAAGGTTTACCCGGTAGTTTATCCAAAAGTAAACCACAAGAATAAACTAAAAAAGGAAAATCAATGAATAATTATCAGATATCATCCAACCCGATAAGATAATTCAGATCCCCATATATCTTTCTTTCCATACACACGATAATCCATAGGAACTCAACTGATTTTGACATAATAGATTGGGTGATCAAGGTATTAATATGTGACTCCTTGGAAGGAATATCACACATAGTATTTGAGGGATTATTTTATTTAAAATTCTCACTAATTTAATATAAATCATATGAATATTAAATTCATAACTATTAATTATTACAAAATATTAATCATTCCATGTTTTATTTTTTTTTGTATACATGATTTCAACTATTATGTTTTGGAATTCCTATTCCATTGACCAAATTAATATTTTCACTCCATATTAATGTGTAACTATTTAAACAAACCAGAATATTTTATACTCAACCATATGTAGAAGAAAAAAATATTCAGACATATCAATATACATCTTATGCACAAGTTACCTAAACACATAATGTAATGGTATGAATATAAATTTGTTTGAAAAAATATGGATGAGAAATCATGTAGCCATAGAGAGCTAGCCCCACCCTTATAGCACTAGGGAAAAGATTCTAGGCTAGTGGGATGTATAACCCAATGTTTGTCTGCCTATGGTAACCTTAATGGTAGAATCCAATTCATAGAAAATTTGAAACCTAATATAAAATAATTATTCCAATCAACTTAATTAATGCCATGGACATGAAATATAAAATGAAGTCACGGTGGATGAAAAACTATATATTATGATATCTCACCTATAATATAATGTTGGAATATATTTTCAATAATGATTTTATCACATATATATAACTGAAACAGTATTCACATTCTATAAATAATTTATATTTGTGAATAAAGTATGTTAAATATTTAAAAAATGAGTATGTCATAAATTTAAATATGGGATAAAATATTTTGAACTATTAAAAAATAAATTTTACTCTTAAAATAATTTAGTTATGTTAAAAATTATGTATAATATATTATATTTTATATAAACACATTATATAATATTTTAATATTTATTCTTATATATTACTAGGTATACACCATATCACATTAATTATATGGAATTTCTATGAATTATAATTATTTTAAAAATAAATTTACTTTGTGTAAATGGTTTAAAAAACCAAAATATCATATTTTTATATATTAATGAATACATGGAAAAATTCATTCTTCAAAAATAATTGTGGTGTTGTAATGTCCTGAACCAATAATCCCTTAGTTGGTTCCTTACTTTATTAAATTATTTATGATTACAAGGAATCAAATCCGAAAGGACAGATTAGATTATTTGTTTTGTAAAATAAGAAGACATACATGGTACCCATTTTAAATTACTAAATAAAAAAAACATAATACATAATAAAATGAAATGAACATAATCCTTGAAATATTATTTGAATATTTCATCAACATAACCTCGATAAAGGAAACATAATAAGGCTGAGATCAAATTCACAATATAGGCATGTAATGTAAAATAAATAATCAATTGATGATAATAACCAACATGGAAAGGTAAATAACTGATGAAACATTCAACTTAGATTCTAGATAAAGAATAATCAATATCTCAATGTGCTAAACTTGAACACATGACATTTAATTAGTAAAATGAGTATAGAATTCATCCATATATATGTCAATGCCATAGACTAATGGATAAATAATAATAGATTCCCCACGAGGAAAATGGTTAATAATTGGATTCCATGTTTCCATGGTATATATCACCTATACCTTCAATACAATTGATAATATGGTTTAGCATATCAGGTAAAACTCATATAATTTCTCTAATTGATTCATCTCATTAGACTATAGATGCATCTATGGTCTCTATCCTAACGGTCCCCACCCATCTCGTACCAATACAAATAATTCCTCTTATAGTGTATAATCAATTTAACTAATGACCATTATGCCTTATCAAATATATATATCTATATATAATTTATAAAAGATATATATTTATTAATAATTCCCCAATTAATCAATGAAATATGAAGGTGGACATTGTACGTATATTTGTATATGATTTAGGTAATATAAATATACATTGAATGATAATATGAATATTTAAGACAAATGTAATGTACCATAAAAACATCAGTAATAAATTTATTTTTTCAATATAATTTTTGCGATCAAAAACTAATTTGTCATTTTAAAGGTAATCATTAAATACTTTATTTAGAGAAGTAATTTTTAAACATTCCAAATTATCCCATACCACATTATGATATTTGAATCATAATCCGTAAGAAGGAATAACATTAAATGAAAATTATTAATACCATGAATATAAAAGTAATAAATATATAATATATCAAAAGGGGTATTGGATACACCACAAATAATAATTAACTGGTGAATATGACATTTATTTAACATGTAAAAAGTGAGATGAAAATCCTTTAACATGCATTTCCTTTTGTGTGAACATAATTAAAACTAAAATATAATGTTTTAAAAAAAGGATACTAACTTATTATAGAACCATATTCATATATATAATATCATATATGATCTTCTTTTAATATCTTATTACCCATTTGTTAGTAATCATTCATTATTTCCATTATTTCTGGTGTTAAATACCTAGTTTTCTTGCGACTGTTTTGACTTGTTATTTGTTGTTCTTATTAAATATATCATGATTTAATCTTATATAAAATGTAAAAGATGATTTAAATTTCATATAAATTCCATAAATATATTTATAATAATCTGTATAATTTGGAGATAAGAAATGAAATGCATCGTTCATAGAGACGGTTGGTCGTACATGCACTTGAACTGTACATTCATTTCTTTCCCTTATTAAAATAATTAAATTTAAATGATATATATGTATATTATAATTATATTATAATATCTATGTGCTATATTTTAAATTTTTTATTAAAACCATCATTTATTCATTATATTATCAGTGTTAATTAATCACATCACTTTGAGGAGTTGGTAGTCCACACTTTAACAGAGGATGTTTTCATATTTACAAAAAATGTATATAATAGGGTATGTGTTATATAAAAATTAAAGAATTAATATAGGAAGATAAATATTAAATATATCATATAATAATATAATTTCTATAATAGTTCCCACCATGAGATGTGGTAATGTAAAAACAAACAATCCTCGTTTTTTGATGTTATAGTCCATTGCACACATGAATGGTACGTTTGTTTCCCATTAGATGGAAGTGGTAAAAAGTGTATATAGAACCCTCAGAATAAAAATATCCCAATATATTTTGGACACTAATGATTCTATATAATCATTTACATAGAATATTTTACGGGTTTGAGAATGAAATTAAAACAAAATAGTTTAAGGAAAGATATAGCCTCTTCATTGGGTAACTCCTTTTGGTTTGCACCAAAGAGATAAATTGGATGAATTTATGCCCAAATGGAGGATTATAAGTCATTCGGAGGTATATTGAGATATTACTGGATCAAATATTTTGTGATCCAAAATTCATGATATGTGTGGATAAATGTGAGGGTGATAACATTTTTGTAGTTGAGGATAAAAGATATTCTTATAAATTTTTTGGAAATGGAAGTCTACCCATATTATTCCCATGAAAAGTGGATCAAATAATGAACTAAATTCAATAAACGTGAGTATAGGGTCTAAATGTTGACATAAAATTGGTTTTAATACTTTCTAGATTATTTGGTCTCTTATGTTCATGTTTTAGTCCCTTATTAAGGAAACATTTATCGTAATCACTATAATTAAATTTAATCACATTCACTGTTTTTTTGTAATAAAATGAAGTTGAAATTATTATAAATTATTAATTTTCATTATACAAAAAATTGAATCCATATTTCCAAACTAAAATAAAATTAGTTTCAAAAATTAATTTAAATATAATCCCGCATACGAGATGAAAATATGGGTTTTTAAAGTAAAAACATTAAAAAGATTTCTATAATATTATATCAAATTTCAATGTAAAATTGATTATAATGACCTAAATTGGATAAATATATGTACTCTTGATCGAAATAATATTTAATAATGATAAAAAATTTATTTAAAATCTTAAAAAAATTATATGCAAATGAATTTTTGATTTAATATTCACCATTATTCAATATTCATCAAAAAATGAAACTTCATAGAAAAATAAAAAAAATCATAAAAACCTAATTTTGATATTACTCATTCAAATAATGAAGATTTTTTTGATATTAAATTAATAAAATATTAAATTTTTAATTTCAATGTATAAGAACTATTAAAAGGTGGTAAAACTACATTTATAAAAATAATTTTTTTTATTTCTAAAAGTAGGCTTGTTTTTATATTATGCATATAAAATAAATTTGATGAATGTAAGAAATATTTTATGGAATATCATATATATATATATTACATTAATATTACTCAAAAATTATAATTAATATAATTTTTCATCAAAAAATACATTGTTTTTCAAAAAATATTATTTTTTAAAAACATTGCCTTTATATTCAGTTAGTTCTTATATTCATTTATAATTAAATTTTAGCCAATAATTTAAAGTAAAAATTTTCCAACGATAGTTAATATTATTCATAATTATATATTTAAAGACTATTTTGCATCTTATTATATTTAATAATAATATCTATATAATATATTATTGTTTGGTAGTACTCTATATATTTTGTAACGCAAGCTACTGAGAAAAGTTGTTCCCACATGTAACACATGATATCCCAATTTTGTGGTCATTAATATATATTAAATATTAAATATATAATAAGTTATTGGGTAGCTATATTACATTATATGATTGGTGTTTCAGGTCATATATGATATTAAATACAATGTACTTTCTTAATAGTTTTGGTGTGTTACATTCTCCACACATTAGCCTCCACATGATTTAAACTTGATCTCTGTAACCAAAAGATTTGAATTTGAAAATACTATTGTTCAAGAAATCACATCATAAATATGGTTAATGATACATCTTATTAATAATATACTTAAGTAAATGTGAAGTCCACTACAAGACATGACATTATAATTGGATAACATTAGTGAAAACATGGGCATGGAATGAAAATATAATTATAACTTCATGATAGAGAGTGATAGAAAACATGTTTAGATGAATGTTGTTGAACACAAAACCAAAAAATAGTGTACTGAATAATTTTCCTAAATACCATAAATAAATAGTGATTATAGGATGATATTTTTGTTCCAAGATTATATTTTCCTATTGTTGAGAAATATTTTTCAAACCATTAAAATATATGAAAATATACATTGCTATAAACATAATCATTTACATCGATTAAACCTTGAACTATTTATACTTTATCTTTTCCTGTACGATGATTAATATATTGAAGTAATAAATCAATATCTTAAACATCATTCAAGAATCATCTTAAACCATTTCATAAATTATTAAATTTTAAATATGGTTGTTTTTGAAACAAGGTCATTGAATTTACAAAATGGACATATCATTATCCTTAAATCAATATGATTTATCTCATTAAACATCACACACATAATTGGTGAAAAAAATAATTATGTATTCTATTGAAATATGTTCATAACATAAATTACTATAAATTTTTATTATAAATATGAAATAATCAATATTTATTGTGTAATAAACAGTTTATTGAATATACTATCTAAATAAAAAAAAGTGTTTAAAACTCCATCAGTGATGAAATAAACCATTTTTTAAAAAACTATTAATCTATTCCAAGGTTTTTTTTACTAACCAATTTAAATTATAAAAATAAATAATATCTTTATTAAAAAAACTTTATCTCAGTATCAGAAACATATTATGGGTTATCTTTGACTTAAGCCACGTGTTTCCCAAAAATGTTAAGTTTATACTAAATCAATTTTCTTGGAACCATTTGAAATATGATCTCAAATCCATAATGAGATAGTACTTTAGTAAAATCCTTAAATATTTCATAAATACTATAACAATATCATAAATGATATAAATTTGAAATAACATAATTATTGAGGGAAAATATAATCCCATTGATCATTTTACTTTGGTTGTAACAATAACTTGAGCTTGACTTAGATCCCTAAGACTTTTTAGTGTTTTATTTTATTGATTCTTGGGGTTTTCATTTACATAGTTCCCTATATTCTTGTATTTGTAACACTGAATCGTGGCCATTTTATTCTTTCCATTTCATTATTTTTTATGCCGACCCATTTCTACACACTTATGAAAAACTACCATTCATTTCAGGAATTTCTCAGGGAGATTATTTTCACAATTCTGACATTATGGAAAGTTCCTCATTGTCTTCTTTGATGTATTATCTTTTCTTATTATTCATATGACCCTTCATATCTATATTACCTATGAATATATTAATCCTATAAAATTCCTTATCTATTTTTATGTTACATTAAACTATCTATTTATATGTTGAAAATGTCTGAGAAACCAATGATGTTTATATATTTGGCTTAAGTCCTTTGACCAATTGTTCAATATTTCACTATGTGTTGCATATATAATCTCTGGAAAACCTATAAAAAATTGTGAAGGTATATTCATAATATTAAACACTATCTTCTTCCTATTTCTTAAACCAATGAAATAATTTTTTCATCTAAATTTTTTAATGTGAGGGAATTATTTATCGAATAATGTATCTTTAAAAATTATCTAATATATGGGTTATATTTATTCTTCCTCCATAGTATATAGATCAAAAACCACCATTTTTCATCATCTCCATTAAAAAAATACATTATAAGTGTAATGATTTCCTTTTCCCCACAACTTAATTCCTTGAATATTTCCTTCAAATTATTAATATATGGACCAGCTATAATTGGATTAGTAGTCTCAATAAACAATTGAGGCTTATTTCCCATAAAGAAATATGATAAGGTATATTTTTATTGTGGAAAAGGTTAATTTATTTGGGCATGGTTAATTTTCATAACATGATTAAGATACCCTAATATAGCCATAATTTTCTCAATTAAAATATCAGATGTATTTGTTTCCTCATTAGGGAAATCACTACATTTTCCCTTAGTAGTGAAACAATTCTTCCTTTTAGGAGCAATTTCATAAACAATGGAAGATACAATATTAGTTTAATTAATTATGTACTTTTTATAATTTTAATTATTGAATAACATGTAACGTGAATTGAAAATTTTATGCACAGATAATATCAAAATCATTATAATTGCTTCTTTTGGGTCATAATTACATTTAAATCTATAAAAAGGTTTGTAATGATAATGATAATTATACTAATCATGACCCCGAAGAGTATCAAAATAGTTGAACATTAAGGCCTATTGTCATGTACTAGGTTACACTCTGTCCATCCATGATGCACATTGTTAATGTTTATACCCCTAGGTATATATGTTATAAAATCATGTCCAATTTTAGAATCTAGATAAGGAATTATTTCTAGGAAGAATCACATAATATTTACCCTACCAAAATTATTGGATGTACGTTTATAGTTATCCTCTATGTATATCATATGTTTTTTTTGCCTAATATAAATTTTTAATATATAGTTTTCATGGTTTATCCAAAAGTTCCTCTGATACCAACTATAATACTTTTACCCTAAAAACTCAGAGTAATTTCATTACTCTATTACTTTGGAAAGATTATAAAGAATCAAATCATAAAAGACCAATCTGTTTTGTAGTGTTTAAAAAAAGATTAAATATATGATACCCATTTTACATTTGGAAATGGAAAATAAAACATGATTCATAATAAAATGAAAATAAAAGTATCCTTGAAAGATTATTCAAATACTTCTTCTACATTACATATATAATATAAACATAATAAGGATGAGCTCAAATTCACAAAATGGGAAAGTAAAAAAGAATAAATAATTAATTTATTATAATAATCAACATATAATGGTATAAAACAGATGACAGATGACATTAAATTAACTAGATAAAGAATAATCAATATTGAAATGTATGAAACGAAAACAATTTTCATTTAATCAATAAACTGATAATAGAATGTTTTCATAGATATGAAAAAGAAAATAACTCATAAATAAATAATAATTGAGTCGAAATGAGGAAAATTAATAATTTGTAAACTGCACGTTTCATAGGTAAATGGTACCTTTACCATTACGATGTTTAAAAATATTATTTAACATATTAGGTACAAACCCATATAATTTGGCCAACTAATTAATCTCATGAGATTATTGATTCTTTAAGGGGAAATCTATAACCCGGAACCCCCATTTCGTACCTGTCCAAATAATTCTTCATATATCAAATAAATTATTAACTCATGAAAAAATTTTCTTTTTAAAATATCTTAATTTAATGAAAGATATAGATTTATGAATAAATATCTAGTTGATCAAATTACTATCAAAGTGAACACCATATAAAAATGGTATACGGTTTCGGAAATAATAAAATCCATTTCACGAGTACATGGATATTTATGAAAAATTCAATGTAAAATAAAATTGATCAGAAAGGAAGTGACTATTTCAATATAATGCTAGAAAACAAAAAATAAATTGATATTGAAAATTTATTCATTAAACACATTATTGTGGGTTATAATTTTGAAACATTACAAAGTGTCTCACACCACTTCGAAACAATGGAATCATAATACCAATGAATGAATAAAATTAAATGAATGTTTTTATTACCATGAAGATAAAATTATTCTTCATATAACATAACAAAATGGGCATGGTATACACCACACAAAATAAGTAATTGGTGAATATAACATTTATCTTATAGATTTAAAATGTGAGATGAAAATCCCTTACATTGTGTTTTATTTTTTTTTTTGAAATTACATCAATCTCAGGTATAATGGTTTAAAACATTTTAATAAATTATAATATAACCATAATCATATTTATGATATCATATATTATCTTCTTATAATATATTATTATCCGTCTGTCAACAATTTTTTATTATTTTCACTATTTTAGGTGTAAATTTCTATAGTTTCTTGAGTATGTTTTGTCTTTTATTTGTTATTCCAGTTACATTGATAATTATTTAATCATATAAAAAATTTAAACTATTATCTATATATCATATATATTTAATGTATATATATTTATAATAATCTATAATATTTGTAGATAAGAAATCTAATACATCGTTCTTGTAGATGGTATGTCGTCGTATGCATGAACACTATTTCATTTGTTTTCCATATTAAAAGAGTGAAAATTAAATTATATATATTTTTATCATAATTCCATTATCATATCTATGTCATATCTGTCACATAAATTTATTAAAACCATAATTTATACATTAAATGTATTGTCAGAATGAATCACATCCCTTGGAGATGTGGTAGTCCACATTTCCACAAATGATGTTTTCATATTTTCAAAAACATTAATAGCATTAAGTTATGTTATATATAAATGTTTTAGAAATATTATGAAAATATAAATATAATATCAATAATATAAAAACAAATCGTCAAAAATAATTCCAACAATGAGAGGTGGTATAGGAAAAATGAACGATCATCATTTCATGATGTGATAGTCCTCCTTATGCACAAACGATAAGTTCATTACCCATAATATGGAAGTGTGTATAAGTTTAGGTTTAAAACATAGAATATAAATGAATAATTATATTTTGAATGTGAAGGATATTATATAATCATTGAATCATATCATTTGATGGGTAGATAATGGAAATAAAATAAAAGATCATGAGGAATGATGTTCAATCTTTTTTGGGTAACTCCTATTAGTTTTCCCCAAAGGGATTCGATGGATGGATTTATTCCAAAATTGAGACTAATAGGTCAATGTGAGGGATGTTGGGAGTTCATTTTAGCAGTTCTTTGTTGAGTTAAAGGGCTTTAGAGGTGTGAATAATTGAGAGGATTGAGTGCCTTTTTATAGTGGTGGAGGAGTGACATTCTTGTAAATTTTGGAAAAGAGGATTCGACCCATGTTAATCCAATGTCATTTGGATCCAATAATAGAAACAATTCATGAAAATGGAGCATAGATTCATTATATGGATATCAAATAGATTTTGGATAAGTTTATAGGTCATTTTTGGATCTTAAGATTAAGGTTTACTGCTTTGTTATGTTAATTTTTTATCTTAATCACTGTAATTAATTCTAATAACATTCCCTAATCCTTTTATTCAATAAATAAGTTTACCATATTAGAAGTTAAAAATTATTTTGATTCCAAATATTAAATACATATTTCAAAATTCCAATTACCGATGTTTCCGAAATTAATTTAAGTATAATCTCACAGATTTGAAGTTAATGTGTGTTTTTAATGTAAAAACATTCAAATATTTGTTAAGTTATTATATCAAATTTCAAATTGAAATTTATTATAATTTTATATATTTTATAAAAATATATATAATATATAAATTTAATATTTCAAACCAATCAAAAATATAATGTAAAGTTTTAAATAAATTTGATGAAAAAATAGTTTTGAATTAAAATTATATATTTTCACTATGCACCAAAAAATGAATCTTCCTAGAAAAATATCAAAAACAATTCACCATAACATTATTTTTATGTCTGTATATCTTTAATTTAATTCGTTTTTCATATTAATTTTAGAAACATATCAAAATTCATATTTGAAGTAACTACTCTATTAAAATATGGTAAGATTGTATTTCTAAAAATATAGGTTTTTTGTGTTAATTTGGGATTGGTCTTATTTTATGCATATCAAATATATTGGATGATTGAAAAAAAAATTAAATAAATATAATATATATATATATCACATTAATATCACTCACTAATTGTAATTAATTTAATTTATTAAAATAAAACACTTTTGTGTTCATAAAAATAGTTTTTTTATAAAAACATTTACTGTATATTAAATTAGTTCTCATATTCCTTTCTAATTAATATATAACCACTGAATTCAAGACTAAATTTTCCTAATTTTGTTTAAAATATTAATATCCATAAATATTATATCTTGGATTTATCTTATTATATTAAATCATAGTATTATAATAATATATTCATTTTTTGTAAAACTCGGTATTACGTATAATGAAAACTACTAAGAAACTCATTCATGGGAGTAACATAAGATAAATCTGTGTTTCGTGCATTAAAATCTATATATAATATTAAATATTTTATAAATTATCATGTGACTTTATTCCTTTCTATGTTTGGTTTTGCATGTCATACAGGCAATTGAATATAATGTTTTTATATTATAATTTCGAGGTGTTACAAATGATATGTAAATAAAATTTTAAATAATGTGATTATTAGTACTTATATTTCAAATAAATTAATTATGAATAAGACATAATTTTAAATATGAACTCTATTTTATTATTTGGTATTTATTTAATTAATGAATTAATTAGAAATTATCTTTATAATATCAAAATAAAAACTTTAGTTTAAAATTATAATTCATTGCATATAATTTAGTAAAGATGATATATGTTTTACTATGATTTGTAAAAAGTTTCATTTCCATATAAATTTGAAAAATATATTATTAATAATAATTCATTGATATTAATGAATCATTTATAATAATTATTTCAATAATATTGAAAAAGAAACAATAAAATTTTTATAGTTGATTAATTTTTTAATTTTTTTATAAATCCTATAAATATATCATAATACCTAATTACATTATTTATAAAAAATTAATAAATGAACTTAAACTATGAATCTTAGTTTTCATATAGAATTGAATAATATTACATTAACTATTAAATGAATGTCGCATCTTCTACTCTTTATTATGTTAAAAATTTATTATAATGTCATGTTGTGTTCCAAAAATTATGTTATAATATAATTTAATATCAATAAAAAACCCAATTTTTGTCTAATAAAACATGTTCTTTAGAATAATATAATACACATATTTATTGAATGATCAAGAGAGCTTTGATGCAGCTAAATAGTAATAGGGGTTCATCATAATAACATTAGAAATTGAAGAAAACCCATAAATGTGTTTAATCTGTACTCGATAAAATAAATATATAATAAAAATTAAGAACATAAATGTACATAACTAGATAATATATTTCTATATCATAAATATATAGTTTTTAATCATGATTTTGATCAGTGTATTAATTATAGGAATCCTCATTCCTCTTAGGGGATTACACCAGCTGAAAGATCCCATGACATTTCTTGAGGACCCCTTAATGCAGATGGGGTGATAGTCGTTTCATATAGTGAAAATCATTATCTTGGGAGGAAGAGAGTATAAAAAAACTTTTACCAAATATATCTTTCACAAAATGATATATCTCATCCCATTATATAGATATAGATGATGTATTCTATTTAATGAAATGTGTTATCCATATTCATTATATTGATATAATTTTATTCCAATTAAAGTAATTAGATAGATTTATTCAATAAACACACTATGAAATCATACGAGCATATATAATGTAAAAAATGAATATATTTATTATATGTACAATAAAAAATTGATACATACAATATTTAATTAATTAATATGAATTATAAATTATTGTAATAATTAATGATATATAGAATATATTCATCATTAATTAAAAATACAATTTCATACAATATATAACGTATTCATAGATTATATTCATACCACATTAATTTAAAAGTGGCATGGTAGTAATGTGAGTCAGTAATTAATTACCACATATAGAATACTGGATGTTTACATATGTGTAAATTCAAAAATTTGTGCATATTGTGTTCATACATGAAGGCAATTTTAAATAATGTATGAATATTGTATACTTATTGTATGTGTACGTAATAATTCAGTACATATACTCTATAATATGTATAAATACAAAAATTACACACCACATGAATTTGGAAGATACATCAGAGTTTGAAAATGTTTCCCTTAGAAATAATAGAGTTATTGGTTATGCATATAACATGAAATGTCAACATATTCAAATTTAATGGAGAAGAATATATGAAAACATAATAAAAAATAATTTACAATTTTTTAAAATATCATATGTCAGGTATGCTTCTACAAAAAACGGGTTAGTATTCAAAGGCCTAACCACATAAAATGTAATGTATACAATAATGTATGCATCTATTAAAAAAAATACATGTTGTTCGGTGAAAAAATATTATGCAACTACTATACATTAACATTAATTATTTTATTATAACATCATAACATATTAAAATATATGTATATATATATATATATATATATTTTCTGCGTGTGATAGAAAATTTAAATCATTGAAAACAATTCAACAAAAATATACATATAAAAATATAAATATTTGGAGAAAACTATTTATTTTACTTGTGACCTATGATAACAAGTTGAGAAAAGTAATATTATCATAAGAGTTAAAATTCACATCCTCTAAGGCTTAAAAAATTCGTGACTATTGGCTTCTACCAAAGGATAGTGTGTGGATAAAAAATCCCTATATCCCCTGATTTTCTAGTCAAATAAATTTATCTAATTAAAATTACAATAATCAAATAGAAGAGTTTAAAACTATAATTTATACCATCATGGTGGATTTCAAGTGGAATAAAATATTTTAGAAAGTATTGAACAAGTTATTGAGTGTCAAGATAATTTTAAGGAGACATGATGAAAATAGAAATAAAAATAAAAATTTTAAAAATTACATTCAAATTAACCACTAACATGTTTTTTTAATTAATGTCAAATTTCATTAAATGTGTTATTAATAAGAAAAAATATATCATGTCTTCATAATAGGAATAAATAATGTCTTCTTATTATCATATGTTATTTTATTGTAGATAGGTATGAAACATAAATCATTGTTGTAATCAACAGATCAACTTTTTAGTATTGATAGAATTTTATATTTTATTCATTATATATAAAAATATTAAAAAAGATTAAAAATATAGATGTTATGAAGAAAAAATAGCTAAAGTTATTTGTTAAAAATAATATATACCGTCATTAAAATAAATAATAGTTATGAGAAATATAATTCAAAATCCCTTAACATAGTGTAGAAAAATATTTGATAATAGAATACATCGTATAATATAGGTATCTAAAGTGTGAATTTTTTATTATTTATTATAAAAATTAGAATTTATAACCACTAATGAATAATGATAGTGAATATATGTAGCTAGGTTTTAATGTTTAATAATAGATTTCATAATGGAGTAATATAATTGAAAATATGTAATATTTTAAATGTAAGATTCAGTTTCATAATAAAATTAGTAAAATGAATTATGTAAGATGTTTGTTACAAGATATTATAAATACAGCATTCAAAATAAATAAAATCAATTCATATTAAAAAAATACTATAAATGCTAAGAAAATTATATTTGAAATTCATATAGAATACAATACTGATTCATATTATTTTTATAGTTTTCATCAAATGAATTTTATTCATAGGTATTATTACGAAAATAATAATTTATATGACAAAATAAATAATGACTCATTTAAATATTATATTAGTGTGGTGTGGATAACTTAATAAAAAAATTAATTTTATATAATGTATAATATACACTGGATTAAATGTAGTGAAAATTTTCAAATAATGTTTTGTTGGTATTTCTAGTCATCAATATTACTTTTCGGTGATATTGATTGTTGAATAAGGTATTCATGAACATAATAATAATGTCATGATAAAATTCAATGTATTTAAATAATATTAAAATTATTTAGAACCTAGAATTTTAAAAAAAATGATATTCTATTTTTGTAAATGAAATGAAAATATTATGACTATGAAAATTCACATATAACAAATATTGAAAACATAATAAATAGAAGTTAAAATTAATATTTCATTTTTTAATAGATTGATATGAAGTAACTTATCATCGTATAACATGGATGTTAAACGAAATGATAATATTAAAAGCTTTAGAATGAGTTTGTGTCCTAATCCAAACCCCCAAAATTTATTAAATAGAATGATACAAAGTGGATGGATGAGGGGAGATGCTCATTCACAAAGTAGATATTTAAATATTAAACATTATAAATCCAAAACTGATGTAAAAAAATAATAAATTCAATATACAAAAGAAATTACAATATCATTATGCAATATCCAGCTGGAGGCCCACCACAAAATATTCATCCAAAAGTCACAGGTAATTTTTCTAGAATAAGTAAGATAATTAAGAGATATGTTTGAATACATAATTATATCAAACCAAATGAAATTCACTATTATTGAAGGTATCCACTCCAAATATTCCAAACAATGAACCATAAACCATCAAAGAAGATGAAATAGAAGTAATGATTTAAAAATTCTGGTTTATATTTAGCATCCCAGAAAAATTATTGTGTAGGGAATCATGTTTCAACATATTATATTGATCCATCCATTTAAATGTATCAATTAATAGATTCATTCCTTATATATTTGAGAAATAGTTGAATGTTCCACCCATTCGAACATTTAGGTAGTCATCATCTACAATAAATGACTAAATTATATATAAATAGTGAAACAATATGAAAATAAAAGTATTTAGATCTTAGAAATTATATAGTTTGAACTCAAGATATATATATATATATATATATATATATATATAATATCAACAATGTACTAATGGATGAAACACATCTTTCTAAGAAATCCACTAAATACATAAATATCAATTGAAAATCCGCACTAAAAGGATCCAAAATATCAAATCCAAGTAAGCCAACTTCAAAGAGAGAAACACCAAGAAACTAATTATTTCAATGGAATATACCTAATGTTAAAATTTTTATTTTATTATGATACTTCATGTAACATGGTCAATATAAATTTTCTAATTTTAATGTAAACCCCCATAGTGATCTCACCATCCTTATATTTATTTAATGGAAGTTCTTCATTTTCATGAAGTAAAGATTTAAGTTCTTCTCCCAAGTCTTCCTTAAATTTGGATGCATTTCTCTCTAACAGGTAAACATTATCATCATCATTTTCACTGAATTTAGTGGATGAATTAAGATCAACCATTAAATAAGAACGGAATAATTTTTGTTCTTTAAATTCCTTAAGACCTTCCTCTAAAACATGAGCATAATAATTAGTATTTTAATATTTTAAACATTATTTTTACCGGGGGTTTAAATAATATTATCACCAACAACATTTTGTGGTTGAATATATGGTTTTCTCCTCATTGAGGATTCTATATATTTATTAACGTGTAAGGGATCAGATCCACGTGGATCGACCCTTTGCATGTTTTTTAAGACTGGGGTTCTCAAAGAAGGATCAGAAGAAGTTCGAAGGTGTTTGGTCTACAAAAGATGGAAGCATTAGAGGTACATGACATTAACATTGGGTACACGACATAACCTATTAGATTTTTAGAAAAAATAAAACAAAGCAATGAGGTTACATTTTTTTGGGAAGAACCCGACCTCAAGGCAGTACCCGATGTGAGTAGAAGGTACATGACCTGTACTCACTCACCACTGTTTGTTTTAAAGACATATAAGTCACATGGGTATTTCAAAACCTATAGCCAAGAGTCCCATACTTCTCATCATAGGAGACCCAATACACTCTTCTATAAAATTTTAGAGATCTCTTAAGTGGAGATCAATCTTAGGATTCCTCCATTGATCTGTCTTCAATACGAGGTAAGATGAACCTCTGTTCTATGGTTTTCTTCAATCTGTATTCTCTCATTTCTCCTTAAAATGTTATGTAATTTTATCTCCATGGTTATAATGAAGTTTCATTTGGGTTTCATTGATTTGTTTGTGGTGGGACATCCTTAGGTGGATGCATTTGTGGAAGGGAAGCTTATTTTGATCCTCTCTCTTTGATCTGTTCTCGAGCGAAGAACATCGGAAACCTTTGGAGGTAGAAATTTTGTTTATTCTCTATTATTTTATGTTCAATAATAGAGTTATAATGATTTATACATTTAGATCACAATGGAATTGAACAAATTAAATAATTCAACTGGATTGAAAGAAGTGGTTTTATCACATGTTTTTTCTTTTCACCAGGATAATGGTTTTCCTATTGATTTGCTAGATTGTGTGATATCTATTCTTCATTTTTTATCATGTTTCTCATGAGGAAATTGGTGAAGAACATATATCTTGAATGAATTGACAATTAAATGGATAAAGATAACGATTCATGTAATTGAATCTGGTTATTTCTAATGTAATCTATGGTTAATCAAATTGATGCAGATATATATGGCTATACTAGTTGGATGTTAAACTTGAAGAATGTCAGTTTGTGTTGATTAAAGGGATGTCAAATTAATTATTTATTTAATTTTTGGAATAAATAATAGCTTAATGCTATTTTTCCCTTAGTTGTAAACTACTAATAATGAATTAGATAATTCAAGATGGATTTAAGAACTATTTGTTGATAAAAGATAATGTATGGTAGGGTTTTGAGATACCCTCTTGCTTGTAAATTCCAGAGATCTTTATTCTTGGAGCTATGAGAGCTCATTTCTTATGAAGACAAAATTCCTTTCTTGGGGCCAAGACCTTAGTTTCTTAGTTTTTTTTGTTTCATACTACTTGTGTTCTGATGAGATCCTAGATGGTTGTTGTGATATGTGGGGGAATGGAAGCCCATTGGTTGTGGCAGTAGTTGATGCCTAGTTTGGCCAGATGCATCTGTTTATGCATGTGGGTGTCAGGGAAGACTCAAGAGATGATGAAATAGGTTGGATGTTAATGTTTGGATGTTTTCTTACTCTTGTAGGTTGTTTATCTACTTTACTTTCCCCACTGCTAAAGGAAGCTTGTCTTGCTTACCCTCCATCAAAAATTGGTGAAGATGTGTGGGATACGCCACATGCTTTCTGTGTATAGATTATCAACGTATGATGGCTCTTTGCTCTTTCTATTTGTGGAAAAGACTTCACGGGTAGTTCATCTAGTCACCAAGATGAGTCTCCCTTATGTTTATTAGATTACAATGTTTTCCTAGAATGCATAGGAATATGGGAAAGTAATAATGGTGTTAATGAATGATTTAATGACTGATGATCAACCCATGGGGTTGGAGCTTTCTGGGATGCATTGTTGAGGTTTCAGTTTAATGGAACAATGGGCTTTTGGGGCAACGCTAATGAAATATAATGTTTACTCGTTAATGGTTAATTATTTTTTAAATAATTAATTAATATAAAGTGAAGCTGATAAAAAAGGGGAAATGTAATCTAATGAATCTATTTAAATTTTTGTGTGTTTATAGGAATCCTAGTCTTATAATTGGAAGACAATAGTCCAAGAGACGTTAACTACAGTTGAGTCTAAGACTAGGTTATTCCAGTAGTGTGGTTGTGACATATAATATATTCAGTATGTTTTGTGTTTTTAATGATACTCCACCCCTCCTATTAGGGAAACTAACACACTGGTGATTCTGAGTCTTGGGGCGTTTTCCCCAACATTTTGGTGCAAGGATGAATGAATGACTACCCAATTTGTCCCTAGTCTACTCTCTTGGTAGTTTCTTGTGTTGGTAGGCATTGTGGTTAGTTTTCTCCATATATGTGTGTAGAGGGATATAAGATCTTGAAGTTATTCACAGACAAATATTCTAGATATAGTTTCTTATGGTCTACTATATTTTTAACGTGTGTATGCAATGATGGTATGAGGATCCTTACTCAGTGTATTGGCTATAATGGCATGTGGTTTAATACTCGACGCATGATACATGTTATGTGAGCTATGGTGAATCCTGAAAATTACCTAGTTAATTTCATTATGTGCATATGGTTTTTGTACTACATGAGGTGCATGTTGTGGTGCTTCGCCCTGGTGTCTGTGAGAAATCCTTTTCGAAGAGAGATGCTTAGGACGTGCGACGTTGGGGAAAGGCGGGAAACAAGTGGGGAAGTGGTAGCGGGGTACCCATGATATTATTTATTATATTATATAATCATATATGTGATACTTAGTGAGAGTATCCATGGTGAGGATGGGAACATAGTATACCTATTTAAGTGATGATATAGTTTCTCTTGTTGTTCACGGTGCATTAACATTATTTCACTACTTTATCACGAGAGGTTCTAGGGATGATACTATCGAGTATACAATTATACTCACCCTATATATATGTAAACTATTTTTTAGTTCACTTGGAGAAGGATGTAGATCATACTAGTCACTACTAGCTTGGAGTTACATGGGCTGTTCGGGCTTCTTGGTTGATATTGTTTTTACTTTCCATGGGTTCATGTAGTTTTTCTTTTAAGTTGTAGTAGTTATTGCATGAAATTAAATATGTGTACGTGGGTTTTGTTTACTATTGTATTCTAAGTTGGAGTTTATTGGTGTCTGTCTTATCTCTCACTTTTTCATGTGTTTCCTTAGAGGTTAATGCCTCCAACTTTTGTGTTTATTATACCCTCTGTGGTAGTCGCCATCCTGGGGCCAACTAGAGCCAGGGCTCAGTGGTCACTATCTTTCTTCTAACATTGTCAGACTAGGAGGGGTACACCTTGTTGGGAGGGAGTTGAGATAGTGTCGTATCTGAGGTCTTGTTGAGGGATAGGATGAAGTTTGGTGTCAAGAATAGTTGAGGTTTTAAGGGTTTGAAGGGAAATAGTGTCCGTCAAGTTTAGATTGTGATATAGACACTACAGACTGGCAGAGGAAAAGATGTTTAGGGCCCCCTATGATCTGATGCACAAACCATTATGTTTATTGTGGCTCCTAAATGAGGTGATAGTAGTTGCAGGGTAGAGACCTAAGAAATGATCATGCATCAATCAGATTTCTTCTTGTGTTTGAATGGGTATATATTGGGATAAATTAACCTAAAATGAATAAAAGTAAAAAATTAATAAATTATTATATAGTCTTCCATATTTTAGGTTTTGGGTCTTGAAATGTTTTTTATTTTGTAGTGATGGCTCTAGTCTATTTCCTCTTTAGGTTCATGAAGAAGATGTCCTGCAGGCTATTCCAGTAGATCACCATAGGATAGAGGTTGATGATGAAGACACTTGGAGAATGATACTCTGAGAGTTTCAGCTCCATAGTATACAGAATAATGAGGGATGTGTTTTAGATGTAGTCATGGAATACTAGTTGGGGGAGGTTGATATAGGCTTTAGTTTGATTCGTGCTCAGAAAGAGAACAGGGTGTCTTTCGTTGTTACAATGTTCTGTGAAGTAGCGAGGCAGTGGTGGTTCTTATTCCCTGGGGATCATGGGGAGACATTGATCTCATGAGAGGTCTTCCGATACAAGGTTAGAATCAAGTTTCATTCGTTTACCACGAAGGTGTACAGTCACCAAGAAGCTTCATACCATTATACAGGAGAGATCTAGTGTGCAATAGTTTGGAATCTGTTTCATGAAAGTTTTACAATATGCTTCATCCCTGTTGAAATTTTAGGAGGCCAGAGCGAGACATTTCAAGGAGCCATTGCATCCAGAGATCCATCACCTGGTCACCCCATTTATTAGAAATACATATCTTGATGTTCTGGTGACGGAAGATGTCATTGAGAGGAAATTTTCCAGAACTGGATCATTATAATAGGAGAGTTGTCATGATTCCTCAAAAAGTAGAGCTGTGGTCTGGGGTTCATGGTATTTAAGGAAGAAGAGTTTATGTTCAGTTGGGGTACGTCTCAGCCATCAACATCTCATTTATCTGGGGCCAGAGACTCTTTGTTTTATGCCAAGTGATCATAATCATTTTATATTGTGTATATTGAGGTCATAAACATTGACAGTGTCTAAACTTTTAGAAGGGTCATCGTGAACAAGGTGTTCTACTCCAAGTACCCCCATTGAGGTAGTTACAGTTGAGGTAGAAGCTGCAAGTTGCACCAAATTTGGATCAGTAGAGAGCAGATGTGGTAGGAAATGGATATCCCCATGATTCTACCCATCATTAGATTGTAGAGAACGGCTGTGTGGTGGTCATCATCAGGGTAAGAGAGGCCAAAGAGGTGGTCGTGGTCAGCCTCATGCTTTATCATTGCTAGTGACAGTGAGCCAGATGTCATTCGAGGTACCCTATTATTTTTTTCTACATGGTTTTTTCCCTGTTTGATTCAGGAGAGATGCACTCCTTCATATCACATTCCCTTTTTCATGATTTGGGACTTGAGGTAGAGAAGATTCTAGTACCATTGGCATTTACTACGCCAGTTAGAGGTCGATATAACTTGTTTGAAGTATGTAGAGACTGCGAGCTAGTGTTGTGGTAGAACCACTCTTGGGGAAATTTATTATGTTTACAGATACAACCATATTATCTCATCCTTATCATAGATTTTTGTATTCAGCGCAGGCTATCCTCGATTGCTTTAGGAGGCAGGTGGTGTTCTTTGATGCTAATGGAGAGCCAGCTACATTTTTTGGAGAGAAAGACCCTCGAATGGGTCTGAGGCGCATTCTTTCCTTATCATCTATGATGGATGAACTGATGATAAGTTCATCAGAGGTTCATAAGTCGGTGTTTCCCATGGTCATAGAAGATTACCCTGAGGAATTTCCAGAAGAGTTTGTAGGATTACCCCATCAATGATAGATCGAGTTTGGTATCAAGCTATATCCATGAGTGTCTCTTATCTCTTTGTATACATATAGGATGGACCCTTATGAGTTATGAGACCTACATATATAGAGTGATGGTCTATTAAAGTGTGGTTTTGTTTGTCCGAGTGTGTCACAGTGGGGTGCACTAGTTTTTTTCTTGAAGAAGTCTAACAATAGTTTTTTACTGTATATTGATTATCATCACATAAAAAAAGTGAAAGTGTAGAATCGCTATCCTATTTTTCAGATTTAATATTTATTCTATCTACTAATGGTTTTGAGTTGGTTCACAAAGACTACTTAAGGTCAGGATATCATCTGATGCGTGTGAAGGAAGAGGATATCCTGAAAACTGCTTTTCTTTGTCTTCATGGAAATGGTGAGTTTATTTTAAAGATGTTCGGTGTGAAGAATGATCAAAATATGTTCATGGGATTGATGAACATTGTTCCCCATTAGTTACAGGATATGTTCGTGGTGGTTTTCTTCAATGATATCCTTGTGCACTCAACTTCTGAGGAGAAGCATTCTGAGCATCTGCATGCCATTTTAGGAGTTCTTTGTCAACATCAGTCATTTGGGATGTTTTCAAGGTTTGAGTTATGGGCTCGATAAGATTATTTCTAGGGGAATGTTAGGTTCCAATAGAGAGTATTTTTGGATCCAACAATGATATAATTAGTTGTGTCTTGGGATTCCCACAATATATTGGAAGAGGTGTAAAGTTTCCTATTGTATTGCAGTCTAATACAAGAGGTTTGTCAAAAATTTCTCTCGAGTTGTGAATCCTCTAACATCATTGACTATGAAGGATCATGCAATTATATAGATTTATCTGTGTCATAACGATTTTTAGTATCTGAAGGAGAAGTTGATAAGCACTCCAATAATTTTTCTTCTAGCTGAGGGAGTTTAATTTTATGTTTTCTGTGATGCTTTTCATTTGGCATTTAGTTATGTTTTGAGGAAGTAGAGATTGGTCATTTCTTATAGGTCTTGGAAGTTCCAGCCCCATGAACATAAATATTCCACCCATGTTCTTGAGTTGGAGACTGTGGTGTTTTGTCTTAAGTTGTGGAGACATTGCCTCATTAGCGAGCACCTTTTGGGTTTCACCGATGGTATGTGCCTATGGTATGTTTTCTCCCAATGTTACGTGAACTAGCTGAATCATCATTGGATGAAGTTATTTATGGAATACAAATTCCTAATATCATATACACCTGGAAATGATACTTTTTGTCGCTTATGTGCTGAGAAAAAAGTCATGTAGTGATGTAGTATCTGAATATGGTGATTCTTGGAGAGTGATGGGATAACTATCATCATTATATCTCAATATAGGAGAAGTTGGAGGTAGATGTTGCCTTTTTTCAAATTAAATCATTTTCATCTATAGTAAAATAGGAGGAAGTTTCCTAGTTAGGCGATCTATAGGAGGAATTTTTGACAGATCGGGTAGTTTTATGTGAGGCCCCTAGCGGTTGGAATGAGGATGAACAAAACTAGATGTTGTATCAGGGGAGGATTTTCATTCCATTGGGGATGCAAGAGATGGTTCATAGAGAGTTCCATTGTTTGGATTTAGCGGTGCATTCCAGACTGACAAAGACGTACCTAGTCTTAAAGATTCCGTTTTGGTGTCCTAGACTGAAGCGCGACGTTGTCGAGTTTGTGTGTTGAAGTTTTGTCTTCCAAAAGGTAATGGGTGAGCACCATGTCCCTGGTGGTTTGATCCAACCATTTGATATTCCTTATTGTAAGGGGTAGTATATCTCAATGGACTTTGTTACTGGTCTACCTTGTGTTCTGGGATTCCATGATACTATTTCGATGGTATTTTTTCATTTAATAAAATCATCCCAATTTATAGAGATCAAGGAATCGATCTCAGTGGGTGTTTTGTCGAGGATGTATCTGGAGAAGGTGGTGAGACTCTACAGTGTCCCGTGGAAGATCATTTCTGATTGAGATCCTCAAATTTTCTTCTAGGGTGTGGATAGGTCTCCATCATTCTTTTGGTTCTCAGTTATGATTTAGCACTACTTTTTATCCACTGATGGATTTTCAGACAGAGCAGCCTATCTAGAGTCTTGAAGACATATTTAACTATTGTGTTCAAGATATTGGAGGATCTTGGATGAGTCACATACCCTTGGTGGAGTAATCTTGAAATAATATTTTTCACTCTATCATTGGTATGTCGCCATTTGAATCTTTGTATGGCCGTCCTTCCAATTCTCTATTGTTCTAGACTGGATTCAGAGAATCAATAATTCTCCGATCAGAACTAGTGTAGAATATGACCGAGATGGTATAAGCGATTCTTGAGAGGATTAAGATAGTATAGGATCGTCATAAATCATATGACGGTCAAAGGAGGAGACCTCAAGAGTTTGATTTTTGGGATCAAATGTTTCTAAATGTGACTCCCCATCGTGGGAAGCAACCGTTTTCTCATGCGAATTATATTTCTCCCTAGTTTGTTGGGCCTTTCAAGATGTTGGCTCATCTTGGGTCCATGATGTATCGAGTAGAACTTCCCCCTCAGATGACTCCGATACAAGATGTTTATCGTGTGTCAAATATATTTCATTATCTTAACGATGACTTTCACATTATCAATTGGGGAGATATCGATGTTGATGATAATGTGACCTTCATGGAGCATCCTGTGGAGATCCAAGACCACAATGATAAGGTGTTGCACAAGCATTCTATCCTTTTGGTTCATTTATTTTTGTGACATGTTGGCATGGAAGATATTACATGGGAATGTTAGTCACATATAAATTCTCAGTACCTCGATTTGTTTCATGTCTAGATCTTTCCTTCTAATGATTTTCGTTTTGTCGTTGTAGAAAATTTCCATATATGATATGTCTTTATTTTTTTTTTCTTATTATGGCTTGCTCTATTAGATAGGTATCTCCCCATGGGAGATAATTTAGGAGCTGGTTGTTGTTGTCGCGAGGTATTGCATTGTTCTTTTGAGGTGGTTGAGCTCTATTGGGAGTAAAATCCTTGAGAGTTATGTTGCGGGGTTATTGTTTGCAAAACCCCCTTCAGTTTCTTATTTAGGTTGGTTCTGGATACTCGAGGATGAAATTTTTTTGAGAGGTATCTGATGTATAGTCCCGAATCCATGTGGATTGACCCTTTACATGTTTTCGAAGACTAGGATGCTTGAAGAATGTGTTGAATATGTATAGCGGAGTTTGGTTACAGAATGGTGGAAGTATCAGGGGTACACAACATGACCATGGTGTACATGAAATGACATGTTTGAGTTCTATAAAAAATTAAACAAAGCACTAGGGTGATGTGTTTTTTTGGCAGAACCCAGCCTCTAGGCCGTACACGACTTGAATGGAAAGTACATGTTGTGTACTGACTCACTGTTGTATGTTTTGAAGACAAACTAGCTGCATGGGTCTTTCAAACCCTATGGCCCAAGCTCCCTTCCTTCTCATCCTGGGCAACCCAGTACACCACTTCATGACGTTTTAGAGATATCTTCATCAAGGATTGATCTCGATCTTCCTTCTTCGATCTGTCTTCTATCTGAGGTAAGATCTACCTCTGTTCTATTGTTTTCTTCGATCTGTCTTATCTTTTTTCCCCTTTCCATTTTATGGAATTTGATATCTTTGGATCTAATGGATTTTATTTTGGGTGTAATTTATGTGATTGTTCTTCAACATCCTCAGGTGTTTGAAGTTGTTGTGGAGAAGGATATCATGACCTGCTACTTTGATTCTTTCTTGAGAGAAAAATGTCAGAATCCTTTTAAGGTAGAGGATATGTTTCTTCCCTATTCTTGTATGTGTAATCATAGAGTTATCATGGTTAATCAATTTGTATCACAATGGAATTGTCCTAATGAAATAATTGAAAATGATTGAATGAATTCATATGAGCGCATGGGGTTTGTTTTCACTATGATCATGATTCTCTTCTTGATATGCTATATTGTGTGATATATATGATTTTTTTGTTAGCATGTGTCTCTTGATAAAATTGGTAAAGAACGTAAACAGTAATTAATTGATAATTAAATGGAAATATATAAATATGCATGTAAATGAATCTGGTTATTGTTGTTGTAATATAATCTTAATCAAATTGTTTTAGAAGTGCATGTCTATTCCAATTGGTTGTTAAACATGAATCATGTTGGTTCTTGTTGTTTAAAGGCATGCCAATTTAATTGTATAATATTTTTTTGGGTTGCTATAATATCTTGGAGATAGGATTCCCAAAGTTGGAACATACTAATAATGAATCAGTTAATTCAATATGGATTAAATAACTGGTTGTTGATAAAATAGAATGCATGGTAGGGTTTTGAGATACCCTCTTTATTGTAATGACTAAAGAGACTTATTCTTGGATATGTGAGAGTTCATTGCTTGTGAAGGGAGAATTAATTTATTAGGGCCAATAGTCCTGTTGATTTGTGTTTTTTTCTTGTATCTTGTGTTTTTTTGTGAGCCTATAAGGCTAGTGTGATATGTGGGGGCTGGGAGGCCCACTTATTGTGCAGAAGTAGATGCCTAGAGTGGAAATATGCATCGGTTTATGCATGTTGTTTTCAGGGAGGACAGTAGAGATGATTAAATTTGTTCGATGTGAATGTTTGGATGTTTGCTGATTCTTGTTAGTTGATTATCTATTTTACTATCTCCACTGCTCAAGGACGATAGTCTTGCTTACCCTCCTTCCAAAAGGGGTGATGATGAACGAGGTATTCCATGTGCTTTACATTTATATCTTCATGAGGGGGGATGAGTCTATGCTATTTCTATAAGTTGAATAGACCAGACATGTAGTCCATTTACTTGACGAGTTAAGACAACTTATGTTTAGTAGCATAGAAGGTTTTTCTAGAATACCTTGGAATATGGGAAAGTAATAATTATGTTAATTAATGATTGAATGAATGATGATTAACCCATGTGGTTATAGATTTCTAGGACATAATGTTAGGGTTTCAATTTAATGGAACAATAGGCTTTCGGAGTTATCCTAATGAAATATAATGTGGAATTGTTAATGGTTAATTAAAGTTTAATGAATTAATTAACGTAATGTGAAATTGATACAAGGGATGTTATACTCTAATGAAGCTCTTTAAATGGATTTGTTCTTATATGATACCTATTCTTAAAAGTGGCAGTCGGGAGTCTAAGAGACGTTATCAATAGTTGAGTCTATGACTAGGTAATTCCCATAGTGTGGTTGTGAGAAATATTATATTCTATAGTTTTTGTGTTTCTATACACTACTCCACCCCTTAAGTTAGGTGAACTTACACCTTGGGGATTCTGATCCCTAGGGGGTGTTATTCCAACATTCTGGGGGGAGGTTAAATGATTGACTACCCCATTTGGCCATGCTCTCTTATCTTTACAGATAATTGTGCTGGTAGGGATAGTGGATAGTTTTCCCCATATATGTTTGTAGAAGGTTGTAATGGCTTGTGGTTTTTACCAAACATATATTCTGGATAGAGTTTCTTATTGGCTAATATAGGGGTAATGTGTATAAGCATTGATGGATTAAAGATCCTTCCTCAATGTATGTACTGTAATGGCTGGAGGTTTAATACCTGACGTATGATACATGTTATGAGATATTTAGTATCCCTTTAAAACTACTTGGTTACCTTTTATGCATGGACATGGTGGTTGTACTCCATCAGGTGCATGTTGTGGTGCTTCACCAAGGTGTATGCAGGAAAGCCTTCTTAGAGAGAGATCCTTATGACGTGCAACATTGAGGAAAAGCAAAAAATCTATGGGGATGGAGTAGCAGGGTACCCATGATATTGTTTATTATATTATATACTCATGTATGTGATATTTGGTGAGATTATCCAAGTTGAGACGGGGAACTTATTATACCTAATTAGGTGACAAGTTAGTTTTAGTTGTTGTTCACTATGCTTTAGCATGATTCCCTTTTTTAGATAAGAGGCTCTGGGGAGTGTCCTTCTAAGTATAATGTTACATTCACCCTATGTATATATAAAAAAAATTTAGTTCACATAGAGCATGTTGGATATTAGGGTGGTTACTACGAACTTGGGGTTGCAGGAGCTATTTGAGCATTATGGTTGATATTGTTTTTACATTATTTTGGTACTTGTAGTTTTCCTCTCAAATGTAGTAGTTCTTGCATGAAATTAAAAATGTGTACTTGGGTTTCATTTATATTTCTGTCAGATTTGGAGTTGGTTGGGGTCTATCTTATATATCTCTTTCTAATTTATTATCTTAGAGGGTAATGCCTCCAATTGATGTTTTTATTATTCCCTAGATTCTATTCACCTACCCTAAGCCTACAAGAGGTGGGACTCGAGGGTCACTATCTCCCATCTCACATTATTATCCATGGAGGGGAACAACCTTTGGGGAGGGGTCATGACATAATAATTTTTATCTCAAAAATTGAATAATGTATTTATTTCTATTTTTTCTTGTGATGTGGATCAATGAAGCCATCGGTGATAACCATTGGCTTTCTACCATTCTTAGAATATCAATTCATAACATCATCCTTAATATGATAAATTTTTTTATAAGAATCATGATTATTTGAAAAATAATCAAATTGGGAGTGGGAATCTTATTCCTCCTCTTGAGTGAGTGGAAAACCACATCGGGGATCAAAGGAACTTTTATAAATCTTTAGATGATAATATTTATCATATTGGTTAGCCAAGAATCATAAAATTCTTCCATGAATCTAGAGAAAAATTTATGAGAGAGCCAATAATTCATAGTTCTAGCTTAATTCTAATTTTTAAATTTATCATCAATACCCCTAGGGGATCATTATCATTCAACTTATTTTCTCATTTCACATCCCAAAATGATTTATATTTTGTATAGGGTCATAAAAAAACCCATTCGTTTACATAACTTTCTTGACTGGATGATTTTAAAAAATTTACAAAAATAATTTGGTTTTTTTTAAATCAACCTCTTGAAAAAAATATTTTGTCAATATTTTAGGATCCATACGAGGGATGGTAGAGTTTTTGATTATTTGGTCTATGTAAAGACTATATCAACAGAAGTTCATGTTATATTTTTATTAGAAGAATCTAATTTTAGGGGTTTTTCAATTGGGATCATAATAAAAAATAAGGAATATTTTTTAAATTTAACATAAACTAGGAAATAGGGACTATATGGGTGAAACCAAGATAAAAATAAGTACTAAACAATAGAGAACATTTCAAAAATTTCATGGATAAATTACAGAATGAGCATGATCATGTCATCCAAATATAGTAATTTTCATATTTATATGTGAAGTGTAAAATATCAAACAATGAGTTCCATAAACCAACACAAAATATGATGAAAAAAATAGATTCTTGATACATTTCTTGGAAAAATATTGAGGGTATATGATTGATTATATTTTCAATAAGAAAAAAACGTTGGTTAGAAGAAATGTTTTGTTCCTCTTCAGTCGAAAAAGAGAACTTTGGGAGACCCATACAATGATATCTCTTCATCTCAATGTGTTCCACAGTCTTTGAATCCAAATATACTTACAACAACTGTTTATCACTCCAAATGATGAAATCTTCAATGGATTAAAAATCAATGTTATGGTTTCATCCGTTATCACTCCAGGGAACACTCTTAAGTCTGTCCATAGTACCATAAATAATTGAATATATATTACTACTTATATAGAGGAATATATATTATGTCATTTAAAAATCAGATGTAATATTATTACTGGTGATTATATAAGTTAGTTGACGTGTTTAAGAGAATATTAATTGAATTAAAAAAATATGAAAATTATGATGAGGATATAAATATGTTACAAGTATTAAAAAATTAAAAATTTGTATGAGAGATATAAATAAACAATGCCTTAATAAAGGAATGAATTTTAGATGTATATATAAATAAAAATTAACTAAAATAGGTTAAAGAAAAATAAGGAAAATTTCCCATGTAACTATAAAATCATATAACTGAAGGTGATTTGAATTTTTTATGTTTATCTCATTATATGAAATTATATTCATTTCAATAATATTTGAAACAAGGGAATTAAAGGCTAACAAAGTTGAGAGAATATTTAAATATATATTTTATGTGACTATTATTATTGAATATATTACTAATAATATAATGTTAAGGATAATGTCATACATTTGGTAAGAATATAAAAAAATAAATAATTTTGAATCTTATATAAGTGGAAACACTTTTTAAAAAAATTGATAAGATATAATGTAACCATTCTTCATTATAAATTTTACAGAATTTAAAATATGTGTGTGTGTATTTTGAAATTATAGAATAATGGGAATAAAACAATTAATTGGCAATTTATAATATATATGTTTAAATTAAAAAATTGAAATAAATATACATTAAAATAGGATTTAGTAATACATATGCCTTTTGATATATTTTTCATACATCTGGGTTTTTTATTATATTTTTGAGAGGGAAATAATGTAACAACTAGACACTTATATATAAAATTATGATTTTAATGTTAATTTGTGTCACATTTATTAATTTAGTTTAGTATAAAACACATTTAATATATAATATAAAACAAATTAATACTTATTTACTTGTAAATGAATGATTTTGTAAAGAGAATTTTTTTTTATTTTATAATAAAAATAAATAGAAACACTGTAAAGTTTTATCAGAATAATACAAATTATTAAATAATATATTCTATAATAGAATTTAATAATACACATATATAAACACCAATGAATTGGAAAAAACTATGAAAAACTCCACATCTCTAAATTATCCTATGAATATAACTCATACAATTATAACAATAAAAAGAAGGATTATAATTGGGAAATTGGTTGAAATTATCAAGGGAAGTGTTCAATCCTCTAATGTGAAGTAGTGAAATAATAGGTATGAGATTTTTTGAGTATAAATAACGTGTAGAGGGAAATATGACCACATTAATTAGACTGTCTTAAGACTATTACGGAATCATTGAAATGTCACTATTATAAGACTAATGGAATAATATTAATACCAAATAGAATACTAAATAACAGTTTAAAAGTATATTAAAATGAGTTATATAATGTAAATAAAATTTAATCAATAGAAATGATATTATAATAAAATAATTATTAACATTTAGTAAATAATATATTTTCCTTCAAAAATATAATTTTATAGCTAATATATTTTTTTATTAAAAATTATTATTATTTATTCCTTTGAATCTTATTTTATAAGATAAAAATAATATTGTAAGTCAGCATTTCGAAATTAGGGTTGGGTAAATTTTTTCAAACTTTCTAAAATATATAATTTTTAAATGTATATGTCAAAATATTATTCTGTGTTTTCTTTATAAATTTTAAATCATGAATATATAATAATGATTTCACATTTAAAATTATATTATCTATGAAAACAATATATAATTATATTAATATAATTTATTTTTAAAAATTAAAACAAATTTCCTCAACTAATAAATATAATTTCAATGTCTAAGATGACAATTTCTATTTTGAAAAACAACATTTTATAGAAAAATTAATTTCACCACAATAAATAAATAATAAAAAATTTATTTTTGTTCCCTCATGAATAAAATTTTAAAAAATTATTAAATTTATAAAACTACTAATTAATACCAAGTGTAAGAAAATGGTTTTCAAGTTTCCAAAATCTAAATTTATATAACCAATATTTAGAAATTGATAAATAGTTTTATTCCTTTTATTATAAATCCCCTAATCTTAAAAACATTTCATTCACTCATAATCCCAATTTCACATTTCACCCGCTATTAGCCTCTCATTTTTCCTTTTGTTAGATCCCCCATTCTCTAATGGAATCTCCCCTATATTCATTGGATGTAATATTTGTTATAATGGATCCCCAACTATTTGATTAAAGAAGTTACTTTGTAATTAGACTTCAATAATGAATTTTTTTTCTAGTGGTTAAAAAAGTTCATTTATTATCCAAATGATTCCTAAATAATGAGATACTAACTTCTTCTCTATTTAATCTCTTCTATAATTGTTTATGTATAACTATTTTATTTCCAAGATTAAAAATAGATTTTTATTCCATATAATTTTATTATGAATATTGAACACTATTTTCATTAATTATTTTTCAACTATATATAACTATCCTTCAATGATTGTGGGATTTAATTTATGAACCATATATCTCTTATTCAAGATATTTTAATGAAAAAAAGATGTTATATGATTGATGTGGAAGACATAAATTTTGATGTACGATGGGTGTGACTAAATTGTTTTCCAATTAATTTGGTTGTGTTTTTAGCTAATGAGATACCATATGTGGTTTATGGGTGATGATTGACCTAATGGGATTCTAAATATTATAGGAGTAGGAGTTGAGAAATTTATGGCATTAATAGCACAACTGACTAAAGTTATTAGAAATAATATTAATCACATCAAATTCCCTCTTTCTCTTAAAAGAGAAAAAATCCCAACTGAATCCTTTATGTTCTAAATGACTTTTATATATAATTAATATTATAATCATCTAATTCAATATCAATAGATTAACTTTTTAAAAATATATTTCATTTATTATAAAATCACTATTTTTTTAACATATATATCATTTATCTAATTTTTATAAAATCACTATTTCTATATATTGACCTAAGGGAGAAGATAATAAATGTTTTACACAGTTATATAATAAAAAGACCAATGAATAAATTGAATCTACGAAATTTGATGGATTAAATAATATTTTCCACTTAGAATCCCAATTTCATGACAAGTATGTGAGATAAATTTTAAATTAATTTATTTTATATATATGATTTTAATTTGGAGTAATGGATTAAATTTTTTTAGTTATCTCAATTTATAATTTCTATTAAGGAAAACTTATTATTTGACGAAAAAATTTAGTTAATGTTATTAAAACTAACGAGAGTAACTAAAAAAAACTATCTTGAAAAAGGACTAAACCATAATCCTAAGTCTCAAAATGACATATATACTTTTACAAAATCAAATTTAATGTCATATTTAGATCCTATACTTAATTTTAACTTATTTGGAATATTATTGGATCCAATTTCCATGGTAAAATCATCCCCTTTTCAAAGAGTGACAACAGTGCAACTCCTCATCAACAATAAAAAAGAACTCATCACACTAACTTATTTATACATATCAAGCCAATTAGATTACCCAAAAACTACTACCATTACATCCCAATATTCAACCTCATCCTAGAAGCCTCTTTTTGGGATTAAATACCATTAATTAATCCATTTTATGAAAACCAATAGCATTTATCCAAAGAAGAGGTATCATATTTCCTCACGCCCCTTTATTTTTTTTCATTATCCACCCCCATAAAATACTCTAATTCCATGATTATATGACAACATAAGTATCATATATTTAATTAGAGTTTTTTATTTTTATTTTTTTATATAAAATTGCCAAAAATCTATCAAATGGTTAACGAAATTACTGTTCTTGTATATGGTGAACAATCACCTCGTGAAATGATGTTTTCGTTTTTACATTACTACCTATAATGGTTAATAATCATGATAGAAACAATATTTATATATGAGATATATTATAAATATGATTAATTTTATCTTCTGCCATTTTTATATAAAAGATACTTTCATGATTTCAATTTGTTGTAAATATGATAACTTTATTTGTGGATGTGTGGACTACGACCTCCTCAATATGATGTAATTCATTCACAGTTTTCATAGATTGTATTAACGATGGTTTTAGAAAATTTTAGGTTTTATATGAAATAATAATAATTATATAATTATATTCAATATATATGAATATATTTCAATTTCTATATTTATTTCAAAATGATAGTTTAATGGAAACAACATTCATACATAGGTACAACCAGCCATCTCGATTAACGTGTATTCCATTTCAAATTTAAATAATTTATATATTATTATAATTACTTATATGATGAATATATATGATATCTATATAACTTTTTACATTCTATAAATAAGTAAATCATGATCTAAGTAACAGGATCCTGAAAAATATGTCCAAAATATGTACGAAAAACAATATGGATATTACCTAAAGCATATCATTAACATGGAATTTTTAGTAATTAGTTATGATATATCCATATATGGTATTATATATATGAATATTTTTATATGGAATATTTATAACAAACATATATTTATTATACCTGACAATCTAAAATATATGAAAACGTCAAGAAATAAGCTATGGGTTTTCTCATCTCACAATTATTTCATGTGATACACATGCCATGTTCGCCTAATATTTATTATATGTGGTGTGTAAACTTCCCATGTATGTATTTTATAATTATAGTAATTAAATACATGATTATTGATATATCTATCTAAATATATTTTATTCATGGGGGTTATGGTTAAAAATTCACCAAATCGGTAAATTAATTTTATCTCAATATTCCTTATTTGAGACACATGTTTCTTTTATGAATATATGTTTTTTATGAGGTGTATATATATCAATATGAACTATTATATCATTAATAATATTATTTTCAAAATATTTTACACTTCATTTATTTTTTTCCTACACAATTAGAATGATTCAATGTTAAAAAGTGGTAAGAGTCTATATAAACAATACCATAGTTTTCAGGATTATTTATAATTATTATTATAATGATGATGTATCATGATAAATATCCCAATAACTATTATAAATTTTACTTTTCACAAGTAATTAATAATATCATCATTTATTTTAACTTATTTATGATCTTTGGTACTTAAGATAATTAATAAAATATTTTTATGCAAATCTGATCACATTTCTATTTTCTATCAGAAATCAATCTATTTCAGAAAACATGCTTTCCAATGATTTTTTAAATTTTTTTAGAATTTTCATCAAATATCATTTTCATGGAAAATTAATTTCAAAACAACATTTACAATCCATTTAAAAAAATGTTATTTAACATGTTTTTAAGTTTCCATATTATGTGTTCAAAGAAAAATCCATTGAAATAGTTTATTTTATAAAAATAATTTCAAAAAGAAGAAGGGATATTTTCCTCAAGAAAATATTTAAAACTATATTTCTAAATTATTTTCCATATAAGATGAAATCCATTGTTTTTTTCATTCTTTTCTGGATAATTATCAAATCTTTCAATTCATATTCATTCTCTAGATGGTATATGTATCTATGACATGATTTTTGTGAAACCTATTTATCTTTCATGGGTTATGTCTCTATAAAATGAATTTATATTTCACGAGTTATATTCTTATGAAACCCACTTAATTTCATGTGTTATTATTTGATGAAATGGCTATGAAACATAACTCTTTTTTCATATGTTAAGATATGATTGCATTATTATGATACCCATCCCATTTCATGGTTTATGATCTGATTGTTTATTTTCATGGGGAATATGTATGTATGATTTAATTATGATAAGGGTGGTGAAAATATTTCCCTCCAATTATTTGGGTAATGATTTATATCTCATGATATATACATGGTAGGAATGGGGAGTAAACTCTGTTCAATAAATGAAAATTGACTACTAAGATGGTCTTGGGAGTAAACCATCACTACTAATATGGTCTTGGGAGTAAACCATTGCTATTAATATGGTCATGAGAGTGAATCCAGACTACCAAGACAGTGTGGGGAGAGAAAACATAATACTAATATAACTTTGTAAGTGATTCCATGATAACTATGAAAATAGTTTTATAATCCAATTTTCCTACAACAATTCCATGACTTATTGATATGTTATGATTTCATGGATCATTATATGGATTCCATTATGATTCATGTCTTATAAAATGAAAATATTCATTCCATGATTCATTTTTATGATCCTTTTTATGAATTATATGATCTTGTATCACATTATCACATTCTTAAACTATTTTTTGTTCTTACATATCTCATTTTTTACCCATTACTAATCATTTTTTATAACACCTATTTATGTTCCTTTATCCCTTGTTATGAATATATTTATTATGTGTAATGTATCTAAGAATTTTTCTGGTAATAAATTTCATATTTAGAGATAATTTGTCTCACATATATACCCATTTTTATGATTCCAAAGGCTTTAAACAAATATAGTCTTCGTGTGTCTATTTGTGTAATTTATTATGAATTCTGCAAAAAAAGTAATGTGATGTTAATGTATGTTGAGTGATGGTTTCATTTTTTGGTATAAGGGAAATTTTTTAGTTACCCATTGGAAACATGGATAAAAATCCTTTATGGTAACCCTATGGATATTTCTATGTATAAGTCGTAGAATAAGGAAATGTATTAGAAAATGTCCAGTAATTTTGATAAAAGATAGAGAGAGAAGTTTACCAAAAATATAACCCTGTATGGATACAAGAAATTGATGTGGATATGGAATATATGTACATAGGGATACCGACTCTAAAAGGGTGGGTTGGGATTGATTCAATCCCTAATAGGTATTCATAAATGGGCCATGCTTCACACATTGTTTGACCTTCCTGGGGATATGTTTTTGACGTTCACAACTCTTCATGAACTATTATGAAGGATTTGGACATGATTTGTCTATAAATAACTTATTATAAATATATTTTTCCAAAGGTAAAATATCTTTTTTATAATTTAGACATCATATATGTGTGTTTCCAAGATAATATGGTTTCCCATTATGATTACTATTTCATCCCATATTCATTTTTGTATTATTAAATGTAATGATCCTAATGGAAACACAAAAATGATGAGTATGGAAGGAAATGAAATTATTTTTCACTTGAGAATCAAAATTCAATTGGATTTGGATTGAAAAATTTCATTACTATGATCACTAAACTTTCTCAAAATAGGAATCGTGTTTAGTTCCAAACAAGATAAGAGGGAACAATATTTTGTCGATTCCTTTAGGATGCAATGCCCACTTTTTTCGTAGGTCTTATGATCCACTTGTCGCAGAATAATGAATCTATACAACTAAAATTATATTCTTCATTATCCATTCATTGAAACAAGGAAAATTCATTTTTGATATTTATCATCGAGAAGGTCATTTGAAGAAGTGGTGGACACTAATCAAGAATAGGAGGCAACAAAATGGAATTGAATCCATTAAGTGGGACAACTTATTATACATAATTTTGATTAAGTAATATCCCATTATTTTTTTATAATTATATATAAAGAGTCCCTATAGTAAAATAAAATTGATGATGAGTCCATATGTACCTATGTGGATAATTTTACAAGACTTGTGAGGTACACATTTTATATTATTAGCAACCAGAAATTGAGGTTTGTCGTTACTTCTATGGAATAAAGAAAAGTCTTAGAAGGTTTTCGTACATTTGATAAATTGTTATATATGAAGAGATAATGCATTGTGTAATAAAGGTTGAAATGGATGTTGTATTTATGTATCAATATAATTATTTTGATAAAAAATGATTATGTATTTCAAAAGATAATCTAAAAACCGTGAACAGAAAAAGATGAGGTTTCCTTTTTTCACAAGCTGTGAAAAGAATCATCGATTAAATTGTAATAAAAGGTATAATAAATTTTTTATGTTATAAAATAAATTAATTATATTTTCGATTACCGAGTTTATTGAAATAAAAAAGAACACAATTCGAATGGAGATAATACTACACAAAATTCACCTCTTCTGCTTTAGCACTACAACTGTAAAGAGAATGGTTATTATGCGAGCTAGTTCCAAAATTTGAGGGATGGTGATTATGATCAGTGTCAGTAATCTGTTATACAAAAGAAATATGTTAAATCGCATAAAATAATTATTCTTGATGAATTGTGTGATAACGATGTGATGGAAGGTATACTTACTATCCACTCTAGAACGGAAAATTCCATATTTGATTCTTGATATACCCACTCCTTCAAATATAAGGAATTTTTGAATGATATTAATATTACATGAATATTATTAGATGTGGAATTATATTTTAAAACCACAAATAGTATGATGATTTCATCTTAAGTGTATGATTTCTCTTTAGATTACATTTATGGGAATGTGATTCCGACAAATCTTGTCCTTATTCCTTTGGTTTAATTTGATGTCATCTTAGGAATGTATATGATTAATCGTTATAAATCCAATATCAATTTATGAAGAATATAATTTAAATATTATATTTAAAAACAACCTATGATCATCTATCATTTTAATAATATGTGTGAACATCCTTTGGAGATTACATCTAGTTTATGGACCTTAATTTCCATTCAAAAGGGTTGTTTATCTCAAAAAGATGGTGAAAAAATATAAATCAATGATATTCCAATTGTTTTAGAATGAATGAATGTATTTCTAGTTGAGTTTCTTAGACTTCCTCTAAAACATGAAGTGAATTTATCAATAGATCTCGTACATGGATCTACACCAATTTCAATGACTCCCTATCTAATAGACCAAATTGAGTTGTAGTAATTAAAGAAGAAACTCCAGGGAAAACTCAATATAGGATTCATTCTTCAATGTCTTCCAACATGGGGTGAAAAATTTCTTTTTTTAAAAAATAATGATGTCTCAGTGTGTTTCTACAGTAATTCTCGATAGTGGAATAGGATCACAATCAAAAAAAAGGTTCCTCTTCCCCATATTAATGACTTGTTTGATCAACTTCATGATGCTCAAAAAATTTCCAAGATATATGTTTTCTCTAGATATCATCATTTGAGGGTCATGAAAGATGATATAGTCAAGAAGATATTCAGTATAACCTATGGACTATGTAAACATAATGTGATGAATTTTGTTCATTTTAATTCCCCTACTATATTCAGTGACTTGATGAATAGATTATTTATATATTAAACCAATAATTTTGTGGTATTATATATAGATCATATTATTATATATTCAAAGAGAAATAAAGAGAGTTAATACAACATTGGAATTTTACTAAATAAACTGAGGAAGGATAAACTAAATGAAAAATTAAAGGAGTGTACATTTTGGCTATAAGAAATTTATTTCTTGGTTCACATAACCTCAAGGGACAGTATAGTAGTAGATCCATCAAAGATAGAGTCTATTGAATATTGGCCTAGACCAATTATGGTGACAGAGATCTATAGTTTTGATTGATTAGATAGATATTGTCAAAAGTTTGTGGAGAATTTATCATGACCAATGAATCCTCTAAAAAGATAACTTGGAATGGTCCTAACTTCCTTTGGACAAATTAATGTGAAGAAAATTTCAAGGAACTAAAGATAAGGTTGTTCAATGAACCTGTTATTATGTTACCCTACAGTGGATAAGGGTTTGGAATATATAATGATGCTTCTAATAATGGATTTGTATGTATTCTTATTCAGAATAACATAATTATAGACCATGTTTCATGGTAGTTGATGAGTCATAATAAAAATTACCCAACTCATGATTTAGACTTAGCTATGGAGTTTTTTTTACAAATAATACAGTTGCATTATATTTATGGATAAAAGTGATATATATATATATATATATATCATAAATTTATAAAATGTATGTTAATGAAGAAGGAGTTTAATATACAACAGATTATATAGTTATAGATGATTATACACTATTAATCTTCAATGTATTACCAATATGTAAAATAGAATAAGGTGGCTGATGATTTGACAAGAAAATATCATGCTATATCATTTCTGTTGAGGATTTAAAATTATCCAATATTTATGGATTTACAAAGGATGGATATGTATGTATTAAAGGATGTTGAAAATTATTATATTTCTCAATTTAATTTTATAGACTCATTCTATGTGAAGATTAAATTTAAACATAATGAGGATTTAGAGATGAAAAATAATGATAGAAATTTTCCTGAGTTTATCCATGATAAGGATAAAATGATAAGGTTTATAAACCGTGTATGTGTTTTACACATACAAAATTTAAAGGAGGATTTTTTAGAGGAATATAATAGTTCTTAAATCTCTATTCATCATGTAAGTACAAAGATATATATTGACATTAATTAATACATCTGGTGGGATGGAATAAAGAGGAATATCATAGAGTCTGTATCTCAGTGCTTAGTATTCCAAAAAGTTAAATAACCTAGAAAAAAGTTAAATAGGATGTTGCATCTAATACCCATATCATAATAGAAATTAGAGAACATCATTCTGGACTCTAACATGGGACTCCAAAAAACTTGTAAATTAATTAATGATGCATGGGTGGTAGTTGATCACCTGATTAATTCACCATACTTTACTGATATCATAGAATAGTTCTATTTGGACTATCATACCATTTTATACATTAATAATGTCGTAAGATTTCATAGATTACTACTCTCTATTATATTTTATTGGTATTATGGGCTTACGTCAATGTTTTGGTGACGACAATAGCAAGAACAAGATAAAAAATTGAGTTTAAACACTTCTTATGAACCTCATATAGATGTTTAGTCAATTATAATAATACAAAACTTAGAGGATATGTTGAGATCATGTTTGTTGGATTTAAAAGATTGCTGTAATCATCACAATAATATATCTGAGTTCTCCTACAACAATATATATCACTCATGAATTCTAATGGATCCTTATAAATCCATGTATGGAATGAAATATACCAATCCAACTATCTTGGATGAATTTGAATAAAGAAATCCATTTACATCTAAAATAGTTGATGAAGTGGAAGACATGTATATAGTCTTTCAGCATCATATCAATAAAACTCATAGTAAAAAAAAAATTTGTAGATATATGTTAGTGTGATCTAGAATTTTAATATGGTGGGAATTTTTTCTAAAAATATCTCCCAGAAATATTGGTATGAGATTTTCGAAGAAAGGAAAACTTATTCCTGGTATATCTGTCCCACTGAAATTCTTGATCGTATCAGGATGGTAGTATATTTCTTAACACTTCCTCTAAATCTTTTTCAATTCCATGATGTGTTCCATATATCTCTCATGAGTTAGTAAATATAATACCCTTCACATGTGCTGATCTCATAGCTCAAACCACTATATCATGATCTTTCTTGTAAGGAACAACTAGTTGAAAATATGGATCACACATAAAAGGTTCTGAAAAATAAGACCACTCACCTGGTCAATGTTTGGTGGAGAAAAGACAAGTTAGAGGAATCTATTTGAGAACATGAGTATATGATGAGGAATATATATCATCATTTTTTGTATAATATTGATGAATTTGAAGGGAGAAAATCATTTGGGGGGGGGGGGGTTTAATGCAACAACCTGACTATTTTATGAACATTTTATTTGAATAAATTAATTTTCATTGATGTATTATGTTTCATGATACACCAAGATAAACATTCATGTATAATCTAAACAAATATAATCTAGTTCTTCATGAAACACCAACATGGATTTCATTTCACGCATCATAGTGCTTCTACATAACAACATTTTATTATTATAAATATTTAATTGAGATAGTTATAAAATATCAATTAAACTTAGTAATATAAATAGTAATAACTAATTTTTAAATATTATTTACAATGGTATTATATATAAAAAATAATTATAATAAAACATATTATTTTAGGTAAAATTTTTATATGTTAGAAAATACATTTTTCTTAAAAGAACAAAGTTCTATATAATTTTTTAGAAAAAAAATAAATTATTTTTAAAAAATATTATAAACATTATTTGAAAGAATTTTATTTTTTAATTAATAATGATTAAATTATATTACAATTCATTTTTGGGCTTTTTATGAAAAACAATATTTTTGGATTAACATTGAAAAATGGGGAATTTTAATTCAAAACATATTTTTCATATAATTTATTTATATAGATAAATTATATTTGAATTATATTTTAAATTTTAAATAGATAATTTTAATATAATTTAATCTAACTTGATTCATTTAACCAATTTCACATTAAATTTGGATATACAAACATTTTAATCCATTAAACATTTCCACATCAAAACTCGTTGTCATGAAACATATATGAGAATAATTTTAATATAATTTCTTCCACATATGTGATTCAAATTTTGAAAAATAGATTATATATTTATAATTAGTATAATTTATAAATTTTTAAAATTTGAACATATTTTTTGACCAGATATAATAGTGAGAGGGATTAAAATTGATTACAACGATTAAGAGAACAATTACCTTCACAAAGGACTCAACCTTAGACTTAAGGAAAAACATAAAGTAGAAAATTTTCCAAATTCCAATTGATGTTCCTATTCTGAAATTATCCAACCGTTTATCTAATTTGGACCACTATTGGAGCCACTTTCCATGGAAAAATGTGGGTTGAATTCCATTTTATGAAATTTACAAGAATGCCACTATTCCCCAGCTATAAAAAGGAACTCGCACCTCTCACTAATTCAAACCTATTAAGTAATTTTCATTTAAAAAAATATACTAACTTAATCTCTCAATATCCCCCACCATCATCCTATAAGACACCATTTGGGATTAAATCCAATCTAGGAAGCCGTTTGGTGCAAACCAATAAGAGTTACCAAAAAAAGGTGTAACATCCTTTCTCAGGATACTTTGTTTTATTTTCATTATAAACCCCCTAAATATTCCTATTAAATTGTTATATAATAACATATGTGTACTAAATATACATAAATGTTTTTATTCTATGTTTTAGACCGAAAATTACACATAGTTCGATTTAATTGGAAACAAACCGAAAGTTCTTGTGTATGAAAACTACCATATTTTGAAGTGATGCTGTTCATTTTTTATTTAAAACCACTCATGTTTGGGAATTATGATGAAAATATATTTTTATATAATATATTTGATATTAATTATGTATTTAATCTTCTGTAATTATTATAAAAAACATACATTCATGGTTTTTGTTTTGTGTAGATACAATAATGTCCATTGTGGGTGTGTAGCCTACTACATTATCGAAGCATTGTGATTCATTCACACATTACAATGAAGGTATTGAGGATGGGTTAATAAAACATATTAAATATTTATTAAAAAATAATTCTATATGAATTATAATATATATTCATATATTAAAATAATTAAATAACATTCTTTCATTCAAAATGATAACTAAACTGAAACAGTGTTCATTCATATGTACGACCAACCATCTCCATGAATGGTTTATTGAATTTCATATTTTAATAGTTTATAGATTATTATAAATATTTATATACTGATTATATATGATATTTATATCATTTTATACATTCTATAAATAATAAAATCAGCATCTATGTAAGGGGATCAGGAATAGTAAATCAAAACATGTATGAAAAATAAAGAATATGTTACTCGAAGAATAACATTAACAGGGAATTGATAAAAAGAGGGGAATATAGATACATATATGGTATTATATATAATAACATATTTCTATATTATATATGTAATAAAATTATATTTCTTACATAGGATGTTTGAATGATCATGAATAATTTCAAGACATTAGGTAAGGGCTTTCTCATCTCACTTTTATTTTCCTTCGGACACAAGCCATACTCACCACCTATTTATTATATATGGTGTGTATACTACCAATGATTTTATTCTGTTATTATCATAAATAAATTTATGGGTATTTACATAAACATTTTATGATATTTCAATCATGTGGTTTATGGTTCAAAAGTTACCAAATCGATAAAATAATTTTGTCTCAATTTTCATTCTTCCAGATACTTGTTTTGTTAGACACTTATGATCTTTTACAAGGTGTATATAATATAATTTGACATTTCATATTATTAATTTAGTTCCTTTATTTATTTTTTAAGCATCATTTAGGTTCATTTATTTACATGGGGGGTATTATTCAATGTTACCATGTGTAAGAGTCTATTGAAATAATATCATCATTTATTTTGATAGTTGTTGACTATGATTTTATTGATGAAATGTTATTATAAAACTCTAAATAAGTACCATCAATTTTATTCGACCTTGTTCATTCATTATATATTCAAATTTTGGTATAACATTCCTAGTATATTTTACTAGTGATAATTAAGAAACAGTTTTTAAGAATATATGATCTAATTTTTCATTTTGGTCATAAATTTTATTATTTAAAAAATCATGTTTTCCAAAATGTTTTTTCCAAAAAATATATTTAAATATAATTTTCAAGGAACATGGATAAAAAATATATAATTTTTCTAAAATAGTTTCTATTAAAAAAAATTTCAGCATGTTTCTATGTTTCCATAACTAGTGTCCAAAGAAATATGTTTCTAGATGTATTAATGCTTTAAGAATAATTTTACAATGAATATAAAATATCTTCCTCAATAAATGGATTTCAAGGATCTTCCCTAATTATTTTCCATATGAAATGAATTCCATTGTTGATAAACATCCCTTTTAGGAAATTGATACAAATGTTCTATTCATATTCTTTTTATGAATGGGTTATGTTTTTATGTAATATGTTTATGAAACCCATTTATATTTCATGGGTAATATATATTTGAAACCCATTTGTCATTCCTAATATATATACTTATGAAACCCACATACATTAATGGGTTATGGTATCATGATATGATAATGGATCATTTATTTTTTCCACATGTTATGATATGATTACATGTTTATGATTCCTATTTAGTTTCATGGGTTTTGATAAGAATATTTATGATCTTGTGGATTATGTGTGTATTGTTTTATTATGAGATGGATGGTACCTATATATCCATCCAATGCATTGGGTATGTATTAATATCTCATGAGACTGACCTGACTGGAATGGGGAGTAAACTCAGTTCATTAAAATAATTTTTTTGCTAAGATGGACTTACTAGTTAACCATGTCTACTAAGATGGTCATGGGAGTGATAAATGACTACCAATATAGGGAGTTAACCCATACTACTAATTTTCCCTTAGTAGTGATGCCTTTACTTCTATAAAAATCATTTTATATGCTTATGTGTATTCTATAATTCCATTCCTTATTCCAATTATATGATTTAATAGTTATATCTCTTAAATCCCTTATAATTCATGTCTTATGAGCTTCTAATATTTATTTCAGGATTCAATATTTTAATCTTTGATATGTAAGTTAGGATCATATAATGTCATGAACTTTTTCCCATACCATTATACTCATGTTTATACTTAGTTTAATCTTTTTTTTACCTATACTAATCATTTTATATCACCCCTTTTAATGTTTCATATCCCTTTTTATGAAGATATATATTATGTATTATGTGTCAAAAAACGTTTCTAGTTATGAAAAAAATAGTGGGAGAAAATTCATCTCACTTACCTAATAGTGTTTATGTTTCCATGTTTCCAAAAGAAGTAAACTAATATTGTCTTGGGATATTTATTTCTGTAATGTATTAGGTATTACAAAAAAAATGAAATGTGATGTTAATGTATATTATGTGAGGGGTTCCATAAGTTAACAACTCTATACAATCCAAAAGTTTTATCTTTTGGGAAATGATATTTGTACGAAATTTCTCTTGATGATCTTATAAATAGTATGGTGGCTTATGAATTGATATTAAACCCAGAAGATTCATCCACTCAAGTAAGAAAGGAAATTTAATTGAAATATATATAAAAACATTACAATTTTTTATCTAATTATAATGATTAAGGAAAAATTGTTTCTCTATTTTCAAGAAATTCAAGAGAGGAAAAGGGAGATTTGAAGGAAAATTTCTCGTTGCTTTTTTAGTGAGGTAAAGGTGAGCACAATACATCTTGATTCCAGTGAAAAATTGAATATGTGTAAAGTGAATAAAAAATCAAGAAGAACCCTCAGAATAAGATCTCTATCAATGGAGGATTTATTTCAATATGGTAATTTTTTATAAATTTTTTCTTTTGAGATGAAGAAAAGTTTGATAATTACTTTTCGGAGGATGTTGAACTAGAAACTAAATCTGAACATGAAGCATCCATGGTTGAAAAAATAAAAATGGTTGAAACTACAAATGACTAAAATTATAAGTTGATTATTATTTTTGATATCAATGTCCAACAAGATGGTGGTCTTGATGAGCTTGAAAATCAAATAAAGAATGAAAAATAATTAGAGTTGTGTTGAGTTTTTCATCAATGATTGTTTATCATATTGAATTAGAAATTGGTCGACTGGAAGGGGTGGCAGAAGAACATTTGAAGACTCCTAAAACCATGGATTATTTTGTGTAATTTAAATATAGGATTGATTATTAGTAAAATGTCATTAATGAACTTACATAGATATGGGAGTAAAATTCTATGATATTTGAGGGAAATGATGAGTAATATTTTATATTAAGTATTGAAAATAAAAATAAATAAATAAAAATAGAAATGAATAAAAAATTATAGTTTAATTTTTTTTTGATTTAAATATATTATAAAAAGATAAATAGAGTTCTATAAGAGTATATAAGGCCTTGAATAATTAAAGATCCACATTTATGGGAAATATTGTAATTGGATATGATATAGAAACATTAAAATATGGAAAGAGGATGAGCAAAAATAAAGAGAAGTATAATGTTTCACATAAAAAAAAGGCATATGTTGTCTGACTAAATAAATATGTGACCAAAATAGAAAAGAGAGATGAAAATAATCCCCAAGTATCCAAAGTTGATCGCTGGTCAAATACATTTACAAGTGAAAGAGACATATAGAGTAATTAGTGTAAGAATATATTACCACATCTAAAATGTTAATTCTATGGCCTTTTGGGTCATACCATTCCCTATTGTAAAATTAAAAGTGATATATGGATGGGGGAGTTTCTGGATGTCAAAAGAGAATAATGAGACCATATCCATCATCGTATATAAGGAATAGTTTCTCAGGATATTGTTTTCATTTTTCTTACTATGGAGTTAAGGGTATTCATTACATGTATTGGAATGGTGGGAACAATAATTATAGTACTCCATGAAAAGTCAATACTCATCAACAAAAAATAATTACCCTTTATAATAATTATTATTGGATTTAATGTAAATAAATGTATAATAATCCCATGTATATGGTAAAGTGATCAGAAAGGAAATTTTTTTCTTTCACTCAGTCTGTTAATGGAAGAAACAAGTAAAACTGTGTTTGAAAACCTTGTTGAAATATCTCTTGAAGCAAAAATGAATATTATCAATTGGATTCATGACATCATATTCTAATCACACAATAATGGAAATAAATATTTGTTTAAAAAGATAAATTTTTTTAATGGAATAGTGAGAATCAGAAACAATGGTGATTGAAATACCAAATGTAGTGGAAATATAGAAACTTAAAATTATGAACTATAGAAAAATAAAATTCTCTATGTAAAGGGTTTGCATCATAATATGTTAAGTGTTATTAAAATCTATGAATTCACACTAATATAGTAATTTATTCAGAAGGTGTTCACTATCAAAGGAATGAAAAGTAATTATATCATGAAATGATGCATAATAGATGACAATTTATACTCAGTTGATACTAAAGGGATGACTTGTCACATAACAGTTTAAGAAATCACAACATGTGGAACAAGAGGTTGCGTCACATTAAAAAACAACACATATAATAGATTTATATTCATAATAATGTTATTACAATTTCCACTTTTTAGTATGACTATGAAAATACATGTGAAACGTGCATGCAAGAAATGGTGGGGGGGGGGAGTTCATATCAGCTTAAAAAGTGCCTCAAATCTGGTTGATCTCATCCAAAGAGAATTTTTTAGTCCAATTAATGTTTATATAACAAAAAAAGATTGGTAATTAGTTATTTTTATTGATGATTATAGTATATTTGGTTGTGTGATGTTTATACAGAGGAAACAACATGTTCTGAAATTAATTAAGATATACCATCAAAGATCTAAGAACTAAACTAGCCACATAATCAGGATTCAATAATCTAATAATAAAGGAGAATAAAAATCCTTTAAATTTGAAAATTCCCTTAAAAACATAGGATAAAGAATGTGGTGCCTATATTTATAAACCCTTAAGAAAATGGAATTTTTGAATGCGGAAATCAATAACTGAACATTATAGATATAACTATAAAGATTAAATGTCATGTTTCTCATCATTACTGGAAATAGGTTGTTCAATTTAAGATATAAACTCAAATACGAAATTTTAATTTTATAGGAGAAACAAGGTAACCATATGATATATGGTTTTTAAGTATGAGTTATCTAAAATATATTTGGGTTTTTTGAAGTAAATATGTCAACCGAAATAAAAAAGGAATTCAATGAATTTATAATGATGATGTAGATTAGGGAATATTCTTTGGATACTCAACAAAGAGTAAATCCTACAATTGTTATAGTAATAAATTTGAAAATATTGTCGAAATAAATTATGTCAAGATCATTGATGATTAAACCATAAATACCTCAAGGATCTTATATGTTGATATGATTTTAGATGAAGAACAATGTTGAGAAGGGGTAGATTCAAATGTATATATAGTTAAAGGATTGCGAAACTCTTAGTGCTCAGGAAATGGTGATGATTAAGAAGAAGAATAAAAATAGAAACCATTGATGAAGAAACTTGATCAGAATATCACAAGAGAAATATAATAGAATATATTTATCAATACAACATCATTTGGGATTGGACTGCACCTATATAGACATAGATAATGAGGAATGAATTTAATTATGCATTCTTATCAATTGTTGAATAGTACTCATTTGAAGAAGTGGAAAATGATGAATCATGGGTTAAGGCTATGAATGAAGATATGGATCAAATTTAAAATTACTAGTCATGGTATTTATTTAAAAGAATAGAAAATATCAATTTTATTGGACAAAAGTGTAATTTTTTTAAAAATTATACAAAAATATAAATGTGACAAAAAAATAAGAAATGATTTATGTGTAAAGGATATGCATATATTGAAGGCATTGATATTGATGAAATGATTTCACCTTCTACGATACTAGAGTGGATCAGGATATTTTTTACCATATAAATTCAATGGGGGCACAAAGATTATCATATTTATTTCCAAAAGGTATTCGTTAATTGATTTCTTGAAGGAGAAGTATAGATTGAACAAAAAGTGGGATTTCTGAGTAGAAATGATAATACAATGGTATGTAGAGTAAAGATAGATATATATGGTATTATTTAATCACCACAACAATGGTATTATTGAGAGGATACATATTTTAAGAAGCATTAATTTAAATGTGGAGATGTTGATCATATTCTCTTTGTGAGGAATTCTCAAAAAGATCAATTTATGGTGCTTATATATAATGATTATATTATTTTTTTGTGAAAGTAGAAAGGGATGAGTGGAATAATTTATTAATCATATGAAATACTAATTAAAATTTTATATTATTGGTGAACTCACATACTTTTTAGGGGATTATGTGGTTTAATAGAATGATTATAACTTCATTTATCATGGAATATATGAAGGAGTGATGCTGAAGAAATTTAGCATATAGGACTCCAGTACAATTCTGACTCTGATTGTGGTTTAGAAAAACATGGAAAGCATGAGACTAGGATATATATATATCACACAATGTAGAGGAGATTCATCATAATCATGTTATACATGATTATAAGATGACTAATTATCATGTTTGGAACATGTTTTGTAGCTCACATTCAATTTAATCCTAAGGAAGATCTTTTGGTAGCAATGAAAAAAAAATCATGAGGTACATTCGAGGTACCGTAAATTTTTTATTATACTTTGTAGTTATAAGAGATAATTAATTATCATCATTTTATAATTCGGACTAGGATAGTGATGTGGTGGATAGAAATTACACAAGTGGTGTATCATTATACATTTGAATAAAATGTGTTTATGGTTAAGAAAGAAACATAAAATCTCTTCTCTTAAAACCACTAAAGCGGTGTATAACATTTCCACATAAGATAGAACTAAAATATTATTGAAAAAAATAATGGGTTGATATTGGTGATGTGGTGAAATAGTTGATGATGATTAACTATGAAAACATGAGAACAATCGATCTTATGAATAATCATGTCTAACAAAATCATACAAAACATATTGAGATAAGATATCAGTTCACCAAATAAAAATTTAAACAAGGTTCTATTAAAATGGAGGAAGTTTGAACTGATTACCAAGTGGATGACATCTAAACTAAGACCTTGGAAGCAATATTGTTTGTGAAACATTGGTTGATCCTCAGTGTTATGCCACCCAAAACACATGTGGATGTTATTTTTGGTTTCCTCTTTCCATTGTTATAAACTTTTTTAATCTATTTGTGGATGTGATGCATGTTTATGGGGGAGATATGATCTAGGGGATTTATTTATCATCAAAAGTACAAATTGTGGTTCATTTTGTTTCTTATCCAAGGGGGTATAAGTTGAATTAAATGATTTTTAGGAGTGGATAGTTGTGAGGTTATTTAATGTAATCAAGTTATCATTTATGAATCATTTTTCTACATCTGTTTTTGCTCACATAAAAATATAGTGATGTATTATATTTTTTAGGCATGATAGGTTTTTTTCAAGGATGGTGCATTAAAAAAACTATACATATTGCGAACAAACCCAAAGGGGGAGATTTTTGTAACCAATTACTTTCAAAGTATGAAATAGAGTTTAATTTATGTTTATTGACAATCCAAACTAGGTTTGTGAAGTATTTTTTGCAGAAATTTTTTTTATAGTGAAAGATGAAATCAGTGTTGAAGGGGGTATCATTTCCCTGTGTTTTGAAAATTTATGGGCTCAAAATATGTATCAATGAAAGGCATCACCAAATATGATTTTATATAATTTAATCCTCCAAAATAAGTTGAATTAATGAGTTTTGTGAAGGATATGTTTCAAAAAGGATTATCATCAAAAAGGATATGAGCATCACAGATGGGTGATGGAAATACAATATTATTTTGGACTATGAGAGGGTTTTTGAATAAACGTTCAGATGATAGTAAATATCCATGAGTATAATAAGATTTAGGAACAAGTTAAATTTACATAGAGATTTTTGAAGAAGTGGATATTCATGAGCATGACTAAAGAGGGTTATGAAATGGCTTCTTGGAGCATAGGAACTTCACAACGGGATAAGCATAGAAATAGTTGGCCACATCCACTACATTTTAAATGAAGAGGATTTGAGAAATGGATGAATCATTCTAAATTATTTATGGTTGGTAGCTTCATGAATTAGGAATTTTTTGTGAGCTTGTGTATCATGATAATACTAGTTTAGTCTTAACTAACACTATGACTTTTTAGAAAAAAATGAGATTATTGATACTGAGGGTGTTATGATGATGTTTTGTTCGAAAAAGGCATTGAGCTTCACGAAGATAGTTAGTTTCATAAAGGATGTGAGCTTCATTATGGATGGGAGATTAACAATGTTTTGTGTCCTTGAAAATTTTGAATTTTTTTAAAATATAAAATGTTTTCTGTGAAGACGATGGGCTTTGTGAATGGTAGTTTTGAACCTCTCGTTTATGTGAACAGTGAATTCAAGTGCATGAACTTATGTTTATAGTGAAATAATTTCCTCATGCTAAACAGGTATAATGAAATAAATGCCCAATCTACTATCGCGACCTTGATTTTATTAAACTGGGATACGACTTCAACCAAGGTAGTGATCTAGTGGGAGTTAATGAAAGTTTTATAAGGGAGGTGGTGTGATTTCATAAAACAATTTGTAAATGTAGTACATGGAATACAGTGAATGTGTATAGTATTATGTTTTCCACAATAACTAGTGAATCATAGTGGATTTATGATGACTGACACACTGTCAACATATGATCCTTGGATTATCCATTAGTGCTGAACCAAGTAAAACTATTGTGTTGTCTCCTTGGTTGTAAATGTTTAGTAACTACATTATTCCAACATACTGGTTTGGAAAGTCCCTACTAACATTGGAACATGATCCGTTGATTTAAGAGAAAAATATGACTCCCGGATACACCCCTCCCCACTCAGGGTGTTCTGGGTCCAGCATAATATGTGATAGTGGGGTTCGCAGCCATGATGTATAAGAATAGCATGGCATAACTTTCAGATGTGAGGTGACACAACATCCTTGAATAGCAGCACATGTGCAGTTCCTCTGACATGGGGCCCAATGAGACATCTGAATAGTTATTGGCCTGAAGCATTATACAACAAGAGTATTCGAGTTATCACCTTATAAGGGGAGTTTTCTGGGCCTACAGGTCCCTGGTTTCTTTGAATAGTTTTCAGGCCTTCGGGTTGTGTTTCTCATAGACTTAAGTTCATCTCGGCCTATAGGCCATGTATTGTGCTCCCCCTCAACCCGGTTTATATGGAACAATCCATTAATTTTTTAATTAAATAGGGGTAGCCCGTAAAACAATATGAATTAATATATACATATATATATATATATACACAAACAAACAGATTGTATACACACACATACAAACAAACATACGAATATAAATACACATAAATAGATTTATATACACATACACATACATATAAACATAAACAAACACAAACACAAACCCATACACATACACATACACATACACATACACATACACATACACATACACATACACATACAAATACACCTACACATTCACATAGAAATACACATACACATACACATACACATATTCATACACATACACATAGACATACACATACACATGCACATACACATACACATACACATACACATACACATACACATCCACATACACATACGCATACACATATACACATACACATACACATACACATACACATACACATACATATACACATACACATATAGATACACGTACACATACACAAACACAAACACAAACAAAAACACAAACACATACACATACACATACACATACATAGACACATACACATACACAAACAGAGACACATACACAGACACAGACACATACACATACACATACACATACACAGACACAGACACACACACACACATACACATACACATACACATACACATACACATACACATACACATACACATACACATACACATAAACATACACATACACATACACATACACATACACATACACATACACATACACATACACATGCACATCCAGATACACATAGACATACACATACTCATTCAAATACACATACACATAAACATACACAAACACATACACATACACATACACATACACATACACATACACAAACACATACACATACACATACACATACACATACACATACACATACACATACACATACACATACACATACACATACATGTACACATACACATACACATACATACATAATAACTAATATAAGGAAACATGCATGCACACATACATAAAGAAATAAATACATGTACAATTAGATACAATTAAATACACATACACACACATATATACACGTACACATACTATATGAAAATACCTATGCATATAGGTATATTAATATATATATATATATATTCACATATATATGAATACACCCATATATATATACACACAGATACACACACACATATTCATAACTATACAAATATATACATACAAAAAAATATAGACACTTGGACATATATACTCATACATGAATACATGCACGAATTTATAAACATACACAGACACAACACATATAAATATAGTGAAACACTTATATATACATACACACACAACCCATAAATATAGAATAAACCCATACATAAACATACATACACACATATACATATACATATACATTCAAATGCATATACATACATACACAAACATATGCAGGCATACACACACAATACACACACATAAAGATGTATACATACATTCACATATATACACATGCATACACATACATAAAAATATATGTGAATATTTTAAATTACATAATATGAATATAAATACATAAATTCAAATATGAACTATATGTATGGAATTTATATATAAAAATATATAGTACATATCAATATATTTTAATATATAAATATATACACACACCTATATGTTCATGAGTCATTAGAAACACATATATATATATATATATAATTAAAAATAAGTATAATATAATATACATATATATATATATCATATTTAGAAATATGGAAATATGAATATATAATAAATTATTTGTTATCATTGATAAATTTTTGTGCTGATTAGACATGATTTAGGAAGTTTGGAAATACAACATGCATAAATGGCATGTGGAAATGGTCATAATTGTACTAGAAGGAAAAAATCTTAGTGTAATTATGAATGTTATAAATTTTACTAGAGATTAAATTATTTTAAATTAATTTTATTTATCTTCACTTCACCTAGTCAATTACTATCTTCTAACATGGAAGTCACTACTGTAATTTTTTACTTTTCATATCGGGGGGATACGGGAAAACACCATTTTACTGTCAATCAATTTTCCATTCATTTACCACTAGATTTTTCACCAACCATACTCCCACATTACTCTACAACTCCCATTGATACCACCTCATCGGCAAAATTGAGCCCTACTTCCATCAAGCACCCTCTCATAGATCATCAAACCCCCTATGATAATAGAGATCGCCCCTTCATATAGTAATTCATTTATCCAATGATCCCCACTAAATGATCTCCCACAGTACTAATATGTATGACTATATAGCACCCTTATAATGACAGCAAACCCCCCGCACCTGCATTGTCGATTCCCCCATTATTAAGCCCTCCTCTAGTACCCCATTTTGGTTAGATCTTTTTTAATCAAGTACACATCCTTTTCATTTCATTGAGATTCCCTTCACCCACCATAATGTTTTATTGGGAATTATTAGATGCTTTTTCTACCATCACCGAGGTTACTAAAAAATATTCATTGAAATCATTCATGTCAGTCCTCTTCGTGTTTCTCTCTCCCCACATATCCAATATAGGGTGTCAATTCAATGCCACTAACGCATACTCTATTTTTGAAACGATCACACATTATTTTTTTAGAAGAATTTTGATAGAATTTATTACATAAATTTAATACTTGGTTTATTATTTTAAATTTTCATCAATTGATTAATTTATATATGTCACAGTTGGTTAATTTGAGATTTACACTGTTTAATGTGTTGATATTCATTATTTTTACTCATAATTGGTTTGGAAGAAAGTTATAATAGTTTTTTGAAATTAACCGCATAATATAGGAATTTAAATATTGTTTAATACCCCATTATTAAGTTTATATTTTCCTTTCAAAGAACACTATTGTGTACACTAGATATTTCCCAAAACACAAATGAACATTGAAATTATTTTATATAAATAAAATTGTTATAACCTAGCTATTAGGTTGACAAGTAAGAATAAGAATAAATTTTTTTGAAATATTTTAAGAAATTATTTCCATTATAAAATTAATTAATTAAATTTAATATAAAATTACTTATTTTTATTAGGGAATGAATAATAATAAGATAATTTTATACATTAAAGCTACATTTCATAAACAATTCTTTTTATGACATTTTGTACACAATATTATATTTAATTTCTCCCACTTCATTAAATATTATTTTAAAATAGAAAATATTTTTGAAATATAACATAATATTATATATAGGATTAGTTTTTTGATTTTTTTAAAAAGTTTTTTTTGAGTGAATACTAAAATAGTACCGTATTTTGTAAAACTCTATTTTCATTTTATTAAATAAAATAATTTCAAAAGATAATAATATTTAAATTTTTTTCTTAAATTAACATATGTATAATTTAATATTGAATAATATAATTAATTACTTGTGAATGATCATTATACTTGATTTTTATATAAGTATAATTTTTAGCACAAAAATGTATTTTTTCTAAAAAATGTTTTTTATTGCGTTTTATGAATATATATGAGAATTTATTAATTATAATTATAGAAATTTTATCATTGCAAATGGATTCAATATTTTGACTGAGGAGGTTCAAATTTATTAAATAAGGTTCCTTTTTTATCCATTATTAATAGTAACCATAACAATGATTTTCATCACTATTAAGGGTGAAACAGGTAAAACATTGTTAAAATAATAACATAAGTATACAATATCTTGGAAAAACCTATATTTATTTTATTTTATGAGTTAATTTTCAAACTTATCAATTGAATATTTGAAATTATTAATAATCTGTTCGATATTCCATTGATCATGAAATTAATATTAATTTAAGAAATTGAAAGATATACAATGTGGATATATTAATTTAAATTTATCTTATATATTATTATACAGATAAAAGAATGTTATGATGAAAAATAAAAGTTTATATTGAATATAAATAAATTATTTTTATTGGAATTTTGTTTAAATTTTGGGTTACGGTATAATTACCTTAAATGCGTGGTAAATGTTAACTTGTCTCATGTGTAAATAGTAGAAAAAATATTGTATATGATTTTTAAAATATGAAAGTAAATATTTGTTTTGATTTATTAATTTTTTACCCATATTTTATGGTTAATAATAATATATAGTTTATTTTCAATGTGTTTATATTTGAAACCAATTATTATATATGTGAATCTAAAATCAAATTAAATAAATAGTCCCAAAAATAAATATAATGATATTTTATATTACATAATATTTTTTTAAAATAGTTAAAAATAAAAAAAATTAAATAGGTAAAGTGGTTTCATGTTTTTTCAAAAATTCCATCCATGGAAAATTGTTTATACACTTGTCACCTTGGAAGTAAATTTTTAACCCTTAACCACTAAAAATTGTGTTACCATGGTTAAGGTTAAAATGATTTAATGAAGATGTTAAAAGAATAGATGAGTCATAACATTACACCAAAATTATCAATATTTTATTGGATGAATATATATATATATATGCCTTAGAATATTTTTATTCAAATACATTTCCATTTGAATACATTTTACTTAAGAAATCCAATCATTATATATAAATATTTTATGTGAGTCAATGTGTGTCCTCTCTTCACATATGAAAAAGTAATATACTATAATTATATATTACCAATGATTAATACATTTAGATAAACTAATATCTATAATAATACCCTCCATAATTCATTCCATTCACTCTTTATTTCTAAGTATTATTGTAAAACCATCTGAAAAATTCATAAGATGTATGAAAATGGAGTCATCTCAAAAAATAGGTAATCACCTTACCTGAAGCATTGGAAATTTATTTATTCTTATAAATCCTATAAATATTTTTTATCCACCATAATATAATGAATTCATTAGCACCAATATATTCAATGGATATT